>CM062808.1:415119512-416354004 GCA_031772625.1 Pinus tabuliformis | reverse complement strand
GCACCAAAATGAGCCAGAAATTATTTTTTCCACAATTGCTTATTAATGGTGGTGTGGTAATTTCTCACCCGTATTGCATAGAAGTAACTAGAAATATGAGACATGTTATGCAAATTTATGAATTATATAACAATTTGTTTTAAAAAAAGATATAAAGTTTCTGCATGCATTTCTCTCAGTGAAGAAAGGCCTTCAAACAAACACAAAAGGGCATGGATAATTTCTGAAGAAAAAAAAAGATAATGAACAAATCCATTCACAACAAAAGATGAAGATATAAACTAATAACAACCTATTCTATATATGAAAATAATGGGTTATAGAGGAAAAGAATGCAAAGATTAAGTATAGTTCTCTTTTTGCGGTTAGGAATTACTTTTTGGAAACCACTTTGCTCTTCTACTAAGCTAGACAACCCTACTCAATGAGCTCTTTTCACAAGGCAGATCTCAAAGCTCCTAGTGATTAGGATTTCAAGGAGAGGTAGCATATTTCCAACTCCTTTTTGTGGAATCTACAAAGCAAGGAAGAAGGTGCACTCAAATCATGAGCACTTCGTGAGGAAGTTAGAAGAGTTCCTGGAAATAATGATCAAAACCCCCACTCTCCAAAGAAAAGCCCTTTGGCTATAGAGAAAAGCTTAGTTGGAAGTTAATGGGGCAATGGCCAAGTTAACAAGGACCCTGATATCTAGATGATCGAGTATTGAATCCCTTTTATGGAAGGGCTTGGTAATTGTGTTTCTTTACAAAAGACGATATGGATTTCTTATTTCAGCTTAAGAAGAGCCCATGGCCTGATATTCAAAAGTAGTCCCTACTTCCTAAGCTCTCAAGGGCTACATTTGAATCATTGGATGTTGAAATTAATCATAGAAGAATCTCCCTATGACTAAGTTGGACAAAACACATAAACATCTAAAAGTTTCCGAAATGGGATGCCTGGAAACATGAACCCCCAAAATGGGTATATATAGGCACAATATATTAAAAAAAAACAAACACATAGATGTGTAGTTTTTACTAAATAACACATTGTCTTGCAAGAAAGTAAGAGTGATACACATGAATGACATTTTTAGAGACCTGTGTCTATGTTGACCCTCATAGATGATTAAATGATGCAAAATCCCGTAGCTTTGTAACCTTTATAGCTGCCCCAAATTGGTAGATCTTGCTGGAAGTAAGAGGATGGATAAACCTGAAGTTACTGGAGATAGTTTGAAGGAGGCGCAATACATAAATAAGTCCCTTTCATCTCGAGGGGATTTTATTGCAGCATTGGCACATACAAATCCACAAGCCATATCGAAATAGAAAATTGATTCAATTGCTTCAGGTTTCATGAGGGGAAAGGAAAAGGCTTTGATGTTTGGGCACATAAGTCCTGAACCAGATTCATATGAGGAGTCAATAAGCACCCTTAAAATTGTCGAATGGGTGTCCCTTTTTGAACCAGGTACTGCTCGCTTGAATAAAAAGAGTGGAGAACTTCGTGAACTTAAAAAACAGGTGGACAGTTTGAAGAAGGCATTGGCAAGGAAAGGAAGTTGTCAATATAAGAAGCTTACCACAGACAAAAATGCAAGAAAAGTGCCTGGGAGTTTTTGTCAATATTACGAACCAGAGAACTTAAAAAAAAAATGAATTTTTTAGTGAAGCTTGAGGTGCAGAACATGTTTTCCATCCTTCCTGGGCTCAACTCTCACTCAATCCATCCATATTCATTATGCATGTTATCTCCATGAAAGAGAAGATTTAGTTGCATGCCTGGATGGGGATGATCTGATACTTCATGAAACAGTTTCCACTGTGTTTCCTCCAATCTTGGTCTTCTCTGGGATTTTTCACTGCACATCATTTTATAGGTTTTCGAAGAGATTTGGAGTCCATTATTCTGGAAATATTACAACAGATGGAGTTTACGTAACACTCAAAATGCGACTAGGTAATGGGATATTCCACAATGGGTATTGTTTGAAGGTAAGAGGGAGAAACAACTCTCAAGAAGGCGACCTTATCCCTGTTTTACATGAGCAAGCAAACCTCTTCCAACTATAAATGAATGCGATCAAAGTAGTAAATGTTTTCAGGAAAGGCAGATTTTGTGCTGCATATGATGATGATGATGTGCCCAGTCTTTCTAAACACTGCACACGTTCCAGCACAAGCTGGGAGCTATCTGCATGCGTATCAAACTAATAGGACTAAAAATAAAAAGCGATCAAACCTATATCAACTAAGCAAATTGCAAATACTTAGAGCCAGGATGAACAAATTCTGTGTAAAAGTATTTTTCATTAACAGAAAAGAGAGTATATTAAAAACACATGGCAAAAACTGTTTAAAAAAAGTGCACAGGTAATCAAAATTACAATCAGAAGTGGAAAAAACCTGTATTTTGCATGAACTCGGGAAAAATTCTGAACCAAAAACTGTGCTGCTTTTGGAAGATTTGTTCTTCTGAAAATCAGACAGAATCCTGTAGGTAAATCTCTCAGTGCTTTTAAGGAATCGAAATTTGTAAATCTCAGTGCTTTTAAGAATCGTTGGGTGCATTAATGAAAATAATTTAACAGCTGCATATTTATTAATTCATTACATCTCATGCAGCCCGCCCGAACTGTCTCATGCACTGTCTCATGCAGCCCGCCCGAACTGTCTCATGCACTGTCTCATGCAACCAGCCCGAACTGTCTCATGACATCAGATTAGATTTTTAAGGAATCTTTGGGTGCATTAATGAAAATAAATTTAACAATGAGAACTGTATATTTATTATTCATTACAGCCCGAACGGTCTCATGCAGCCAGCCCGAACTGTCTCATAACATCAGATTAGATATCAGATGGAGTGGTAATCAATACTCAGTTTACTAACTACTTTCACCTAGTTTACTAACTATTTTCGCCAAGTAGCTTAATATTTAACTGACAAAAATGCTTTCAAATAACTACTTTCACCTAGTTTACTACTAGTTTCACCAGGTAGCTCATATTCACTACAAGTTTTCAAATTTTAATAATATATGATATATTTTTTATATATGGAAAAAATTGTATTGGACCAAATTATAAATAAAAGTTCAATATGCATGTAAGGAAAAATCTATTTTTTATTGTTTATTTTTTATGTTAAATAAATATATTTAGTAATTATTAAAAGAAAAAAAATAGATTTTTTCAATTTTTTTTATTTATGTTAAATAATAAATTTAGTGATTATTAAAAAAAAAAGAAAAAAAGATTTTTCCTTATTTCAAATAAGTAATTACTTCAAACACACAATTTAGTAATTATTAAAAAAATTAAAACTAGAGATTTTTTTTTTAATACAAATAAAGAATTTAGGAATTTGTTAATTATTTTTTATCTCTATTTTTCTAGCAATATATACTTGTCTCGTATAAAACCTCATGCAATAAGTTTGGTAACACCCTTGAAATACTATTTACTTCGTTTATTAAATATTTTGTATTTCCACTTTTCAACTTCAGTGACAAAGAAATAATAAATTTAGTTAACAATGAGTAAAATCCATCAAAAGTGTTGCCTAAAGTCATAGTAATTTGATCTATTACAGATGATGAAACTATTAGTGAAATGAAAGATTTCAATATGTGACATAGTAATCAAGATAATTTATAAGAATTCTTACCTATAACTATTCATGTGATACATAACTTTGGTTCCATTACAAGAGATATTGAATAATTAGGCCATGTTCATTTTTAGCAATGATATAAACAATAATGTTCATTTTAGCTTACCTATTCAATTAATTTGGCTAGTATATCCACTATCGACCACTTGGGAAATATCACATTAGTTTAAAACTTGCTTACTCTCGGTCTTCACATAACCAAACAATGGGTCATCAATTAACACAATTACCTTTCCATCATCTACCTTATCCATCTCTGCCAGATCACTAAGCTGCTATCCCCCAAGACACTTAATGCTCTATACATACTTACTATCTCGATACTCAACACCTAACATTATAGACGAGCTTGTAGATTGAAGCCCTAATGTCTCAATACTCGATATCTTGAAAGGCCAATGGTCGGGCTATCAAGCGATCAGGCCCTCAGAAGAGGCTAAAGAGTGTCATTGATACTAATTACCTTTCCATCATCTACCTTATCCATCTGCCAGATCACTAAGCTGCTATCCCCCCAGGACACTTAATGCTCTATACATACTTACTATCTCGATACTCGACACCTAACATACAGAGGAGCTTGTAGATTGAAGCCCTAATGTCTCAATACTCGATATCTTGAAAGGCCAATGGTTGGGCTATCAAGCGATCAGGCCCTCAAAAGAGGCTAAAGAGTGTCATTGATACTGATTAGCTGATATATTAACATCCAAAAGCCCAACATCCATGTCATCGCTATATGGTTACCACCTATACATCACCTCGGTGCCTAATCAACCTTCCATTGCCATGTCAACATGCCACATCACTTACCACATTGTATGTCATGTCATCTAGACCCACATTGGTGCCACATCATAATGAAACGTTAGCATGTCAAATCAACTGCCACACAATTGACTGTTGTATCCCCAGATCCACGTCCACTCACCACATCATTACTCTATTGATACCAAGGTTTCTTGTTGGTGACTAGTGTCCTACTTACTAATGTCTACTACCCAGTATTGTGCCATTTGATAGGTTGATGTACCAACAACTAATACATTGCATTAGTGTTGGTTGACCTCAAGGTGTCCTTAACACAGTTAGCCCGAAATTTGACCTCTCGATGGACTATAGTCCCCAACCATCAAGTGAGAGTCCTTGAACCCTCTATCTCCATGAGCTAATGGATAATGTAGGGTGATATGCTAATATCGAGGACATGTTTGACGTGGAATCTAGGTTAGCTCGGGATTTTTGCACAATTAAGTGATGGGAGCACTATTTTCCATCATTATAAACCATAGGTATATAGATGGTGTATGGGTGTTAATGTGAGGATAATTTTGCCCGACAAGGATGGCTTTGTTTTGGGTCCTTGGACATCATCTAAGAAAAAACCATTATCATGCTAGGGTCTAGTACGAGTGGTTTTTAAGGCTTAGTAATAATACAGACTATGCACATGGTAGAAAACCACCCTCCAATGCCTCTAAGGTGAATAGTTGGCCTAGTGGTACTCATGGAGACCATCTAAGGGATGGTTCTTAGCCCTTGAACATTTTTCAAGGATGAAAACTAGTCCCTGATGGCCTAAAAGAGGTGTAAGATAATGGTCATAGTCCATGTATAAGCTCCCAAGCCACTTCAATACAACACCTACAAAGTTGTGGAGTTGCCTCCTCAAGGGCAAAGGTCTTGATTGTGTGTATATCTTCCTTGAAAAGTAATTTCTCCTCCATCCCATTGTAAGGGAAGGTCTGCAAATCAGTTAGATATGGCCAATATTCCTATGGAAACCAACCAAGGTACCTTTCAAAAGGAGATCCTTGTGCTTTTCCTTTCTTTGGAAATGTTGGTACTCACGATTGGCCACTTTGAATATTCCTGGGTTGAATGTTGGACTACTACGTTTTGGCTGTGGTCCACCCCAAATATTCCCAAAACTCTTGAAGCTTCTCAGATGAATGCTTTATTTCAGTGGCATCACATGGGTGCTAATTGTTCATCTTCTGTCCAAGAGAAATCTAGGATTCATTCTTCTACCCTTCTTGTAACAAGAAATCTAAAAAGAGGAGAAAGAAAGTAAAGTCAAGAAGAAGAATAATTCTATCCCTTCATCATCAACCTTTGCAAGTCATGTTGGAGATGAGCCTTTAGCTACAGCAAGTCATGCTAGGGGCACGATTCTAGTCATTGTGATTCATACTAGCAAAGATTCACGATCCTCTGCAAGTCATGTTCAGGACTCTCCACAAACCACTACTAGTTAGGTTGGCGAAAGGGGTTGATAAGAAACCTGGACGTAGAATTTTAAACCTAAGTTCCCTTGTAAGATATGCAAGGGAGACCTCTTACTCATTTATGCCCTGGTATTCCAGAGATTCAAAGGATATGGTCCGAGTCTGAAAGTACTTCTACTCCTAGATCTGATATGGTTTCTCATTAATCCCACCAACCATTGGTTGATAATGTGGTTGAGCCAATGCAATCTCTGGCCGATTACACTCCTTTTTTGGGGGTGAAGTGCCTAACAAAAGAGTCTGTTTGATCTCTAGTGCAGAGTCTTCTGATATAGCGGGCATTCCCGACTGCTTCAAATGTTCGCCCTCCAAGTTCTAGGAGTGTCTCCTTTGATTGGGATAGTCTTGTCGAGCCTCGTCTTCCTCCACTGCACCTTTCCAAATAAAAATTGCTACCCAAGTCTAGGAAACACGGTGTAAGGACCTGCGTTTCGGTTTCTTCTCTAAGGAACAAAGGTTGAGTCTCTTCTAGAGCTAGTCCACCATGGACTATCAAAAGTTGAAAGAAGGACAGAGTGCCCGGGAATGAAGCGCCGAAGATACAAAGTGCAGAGAGGAGGAAGGACTCGACTTGTGCTTGGGGGATATTATTGTCAAGGGTCTAGGGCTTCGCAATGACCAACAAGAAACTTATGAAAGAGTTTTCCTCTCTGAGAGAGAGAAGAGGTTTTTCCCTGGCAGATAGCCAACATCCTGTGTACTTGTTCTTAATGTTTTTTGGCACCATTTTGATGAAGGTAAATGCACATGCATTAATAAGAAGAGAAGAATATTAAGATAACACGATAAATTGCAAAAGAGCTTCACAAGTTGTTATCAAGTCTAGAAGAATCCCGCTATACCCCAATGCCCCAGATTGTTCATCGCGGTATCGGAGCTAAGGTGACACAATCAAGGAAAGAATCTCAAGAACATCCATCACGCATTGAGGTGAAGCGTCAAGCCAAGAAGTCTCAATCACATCAAGGACAAAGAAGGTCTACCATCTATCATTCATCATGGAAGACTACAAAGAAAGAAGAAACGCCTTGTATCAAGGCACCTACAAGAAGAGCCACTTTCCACGAAGGGAGCAATGACATGACAAAACCAGGGGAAAAGTGATCGATGGCTGGTACCCCCTGCCAAGAAGAAGTTCAAACAAAGAACTTCATGACATCGAAGGAAAGAAGAGATCAAGCGGCAAAAGGACCACGAAGAAGACGTTGTTGATGAATGGACAAGTCCCTAGCTAAGAGGGAGTTCTAACAAGTTCCCAACTACAAAGGAGCTTGGTCAAGTTCCTTGTCAGAGGAAACTTGGGCATGTCTCCCCAATCAAGGGAAGAGATAGACACAACATTCTTGTCTTCACTTGGAAAAAATAACGGGAGGATTGGGCAATCATTTGGCATCTGATGCTCTTTGAGGTCCGAGTCTGAAAAGTACTTCTACTCCTAGATCTGATATGGTTTCTCATTAATCCCACCAACCATTGTTGATAATGTGTTAGCCAATACAATCTCTGGCCGATTACACTCCTTTTTTGGGGGGTGAAGTGCCTAACAAAAGAGTCTGTTTGATCTCTAGTGTAGAGTCTTCTGATATAGCGGGCATTCCGACTGCTTCAAATGTTCCCCCTCCAAGTTCTAAGAGTGTCTCCTTTGATTGGGATAGTCTCGTCGAGCCTCGTCTTCCTTCCACTGCACCTTTCCAAATAAAGGTCAGGGTTAATTCCACAAATATCTATCGATGTATGGTGGATGAAGGATCCTTTGCAAGTATTATATTCCTCTTTGACTTGGAAATACATACGAGCTTGTAGATTGAAGCCCTAATTTCTCAATACCCGATATCTTGAAAGGCCAATGGTTGAGCTATCAAGCCACTGGGCCCTCAGGAAGAGGCTAGAGAGTGTCATTGACTAAATTAGTTGATATCTTAACATCCAAAGCCCAACATCCACGTCGTCACTATATGGTTACCACCTATACAACACCTCGGTGCCAAGTCAACCTTCCATTGCCATGTCAACATGCCATATCACTTGTTACATTGGTATGCCATGTCATCTAGACCCACAATTGTGCCACATCATAATGACCGTTAGCATGTCAAATCAACTGCCACACAATTGACATGCGATATCCCCGGGTCCACATCCACTCATCACATCATTACTCTATCGTTATCAAGGTTTCTTGTTGGTGACTAGTGTCCTACTTACTGATGTCTACTACCCAATATTGTGACATTTTGATAGGTTGATAACGAACAACTAACATTGCATTCATGTTGGTTGACCTTGAGGTTGTCCTTAATACAGTTAGCCCGACATTTGACCTCTTGATGGACTATAGTCCCCAACCATCAAGTGAGAGTCCTGAACCCTCTATCTCCACGAGCTAATGGATAATGCAGGATAATATGTTAATATCGAGACATCTAACCTAGACTAGGTTAGTTGGGGCTTTTTGCACAATTAGGTGATGAGGAGCACTATTGCGAGCATTATAAACCATATGTATATAAATGTTGTATGGGTGTTAATGTGAGGATTTGCCCAACAAAGATGACTTTTGTTGGGGCCTTGACATCATCTAAGAAGAAACACCATTATCATCTTAAGGCCTATGAATGGTTTTTAAGGTTTAGCAATAATATAAACCATGCACATTATACAAAACCACTCTCCTGGTGCCTCTAAGATGAATGGTTTATAGAATGCAAATGTATGTTTATAATATTTATAGATGTACATGGTTAGTTAATATTATATGGTTTGTATAATAAAATAAATGGACAAATTAATAGAACTGATGACAAATGAACATAAAATTATTATGATGAAGACTTTTCAAACACAATTTTGTGGGAAAATTCAATTAATAGAACTGTTGGCAAATGAACTTTTGAAAAAATAATATGAAGAGACTTTTCAAGCATTTCTGTGAGAAAATTTTAAAATTTTGTGGGAAAATTTAAAATTTCGCTTCTCCTTGTGTGGGCTTGGCGCCAATCCGCTGTTCTTTTCTCCTTGTCTCGAAGTCCCACCGCCCTAACATTCTCTTCCAACGATTGATTAAGGTGTCGCTGTCAGGGTTCACACCCAGTGGAAAGCTTATTTTCTGAACCAGCTGTTTATTATTATATGATATTTGGCAAGGTGGGCTCTAAATATCTGGTATTCAACGATTTGGAAAACTTTGGAGCAGACAGATCAGTGGTGCTTTGAGGAGCAATAGCCAAGACAGGTTTACCAGCTCTGCATTTAATACTATTTTTTCTGTGAACGCCGATCTTCCATAGTTTTTGCCTAAAACAGGTATGTGTTTTAGCTTTCTCTTTGTTTTCTTAAAAAATAGCTCCTTGAAGATAGGGTGTAGAAACTGCAGGCAAAATTTCCATGTATGTTTTAGCTTCTGATCTTCTCCAGTGCCATTCCTGCCTCCTTCTGTAGCCTGCTTGAGGAGATGATTGATCAAGTGGGGGCACATGTACGCCTAGTGCCGATTTTTGGTGGAGATTAAGGAGGGGACCCTACGCTCTCAGTTTTGTAGTAAGTTATGATTATGCTTAGGCATATTTATGAATCGTTAGGGGAGATGGATCCTTTGGGTAAAAAACATTGACAAATTAGATCTCTTTTGTGGAGAGTAGAGTGAAGGTTAGCCATTTCGTCTGCTGACGGGGAAGATTTGCGATCGCACACACAGACATTTGAATTGCAGAGACGGAAGTAGAAAGACAGGAACCATAGCAGAACAGGAATTGGAAAAAGACGCACAACAAGCGATATCATAGCAAACAAAAAAGTAGAAGAAACAGGGGACCATAGCAGCTTCCTCCCACTGCAGCGAGTTCATTACATCCCGTCGTATACCCTACTGGATTCCCAGTCGTTGCAGATTTCGTATAACCTGTCATCTCATCTCAGGGTTAAAATTATATTAAAAACACCCGGGACTATTGACCTTCAAAAAAAACATCATAAAAATTTTGTTCTTGGCACTTCTGCACTTCTAAGACAGCGATGAAGGATAAAATAACTGGTTGTGGCGAGAGCAGTATACGGATATCTACACCAAAAACCCCAAAACTGGTTGAATTAGCCGATCTTGCATTGCAAGACCTTGATAGGGTTAAATCCGATTTTATCAATAGGATGCATATGTTTGTATAGTTTTTTTATTTCTTAATCATATGACGAAACCAAGTACAAGAATTGGGTTTCAATGCTTTGCAACTGTTGAATTTCTTGAGGCTCGGTTTGCAACTTGGAGAACTAGGAATATTTTATTGAGAAGAAGTATATATATTCTTTTCAATCCATGTCCTTGCCTTGCAGGACATTGAGAGGGTATATAGATTCTTCTCTCAATGGAAAACAGTTGCAGTTTGTGTGGTCAGTTTATGATCTTGCCATTTATTCATGTTTTTTTTTGTAATATGAAAAAAGTTGCAAACCTATCTTACATGACATTTACAACAGCGAGAATACACCAGTGCTACCTCTAGAGAGATAAAATCAGCTTGCTTCATCTATTCCTCAGTGCTCAAGATACTGTAACCCAATGATTACAGATTACAATAAGTTGAAAACAACCTCAATAAATGGACATTACATACACACTAGAAAAACACCGTGCTACCTTCTCAAGAGATAAATCAGCTGCGTAGATTTCTGATTCCTACAGTGCTCAGATACTGGCCATTGTATAAAAACATATCGAACAGGAAATATCCTTCGCTATGAACAAGTGAAAATAGTCTTAGTAAACTCAAGCATCAATATCAATCGATGAGATCCATATTACTATACCACAATTATAGATATAACTTGGTAAACTGATATCCTCTTTTGACCCTGTTCAGATTGGTTGGGGCTTACCATTTAGCAACTTCTTCTAATTATTTGATTGTACATACATTTAAACACCACCAAACCCAATCCCATTTCACTTGTAATCGTAACTGAAGCATCAGGATGAGAATATGGCGGCATGTTTTCTGGATAGGGTATTCACGCTTTAGGTTATTTCCCTCTGCTATTGGGCATATGTAAAGTTACGTGCATATTTAATGGAATGGGGATTTGCTTGTTTCTGTGTTAAGATATCTAGCAAATTTCCTCTGACACTTTCACATCAATGTAAGAGAAGTCCTTATAAATCAAATGGGTATTTATCCCAGGAGTTTATTCTTGTACATTCTCACATACTTTCAGGCTTTCATATGTGACCATAAAATCATAAACAAAGGTACTCCAACTTGGAAGAAACTCAAAAGTTAGAACCTCTTTTTGACACGTAAATATCCTTCCTCATAATATAGTTGTAGAGACATCTAATTCTCCCTTCAATGCATTGGGCTTTAAGACATTACCGTTAAGCATGCGCTATTTCTCCTACTTGCACAACACCTAAAACACATCCTTTAAGGATTGTGTATTGAGTCAGTTCTTATTTGGATTAGGGTTCATGTTAAGGCTCCCCAATGACTGATCTTAGCTTGAATAGAAGACCTTGCAACTCTAGGTCTTTTGGACTTTCCTTTGACAGATGATATGGAAGGCCTCCTTGGCTGTGGATGAGAGCCTCTTCTTTTGGGGAAATCGAAGAGCCATGTCTTCACTGTGATTTAATCACCTTTAGAGAGACAGCCATAATAAGGCTTGGCATGCTTGGGCATGTTGTACATCAACTAGGCTCATCCAGACCCTAGACCTAAAGGGCCATCTTTAGACTCAATCCTTACACCTCATTGACGAGACGTCCGCTGATTGTGCCACAGTGCTGCCTACTAATTCAAAGTCATGTTTTTTGAGAGACCTGGAATGGTCACACTAGTGACTACATTATTCTCAAAAGATTCTTGCAATAGATGCCACAATTGAGGGATTGTTAATCCTAGAGATTTAATAACATTTACTTCAAAGAATCAGGGTCTTACTGTAGAAGAATTTTAGAAACTGATTCAATCCCCTAGGCTATGGAAGGAATGGAAAACAGTTGAAGATTGGCAATCACATCCATCTTTCTCTCCCTGGCCTAGGGCACTGGACTCTACGTTCCTACTCTGGAATGTACAAGGATTGATATTTTCTTTAATAAAAGAATTATGCCAACCTTTATGCTCCATTGTTTATTCATTTAAGCATTCTGTGAGATAATATTTTACAGGAGGCAGGGGTTGGTTGGTAGGGCCCCTAACCCAGCTTGTTTCCCTCCTTTGTGCTTTTTGGGTAGCATATGTTATATAACTGCTTTCTGTGTTTGATATTTTATTTCTTAATGTGCTAGTTTGTATCTTTATTTTAAAGTTATTACACGTCAATAGCAATAGGGATTGCATACTTTGACATTCTGATTTAATTAAATCTTAAATTTTTTAAACCGTAGTAGTTTTCCCTATGTGCATTGTAATGAACCAGCAATCTGATTTTCTATCTTTTGAATGCATTTCTTTTCTTGGTTTTAAGTCATGGATCAAAATTTGTAATGTTTTATTGATAGCACAAAGCGTGATAGATCTACCAACTATATTTGTGCACTCAATGATTTTCATTCCTGCAATGTTATCTCTCAATCAATTCTCAATTACGTAGGGATAAATGGTGTTTTAATATATATGTATTGTATTATGTTAAATATTGGTGATATGTATCAATCCTACAGGAATTTGAGTCTAAATTCACATCCTGGAGAGAATATATATATATATTGAAACATCGATCTACAGTTCAATTTCGCAAGTTGAATGTACAGAGCATGTATTGGATGTTGTGGGAACCTATGTTCAAGGTTATTTGAAGAGAAAAGGAGCTTTGGACATCAATTTGAAGAGGCACATCATTTTAGGACATGCTTGATTGATGGTTCGTTAAAAGTTTCTATATATACATCCACCAAGGAAGTCGTAATAAAATTGTATTCCAAGTTGTCTTGTTTGTTTTAAGACTCGAACTTGAAATGAATTTGTCTGCAAATCTTTTTGGAGAATATGATAGCAAACCCTGTGATATAAGCCAAATTGAACTTGCATACCAAACCATTTCAAAAGGATTTTAATCTTATCTATAAACAAGATTTGAGAATATTTTATTGTGACAATGGTGTTTTTCTTTGAATGCAGTAATTTCCATAAATCATATTATTTCCATATTTCATTATACAAGCTTCTATAATCAAGTTTGAGATCCAAATATACATTTCACAAATATTGAGTTTGTACATCACCCTATAATACTTATGACGAAATATTGAGTGTCATATTTGAGTAGAGACATTTTTATTCATGAATATGATTTATGGGTTAGACAACTACAATATTTACATTGGTATTCTTCCTCAGCAGATTTAAACTCTAGAAACAAATATGGGTTAGAGATGAACTCTAGAAACAAATATGGGATATGAAATATGGCCACTCTTCTCAATTGAAAAAGTTGCAAGCAACCAAGCATCCTCTAAGATCTTCCATATGAAATTTGCCACAGGCCAACTAGACCTTAATTCAGAGTCATGTTTTTTGAGAGACCTGGAATGGTCACACTAGTGACTACATTATTCTCAAAAGATTCTTGGCAATAGATGCCACAATTGAGGGATTGTTAATCCTAGAGATTTAATAACGTTTACTTCAAAGCATCAGGGTCTTACTGTAGAAGAATTTTAGAAACTGATTCAATCCCCTAGGCTATGGAAGGAATGGAAAACAGTTGAAGATTGGCAATTACATCCATCTTTCTCTCCCTGGCCTATTTTTAGCTCATGAGCTTCAAAAATGAAAAATATCCAATGCTCAGGATGAAGACAAACTCTGGTGAGGTTCTCAAACCAAAGGGATGTTTACTCTCAAGCTAAGTCACAGGACACGTCCCCTAGGGCCCCGTGTCCCGTATTTTTCGTATTGGACACGAAAACGGCCCTAATACGTGTCCAATACGATTTACAACGTGTCATAAAAACTTGAATACGTATTCGACGTTTTCCTTCGTGTCCTACATTTCGAATACGCGTATTTTGTAGGTAGAATACGTTGCCCTAACGTATTTCGACGGTTTGAATACGTACCGCGAAAAAAACATAGTTTAAAGCCTACGCGTTGGTCTATTCTGGGTTATTTTCGTCCAACTGTCGTCTGGAGCTGTTGTCTGGAGCTGCGAGCAGGGTGTTTGTCTTTGAAGTTAGCATTATAGCTGAGGTCTGGATCTATTTGAAGTCTGGAGCTGCGAGCAGAGTGTGCCAGTGTGCAGCGTTCAGGCATTGCTGGGCCAAAGACCCTCCGCTCTGATTTCAGGCCTGAGGTACTCCACAGGTATGCACAATAGTTTAAACATCACTGGGGTAACTTCTCTTTACATCTGAGTGGACGACATCAAGATTCTCTTGATGGTATACGGGACTGCGCGTTCTGCTCACAGGTATAGCACGAGACAGCTTCAATGAGCGGGCCTGGGGGTGGGGAGGCCGCTCTTTAACTTCTGATGAAGCTTTCCGTAATCTGTTAAAGCAACAAGGGAAGAAACGACAGTTTTCAGAAGTGCCGAAGTTCATAAAAAAACTGGAAGAAATACCTGAGATTGCACTTCCAGAGGAACAATCAATCAAAATCGCTCTTGCTCTGGCTGACAGAGGCCTGGTAGGGCAGTTTATGGGCCGATGGCCGTCCACAAAAAATACGGACGAATGGATTCAGCGAAACTGGAGACCTCAGCTAAAAAATAACGTGATCTGCTACGTTGTGGGACGAGGCTACTTCATCTTTGAATTCACAACCAAAGAAGATCGGGATCTGGTGTTCCGAAACGGGCCGTATTTTATGGGAAATCAAGGACTGTATCTTAATAAATGGAGCCCTGATTTCGACCCTTCTGTTGATGTCCCTAAGGAAGCGCCGGTCTGGGTCTGTCTTCCTAATCTCCCGATACATTGCTGGAGCTATCAATCCCTGCAGAAGATTGGAAATGGATTGGGTCGTTTCATTGACAAAGCCGATCACAAGGGCTAATATACCTGCGCCAGAATTTGCGTGGAAGTTGACCTGGAAGCCGCCTACCAGAAGCGGTCAAACTCAAAGTTGGAGATTGGCAGCATTATCAGAAGCTGGATTACGAGCAGCTGCCTTTTAAATGCCGAACATGTCATGAGCATGGACACTTTCAGCGAAATTGTCCAAAAGCAGCAACAGGGATCACGGCTGAAGAAGAAGGATGGAAAGAAATTAAAAAGGGAAAGGCTGTTCCAAAGGCCCCAGGGCAGAATGCTTCAACATCGCAGGGGAAGCCACAACCTAATCCAAAGGCCAATGCTGCTTCCAAAGATGGAACCCCCACCGGAGAAAAGGTGGATGTCATAGAAACACAAGAGGAACCTGGAAATAAGTCGAAGCAAGGGAAAGAAACTGAGCCGAATCATCGGTTCCACCAGTTGATGATGGTCATAGGGGTAAAGAAGGCAACGAAGAGCACATCAGTCTCGCCTCCGAATCAGAGGAAGATTCTGAAGAGAGAGACTCCGAATCTGATAACTCGCAAGTCACTCCTATCAAAATGACTAGGGGTCGGAAATCCAAGAAGAAGCAGAGAGAGGAAAAAACCTATCTAGATGTCCTCCAAGGCTCTCAAAAAACCCTCAAAGGAATGATGAATACCAGATCTGGTCGCAAGAGCAACAGGGCTCCAACAGGAGCCTCAATCCCTCAAGGCAGTAAATAATGAAATACGTCTCCTGGAATTGTAGAGGATTAGGTAGCAGGTCGAAAGAGGAAGCCTTAAAAGACATAGTGAGAACATATTCACCTGAAATCCTCCTCATCCAGGAGACGAAGCTGGAGGAACTTCTTCTCCTCCAATCTAGCAAAGTTTTTTGGAAAAAAGGTCAAGGTCGAGCGGTTAGTGCAAGAGGCGCTTCTGGGGGAATAGCCACCTTTTGGAACAACGCCATTTATGATCTTATTCAAGAAAGAAGCAACTCCCACTGGTTGTATACGCAGTTTCTCCACAAAGATTCTGGTCAACAAGTAAGTATGTTTAATCTCTATGCTCCTGTTTTGCCAAGCGAGAAAAAAATTTGTTGGAACTCGCTACAATCCTTTCTTTCAGAGCAAAATCCAGGAAATATTATCATTGCAGGGGATCTGAATGTCACCCTTGCACTTGATGAGAAAAAGGGCGGCTCCATTGTCCGGGATCCCGCCAGAGAATGGGTTGAAGATATTATGTTGGGCTGGGACCTGGAGGATATTAAGCCTTCTTCAGGCAAATTCACCTGGTCCAACAAAAGATTAGGACCCAACCATATTGCTGCCCGTCTGGATAGATTCCTAGTCCACTCTTCTTTCCTGACATGCGGTCTTATGGCCTCTTCTAAAATCCTTCCAAACCTCACTTCTGACCATAAGCCCATTCTTCTCGAGCTCTCTTTGGATGGTAACCTAGGCCCCATCCCTTTTCGATTCAGCCCTTTGTGGATTCAGCAAGACGGATTTCAAGAGGTGGTTTCTGAAGCTTGGAACAGGCCCGTCCACGGTTCTCCATTCTTTGTTTGGGAAGAGAAAATCAGGGGATTAAAAAGAAGTCTCAAGGAGTGGGCAAAACGGTTGGAAACTCCTACAGCAAAAAAAAAAGATTCTCTCAACAATCTTGCTGCTCACCAAATAGCTATGGAGCAGAGCCCTGTCACACAAAATCATCTCCAAAAAGAAGTCGAGCTGCAAAAAGAGGTACACAGATCTAGCAGGGAGGAGGAAGAATTCTGGAGACAGAAGTCTAGGAATTTATGGTTAAAGGCCGGAGATAAAAACACTGGTTTCTTTCACAAACAAGCCGAAGCTAGAAAGCATTTCAAATCAGTTTCTGAGATTCATTATCAAAACACGGTGATTAAGGACTTCGATGGCATTAAGAAAGCTGCTTATTCCTACTTCAAAGACCTTTATTCGGCTCCTGAAGAAATCCCTATTGATCCTCAGGCCTACCCAATGGATTTAATTCCCAAGAGCGTTAAGGAATCGGACAATGCTATGTTGATCGCCCCGATCAGCTTGGATGAGATCAAGGACGTTCTGAATTTAATGGAGCCTGATAAAGCCCCAGGTCCTGATGGGTTCACTGTCAGGTTTCTTTTGACTTGCTGGTCGACAATCAAAAAAGACTTATTGAGAATGGTCAGAAAGTCCCAAAATTGTACTAAGCTGGGCGGTGGCATCAATTCAGCCTTTTTAGCCTTGATCCCTAAAGAGAAAGGCGCTTTCGACTTCAGCAGATTTAGGCCCATATCCTTGTGCAATTCAAGCTACAAGCTGGTCTCCAAAATAATCGCCAACAGACTAAAGAATATTTTGCCAGCCATCATCCCTGAAAATCAAGGCGGATTCATAAAAGGAAGAAAGATTTTGGACAACATTGTGCGGGTGCAAGAAGCGATCCACTCCAGCTGCCAAAGAAATGAGAAAGGTATGGTTATTAAGCTCGATCTGGCTAATGCATTCGATAGGGTGAGACACGATTTTTTGTTCAATGTGATGAAGAATCTCGGTTTTTCATCAATCTTCATAAACTGGGTGAATGCCTGTATTGCCTCGCCATGGATTGCGCCTTTGGTCAATGGTCGCTCAACTGATTTTTTCCAAGCCTCCAGGGGCCTTAGACAGGGATGTCCCTTGTCCCCACTCCTTTATGCTATTCAAGCCTCGGTCCTCAGTTTCCAGCTTGATCATAATCGGAAGATTCAAATCCTGCCTGGTCTCAGAATGACTCACAAGGTGAAGGACATTAACCATGCACAGTTCGCCGACGACACTTTGTTGCTTGGAGGTGCCAGCAGAATCTCTGCCAGATCCTTCAAGAAGGAGCTGGACATTTACAAGGTACTCTTAGGCAGCAAAATCAACTACAGGAAATGCTCAATCTATGGCTGGAACTGCTCGAACAAGGAGCTGTCTGATATTGCAAGGCTATTAGAAATGGATGGAAATCGAAGCTGGTAGTCCTTTAAATATCTCGAGATCCCAATTTTCAAATCCAAGCCTAAAGTTGCTCACTGGATGCCGATGCTAGATAAGTTAAAGAACAAAATCCAATCTTGGGGTGCTTCTTGGCTGAATAATGCAGGGAAAATCATTCTTATGAAGTCGGTTCTTATAAGTATGCCTCTATATCAATACTCTGCTCTCCTGGCCCCTAAAACCTTTCTCAACAAAATGGACAGTCTCTTGAGAAGATTCCTGTGGGAAGGTGGAAACAACAATGACAGAAGGCTCCATTTAGTGAACTGGGAGACTCTTAAGAAACCTCTTCTGGAAGGCGGCCTCCATCTTCGGAACTTGGCTGTTCAAAATCTTGCTTTGGGATCCAAAATCTTGTGGAATTTAGTCTCCGGAAAATCCAGTTGGAGCAAAAGAGTCATTTGGAAGAAATACTTCCAAGGGCAACGTTTGAGATGCCTGGACAAGCCTCCAAGATCCTTAAAAGGTTCCCCGATCTTCAATCTTTGCAACTCTGCTAGGGAGCATTTCAGCCATCATCTTTACTGGATCCCTGGGAATGGGAGAAAGATCAAAATTTGGGAAGATTCGATCCTCGGTGATCAACCTTTGAATCAAGTGGACGGTCTAGATAATATCAAAGCTTGGCTGCAGTCCTCCAACTTGCATACCTTGTGGGATATCTCTATTTGGAAGAATGATCCAGACAGACTTTGGGACTGCTGGAATCTGGGGGAGGTTCCCCTTATGTTGCAGGGGGAAGCTTCACTACTGCTAGATCTGCTCCAAGGCAAATCTCCTTCAAAGGCCACCTCTAAAGACAAAAGAGGCTGGGGCTCCCGTTCAGGTTCTTACACTGTTGCTGAAGGTTATAAAAGTATGATGGCTGTCCCTTATGCTCCTCCTGACCCAACTCAATGGAAGTTTATATGGGATTTTCCCTCTCTCCCCAAAATTGACTTTTTCTGTTGGACTGTTGCGCACAATAGCATCCTCACCAGAGATAATCTGAGAAGAAGAGGGATGGAAGGGCCTTCCAGATGCCCCCTTTGCTTGTCTGCTGAAGAAAATGTCAATCATCTGCTGTTGCTTTGTCCTTTTGCACAGGTAGTCTAGAGGGGAGTCCTGAGGTTACCTGCAAATTTTGATTTCCCAAACAGCATTTCTTCTCTTCTCCGAAACTGGGCCAGCCTATCTCCCTTTTCCCTGAAAAAAAAACACCTTCTCAAGACAAGTTGGATGTGGATCCCTAAGTTTATCTGCTGGAAGCTGTGGTTAGAGAGAAATAATAGAATTTTCAGAGGAGAAAGCTGCAATTCAGCAAGGGTTATTTCCAAAATCAAAGCTCTTCTAGGCGAGGCTTTGGAAGCCAATACTACTTCAAGAAATGAAATGAGATTGGCCACTGAAGAGGAGCAATGGATTCAAGACCTGATCCCGAATCTGAAGGAAAGGTCCATTCCTCTTGCTCTGGCCCATGCCAACTGGGAGATTAGGCTGGAGGAACTGGAATTCATCAAGTGGAGATCAGTCCTAAACGATCACTGTTTATTCTTCGATGGGGCTTCTAAAGGAAACCCTGGGCTTGCTGGCAGTGGTGGGGTTCTTCTGAGTCCTGGAGGTTCAACGGAAATACGATTCCATTGGGGTCTGGGCATAGAAACCAACAACAAAGCGGAGGCTCTCGCTCTTTGGCAGGGGCTGAATCTGGCGATCAAGCGAAACATCCTTTCTCTCTGTGTATTTGGAGATTCCAGAATCATAATCCAAGCAATGATCTCTCATAAGACTCCCTACCAGGTTCACTTAGCCACTGTTATCAAAAAAAATCCAACTCTTATTGCCTAAGTTCAGGAAAATTTCGTTCTATCACATATTACGAAAGCTCAACTCTCAAGCCGACATGGAAGCCAATCTCGGCTCCCTCTGTAATCGAAGATCTCTGGTGGTCAACTCAGTGGAATCCTCCTGTTTCATTCCCTAATGTTTCTGTTGATCGGATTTCTGTTCCTAGCTGAGCCAAGGGTTAATCCTCTCATCCTTTCTCCTGGTCTCCGGGACCCCTCCTCAGGGTATTATTATTTGATTAATCTTATGACTTCTGGTCTTTACCAAATTCAACCAGTCCTCTGTCAATGGACTCTGTCTTCTGTCCGAGCCTCCGGTTCAAAGTATCTACAAACGATCCTCAAGATGCCCATCAGATCCATATAAGAATATGCTCTGTTCTCACCTCAGATTTCCGTTCTTACCTGTCTCAAAGGTCTCACCTCCGAAAGGCGGCATTTCGAACTGTATATCTGAGGGCTGCCATTTTGGACGCCAGTTCTTCAACCCACAAGCATTCCCTCCAAAGTATTTGTGGATTCATCATCAACAGCGGGCCGTATTGTTTGATTGCCCAGGGAATGACCAAGGATCACTGGTCTCGGCTGCCCGGCACTCTTCTCTGCGGTATACCTTCAGCGGGTCACTCTACCAGGCGAATGAACAAATATCCGACCCTGAACTGATCAGAATCTGGTTTTTTCTTAAATTGTAATGAACTGAGCTTATTATCCTTTATTGTAACGTTCCCGCTCGGTGCTATGTCATCTGTCCTTGCTGAAAGCATGCCAAAGCAGCCAACATTGAAATTCCTTCCTCTGTCAGAGCTGCATTGTAAGAGCCTGGGGCAGCCAGTTTGCCTCCATAAATAAAAAACATAACCGTTATCGTCAAAAAAAAAAAAAAACTTCTCTTTACATCTGCGCTAATGGAACACTCCACCAGTGCCGTAATCCTTATCCTGTCTGTTGTCAAGGCTGAGTTTCTGCAGGGGTTAATGATGTCCATTACTAGAGAAACCTCACATTTGTGAAGACCCCCGAATCCTCCAGAAAATGATGACAAAACCAGCATTAAACAAACCCCAAGATCGTTGTTATTACCTGGTGATGCACGCTTCAGAAATTCAGATGGCAGTTATGGATCAGGATTTGTAGATCAAATAGTGTGTATTCCTTCAATCAAGGATTCAAGCCTTGCTGTGACAAGGAGTCCACTGATTCACAATGTCTCTGACTCATTTTAATTTACAATAAGGACTGCTTCAGAAGTCTGTCGTAATTAAGGGCTAATCCATACCATAATTCTGAGCCTCAATGTTTCAAACTTTCAACCACTGTATCACCTAAGTGACATCAATAGGACCGCAGGCATATAAATGTAAGCTATTAAGAAATCTAAACTTTTCTATTGAAGCAAATTTCCAGCATAATATCAAGCCAAGTGAATAACTCTAATATTGATTTTCATGACTTGCTTCAGAATTTTCTCACAGTTGTAATGGCTTTGTCCTGGTCCCAGGATGATTCAAAGATCTGAAATGGATCCATGCCTCAAATTAGGTTCATAACTAAGGCTGAAAATATATCCCTTGGTCCTTCAAATAATCCAGTATGAGAATAGCTAATGAATGCCCTTCAATTTACTTCAGGATTATGCTTCAAACTTAATAATATGAATAGTAAGTTCAGGATTTGAAGACGGAAGAGTTGAAGGATCTTGAATTGTTCAAAACTTGTACCCTCTTACCTTATCATGCTCTTCTTTGACTACTAGCGAGTGGTGGTCCTCACATTCTTTACATTGGACTGAATACGCTATTTCTTAGACCATTTGGAGCTCTGTGTGGAACATTCATAGACACTCTCAAGCACATTGGTGGCATCATGGCATGAAATTATGAACATCAAATTTCTCTAATATCTGTGACCCCAGGTTAAATGTGCCCTTGATTTTATAGAGATATAATGTCTTAAAATCAAGACAAGACCAGCAATCAAGGGTAAGGGATAATAAGTTTTCCAATGATGGAACCATCATCCATTAGTGGAACCCTTTCATCAGGCTGCAAGAGGAGAAAATCAATGATAAAAATATCATTTAGATGTCTGCATGAGGGTACTGTTAGAAATGCCAAGTTGCCACTGCCAGCATTCATTGCTAAAAGCTTCCTTTGCCCCTGCTTTGCACTGCAGCTTTAGTAATGGCCCCCTTCTCTATTGAAGCCTCCAAAGCATATTAGACATGTGGCAAAAAAGTTGATAGCTGAAACTTTCAGCTTTCCACAGAATATGAAAAACCACCTTTTATATATATATGCAGGCTGCAGCTATGCTTATTGACGTTGTGTGAAATGAAGTCAGTGTTGTGGAGTTCACTGTGTAATATGTATATTTCCTTTGTTACCATGGGTACTGTCCCCTGTGGCTACAGTTTTTCGTATAACTGTTTGGGCAAATACTTTTTCTGTTTGGGTTACTTGTCTAAAAATCTCGGAACATGCTTGTGTTGAACTAGAACTTGAAGAACTCAGACAGTGACATACCTTTGCAGCCTCGGATTTCAGAACTATACCACAGTTCGAATTGTAGCCCTATACTTAGGATCGGACCTGTGGAGATAAGCCTAAACAGCTCGGACTTACCTGTGTGGAGGGCTGAAAACTATTAGCATTTAAAGGGATCAGACAGCAAGACACAAAACAGAGCCTTTTCCTAACTTTTAACAATTTGTCATTAATCACATCAAAGACACCCCAACAATTTGTAACAAACTGAATATTGAATTAAAATTGAAAAATTCTTAATTTGATTAGATAAGCTGCAACCTGCAATTTAATATGGATAAAAAACTATATTTCGGTATATTATATATATATAATATATATATATATATATATATATAAATTATTAAAAATATATAAAACGTGTTCCCGGTGTCCTGTTTCCGGGTCGCTACATTTCGTATTGAATACTCGTATTTACGTGTCCTCCGTGTCTCGTGTCATGTGACTTAGCTCTCAAGAAATCCTACTCTCTTATAGTTGGTCATCAATACATCCACTAGGATCCCATTTGGAAGAAAATCTAGATGAATGGTGTTTTCCCATGGTCCTCAATTCCTTTGGCTAGTTGGATGACGTAAGATCCTCACATGGGATCAAATCAGGAAAAATGGATTTTAGGGCCCCTGACTTTGTACTTTATGTTGGAATTATGAATATTCTATGGAGCATATATTGAATGTATGTCCTTCCATTGAACATATTTGGATGCATAGTTGACTGCCTTTTGGATCTTTGTACTGTAACTTCAACAGTTTTTTATTCTTGTACTCCCTCATAGATCCAGCCTATTCAATAGTCCAGTTCAAAATAGAGAGTGGATTATTTCCCGTAGTTTTGTCATGTCAATGCTTTGGAAAGAAAGGAAAAACCAAATATTTAAGCAAAAGAAAGAAAGGACAAAGTCATGGTCTACATCAAAGTGCAACATGGGGGTTACATTACTCCTACTCAAACTCACAATGAAATGCTGAGGTGCCAAGTGTATTACCATGAAAGTCTACAGCTCCCTTACTTTCAGTTTCTGTGAAAATAGGATTAGTTTAATGAACTGTATTTCTGTGACCTCAAAAGTGTTTTCAGGATTTAAATTATCAGCAAGGAAAGCATGATCTTCACCATACTTTTCATATGGCTGATTTTCTTCCCCTACCTTTGCATGTTGTTATTTGGTTGCTTGAAACTGTTCATGTGCTGTAGGTGTAGAATTTCTTTGCTAACAAAATTCAGAGTTGATTTGCCTCCCAAACAAATTATTGTTTGTGTGTGGATTTTTTGATTTGTTGATCTTATATGTCTTGCCATAATATTACAAGTGTCCACAATGAATGAAACTCTGTGATTTCTTGTTGGGGTTGCACATTCTCTAAGCATGCTCCTATTTGGATTGCAGGAAAATCAAGGTTATGGTCTTTAATACCAACATGATTGGACCAAGAACCAGTAATGTATGTCTAACAATAGACCTTAGGCAACACAAAGGACACACCTCCAGTCATATGATGGTCTGATAATTGATGTCAAAGAATTTTTAAACTCCAGTATCAGTGGTAGTTGCTTTAGTTTCTTAAATAGTTTCTTCTCCTGTGATTGGGTGCATAGTTATACTTATCTATTGATCTGTTTTTGTCAAAATTTGGGTTCAAAAACTATCTTGAATTCATGTCTGGAGGGATATAAAGATAGTGGTCACTGCAAAAGGTAAGTTATTAATGGTAGGTGTTGCCCATATTTCAGAAATTTTGATGTAAATCCTGAGAGAAGCTTTGTATCCTAAATTGAGTGGGGCTTTAGGATTGAGAGACTTGGGGATCCTAAACAAAGCATTGGGAGAGAAATTATGTTGGGATTGACTTTGGGTTAGAGATGAACTCTAGAAACAAATATGGGATATGAAATATGGCCACTCTTCTCAATTGAAAAAGTTGCAAGCAACCAAGCATCCTCTAAGATCTTCCATATGAATTTGCCACAGGCCAACTAGACCTTAATTCAAAGTCATGTTTTTTGAGAGACCTGGAATGGTCACACTAGTGACTACATTATTCTCAAAAGATTCTTGGCAATAGATGCCACAATTGAGGGATTGTTAATCCTAGAGATTTAATAACATTTACTTCAAAGCATCAGGGTCTTACTGTAGAAGAATTTTAGAAACTGATTCAATCCCCTAGGCTATGGAAGGAATGGAAAACAGTTGAAGATTGGGAATCACATCCATCTTTCTCTCCCTGGCCTATTTTTAGCTCATGAGCTTCAAAAATGAAAAAAATACAATGCTCAGGATGAAGACAAACTCTGGTGAGGTTCTCCAACCAAAGGGATGTTTACTCTCAAGAAATCCTACTCTCTTATAGTTGGTCATCAATACATCCACTAGGATCCCATTTGGAAGAAAATCTACATGAATGGTGTTTTCCCATGGTCCTCAATTCCTTTGGCTAGTTGGATGACGTAAGATCCTCACATGGGATCAAATCAGGAAAAATGGATTTTAGGGCCCCTGACTTTGTACTTTATGTTGGAATTATGAATATTCTATGGAGCATATATTGAATGTATGTTCTTCCATTGAACATATTTGGATGCATAGCTGACTGCCTTTTGGATCCTTGTACTGTAACTTCAACATTTTTTTTTGACCGCCCCAAGAATGCCTATCTGCCCTCTTAGACAGAGCAATATCTGCGTGATAGAGATGAGATCTGTAATTTTCCCATTTGACATTGAGCTCCATCAGAAGAGCCAAATTTTCAGCATGTGGTCAACTGGAAGAGGAGGAAATGACAGATTGTTGGCAGCCAATATCAGCAATAGTGAACAGCTCATGCCTGTGTAGAAACTGGATGATTGGGGGAGGAAGAATGTGATTCCCAGCCAATCCAATGATTACTAAAATGGCTTACAACTTCCTGTAGGACGTCTTTCTGAGTAGTTAGTATTATATTGTCCATATTTCTAACATACCAGATTGTGTCGGAATTTTTTCTTTTGGAAGCTATCTTATGAAAGTACTTAGTATTATTATCTCCCCTAGAAACCCGCGTCATTTTTATTTTTTGTCTCCATTCCTCTGCCTGATAATTTAGAGAGCTCCAATATTGTATTTTTGCTTTGTTCAGATACGAAATTAGGACTTGTAGGGTCCATCAATTCTGAAATCTCTTTATCTATAATAGAAAACTCCCGAGAGAGTGTCTTCTTGCACTTGATGATGCATGTCTTAACCTTTGACTTTAGCCTGTGCAGTTTTTGAGTGACCTGATACATCATTTTATTTTTCATTATCCCTAAAGGCTTCATCCAAGATATCTTAATCAGGTCCACTAAATATTTATCTTGTAGC
This sequence comes from Pinus tabuliformis, assembly GCA_031772625.1. Taxonomy (NCBI): domain Eukaryota; kingdom Viridiplantae; phylum Streptophyta; class Pinopsida; order Pinales; family Pinaceae; genus Pinus; species Pinus tabuliformis. Next base: position 416,328,351 of record CM062808.1, on the reverse strand, counting down.
CATACTTGATTGAACTTGAATGGCAATTCCTTGGCTTCTTGTTCACCATTCCATTCCAAAAAGATTGCATTATGATCGGAAACTAAAATTCCTTGGGGCAGAAGCAGATGCAACTCAGTTGCTTGAAAGCACAAGTGGATGTAGAAGGATCGAGTTTTGTACATATCCTATGGGGAATGAGCCTGCCAAATCAAACAAGAATATAAAAGAAACGGTTCAGGAGGATGATGAAGTAAGAGATGGTGAAGGGGGTTTGGGATGAGAAACAATGCAACTTGAAGATGAAGAACAAGCTCCAATGGAATGGGCGAGGACAGACTTAGTTGGTGAAAATCAAGGGGAAACATTAAACACCAGGACTGGTGCTGAACCAAAAAGATTACCTGATACATATAACAGTGGCCAGCATTTGGTGAGAACATCCCATCCTATTGGAAACTTGTTAAATGGGGAGAGGCAGAGTCAATCACCTGTCAGTCAGCAGCATAGAGATGAGATAGATGCTAGAAACAAGGGAGATAAGCATTCGATAGCAACAATTGATCTATTTGCATCAGAGGTTGCTGGTAGTTGGGCAGTCAGTACAGTTGGTTCAGTTCATGGCGACAATGAATCTCTTCGGAGTGATGACAGACAGCCAGGGACAGGAAGGATCAGTGATGAAGGAATTAATCAAGATTTTGATGCTAGTAAGATTGCAGCAGCAGGTGAGAATATTAGGTCCAGGCAAGATCTACTATTAAGTAGCTTGAAGTGTCAACACACAGTGCCTGAAGATGCAGTGGCAGGAAGTCAAAATTCTCCACCTCCCAAGTTAGCTTCTTGGCAAATCTATGAGCACCAAGCTTTGAATGAGATGCTTGATAATGTTGCCCCTGATTTCAGGCAACTTCATGGACTTAGAAGAAATAACGATAATGCCCCTAACACTGAAGAAGATATTGAAGGGGAAGAAGATGATAAAAATCATGATGATGATGACACTGAGGAGGGTTCAGAAGAACCAGAATCTGAATAGGAAACTGTCTTTCTATTAACTCTGGATGTGTCTGAACACATGCCAAATGATTCTCCTGTCATGGCAGTGCAATTGTTCTTTGGTAAGCCATGCCATTACTTGGTGTTTTTATGACTTCCATACCTAATGGTTTGAAAGTTTGACTACTGTAGTTTGGTTGAAGTAATGATCCATGGATGGTAATGCCCATTAGATGTATAAGCGTGCTAAGCTTTTGCTTGGAAGGTGCTTCGAAATCTTTTGGCTTTCTGAACATTGCGATCTCTTGTATGACTGTAGATGAGTTCCTATTTATTGATTGTTATTCTACATAAGCAGAGTACACTTTGGTACTTTGGTGCATAAGCACCTTGACTCTGCCTCTGTAATATTAATTTTAAAATTCTAGCAGACAAGATCTGTGAGGTGCTCCAAATTTCTAGGAAAACATCATATATTTATGATGATATACCATTGCTTAGTAAATTGATGCAAACAAATAACAATTTTTTTTTTTTTTTTTTTTTTTTTTTTTTTTTTTTTAATTTTTATTATTATTATTATTATTATTATTATTATTATTTTTATTTTTTTTTTTTTTTATGTTCTGGCAAACGAATATATGCATTTACTGGGAACCAATTACAACTAACAACCAAATATACTACTTGAATCTGAAATCTTCCACCTTTGCTTGCTAAGCAACTATTTATTTGTTGATATTTTTTCATCCTTTTTCATTCTCACTTATCTTGTTCTTCATTTCTGTGCATGATCCTTCTTTCCTGCTCACTTTTTCATCTTAATTGCTCCATCTTAGTCATATTAAGCTTCTCTTCTCATTATTCGCCAAGTTTCCCCGTCCATATGGCCTCTCTTGGGAATCTATTTCTTGACTATTAATTCCTAGAGTCGACATACTGTTATCCTTTCTACTACTATTAACTTATTCTAGCGTAGGCACCTACACTTCATTTGGCAGCTCCCAAGGGGCATGTTCTTTCTTGGGAAAAATATGATTATGATTTATGCCTATAGCCTTACCATACATTTTGATGTCATCCCAACCAAGTCTATGTAGGAATTTCGCTATTAGATGTATGGTATTATGGCATCCCAAACATCTAAAAGGGATTCCCCAGTAATCCACTCGTTTTATGATAGATTGTGTACTCTAATAGATATCAAGGGTAACTGAGAGACCTTTTATGGAATCTGGTTCAATGAAAAACCATGCTACTCATTTTTCTAGAAGGCCAGCACTCCCTTCATCGACATAATAGAATTTTCCTATCTTGTTGGCAATTTCCATGATTTCCTTCTTGGTCCATAGTTCCAAAGGAAGGCTAGGGAGTTTAACCCATATGTATTTTCGCTGGGGATCTTCTTTAATAGGATTAAATCTGACTGTCTAATTCTTCAAGCATAAAAATCCCCTACCTTTCACACATGAGATTGAGCCAATCCTATCTGCATCTTCCACTGTCATGAAGTGGAATCCAAACCAACTATTGAGGAGCATGCTTACCTTCGGTCTATTTCCAACAATACAGAACCAACATTTCTGCACCCATTCTTTCATTTGTCCACTAGACATCCTAATGTGTTCCCAGTGGCCCACCAATACCTTATGCTTCATCTTTACCACATTATCCCAATATATATCAATACCCATAATGAGTTTTTGAATCTGTTCTTGGTTCTTGATCGATTTCTTTTACGTTTGTCTATGTTTTTTTGGATCGGGTTCCATTTGAAGATTCCTTTCCAAGATATGTATTTGAGTCCTCATGTTGGGATGTTTTCAACAGGCCAATGGATGTGGGAACTTGATTTGGTCTTCCCAATCTCTCTGCAAATTCATTTTCTATGACTATCGACACTTCTATAATTTTCCTGTCGTCATAAATCTATTCCATAGAAAAAGATTGACCAACCATGTCAATATTGACTATTAGAACTGCATTACTTTTTAAAGCCAACGTACTGGTCAGCACAATGCTACTACATATGGGTGAAAATAAAATCCAAATAAAATGTGAAAGTGTGACCGATTTTATTTGTACTATAGAACAAAGGCTAGTGGGTTAATCTCCTAAAAAAAGGTGTTAACATAGTCTGTCGAAAGGTACATTTTGCATCAGGATAACCCCTAGATTGCTATCTTTTTATGAGGAAGCAAAAACATGGAAAATGTTTGGTTAGGTAGGAATACAACTTGTCAATTTGGTCTAGCTTGAGTGATTAAAAGAGAAGGTTGTTAGGCTCTCCATTTCATGGATTGATATAGTGATGAGACAAAAGAAGCTCTCTCTTGAGACCTGACTAGGTGATTCATAACAGTTGTGGTGTTGGTGCCTTAACTTAGCTAGAAAATGCCAAAACTCTATTGATGCACAAAATTTATTACTGAATCTACCTCAGAGTATGCCATAGTCACTGAATATGACATGCATGGTTTTACCAAGGAGGCCCTAAACTTCTGAACAATGAAACTTTACATCGGTATCTTGGCAATAGCTGCATTGGTCTTATTAGCATTACACCACTTTTAATATGGGTCTTCACAACAGAGAATCACCATTACACTTTGTTGATTTGTGTTAAAAAGAAAAATAACACGCAATAGATTTCTTTTGACATGCAATGTTGTTGGTAGTTTTCTTGTATTTGTGCCACACGTAAAGCTAACATGCGTTAAATTTCTTTCACCTTGCAATATTTTTATTGGAAGCGTGCTTGTGTTTGGGCTAGAAACTATGCTAGATTTCTTTTTCTTTGCAATATTGTTGTTGTCAATTTGGTTGTTTATGATAAAAGGAAATCTAGCAAGTGTTAGATTTCCTTCACCTTGGCAATGTTATTGGAAATGTTGTGCTTGTGTTTGGGCTAGAAGTTATGCTAGATTTCGTTTGCTATGCAATATTGTTGTTTTCAATTTGGTTGTTTATTATAGAAGGAAATCTAACACGTGTTAGATTTCCTTCACCTTGGTAACGTGCTTTTGTTTGTGTTAGAAGGAAATATAACATGCACTAGATTTCTTCTGGCATGAAATGTTGTTTTTGGTAGTATGCTTGTATTTATGCTACATGTAAAGTTAGCACGTGTTAAATTTATTTTACCTTGCGACGTTGTTATTGGAAATGTGATTGTGTTTTTGATAGAAGTTGTTGGATTTGGTTTCCCCTACAATATTATTGTTGGCAATGTGCTTTTGTTTGTGCTAGAAGTAAATCAAGCATATGCTAGATATCTTTCACATTGCAATGTTGTTTTTGGCAATGTGATTGTGTTTTTGCTAGAATAAACTTTAGAATGTGTAAGATTTCTTTTACTTTGAAATGTTTTTGTGAGTAATATGCTTCTATTTACGTTAGAAGGAAATTTAGCATGTGGTGGATTTCCTTCGCCTTGCAATATTCTTATTGACAATGTGCTTGTTTGTCCTAGAAGGAAATCTAGCACGTGCTAGATTTATTTGACCATGTAATGTTGCTTCTAGCAATATGCTTGTGTTTGTAGTAGAAGGAATGATATTGATTGTTAGCTTTCATTTGAGGAAACAATGTTTCATTACATACAATATTACTACCATGCTATTTTAATTTTTGCATCTATATTACTTTTTCGTAAGTTGTGTGTTTTTATGAAAATATAAAGTCACACTTTACACGGTTCAACCTTTTAATTACAAGTTACGTTTTAATTGTTGTTACAGAATTGATACAAGCTACAATGGAAAATATAATTTTGGCAAAAGGGGACTATGTTGATCTCCTTATTAATGATCAAGTCATTGGGCTAGGAAGGGTCGAATCTGCAGAGTCTGGAACTTGTTATGTTGGAGAAAGGGTTAACGCTGGTTATGTTACAATTTTGGTAATTGATGTAACTCAACCACATTTGATTGATGAGGATGTTAATGAAGGGGACATACATCCATGGAAGATCATGGATTTGAGACACAACATAGGTAAATCAAAATATTGAAGCATGTGTTATATATTATTAGATAGCATAATAAATGTTTTTTGAGTAAATACTAACCTTATTTACATTTGTTTATAGGTGCAAATGTTTCTTCCACATTTTCTATTGGAGCCAAGGTAGATCTTTTGCAACATGGAGTGAAGGTGGGCGAGGGCTCCATATTCAATACAGAGCTTGGGCATAAAGTGCATGGAAAGATGGTAAAGAAAGGATGCATAGTGGTTAAAATCGAGAAGGTGTTAAAACATAATGCTCCTCTACCACATCCAACAGGGTTTGAGCATACACTTGGGGGTGCATTAGAATCTTATGAAATTTGGCCAGAATCAGATTTGGAGCCTCACTGTCATGATCATGCCACAAATATTCCCCAAGATAGGGTTAGCTTCATATGTACAAAGGTTTCTCTTACACATGAATGCATGGGAACAAGCATGTGCATTGCCAAAGGAATGCTAGTTAATGTCCGCGAAGATGACATTGTTGAGGGTGAAACACTAGGTGAAATGGATTTTGGTGTTTTTCTAGAAGAGATAGATGGAACTTGTGAGATATGCAGAATTGGGGATAAGTCTATACACTGTTTGGTTAGATGGCCAATAAATAAGTTGGTGGACAACAAAGGTGTGATATTAAGGGTTAAGGAAAAGTTCAAGGAGCCACCCAAGGAAATGGTGATATGGGATGTTATAGAGGACACAAATCCCTTAAACAATTGGGATGGGTCCTTTTGTAATGAAAAAGATAGAAACTCAATTGATATGCATGTAACAAGGCCATATAAAAGGATTAAACGAGTTATGGCTACAAAAAAAATTGCAAAATGTCAAACAAAAATAGATGAAGAGAAAGCAATTCGAGTTTTGGCAGCAGATGTATGTTGTAGAAAAGATTGTCTTCAACATGTGGATAGGAAGGCCATTGCAAGTGCTAGAAGGGATATGAGACAAATAAATAAAAATGGTATTAGAGAATTTGTCTTGAATTCACTCATGTCAAACACAGTCATGTCAAAGGGCCATGGCCATGGCCATGGCTTACCAACTATTGCTAGAAATGTAAAGGACATGAGATTTAATGGGAATATTATTTGTAAGAAAGCATGGTATAAGATACATAAAATTCCTCAAAGCACATTCTATAACTACCAACATTATTTCCAACATGGACAGAACAAAGCTATTCATGGTAACACCAACACATGCAAAGCAAGAGGTCACACAGTGGCAGCCATAGAAATATTGCACAACATTGTAATGGATAATTCAGATTTTTCACCAAACCAAACACGTCAAGTTGAAGAAGATGGAACATCTGCTCCTTTAAGATTGCTTCCTTCGACTTACACACAAAGTTCTTTGTTAAAAGAGATCAATGAGGCTCTTCAAAAGCCCAATTACCCATCAATATCACAGTCAACAATGAGCAATATTTGGAATACTAAGTTTCGAGATGTGGCATTTTCAAAGAACACCAACTTCAGTAAATGCAATGAATGTATTGTTTTGAAAGCACAAATGAAGTCAGCAACTACAAAAGAGTTGGAAGAAAAGGCACGAGGTAGGTTGAAGAAACATAACAAGATTGTTATGTGTGGAAGATATTGCTACTATGCCCATAGAATTATGTCAGAGCGATTTCCAAAGGAGTATTTGAGCATTATCCATGATAAAATGGACAAAACAAAGACTTCAATCCCAAGGCTACGTGTCAAATCAAAATCTATTGTAGGAACAAATTTAGGTTTGTCATTGACAGGTATGCTTACACATGGGCATAAGGCAGGAGGTTTTGGTCATTTCTCCTTACCATTTGTCCATATGGGATCACAATTTACTATTACATCTCTTGCAAAGTGCTTAAGAGACCTTGAAGACCCACAAATGGATATGTATGGTGATCTACTTTATCAAAGTGGAATTTCAAGAAACCCACTTACAAATGCATTACTTGACACCTCTATTTACTCAAAATGTCAAGGGTACAAGGATGATTTTATATTTCATGGAGGTTCAAAAAGTCAAAATGTTGATTTTAAACCTCTTCCTCCAAATTTGTTGCTACAGTTGGACAATGCAGCAAGTGATAATAAGAATCGCTATCTTTTCATGTTTCTATCACTTTTAACTGCACTTGGTGTCTTCATCACTATTGAGGTTGGGTTCTTGCTTGTGGGGCACACCCATGAAGACATAGATGGAACCTATGGAAGAATGTCTTCCAACCTAAAAAGTAAAGATATTTATTCTTTACCTGAAATGATGGATACATATCGTACAATTGAAGAAAATCGAGTGTTTCCACCTACACTTATTGACAAGGTCTATGACTTCAAAAGTTTCCTAAATGGATACATCAAGGAGGGAAAAAATGCACTAGTTGGACATCTTAATGTCCAATACTTCCAATTTCTTGTACTCAATGATGTTCCAGTACTAAGGTACAAAGAATCAATTAGAGATACTGAGTGGTCAGAACCAGTTGAGTTATGGAATATAGATGATGAAGGCCGACCTATAATTCCCATAGGGAAGCCATCTTTCTTAGCTTCCAAACAGAATGATGTCTATTTAAAAGAACTAAAGGAAGGGATAACATCATACATAAAAATGTGGAAAGACACTATTGGGAATGAGGATTCACCAATTGTTACAGAGGAATGGAAAAATAGAGTAGTGTATTGGGAAAAAGTTCTTGATACATTAGATGGAATCTATAATGATGATAGAATAATAGATGGAAGTGATTCATCTTCTGAGGATTTCTGGCCTAGGACAAGGCACATTGTTGATGTTGATCGTAATGCACTCCAAGTAATGTCAAGTATTATGGATGGAGATTTTGATAATGTGATAGATGAACCAATATATGTTGGACCCAAATGCAACAAGCCAAAACCAACTTTCAATCCGATGATTGATGTTGAGAAAGGAAAGATGTTGCTAGTTAGATCAGGAAATGAGGATGCAGGAGAGATGATTTGGATGGCAAAATCCATCTCAAATGTCTTTAGGGATAATGAAAGTGAGAATCTTCATGTAAAGGTTGACTGGTGGAAGCCTATGTCAGGGAAATACAATGGAAAATTTTTAGAGCAATATTGGGTACCAAATCCTGATGACACAGAACTTGGCTCTATTCCAATTAATACCATAGTGTGGGCATGGATGCCAAAGAAAAAACATTGCAAGAAGATCAAGATAAATAAATATGGTGTAGAAGCCATTCTTGATCTACTTGAGCGAATATCTTAAGAGTAGGTTTATATGATTCATGAATGTAATTTTTTTTGAAGGATCTATTAATATACATTCATACACATTTTTCCATATTTGTTGTATATCAAATATTCTCTTCATATTCTTTTTGGAGGAGTTTTATATTATTTAATATTTCAATCTAATCATGTGTTATACAAATTACATGACAATGCCATAAAATATTTAAGTTTTCAAAGCTTTATTTGACCAACATGACTTCTCACCATATCAAATATGCATAATCAAATTCAATAATGCACTTAAAAACATCTTCTAAACTTGGTCTATTAAAAAAACAATGGAGTACCTAATTAGTATTCTATTTAATATAAACCATTTAAACACTTAATGAATAAATGCTAGACACTAGAAAAAATGTTTGAGGCGAGTTTTCCTTAATTTTCCTTATTATAATTGATATAAATCAAATTCACTATCTTGTTGCACTCTAATTTATAAAAAAAATATTTTGATCATTGAACAACACAACTAGAATTATAAAATATTTCCTCTTATAGATTTTGAAGTGGTGCCAACATTGTACTAGTATAATTAATATGTACTTAACGTAGGAAAAATAGTTAGTGTCAATTTAAAATGGTCAATAGTAGTAAGAAAAACAATATTAGTATATTCTTAAATAACTTTATAGGTAAGTTTTTTTTTGTTGCAAAATCTATTATTCACGAGTCAAGTTTAATACATAAATATAAATGTTAATGATAATAGAAATAATGTAAGGAATCTAAGTTTTAGATGAATGTTAATATGTTCTTTTCAATATAATATCCTTAAACACTACATGAATATAAACTAAACATTTGTAATAAATATCTTAGTCAATTTTCTCTCTTTCTTGTTGTATTTGAAAATAATTAAATTGTACTACTTTGTTACTATTCTAATTCATGATTGATTTTGATCATTGTGGTCAATAATAGTAAGAACAACAATATTAGTATATCGTTAAATAACTTCATAGGTAAGTTTTTTTTTTTTTTTTGCAAAATCTATTATTCAAGAGTCAAATTTAATACATAAATATAAATGTTAATGATAATAGAAATAATGTAACTAATCTAAGTTTTAGATGAATGTTAATATGTTCTTTTCAATATAATATCCTTAAACACTACAAGAATAAAAACTAAACATTTGTAATAAATATCTTAGTCAATTTTCTCTCTTTCTTGTTGTATTTGAAAATAATCAAATTGTACTACTTTGTTACTATTCTAATTCATGATTGATTTTGATCATAAAATGATTGATAATTGAGACGAGAGACTCATTTTACAACCCAATATGGGGGGGGAAATAAAAATTATGTTCTAAATAGAAAATAAAAGAAATGAATGTTTTGTAAAGTATTTAGAAGTATATAAAATGTGTGAATTAGATGTTTAAATTTTATACTTTTTCAAAAAATTTCAGCTAGAGATACAGAGGAACTATTTGAAGATTTATGTTAACTAATTTATGTCCATATCAACTTCTTATATATCTATATATAAGAAAAAAAAAATTATGGTTAAAATTCTTATTTGGTCATATATATACTCTATTTAGCATTCAAAAATACAGTTTCAACAATGAAAAATAACACATTGTATCTTTCATTCAAAATATTTGCACGTGAAGAAATTTGATCCCTACATCTCCACTTAAAATGGTCTATGATGGTATATATTGGACACATACTATGATCATTTGTCATTAAATAACTTTATACTTAATATATAGCTTGCATATTAATCTATTATTAATTAAGTAAGCCTCAAGTTTTAAACATAGAAGTACAAATAATAAATAAAAATAAATTGTGCTACTAGCATTCAACATTTAATTTGATCTTAAAAAAATATTTTCTCCACAACTCTAAAATGGTGCAAACTTTCTACAATAGTATGTAATGTTGATGGTGATAATGATGATTATCATCCACTAAGACCAAATATGGTATTTAAGAAGGTAAAAATATATTACTAAATGTTATTTCAAATTTTATTGTTATGCTAAAAATACATTAAAAGGAGTGTTTCAAGATCATCATAATTTTGTTTAGTTAAACAATTTCGAAGGTTGGTAGCGTCACAAATATTTTGAAATTTAATTCCAATATGAGTATAAACTGGATGATCTATGACAGTTTTTAAATCTTCAACCATATTACTAGTGTTGCAAAGGTGATAGCCTTTTTATTGTGCTAACACTCTTTTAGTAATAATCATAACTTAACACATACATGATATTTTACTATATATTGGATTATAATTAAATGGGTTAATAATAGCAACATACACATCATTATTTTCATAAAATAACCTTAACAAACTTATCTTTTAACATAAACCATACAAATATTAAAAATAGATAATGTAAAGAATTAACATTAAGATGTGAAAGATTTGCTTTTGCAAGTTTATATAAATTTGTTTTATAAATTTTATCATGATAATTTTTACACAAAAAATGGTGAATATCTACATTAAAATTAGTGAACTAAGTGACTTTCTAATTCCTCATTTCGAAAAAATTTAATCTAGTTAATGTTTTAAATAATAGTATATATTGGACACATTACTAAGATCATTTGTCATTAAATAACTTTATGATATATATTAATCTATTATTATTTAAGCAAGCCTCAATCTGCTATTGACATTCAACATTTAATTTGATCCTATTTTTTTTTTCTCCTCAACTCTAAAATAGTGCAAACTTCCTACAATAGTATGTAATTATGATGGTGATAATGATGATTATCATCCACTAAGACCAAATAAGGTATATAAGAAGGTAAAAAGATATTACTAAAAGTTATTTTGAAATTTTTTTTTCTCGGTAAAAGACTAAACTATTATATTATGTACAAGAGTAAAAAATACATCATGGTGAAACAAGAGAGAATCGGGCTGTGGATATGTCACCCGAGAGCAATTGAGGCATCCAAAAAACTAGCTCACGCAGGGGCGCCAGACACAAAAGCCAGACTTCCATAAGAGCACGCCCACGCAGGGGCACCAACCATTACATCCCACGCAGGGGAGACTGACCTTACCCAAATCGTTAACACAAAATTCAGGATCAGGGACATTCAACCAGGGCACGAAAGAGACCAGAAGCATGGTTACTATAATTGAGTCAAAAAACAAACAGCAGAAGACACCAGTCTAAGACCAAACAAAAAGCCATAAGAACCTTGTGCGCGGGCGTCATCAATCGTCCATTTGCACTTCAATCGTCCATAGGCTTCTCTTTCAGCAGTAGTGGGAAAGGTGTCTTCCTCCTCGCCAGTTCCCGCCCTCTGTTCTTGCTTGCGTTGCTTTGCGTTTTCCGGATCTGCGGCCGCATCTTTAACCTCTTGCTCCTTATCAGCTTCAGGGGCCTCTGCTTCATGCTTCTGATTGTCAGTCGTTCTCTGCACCTGTTCATCCAGGGCGTCCTCATCTTCCCGGGAATTTTCTATGAACAAGACTGAGACATGCACGTTGATCCGCGGAGTTATTTTGAATTTTATTGTTATTCTCAAAATGCATTAAAAGAAGTGTTTCAAGATCGTCGTAATTTTGTTTAGTTAAACAATCAAGAAAGTTGGTAGCGTCACAAATATTTTGACATTTAATTCTAATATGAGTATAAACTAGATGATCTATGAGAGTTTTTTTAATCTTCAACCATATTACTAGTGTTGCAAAGGTGATAGACTTTTAAATTGTGCTAACACTCCTTTAGTAATAATCATAACTTAACGCATACATGATATGTACTATATCAGATTATAATTAAATGGATTAATAATAGTAACATACGCCATTATTTTCATAAAATAACCTTAACAAACTTATCTTTTAATATAAACCATAAAAAATATTAAAATAGTTAATGTAAGGAATCCAAATTGAGATGTGAAAGATTTGCTTTTGCAAGTTTATATAAATTTGTTTTAAAATTTTTATCATGATAATTTTACACAAAAAATGGTGAATATCTACATTAAATTAATGAACTAAGTGACTTTCTAATTCCTCATTTTGAAAAAACTTAATTTAGTTAAAGTTCTAAATAATGGTATATATAGGACATATATGGTAAGCCTCAATCAACTTTTTTATTAACATAAAAGTACAAAAAATAAATAAAAATAAATTATGCTACTACTCACACTAAACATTTAATTTGATACTATTTTTTTTTCTTCTCAACTCTAAAATGGTGCAAACTTCCTACAATAGTATGTAATTGTGATGGTGATAATGATGATTATCATCCACTAAGACCAAAAATGGGTAAAAAGATATTACTAAAAGTTATTTCGAATTTTATTGTTAATATGCTCAAAAAGTATTAAAAGAAGTGTTTCAAGACCATCATAATTTTGTTTAGTTAAACAATCAAAAAGGTTGGCAGCGTCACAAATATTTTGAAATTTAATTCCAATATGAGTATAAATTGGATGATCTATGAGAGTTTTTTAATCTTCAACCATATTATTAGTGTTGCAAAGGCGATAGACTTCTAAATTGTGCCAACACTTTCTTAGTAATAATTGTAGCTTAACACATACATGAGATTTACTATATTCGATTATAATTAAATGGGTTAATTATAGTAAAATACACATCATTATTTTCATAAAATAACCTTAGAAAACTTATCTTTTAATATAAATCATAAAAACTATTAAAATAGATAATGTAAGGAATCTAAGATTAAGATGTGAAAGATTTGCTTTAGCAAGTTTATATAAATTTTTTTATAAAACTTATCATGATAATTTTTACACAAAAAATGGTGAATATCTACATTAAAATTAGTGAACTAAGTGACTTTCTAATTCCTCATTTTGAAAAAACTTAATCTAGTTAAACTTCTAAATTCTAGATCCATTAAAAACTTCCAAATTTAATGAAATATGTGTTATAGCACAAACTTCATTAAATTCTGACCATTGGGGTAAATTCTTGCTCATATTTGATAAACTTCAATAAATTCCTTAACTTCTGTGATGTGCTACGGAATGTTTGCACGGTACTTCTATTTTGGATTCAGCCCTTCCATCTTCAAATAAAGACACAAACTGCAAAACACTTCTAACAAGTATAGTTGCTACAAGGTGTTTATTGTGGTGGTTGGGACTATTATTTCAATCAGTCCCCCTTAATCACAATTGCCCCTATTGAAAATTCCCAAACAATTTCCGAGATAAACAAAACTTTCACGTGCCAATGGCTTTGTGAAGATATCAACAAATTGTTCCTGTTACCTGCAGTGCTGCAACACAATTTCATCATTGTTAATCAAATCTCTGATAAAATAATATTTAGCATCAATATGTTTGGTCCTCTTGTGAAAGAAAAAATTCTTTAACAATGCAATTGCTGAGGTGTTCTTGCAGAAAATAGTTGTCGTTCCCTCTTGGTCATGATGAAGATCCCTCAACATCCTCCTCATCCAAACTGCCTAACACACTGTTGTTGTTGCTGCGACATATTCAACTTCTGTTGTTGATAATGACACTATTGGCCACTTCTTGGAGGCCCATGAAATGGCTTCGGAACCAAAATGGAAAACATATCTTAACGTGCTCTTTCTGTCATCGACACTTCTTTCCCAATCACTGTCAGTGTAACCAACCAACCTGAAATCACTTGTTATTGTGTACAAAACGCCATACTGTTTTGTCCCATTAACATACCCTAGAATCCTTTTTGCTGCTTGCCAATGTGTCTCCTTGGGTGTCTCCATTAACCTCGACACTAAACTTACTACATACATTATATTCGGCCTAGTGGTAGTCAAATACATCAAGCTACATGTCATGCTTTTGTATAATGTTGGATTGGCATTGCTGTTGTAATCTTCTTTGCTCAACTTCAACCCCATGACAGTTGGAGTTGGTGTGGGCTTGCTGTTCTACATTTTAAACCCCTCCAATATGTCTGCCACATACTTCACTTGAGAGATAAAAATGCTATTTTTCTATTTGCTTCACTTCTATGCCCAAAAAATATCTTAACAGTCCCAAGTCAGTCATTTCAAATTCACTCTTCATGACTTGTTTGAAATCAGCGATGAGGAAATCATCACTACCTGTAAAAATCAAATCATCTACATATAAGACAACAATAAGAATCTTACCATCACTCTCTTTGATGTAGAGAGTAGGCTCACTGTCACATTTGTCGAAACCATTGTCCAACAAGTAGGAATCTATCCTGCTATACCATGCACGCGGTGCTTGCTTCAACCCATAAAGAGATTTCCTCAACCGATACACTTTGTCTTCTTGGCCTTCTACCTCATAACTAGGCGGTTGCACAACATACACTTCCCCTTTCAACACTCCATTCAAGAATGCTGATTTTAAGTCCATTTGATACACTTTCCACTTATGTTGCACGACAATCGCCACAACTGCCCGCACTATCTCCATCCTTGCGACTGGCGCAAAATTCTTCACGTAATATCTTCCATGCTACTACTTATATCATTTGATGACTAGGCTTTCTTTGTGGCTTTCAATCTATCCCTCAATGTTGCTTTTGGTCTTATAGACCCACTTCACTCCAATGACATGTTTTCCTTTCGGAAGGTTCACTAACTCCCATGTGTCATTCCTTTCTATTGCTTCTATTTCTTCCTCCATTGTCGAAACCCATTTTTCTTCTTTGACTTTATCCTCAAAATGGATTGGGTCATCTACATGACAAAACAAGGCAAATAAGGAATTCAGACTAGTGTTACTATCAACCTCATCTTGCTCATAAATTTCATTTAAATTTCTGAATTTTGAATTTTGGTCTACACCTACTGAAGATGGGCTTGACATATCACTTGGTGTTGCGCTTTGCTGCGTGCTTGGAGAAGCACTTGCTTAGTTGCGCAAAATTGTCCTATTATTTGTTGATGGTGTTTCTTGTTGCCTGCTTTGTTGCGCTTGAATAGGAGTAGTGGGAGTCAATGTTGAGGAATTACTTGTTGCTGTTAATTCCTCTTTGTCCTCATGTGGTATACATGCTTTGACATTGACTTTCTTCTCTAAACTTCCATCCCATGCTTCCTCTTCTAAAAACTACACATCTCTGTTGATTATGACCTTCTTGGTTAAGGGATTGTAGAGTTTGTATGCCTTGGATTCATCACTGTATCCAACAAATATACATTTCTCCCCCTTTCTATCCAACTTCTTCCTCAACTCATCCAGCACATGTGCATACGCCACACATCCAAAAACTCTCATGTGAGTGACACTATGCTTTCTTCCACTCCATGCCTCTTCAGGAACTATGTTCTGGACGCTTTTGGTTGGGCATCTATTCAAGATATATGTTGCACAAGCGACAGCTTCAACCCAATAATCATTTGGAAACTGCTTTGCCTTCATCATACTAGCCATTTCCATAATGGTCCTATTCTTCCTTTCTGCCACACCATTTTGCTGAGGTGTATACCTTGTTGTAAATTTCTTGTGAATTCCATCATCCCTACAAAAATGAAGGAAATCATTTGAGTTGTATTCTCCACCTCTGTCAGTCCTGAGGACTTTGATGTAGTGTTCACTTTTCTTCTCAATAAGAGATTTGTATTGGCGAAAGTGCTCAAACACTTCGACCCATGTCTTTGTTTTGTAGTCATCTATGAAGGTCAATTAATAGTGGCTTCCACCAATTGTTGGTGTTTGCATTGGTCCACATAAATCTGAGTGGACAATCTCCAAAGGTGCCTTTGACTTTACTGGCTTTCCTGCTAGAAATGTCTCTCTATGTTGCTTGCCCAAGATACGTCCTTCACATAGGCTGTCCGGTTTTTCTATGAGTGGTAGTCCCTTCACCATGCTTTTCCTATGCAGAAAATTCAAACCTCCAAAGTTGAGATGTCCAAATATCAAATGCCATAACCAATTTTCATCTTTGACCTCTGCTTGAAAGTTTACTTGTATGACATCCATATCTTTTCTTGCATCCTCTTGTGGGTTCATTGAGAGTTGTGCTTGTGCACCTTCTCTCTGCAAATCTAATCTTATTTTTAGGGGAAACATTCTATTGTTTGTCATCTGAACCTTTGCAATAAACTGTCTGAATGGAGGTCTATCCAAAATTATGCACACATCATTTTTGAAAAAGACATTATAGCCCTTTTGTATGAGCTGTCAAATGCTCATGACGTTATGCTTCAAACTGGGGACAAAGTAAACATCTGATATGTACTTATTCTCCCCCTTCTTTGTTAGGATATTAACGCTTCCTTTTCCCATAACAAAGACTTTGATATCAGTCCGTAATGTCACTTCAGATTTCACACTTTCATCTAGATTGGAAAATGTTTCTATGTTTCCTAACATGTGGTTGCTACACCCTGAATCTTGATACCATATATCATATCACTTTGTTTTTCTTGTGCTACATTACAAGCTAAAAACGTGTTATCATGGTTCTGACTTTCTTTTGTGAAATTTATGCTTGGCTTGTCATATTTCTTCTTTCTACATTCATTTGCATAATGTCCATACTTCTTATAGTAATGACATTGAACTTGAGATTTATCATACCTCTGACCTTGTGCTTGATTTTGGCTTGGGCCTTGACATGGATTTTGATTGCTGCCTCTTCCATTTGAGCTTGAAGGGCTGCTTCTTCCACCTCTGTGTGGTATTCTTCCTCTTCCTCTAGCATATGATCTTCCTCTGCCTCGAACTTGACCAAATGATACTTGTGTTTTGAAGGCATGCTCCAATGAGGAGCTTGTT
Source organism: Pinus tabuliformis (assembly GCA_031772625.1). NCBI lineage: Eukaryota > Viridiplantae > Streptophyta > Pinopsida > Pinales > Pinaceae > Pinus > Pinus tabuliformis. The sequence continues at coordinate 416,311,352 of CM062808.1, read as the reverse complement.
TCTGTATTTAGTCTATGTACATGAGAAATCAGTGATGCATTAAGCTCATCCACTAAGAACTCTGAGAGATCATTTGTCTCTTCTCAAATCTTGCTAGAAAACTTCTCAAAACTTTCTCAACTATTCTTCTTTCCTCAAGTGTCTCACCATGAGACCTGATTTGCGTAACCAACCCAATTACATGTGAAAAAAATGAGCCTACATTCTCATACTCTTTCATACAAAGTATTTCAAAGTCTCTTCTCAACATTTGCAGCTTTTTTGTCTTGACTTTTGCCATGCCTTGGTGGGTTGTCTGGAGTGTGTCCCATTCTTGCTTGGACTTCATTGCTACTGCAACCCTTGGGAAAACACTTTCATGAACTGCTTGAAAAATGTAGAAGAGGGTTTTTGCATCCTTCTTCCTGTTATCTCTTAACAACTCTCTTTTCTCTTGAGACAGTACATTGTATGTTGTTGCATCTGCTGGTTCTTGAAAACCATTCTCCACCAAATGCCAAATGTCTTGAGAAGAAAACATGTCCTTCATTGTAATACCCCAATAATCATAATTTTTGCCTTTAAACTGAGGTATTTGAGGATTAGTCAATCTTTTGCTTGATGTTTCCATTTCTGTGTGTAAGAAAACAAACTTTCTACCTGCTTGTAAATATGCTAAAAACAATCTACCCTCAAAACAATTTTAACTTCTAGTAAAAACACTTGTTTTTACATTAACAAAGTTTAACCCGAAAATTCTTGTTTTTACATTAACAGAGTTTAACCTAAAAACACTTGTTTTTACATTAACAGAGTTTAACCCGTTCTGATACCATGTTAGAAAATAGGATTTAGGTGGAGAGATAGAGGGGAGAAGAAGCATAGGAAAGTAGTTTCGCGGAGAGTTCACATGCGTTAAGAATTTTGGCATAGCTATACAAGGATTTCACGCAGCTATCCCGAGGCTTAAAAAACACAAAATTCACTCATGGCAAAAAAAATAGAGTAAAACGGAGTAAGCTTGGAGCAACACAATAAAAATTTAAGATTAAATTCTAATTCATGAAAATTCATTTATATGAGACTGTGGCTCATTCACCAAGTAAAACAAATGTTTACAGTGATTTACACTTCACAGGGGGTTGCAGAATAACACACAGTAAAACACAGTAACTGTTGTTTTCACGCACCCACCAAAATTTGCTCTACGATTTTCTCCTCGCAGACTCTAGGTGTCTAACTTAACCAACCTCTCTTTCCCTCACTTACAAAATGACTTTTACATCTATATTTATCTCAACATAGAATTTGACATTAATACATGACAAAGAAAAATAATTAATACGATGTTATTGTTGAGTGTGGACAGTAATCGCGTAGGTGTTTATGGAGTAGGGACAATAGTTGCGCTGTAAATGCTTGCCCATATTTGCTAAACTTCATGTGATGTGCTACAGAATGGTTCGCGTGGTACTTTTATTCTGGCTTCAGTCCTTCCATCTTCAAACAAAGATGCAACCCGCAAAAATACTTTTGACAAGTATGGCTGCTATTAGGGTGTTTATTGCAGTGGTTGGGATTATTATTTCCAACACACATCTGATTGGGAAGGATGGTTGGGTCTTCGTAACCTAGAGAACATATGCGTTGTTGAGGTCAACAGTGAAAATTGTATAAGAATGCACGACCATGTTAGAGACCTTGGCAGAGATCTCGCAAAGGAAACTCCTGGATGTGAGCTTCGGCTTTGGTGGCTAATTGACAGCCTTCTTCATAATATTTTGACGCGATCTACTGTAAGTGTTTTGTAGATTTCAACGGGTTTCAAAATAAAGTTGTGTTAATCTTTTGAAGTTTTGAAGTATTACAACTTTTTAGGATTGACCATCTTGTTTTTAAAAGTTCGAGGTGATCAATTCAGGTGCGTGGAATTAGCATGGTTCACGGAAATGTCTCTAAACAATCTTTGGAAACCCTTGTGGACAGCTTCAACCTAGCTTGCTTACAATTTCTTCGGGCTGAAGGCTATTTTGTTGAATGCCTATTCCGTGTCAGGAAGTTACCACAACTAAGATATCTCTATTGGGAGAATTTCCCATACTCATCCTTACCTTCCTTGATTTCACTCAAAACTTTACGAGTTTTATATATACAGAACGTGAGCCACCTACAAACACTGTGGCAACATGAATCTCAGGTAACCTTTTCTTTTTTCTTTGAAGCAGATTTTTGTTTTGTTTTTCTCCAAATTATAAATATCGCTTGCACTTGATAATCGTCTTCGCATACCACAATGCCAAAATATTCACAATTACAGTGTCAAACACACTTTATTAAAGTACATTGCAGGCAACTCTCAAATTGAGGGAATTGTATATTCGTGCTCCCCTTTCAAAAGTTCCAAAGTCCATTAGAACACTGAAGCACCTCCAAAAATTTGTCTTGCATGCGAGTCACCTTGAAATTTTTCCAAATGAATTCTGTCATATGGATTCCTTAAGACACGTTGGATTAAAGTATTGCTCAGTCTGCAGATGCTCCCAAACTCACTGGGGAACTTAACTGAGTCTTCAAAGTTTGGACCTATGCAGGTGTTTTGCTCTGTAGACGCTCCCAGACTCAGTTGGAAATTTAACGGGACTCCAAAGTCTTGACTTGGAGGGGTGCTCTACGCTCCAGATGCCCCCAAACTCAGTTGGTACCTTGCTGTCACTCCAAATCCTTGACTTAGGTGGGTGCTTCTCTTTGCAGAGGCTACATGACTCGGTTGGGAACTTGACGGGTCTCCAACGTCTTGACTTGGGGGGATGTTCTAGTCTACAAAAGCTCCTAGATTCGATTGGAAACTTGACGGGCCTCTGACTTTTTCACTTAGGCTGGTGCTTCTCTTTGTAGATGCTTCTAGACTCGGTTGGAAACTTGATAAGCCTACAACATTTTAATTTGAGTGGGTGCTTCTCGCTGCAAACACTCCCAGACTCTATTGGGAATTTGGTGGGCCTCCAATATCTTGACTTAGGTAGATGCTCTACTCTATAGATGCTCCCAGATTCAGTTGGGAGCTTGACAGGTCTCCAACAGCTTCATTTGGGTGGGTGCTCGGTTATGCAAACGCTACCAGACTCAATTGGGGATTTGATGGGTCTCCAACGTCTTCACTTTGGCTAATGCGCCGCTATGCAAACGTTACAGACACTCCCAAATTGGATTGGGAATTTAATGGGCCTCCAATGTCTTCACTTGGGTCAGTGCTTTGCTCTGCAGATGCTCCTAAAGTGGGTTGGCAACTTGACCAACCTCCAACATCTTCACTTTCGTTGATGCACCGTTATGCAAATGTTGCAGACACTCCTAGATTGGATTGGGAATTTAATGGGCCTCCAACAACTTCACCTGGGCTAGTTCTTTGCTTTGTCGACACTCCTAGAGTGGGTTGGCAACTTGACGAGCCTCCAGCGTCTTCACTTGAGTGGGTGTTCTTCTTTGTAGGTGCTCCCAAACTCAGTAGGGAACTTGATAGGCCTCCAAAGCAGGCCTGGAATTTGACGTCTTTTAAGACGTATTTTAGGTTTCAAGACGTATTTGACGACAACCGGAAAATTTAACCCGTCACATATGACTTCTCTTTGATATCTGCAACTTGTCAGAATGACATCTGATTTCAAATTTAAATCATCAAAAATTATAATACCTATACCATTGAAGGGATTTTCCTCTCAGCATAAGTTTAAATACAAGTAGTTGGCTGCACTCTCAATCTCTCGAGCATATCCATATTAAATCCACAACTCTACGATAAAGCATAATTGCATTGAATATTTATAACTGGGAATTCAAGTTTCCAACAATTGTTCTACACTCTCAATCGCAATTGTCTATAATGTGACTTTTTGGAAGCCTTTCCGATGGGTTTTTCCTGTCAAAATCCGGCAGCAATTTATTGGAATCGTAAGTTTGATAGCTAGTTTCTGCACAATCAAAGCGTCCCAGGGGTTTTCCAGGGTGCTGAATCCAAATATGTAGTTAAAAAACCATTTTAACTGCAACAAATCAAGATTTAACCTCAATTTCTTCTGCCGGATTCCGTCACCAGAATCTCCAAAAAGTCGCATTATAGACAACTCCCTCTCAATCTCTCTGGCATGCCCATAGTAACTCAAATACGGTGAAAGCTTATTAATCAAAATACAATGCCATATCACAATCATTTAGTGCACTCAGATTGTGTTCCAAATTCCAATGTAATCTTTCTAAAACATCCCCGCAAAAACAGGGTTCCCCCATCCCCATCTTCAACTACGCCTGGCACCCTTGGGCCTTTCCCATTTCCCACAGGATTCTGGCACCGAATCCATCTCATGCGGGGAATTCCCTTTTGGCTACAAGAATCGTTTCACGAGCCTTTCTATTGTAGTCCTACTATTCATATAGAGGCGAATGTTGTCGAGGACAGCGTGGACGACTTGCCCTCCGCTGCCATAACCTTTCTGATTAAGATGTTTTTGGCATTGTGCAGAAATGGAAGGAGAGGAGGATATGACATAATTATTTAAAATTAAGGTATGCCTCCATGGTAAAACATGATTTATTTTGTTAATGCAAATTGAAAATTAAAGAGCTTGGTTTATTATAAATGGTTCAAATGGTTTTGTGAGTAGATTTTTATCATTTTTGTTTAAATATTTAAATATTGTTAAGTACATTAGGATTAGTTTATTATCATAATCTTATGTTTTCAAATTCAATTTCTGATTTTCTTAGTGCACCATATCTCTTTCTATTGTTTTCTCTTTGAATTTATCATCTTTCAAGTCAATTTTTTTCTTTCAATACAATAGGTGGTCTGACATTTTACCAATTTTTTTTGGAATACTCATAAAAATTTTCGTAAAATATTTTTATTTTTGGAAACCTAATGCAATTGATCTTTTATCTATACCATTCATGTCAATTTGTTGTATAATGCAATGTCCTATAGCACCCATAATTACTTCTAGTTAGAATTTGTGTGTTTATCACTGGATTTGTTAAGGGTTCAAACTTTGTACAATCCTAATAACCAAATTATTATCTCAACTAAAAACTTTGTGGGATAATCTTTTAAGAAGACACCATATGATTATAAGTTTTTAAAATAGTTATTATATAATAATATGTTTGGCTGAATATATCAAATTCCAAATTTGATATGTTATTCATTTGTGTGAACTTTTCATATGCATTTTGAAACTTCACATATTCAAATTTAAATGGATTGAGATAGCATTCATACTAATACTAATAATATTGAATGCACCCAAAACTTTAAATTTATTGACATAAGCGTACTTATGCACTTCACACTTCCTCAAGAGTTGAGAGGCCATCCTGATCTCACTCGCAAGCCCAACCAGGGTTTAAAATGTCTATAGTTTACATCGTTTCTATTACTCCAGTAAAGCACAGAAGTATTTTGAGGTGTTTTTGACTTGCTAAAGAAATGCTAGGACTTACTCCCAATGTGATTGTGGAGGTTGTACGTTTGATTGAGGCTGTTAGTTTTATGAGTTTTATGAATGTACATGGTTTGAGGTTAATAAAAATTTAGTTGTTTCAGCGAGTGGTAGGCACTTGATGTTGGAAGCTTTTCTTATTTAAAAAAAAAATCAAAATGTTATTGTGTATTTTTTAAAATAATTTAATTGTATTTTTGGGTGGATTTTAAAAAATTAATTTAATTGTTTTTTAGGTTTAATGTTGATTTAATTAGTTATATTATATTTTGGATTGTTTTATAAATTAATTGTTTTAATGATTAAATGAAATTGATGTTCAATTTAATATAATTATAACACATAACTCTTAAATAAGAAGTAAGGATTAGTTGTTTTGCTTATATTTTCAAAAGTCTGAAGAATTTATAATGCTTTGTATGAGTAAGAATAAAAATAAATTATGGATATCTCATTATTATAAATCTTTTAGCCAAAAGCATTAAGCATCTTGAAGTGTCCTAATGTCTTAAACGAGAATGTCGTAGGTATTAAATCAATCAGCCGCACCAGGTTGTTGCACCCCAATGATCTCCCTTGCAATGAATGGATTCTTTTTAGCATTTTGAGGTCGTTGGAAATGCTTGAGGGGTGTCTTAATGTCTTAAACTGCAATGTCGTAGGTATTAAATCAATCAGTCGCACGCCCCGATATTGCACCCCAATGATCTCCCTCGAATGAATGGATTTATTTTTGTATTTGATTTTATGGTGCGCAAATTGATCATGGCTCGAGGTCATCTTTAAGTCGATTGCAGATTTTTGGGATACTTGGGAATCCCAACAGACATGGGTGCGGTCATTTTTTTGACCGTGCCTATGTCCGTCGGATTTCTCAATATTTCGGGAATCTGGATAATATTGGATTGTTTAATGTATCCAATAGTTTTGGGTTTTCTCATTGGGTGATAATGTCCGCGTAGTCTATCATTTTTTTGACTGTGTCCATGTCTGTCAGATTTCTCAATATTTCGGGAATCTGGATAATATTGGATTGTTTAATGTATCCAATAGTTTTGGGTTTTCTCATTGGGTGATAATGTCCGCGTAGTCTAACGAGGTGGAGGAGTTGCTCAGAAAGTTATAAAAATTTGGGTCATATTTAGAGAAAATCCAGCAAGGATTTTTGTAAATCCAAGTTATAGTTATTAAACTTCAAAATTTTAGGTGTCTTAAAAGTTTTTGATGGTGCTGAATCCATTTCCACTACCAAAAACACTATTGAAACACTCTTTCTACAAGATTTTTTGAAATTTTTTTGCCTAGATTCCCACCAATTGTGGCCGTCCAAGCAATTCCTCCGCCTCATTAGAGGACTCCAATAATATTTGCCACTCTTACATAAATGTTTGTATATATACTTTTCCCCTATATATTCTTAAATGTATATGTTTGCATAATTTTTTTATTATTTTTTGTTATATCAATAAATGTATTTAAAGATATGTATATGTTTGCATGATTTTTTTATTATTTTTTGTTATATCAATAAATGTATTTAAAGATATTATATTAGCCAAATTTTGTGTAAAATTGTTTTTATATGAATATAAAATGTATTTAAAAATTTATTTTAATGAAATTTTAATATTTTAAAATTTTAATTTTTTTTTATATTTATAATAATACAAAGATTTGTTTAAATAAGATGAGAGTCGTTTAAAGTGGCTGGAATATGGACAAAACAATTTCAAAAAATCTTGTCTAAGACACCTAAAATTTTGAAGTTTAACCATCGTAATTTAGATTTATAAAAATCCTTGCCGGATTTTCTCAAAATATGACCAGAATTTCCATAACTTTCTCGGCAAAAAAGTACTCTCCTTCGGAATAAATTTTTTTAAGTTGGTTTGGTAAGTTTAAGTAGTTAAATGAAAAATTGTTTATCATGTTTTTTATATTTAATATTTATTAGATTTGGTAAAAAAATTCATATATGATTTTTTTACAAATTTATTAAAATAAAAATGTAATTATTATATGATTTGGATTTTTTTCTATAAATTAGAATTAGATAAAATTCGATTATTATATCATTTGGATTTTTTTCAAAAAATTATGATTAGAGTTTTGTTATATAATTGAAATGAAATTGTATTTTTGAAAGTACAAATATATTGAATATTTTAGAAAAAATCACCATTTTAAATTGTACAATTTCAATCAATAATTTTACAATTTCAATAAAGTTTTCAAAACTTAATTGAATTTTAAATAAAAGGAACTAAAAAAATATTCAATCAAGTGTAAATTGAGTTATTTTTATTTTTAAGGAATGTAAATTTATCTAATATACTTAAGTTTATCAAATTATTGTGAGGAATGATTGTCATTTTTCTCACCTAAATCAATTTCTACAAAAAACATTGATAAATATTATTGTAATGGCATCTAACTTTGTATAAAAAATATAAAAAGAAAGAACAAATGAGTTTAAAACTAGAAATATAAAAAGTGTTCAAAATATGAAAAATTAAAATAAAATTTTATTTATTATATATTTCATCTCATATATATATATATATATATATATATATACACGAGAATATTAAAATTTAATCATTTACAAAAGGGGAATTAAAAATTAAGTATTTAATTTAATGAATATTTAAAATTATAGTTTTTCTAACAAATTATTATCAACATCTAATTATATAATTTTTGGTGAAATTTGCAATTGAATGTATCTGGACAATTGATATATGCAATTCCAATAATTCATTTTCTTTTAATATTTTTAATTCTCAATCTTAGAAATTATTAATTTACTTCGTCATCATGAAAAGTAATCATGCCATAATTAAGATTTGAACTTGGATAAAGATCATAATAATTTATCCTTTCAGCTACAAGGTATCTCAATAATTGTTATTTGCAATTCCAATAATTCTTTTTCTTTTGATGTTTTTAATCCTCAATCTATTAAATTTTTAATTTATGAGGTCATCATGAAGATTAATTGACATGTCATAAATAAGATATGCGCTTGGATAGAGATCATAACAATTTATCCTTTCAACCATTTGAGCTAGACACAATGAATTTTCAAGGTTGAATTGATTATATAAATTTTGGTAAAATTAATTTAAACTCTTTCTGTGACACCCCAGGTGTTGTAAATATTTATTAGTTACTTTTACTGTTGTGAACTCAGTAATTTACTAAGTAGAAGAAATGATGGACTCTGGACTAGTTTTTTGAAATGGTAATTAGTTATTATTTAAAAAAAAAAACATTATCCCTATAAGAAGTCCTAGAATTTACCAATGGGGCCTTTAAAAAAAAAAAAATATATAAATAAATATATACATATATATGATACAAGACACTTAAGAGTTAGGAACATTTATATATTTTCTTCATTTCCCCAAAGATGAGGGGAAGGGGAGGAGAGAAAAAAACACTCAGGACCATGTCTGTGAAGTATTTTTCCCTTGAGCTGAGAGAGCCAGTGGGGGACTTCAGTTGATTGATTTCCTCTGTTGAAAGAAAGTAAAATTCTAGGTTGGACTTGGAGGTCCTGAGGCCAGTGAATTCAAAACTGGTGCCTGAGTGAGATTGAGGAACTCGAGGGAGAAATTGGACGTCAAAATAGCAAATAAATGTTTAACTAATTAAGGATTTTTCCTTTTATAAAGCTATTGTGAGTAACTCGCTTGAAAGCCACTGGTTGTTATGTGATTTGCAAATTTGTTATGATAATCTGCTAAAACTAGTATGATGGTAGATGCAGATGTGATTTTGTGAATGGAAAACAATACAAGAACAGATAAGTATTTTTTCTGTTATTTATGAGTAGGTCGAACTACAAAGAAGTTGTCTCTTAAAATAGTTCTGTGTTTTTAAAGGAATTAATGGCAGGCCAAGTATATACATATAAATGAGCAAAAAGTATGTTGCTTTCTTCTCCGATATCCAAACCTGTAAATATTAAACTTTAACACAGTCCAACTTTTATAGTCATCAAGGATTCGAGGGTCCGAAGTCACAAAACGGTGTGGAGACATAGAGATTATAATGAAAACTGGAAAATCTTGTAATATAAACCAAAAGAATCGAATTGCAATTATGTGTTTGATTTAGAATAGCGAAAGACCTTGACCCATTCCAGGGGTAAGGGTTAGACCGGAACCAAGCCAAGATTTCCTCGGCAGTTCCAGGCAGTCCCTTTCCTACAAAGGAAGGGTTGAGCTTTGAACACGGTACAAAGGAAGGGTTGAGCTTTGAACACGGAACAAGGTATGGACTTCAAAAAAAAAAAAAATACAAAGCCATGTCGTGACATAACATTGTCGTGTTTGCATGTGGGTAAACAAGATATGGGTTATGTTTCTAACTAATATTAGCGTTAGTTAACATAAACTGAAAACTCATTGAGACTCTTTGTATTAATCGACATTTACATTAAATTTCAATATGTCTTGCCTCAATATGAGGCCAAATAAGACCTCCAAGTTATGTATTGGTTGAAATAACCATTGTATAATGTTCATAAGTAGATGAAAAAATGCTTCATAAAATATAAATCTAAAACATTGGGTTAAACTGAATGGATTAATTTTGGTTTTTGTGTGGGAATAGTGCAAAAATAGTCTCTGCAGCCCTGAAGGGGCAGGGACTAATAACATGTTTACTAACTTTTATAGGATAAAATGATGACATGACCACACTAACCAATAAGAAAATGTACATGCAAGGGAATTAGGGTTGTTACAACCTCTCCCTTGTGAGGGGAACATTGTCTTCAGTGTTCCATGACTATATCCAATAAGACAAAATATACGTAAGGCAACCTCTCATTAGGTTCCTTTCAACGAGATGATTTTGGTGATGTAAAATTTCGTCTCAAACAAGCTCTGAAATCATGAGATATGGTGTTACACTTATTCATAATGTACTCATGATTAGGCTTGTAAAGAAAGAAATGTTTCTGTTGAATAGGTATATAAAAAAAGAAATTCGAAGATAGATAGTGTGTGAGATCTTCCAAAATAATAAGCATGAGAATGTGAAAAGTCCATGTGCAGAACAACTACTAACAATTCCATACTAAAGGGTAGAAAAATATTTGTATGGACAACATAACTTTAGGGTGTTTCTTTGATTTCAAACATGAGAATATTTTAGCAAGGAGCCTCCCTTCTTTTCTCTCAAAACGGGGAAGATGATCAAGGAGGATCACAACATGAGTGTAGCCCACTCATTCTCATTAAAAGTTAAAGGGCTACACGTAAGAAATATGAACATGATATATAGTGAGACATTGAAATGTATTTAAAGCCTGCATCTTCTTCAATCATGACTCAATATGAAATCAAAGATTTCAGTGGATTACAATCAAGTGGAGTTCGGGTAGAAGTTTCTGAATGAGAATTGATGCCTTCGTTTCTCTTGATGAATAATTGAGGTAGTAATTTGATATTTGATGTACACCTATAGGGGAATTTCAGTGATATTATCTAGGTGAGTAAGTCATAGCATGATAGTGCATCACAAGAAAACTATTCATTGAAACACAATTTTCGTTCTTTCTATCTTCCTCCTTACGGCCATTGTTGTTTTTGTTGTGAGATCAGGGGCTTCCTCTTTTGATGACGATGAGTAGCCCTTTTCATGTCGTATATGTTTATACCTTTGGTTATTTGGGAAGTTTAGTGTTCTATATTTCAGATTCTGGGAGTTCATTCCACACATTCAATGTGTCACTACTGCATCATATTTTTGAGTCACATTGACCTACTTTGTGGTCATTCACTGGACGTTAAATTTATCTTATTCATCTATGGAATTATCCCTGGGAAACTAAAAAAGAAAGCATCAGAAAATAGATAAACAATGTCGTTTGTTCAAATCTTCGATGTACTCACTTTGGTGAAATAATTGTAGTTATTACTCGCTTATCTTAGACAAGATTTGTAAAAATTATCTAGAAGTTTGCCTCATGTCAAGCTTCCGTACAATTTGTACTAAGTTTATTTTTAAATTTCGATTGAAGTTGTAGTTTAGTACAGATGAAAGGGAAAGTCTGGTATAACAAAATATTTCATGTAAGACCCTGCGTGTGAACTCTTGTGTATGCATAAATCATACTATACTTCACATAGTGAGCCCATACCTCCAAGGGTTCTTCCGTGTTCTACCATTCATACCCACAATTAAATTCATGCATCCTATATACCTTGAAATGAAGCGGATATGCTCCTTTAGTATAGAAATTCTGCACCTTTTCTGCCTAGACATCATGGTAAGGAAAAAAATGATCCCTTATGCATTTTTATTTGATGCCAAATAGAGGTTAAACATGAAAATGAATTTAGGTTCAATAAAAATGAAACTACCTAACATATGAAGACATTGTTTCATGTTGTTAAATAACAAATTTTGTTAAAGAGGCAACTCACCTTGCATTTACGTATCAAAAAGGCATCCAATGCAAGAAGAAAAAGCCAAAACAAAATGTAAAGAACAAAATAGGGATTTGACAGAAATTAATCTATTAATAGGTTGGTAAGTTTTTAAAAATATTTTTGTCCACAAGGCCAACTATTCTAGGGGATGAAAAGCACATCTCACTATAGAATTCCTGTGCAAATGGAATAAGGTGACAAATGAATAGCTCTAAAGTGTTGTAAGAAGCACCCACTCAATTCCAATGACAAAGAAGATATCCCAACTTTGCATTGCAGCAGGTAAAAGGTATATAATGCTACATACTACATTATTAATAATCTTGCTCCTATATTCACAAATATAAGTAATGAAGTTTGGTTAATATATGTTACGACATATTATTTGTGATTATTAACTAAAAATTGCACCACATTGATGCAGGAGCATCCGAACACCTCAATGAAAGAAAATTAGAGAAAGAGGACATGTGGACAACCACATGGACAGCCAGGCCAACCTTGAGCAAGATTCGGTTAATGAACTAATTTTAGTTAAAAAATCAGTTAAAAACTGAATGTATGGATAATAAAGAACTGAAGGATTCATGAGAGAATCAAGAAAGGAAAAGAGGGGAAAAACTTGTGCGTACGAGAGAGGGCAAAATGTAGTTGCTCGAGAAATCTAGGTTAAGGATGAGATGCCTTAAAGCTCTAATCTGAGTTTGTAAATAAAGAAAATTCTTCTTTGTGAAATTGTGTCTTTTTGTTTGTTTGGAAAAGATGTCAATTGAGTTCATGTTTCTGTGGCTCTGTAATAGTTTTCTGTTCTCGAAGTTACTTTCTGTTTGCCTTACAAGTGAGGTTTCACCATTGCGGTGATAAGTTTTCTGAAATCGACTTCTAGCAATAAATTCAATGTAACATTTTAATGACTGGAGTTTTTAAGTTTTTCAGTGAGCGAAAAGATTCGATGAGTACGGAAATTGAAGTTACTCGCAGGCGGAGGCAGCAACTCGGCTCAAACAAAGGGCTGAGGAGAGGAAAGATGGACGTGATGCAGCAGATTATGGCGAGGGCAATAGAGAAAGCAGTCGACTACAACAGAGTAGCCAGTGACACAAGGAAACGAGTTATTGGCTTGTTGCTGAGAACTCAGAAAAGCTGGAAGCTTCGTGCAGGATATGGTGTCAGCTTGCCACCTGGACGAGACTATAGCTCTGGCAAAGGCCCTGTTGCTGGTGCGTCTTGGAATGCAGGCTATGGTGGCAGTGTTGGAAGTCGGATAGATCGCCAAAGTATGGGATCTAGTTGTTTTGATGATCATCATGATGAGAGAACGTTGCTTCGACATGAGTATGAACGAAGAGAGGAGGATTTGCGAATAGAACGTGAAAGGGGCGAGGCAAGCAAGGAAGAGGGTTTATCAGCAAAAAAAAATGGAAACGCCCAGGCCAGGAGGCTATTGGAAAAAGACAGAAGCGCCCCGGCCAAAATCAAGTCAAAATCCCTCACGGAAAAGGACTTGGATGATGAAGTGGACGTTTTTCACAAACAACGAGATAAGACTTTACCGGATATAAATGATGATGAAGAAGAATCAGATGAAGAATTGGAGCAGCCAGTTTTTGATCTTAAGGGTGAGAGCAGTGAAGAGAATGAAGAAGAAAGCGATGATGATGAACAGCTTACAGGTCTTGCTGCAATCGGGAAGCAGCTGCCTGGCAAGAGATGTCTTTCCTTGTGGTTGGATCAGTGGGAAGTGCTGCGCAAACCATGTTGAGAAGATTGTGAGAAAGTTCAAACAAGCTTCGTGGGCCCATAACCCACAAGTCCCAAGGTCGGACTTGTAAGAAAAATATGGAAAACGGAGACCCCAGAATTCGTTTTCATCAAGTGGTATCAGAGCAGGAAAGATTTCCTGCAGAAAGGAGTTTATGCATGCGAAGAAAAGAGGTACGAAGAAAGAAGAGGTACATTTTGTTGAAGATTTGTAAGCTTGTGAAGGTGAGAAGATTGCAGCAAACCTGGAGAAGGAGTGCTCAATGGGTTCGAGAGGAGAGAACTGCGGAGATGCCGAGAGGACTAAGCTCAGCAGAGAAGCTTGGTAGGGCATCTGGTAGCAGGGAGGACTTGCTATTGCAGAGGTTTGATTGCAGCTCACAGAAGGCAGTTCCACTGAAGAAGAGAAACAGTGGGTAGAATTGCTCAGGAAAAGCATATGACCAGGAGGTCATAATTTTGTACCTCGGGAGCATATGACCAGGAGGTCATAATTTTTGTACCTTGGGAGTCTGATGCAGGAGCATCCGGACACCTCAATGAAAGAAAATTAGAGAAAGAGGACACGTGGACAACCACATGGACAGCCAGGCCAACCTTGAGCAAGATTCGGTTAATGAACTAATTTTAGTTAAAAAATCAATTAAAAACTGAATGTATGGATAATAAAGAACTGAAGGATTCATGAGAGAATCAAGAAAGGAAAAGAGAGGAAAAACCTGTGCATACGAGAGAGGGAAAAATGTAGTTGCTCGAGAAATCTGGGTTAAGGCTAAGATGCCTTAAAGCTGTAATCTGAGTTTGTAAATAAAGAAAATTCTTCTTTGTGAAATTGTGTCTTTTTGTTTGTTTGGAAAAGATGTCAATTGAGTTCATGTTTCTGTGGCTCTGTAATAGTTTTTTGTTCTCGATATTACTTTCTGTTAGCCTTACAAGTGAGGTTTCACCATTGCGGTGATAAGTTTTCTGAAATCGACTTCTGGCAATAAATTTAATGTAACAGTTTAATGACTGGAGTTTTTAAGTTTTTCAGTGAGCGAAAAGATTCGATGAATACGGAAATTGAAGTTACTCGCAGGCGGAGGCAGCAACTCCACTCAAACAAAGGGCTAAGGAGAGGAAAGATGGACGTGACGCAGCAGATTATGGTGAGGGCAATAGAGAAAGCAATCGACTACAACAGAGTAGCCAGTGACACAAGGAAACGAGTTATTGGCGTGTTGTTGAGAACTCAAAAAAGCCAGAAGGCGTGGAAGCTTCGTGCAGGATATGGTGTCAGCTTGCCACCTGGACGAGACTATAGCTCTGGCAAAGGCCCTGTTGCTGGTGCGTCTTGGAATGCAGGCTATGGTGGCAGTGTTGGAAGTCGGATAGATCCCCAAAGTATGGGATCTAGTTGTTTTGATGATCATCATGATGAGAGAACGTTGCTTCGACATGAGTATGAACGAAGAGAGGAGGATTTGCGAATAGAACGTGAAAGGGGCGAGGCAAGCAAGGAAGAGGGTTTGTCAGCAAAAAAAAATGGAAATGCCCAGGCCAGGAGGCTATTGGAAAAAGACAGAAGCGCCCCGGCCAAAATCAAGTCAAAATCCCTCACGAAAAAGGACTTGGATGATGAAGTGGACGGTTTTCACAAACAACGAGATAAGACTTTACCGGATATAAATGATGATGAAGAAGAATCATATGAAGAATTGGAGCAGCTAGTTTTTGATCTTAAGGGTGAGAGCAGTGAAGAGAATGAAGAAGAAAGCGATGATGATGAACAGCTTACAGGTCTTGCTACAATCGGGAAGCAGCTACCTGGCGAGAGATGTCTTTCCTTGTGGTTGGATTAGTGGGAAGTGCTGCGCAAACCATGTTGAGAAGATTGTGAGAAAGTTCAAACAAGCTTCGTGGGCCCATAACCCACAGGTCCCAAGGTCGGACTTGTAAGAAAAATATGGAAAACGGAGACCCCAGAATTCGTTTTCATCACACATGTTGCAAAGGAAAAGTTGTAACTTGGCAGTGGCGTAGGAAAGAGTAGCATTAAATTGTTACTCTTCCATGATGACAATGAAAGCATCAATTGCAATATTTGGAGCAAAAGTCATTGATGTGGTTGATACTCAAAACCAATTCAACAATTTCAAACATTGTGAAAGCATGCAAAAGAATAAGAACTTTGTTCATGAAATAAGAGCCATTTTCAAACATTCTCTTGTGGTCTTCCAGATATGCAAAGATCAATGTGAAGAAACCCTTGGCCCTCATTCGAAGTTTTGTTGGACCCACCAGCCTCTATTTCTTCTGGATCCATTTTACTATATCTTGCTCCTTCAATTGAATGTACATCAACTTATAAATCAAGGCATGGTCCTTCATAAACTTCCATGATTCCTTTAGTTGATTATTGGGAATGATGTACTTGGGTTTTGATGTTACCTTGGGGAGGCACTGCCCCCACAATCTAGACTACAATTGGGCCCCAAAACATGGTTTCCTTCATCCCAAAATTTTATGTAGAGGAACAGTTTGGTCCATCTGTGGGTTTCTGTGATCCCATAACAACATTGCGATTGGAGGGGATTGCGAGCGTCCCTGAGGTACCACTCATATGGTTCGTCAATGGAAGCAGTTGATAAGAAAATGAGAATTAAAGCACTCAAATATGGAAAAAAATCATAGTCGTGATTCAGTAAAAAAGCCTGTAAGGGCAAAGACCGCATGCAAATAATTTTACTGTCAATGGTCGTTTCTAAAACATAATCAAGAATAACATAATGGAATATTGGCACCACATTAGAAAGTTGGAAGAAAAAAAAAATGAGAATTGAGATATTGTGTAATATTTGATTCCAACGCCAATAGAAGATGTCCAAGTATTCCTTTTGGTCCATCTTGAAATGATAATGAAAATCAACAAACAGAGATGTAGGGCATGGCCCCTCTTTCCCATTGTTCATCATATCCATAATTGGAGTGAAGATCATGAACCAGATATAAGATAAACCAAAAAACACAACGCTCCATCAATCGTGTAAAACAACAACTGTTAAATTTAATTTGTTAATCAGAAAGAGAAGCGTAGAGATTCATAAGTGAAAGAGAATTGGAGAAATTCTAAAGCGTATGTTACGTGATTAAATGTGCATTGCTGATAGAAAGATCGTTGATTGATGGTGAGGAAATTGCTATCGCCACAGCCAAGTTTGCAAAAATTCTCAGGTATTCAATTTTCCACAAATAACGTAATTGCAATTATATGCAGATCGAAGTTATTGTCCAATTAATTTGCATCAAATTTTATCGTGAAACCATTGTTGACATTTTGGAGACCACTCAAATGCGGGGGCCAATCATGACGTTATGCATGTGGGGTTTACGAGTCTCCGATTGCTCGTCATCCAGGATTATGTCACCCGAAAAACATCATTTACTAGGTCATATATCACAATAGTGTGTGATTTTACCTTCAATCTAATTCTCACGTATGTAAACCTTGATTTGTCGACATGAAGTTTCGTATATTCCAAGTTTGGTCCTTGCTTTCAATTTGATGGAAGAATATTGGAATCACTAACTATTTTTGAGTTGTAGCATATTTTTCTCTTATTTTCTTTGTTTCATTTTCTTGATATATGGTCGTTTTCGATACATGTTTTGCTTGCCTCTTTGTTTCGTTCACTCATTTGGTTTTCTAGCTAAAATTAACACTGATAAGCATCGATGGGCTTTGGGAGAGACCTATTGCTATAGAAAATGAACAACCAGTCCTTCCGGCAATCTACAATGATGTAAAATACTACGAATCAGAGAAAACCATTTTCCTATCTTCCATTGAAGACCTATATAAATGGTGAGTGACATGATATAGCTGATTTTATTATATATTTGAAAAGTGTTTATCCTGGAGAAGGAGATGAAGATGAAACAAATTTTAATTCTAACATCGTCAAGCATGAAATGGTCAAGTCTCTTAGCGATGCTTGTGGACCCAGCCCAACCATTTCTCCAGGTTAGAATAAAGGGAGCCGAAAAAATATCCACCGAGTGGATCTTGCCAAAAAAATCGATGAAGTACCCCGCCAATGGGTCCAGTCTGTAGTGACCCCACCATACCTCATTATCTTCAATGGTGAGGTTCAAATAACCCGCCAAAATAATGGATACCATCTTTAACAGGTAGCAGGATTCCAATTTATCCCAAAAGTATCTTTTGGAAGAATATGGCGCATATGTATTAAGAATATTAAATATGTCCTTGAAGCCCCTGATGAAACTAGATAGAAGGATACCTGCAAAGGATTTTTAGGCAAGAAAATTCATGACCTTAGGATCCAAAAAATCTGCAAGACCGCCAGATAAACTCAAAGAATCCACAACACATACCCACCACCTAAGACAAATGTATAGGAGATTGGGCCAAATTTTGTCTCCAATCATCATCGTCTCTTGTAAAAGGATAATAAAGGGGTGATTAACCCCAATCAAGTGCCGGAGTATGATGATTTTTTTGACACTCCCAAAGCCCCTCACATTTAAGGACGTGATTATTATGGTAATCCCTCATAATCTGGCAAATAATCTCTAAGGGCCTGAATAAGAGAGAAAGTAGAAACAAAATATGACGTACCAAGATACAATGTTCTAGAAAGATTGTGAAGATCACTATCAACCCCATTCAAACAATTCGAAGGTTTCAAAAAACATTCCTTCATAATGGTCACATTATGATGAGAATTGGGACTGATAGAGATCTTACGAGAGGAGGGTGAACGAATTAGCAAGGTCTCTAGATGGATAGCAGGATGAAGGCAGAAAAACTCGACATAACTCCCCACCAAATTAGTAGGAGAAACGTCTCTATAAAAAGTCCCTTGGGGGTAACAATCAATGAGTCATGAGTAGTGTAGGTTCCATTCGCATCAAAAGATTGAGTTTGGGTAGATTCAAAATTTTCTTAACATGGAGCAATTTCTGGTACAAATAACAATGAAGGATGTTCAATACCATCAGAATGTGGCAGCGGAATATGCGAAGAAACAATACGTAAAGGATGGAATGTAGAATCACTAAGGGAAACAACACTTGCTACCAAATCATTACGAATATGTTGCTCAGGACATGTCATGGGTGGTGTGATTTTAAGCTTACCCGAGAGAGAGTGCTGACCAATCTCCTGAGCCATCGGAGAGTCTACAAATGTGAATGGACGACCCCCATCACAGGTGGTCTCTGATATTCCATGTCACTGATTTCTAAATCTACGCGGGCGCTCAACAATAATATGCCCAACATTATGATAACCTAGGTGGCAAAAAGGAATTGGCCAATAGTCAATTCGTTGCCTAGTAGAGAAGCCACCACAATTGAGCTTCACCTTTGTGCTAAGGCCAACAACAAATTCCACCTCCACCGAAATCCATTCGATACATTTATCTCTCTGTAACATGATTGATTCCTCCAGGAAAACAATTTACCAATGGAATTGGCGATCATCATGAGTGATTCACGTGACTAGAATACGAGGGGTAAACTAGGGAGTTTATACCAAACCAATTTCTTTCGTGGTAATTCTAGGTATGGATCAAATTCCACATGCCACTGATGTAAAGAGAGGAAACCATGGCCATCAACCCAATACGATCCCAAAAACTTTTCATCTTCGTCATCATTAATAAAGTGGAAGCAGAACCATTGATGGTATAAAATGCCGAAAAGAGGAGAGTACTTAAGAATAGGGTACTAGTGTTCTTTAACACAAGACGTCATCTGAGAGTCATCCATTCATAGATAATACCACTTACCTGCCAAAGCCCGTTGTTGTAATCCTACCACCTGGTCCCAAAAAACATCAGAACCAAAAACGAGTTTCTAATAATCCATATCAACCTTAACTGCGTTCTTTTTCCATGAATGATGGAATTTTTTTCCATGGATTACCACATTCAGGTTCAATAGCCGGTGGGGATACCAAAACATTTGAATCCACATGTATAGCTCCATGTACAAGAGATATCCCAGAGGGTTGGACTCCCGACTTGGGATAGCCACGACTCTCTGCCTCAATGGTCTCATGTACCAACGCATTGAGTAATGGCATGTGATCGCCCCAGTTGCCTTTAGTATCAAGTGACATCTTCCCAATAGATGTAAAGGCCAGTTGTATAGCTGATACCGTTGACACTCTGCAACCCCACCTATATGTGCACCAAAGTAGAGAGCATTACTAAAAATACCTTATGCAGAAGTGTCTGAAAAAACCTCGATAAAATATGTAGACAAGGTAAATTAATGTCAATTATCAATTATAGGCCCCACTTATTGTAGGTCATCACCAACTTAATCCACTAGGACACCCCTTCAAGTACGGCAACCAATAGATCCCATGCTATTGGGCCATTAATGCCCACCCCCATCTTATGTCTATAGCATGGGATTCGTATGCAGCACCATACCCATCCCCCATGGCATCCTCCGGCAGTAAATGCAATGCTGCGAATACGATCGAGATTTCCGGCTTTGCTGCGAATACGACCGAGATTTCCGGCTTTGCTGCGAACACGATTGAGATTTCCGGCTTACTCCAATAGATTTGCGGCTGGCATTTACGACCGGATCGCCGCGTATCTACCACGTTATAATTTTCCCGTCGTCTGATAGCTGAATTCCGCCTTTTAAATAACAGCGAAAGGGCAAAATCGACGTATCCATTTCTGCGTCTGCGTTTTGAAACCAGTCTTTCTCAGAGCTGAAGCTACTTACTCCGACCGCGTACTCAGACCTACTGCTGCGTGCTCAGCCCTGACAGGTAAGTTTATTCTGTTAGCATGGATTCGCAGATCAAATTCCATAGCTCGCCGCCTTTTCAATTTCTTTTTTTCCATGATGAATCTAGGTAAGTGCACTATTGATTGTTTTATAATCTACATGGTTTGTCTCATAGCTTCAGTTTCTTCAAGAAGAAGAAACCGAGTGACCTGTGGGTTTCGTTCTTTGGGGTTGATCCACTGTTGCACTTTAATAAATATGCAAACGACCAAACGAATTATAAAAGTCTACGATGCACGATTTAATAATTTCAGGGTTTATCAACGTTATATATTGACATTTCTGGAAAAGCAAATTAGCACAAATATGTTTGGTTTCAATAGCACAAATACGTTTGGTTTCAAGAACCTTTCCTGCGTAATTTATATATGTTTCGATGTGCTTCGGTTAAAAAATAATAAAATTGACTACTTATTGTTATATATTAATTAATACTTGAGTTTTAAGGGTCACGATAAGTGGAATAAAGTCATATGTGAAGTTTTTTTTATGATGCGAAGTTTTTGATATTGTTGTTTATCGAGTGTTTAGTTTTAGTTTACTAATTTATCATTAACGAAATCTGTTGAAGTATTCCAAGTTTCTGTGCTTTCATTATATATGAAATATATTTATAATAATAATATAAGGAGATAAAGTTATAAGTTAATGACTTACAAATATATGTAGAGTAATAGATTTTTTTTGGTGGACTATCAATAAATTATTTTTTTAGTATCCAAATTTTATCTACCCATAATGATGTATGCTAAATCAATAACCCTGAGTAATATAAGTTTTTACTTATTCAAGATATAATTTTGTTTTTTTAATTGAACACTACATATTTGTGAATGAAAGTTTATAGCTAGCCTCTTAAGAGAAACGAAGTGTGACATCGTTTTTAATTTGTTTTTTTATTTTTCACAAGTCACATAACTTAAGTGGTCCATAATCCACACATATTTTTTTACTAACCAAAGCATTTTTACTTCATTAGGAGTGGGACTTTGAACAAAGGGCATCAAGTTTCAAGAGCTTTTGTTCATAGTTTATTTGAGCTTACTTTTTCACACCATAAGTGAAGGAAGACACCTAAAAGCAATCATAACTTGAACAAACTAAATTTCCCCACAGGGGCTATAAAATAATTTATTTTGTACAAATTGAAATATGTTCCGAAAATACTCTTGTTAATATCTAAATGGAAATTTTGTTATACTAAAATGGAAATAATTCACATATTTGTCATTGAGATTTTGAAATTTGTTACCAAATGATATAGAACCGGTTATGGTTTATTAAGTTTTATGTCTTAGGAGCCAAATCAATGTTCTTAACATTTATTTATAAGTGGAGAAAGAAATACAACTAACACATTTTAATAAAAGCACACACATATTGAATAAATAAATAACCTACCGAGTTCATCAAATGTACCGACAAAAGTAGGATTCTAATTCTTACAACTAGCCGCAAAGTTTATATCAATATATATCAAAGTAAAAAAAAATTACTTCCAAAGCTTGTGTTTTTGAAAAACAATATGTTTGATTAGAAAAGTTCAATGAAACTATCGCAACCATATAAATTAGATGACTAGTAAATAATAGATATCAATTCATAATCAATAACAATAGACACTACTTTAGCATATCTCATTTTATTAAGATTTAAAAAAACATAAAACCCAACTAATCTATAATTGTATTTCCCTTCGACCCCTTCCACCTCAACCACTCATCACAAGTTGTACCATGAGACCAACATGGTGACACCACCTCCACAAAGACATCATATGTCATACATGGTTAGTCTAAATTTGTATGAAATCTATAAGTTGATTAATGACCCAAATATTACATTTACCAAAGTGGTTTACCTGAAAAGTATAAAATAGTTACCTAAAAATGTGATTGCTATTCTTAGTGATATGCATTAATCAAGACCATAATATCTACTCAAACCAAATTATTTTCGATGCAATTTTTATAGGTATTTGAAGAATGAAGAAGTGGGAGAGGATTAATGAGTTGGAAGTTGAAGACCCGGAGGATATGATTGAATTTTCAGCAGAAGATTTAACATGGACAGAGATTAATGGGGACCAAGTTGCAATTATTCCATATTGTCGACTTGATGATTTTATAAGAGGAGAGGAATCGAGTGAACGGGCACCCACTCAATTTCTTCTTGCTTCTCAACGAAGTAAAAAAGCAGAGGATATCGGACAAACATATTTTTCAACATATCTGGAGTACATGATGTGAGTCTTTATATCTTTTTTCAATATATGTATAATTCTTTTCAATATGCACAAATTTTATATCTAATTTGTTGTAAATGTTTTATATATAGTTATTGGTGTGCATATGGTCCGAAGTGCAACAACAGAATTATGAGTGCATCCTCAGATCAAAACAAAAAACACAATCAACGTGAAAGTATTAAAGTTGGTTGCCAATGTCACTTCATTGTGCGGCGACTTCAACTTAGACCAGATGATGCTGTAATAATATATACTGCATGTAGGCATATTGATAAATCCAATGTTGTTTGTCATGGAAAAGATGCAATCGGTAGGCCTATGAGATTCAGTTATGCACCACATTTAACAAGGGATATGCGATCTATTGTCCAACATTTAATCCAAAGAGGTTTTAATGTTACAATGATATGGGATAAGTTCATCTCTGATGTGAAGGATGGATTCGGTGAGTTATACACAGGGACATCTCGAGATACATACATGACAATCCAAGATATATTAAACATTTACAATGATACCATAAGGCTAGAGTATGTTAAAGATCAAAGTGATCCAATCAGTGTAGAATGTTGGTATAAGAAACACGCTGAGAGCTTTTTCTTCTACCAGAAACAAGATCTTGCTGAAAACATCCCTTTTATCATAGGCATACAGACAAAGTGGATGCGTTCAATGATGCTAAAATATTCTCACAACAATATAATCTCAATGGATTCAACATTTGGTACAAATAAGTACGGGGTGAGTACAAAATTATGCTAAATCTAATTCATTTATTCAACACCATTTTAATGCTTGTATCTTATATAAATATAATTATGTACTTTGTTTGTAATGTAGTATCAACTTTACACTTTAATGGTCTTCGACAAACATCACAATGGGGTTCCAGTAGCTTGGGTGATATCATCACGCAATACTATAGTTGATATTTGTAAATGGATGTCAACTCTCTTTGCCATTGGGAAGAAAGAGAAACCAGATTGGCATGTTAAAGCCTTCATTACAGATGATGCTACTGCTGAAATTGAAGCATTAAGGTGATGTGTTTATTCTTTTTATAAGAGACATAAAAATATTCTTAATGTATATTCTCTCTAAAAATTATGTTATTCCAGGTCTTCAATCAACTGTACAATATTATTATGTGTGTGGCATGTTTGTCGTGCATGGTTGAAGAATGTTGGAAACAAAGTCCAAGGAAGGGAAAACCAAATCCGAATTTTCCGTGCTTTAGGAGAAATCATGCACACATGTGCAGATGATGAATCTGTAAAAAAGGCAGTTGAAAATTTATTTGAAGGATTCAGTGACCATACAAAGTTTTTGGAATATTTTAAAGCAACTTGGTTAGCCAACAACAAAATATGTAAGTTTCTTATAAGTGGCTTTAATGACTCTTTTTTGCATGTCATATGTATAGTTATTGATTCATAACCAATAAATTTCTTTCTACAGATATGTGGGCAAAAGCATACAGAAATTTTCCACATTCCAATCAAAATACAAATAATGCAATTGAGTCTTACCATCGGTATATCAAGCAGAGGTACCTAAGTGAGAAAAACAATGCATGCCATAGGCGGGTTGATTGGTTGATTTATGTGTTGTTGACAAAGGTTGTATTATATTACAATCATATGCAACGTTTAAAAGAAGCTGGTTTTGTACGACCCAGAAAAGTTGAGGAATAGTTGAATTCATCCAGGTGTAGAGCTAACCAAATCCCAAATGAAGATTGTGTGCCTGATGAAAAGAGTAACAACGATTATTGGGTTCGTAGCCAAAATAACAATACTCGTGATATTTGGTACAATGTCATATATAAAGATTCCACTCTACACTTTTGTAATTGCAAGTGGGCCTTAAATGGAAACATCTGTAAACATGTATTGAAAGTTGAGATGTTGGCAAGTAACATTAGCTTGGGTGAAAATGTATTCCCTAATGTCACTAATCCTACTACAGAAATTCCTAGAATTTTATTTGATTTGAATGAGTCACCTATATTGGGCCCAGAAATCCAAACAGAGCTTCTACCATGCTTTGATTCTCCTCCCATTCTAAATTATCATAATGAAACAAGCAATGATAATTTAGATAATTTCTCATATAATGTTGAAACGACCAATGTACGACCAGATAGTGCATTATTTGAAGATGATGAGATGAAACGTGTTAACTCATCAACTCATGAGAAATTGAGATCCATAATACCTACAAATTTGGAACAGGCATATGCATTAAACAACTTGGTAGACAAAGTATGTCAAGAATACAACAAAATGTTTTTCAATACTATAACTCCATCCAAGATCACTACCAAGAGAAAACATAGTTTCTTGAGCCCAGTCAATAAGAAAAGGTGTTGTGGTCACAAGTCAAATGCAGGGAAAGATAAACTACAATTTGAAAGGGTTGGACGAGTTCGTGCAAAAAAAAAGAGCATGAATGAACAACTGGAGTTGTCTTCTCAACGACAAAGAACTGTGGACCACATGCCTGAGTTAGTGCAACATTCTATTATACACAAAAATGGTAAATCTGATGTTATGCATTTTTTCATGTGAAATATGATATACTATCATTTCCAATGCATAGGCATAACTATATGAACTTTTTTTGTTGTTACAGTTGACAGGCCAACTTGTCGACTCCAATTATTTGATGAGCATGTCGATGAAAGAAACTATAGCATTGGGAGCACTTCTCCAATCAGTACTATCCCAATTCCCTCCCCGAGGGTGCTTCCCCCTATTGTACAACCAATGGGGATGTATTGTCGGCCACACCCACCACCTTTTTCCTTCATAAATTCTCCCATGCCTATAACCGACTCCCCAAACCCTTCCCAATTCCCACCCCTCCCCTTTAACCAACCGCCCTTCTCATTGTTCCAATCATCCACCCTCAACATTCCAATTTCCCCCCCCTAGGGTGATCGCTCGCCCTAGGGTTATTCCCACTATCGTACAACCAATAGGGATGTATCATCGCCCCAACCCACTACATTTTTCCAATTTTTCTCCCACCATGCCTTTATCCATCACCCCTGAACCATGCCTATATCCATCACCAAGTGCTCCACCATCTACCCAGGAAGGGCAGTCTTCTCCATTGCCTTAGATCTTCATGGTGAGAATGAGTAGTTGACCAAAAACTTATCATTAATTAACAAAATTGATTATATGCATTTTGGATTTTACAACTAATTGGTTATTGAATTTTTGCAGCAATATCACTTTGGAAATGCACTTGGGAGTGCCAAGAGTGGCGATGGTGACTTATACACCCAATTTCTAGATCAGTCGTGAGGCGGCATTTCCATAATGTCATTCATGGGCATGAACTTCCATTATCTATGTTGGGAATGAAGTTCCATTTTGTAGAAAAGAAAAATGTATAACTAGACAAATTTGGAATACAAATACATGAATTTGAACTTGTGTGTATGACAATGTCTTCATTGACTTTTAAATTCATGATGTGGATTTGATGTTATATTCTATCAATGTTACATCAGGTTTGAGGAATGTAGTTAGAATGGATTTATTTGTTTCATGTACAAGTTATCAAGTTTGCAAGTTAAGTTACTTTTATATTTATATCTTACTCAATGTTGCACGCATGAAAAAACATATCATTACCAAGGAACTTTGCTTAGTTATAATAATAGATGTATCATGTACATGAAGAGAGCATATATATGGATTTAGATTTATTTTAATTTTTTATTTATGAAAAAGAAAACTAAAGTTGAATTTATGAAAAAGAAAAGTACACTATACATGCCATATAAGAAAATCTGCAAAAATAGATAATGATTTGAGCCTTTACCACTTAACTACTAACATTTAGAGATGAAAAATTTATTGATAAGTGGTGTAGTATTATTTAAGTTTTATTTTATATATATATATATATATATATATATATATATATATATATATATATATATATATTAACAATTCCTTTATTTATCTTTGGAGCCCTGTAACATAATGTACACAACTCAATGCAACATAATGTCTTACGTAAATTCCATTAGGTAGAACAAATTAAGTATCCTATTGAACTTTACAATACCTTATAGAATATGTGCCACATGTCAAGTTTAGGTAGCTCAGAGTGGATAGAGACAAAGAGAGCACAATTGAGAGGGTTTACATTTTGTAATAGCCCATGGACCACATGTCTCAGGTAACTACATAGATAATGTCTTCTCCTTTGCACTTGCATTATTTCAATTCGAGATAAAAGAGGACATAGTAGATTCACCTTTCGAATGAATTTTCTTTTGAAAGGGTTTTCCAGAAAATAATTGGCATTCATTGTGGTTTGTGAGTGATTGTGAATACTTTTCTTTATTTTTCACATTTAATTTATTGCATACATAAACAACAAAATTGGTAATAAGGGATCTAGAATCTAAAGGAATTAACCCTTCATAGTATAGATTTATATTTAAGTAACATATATGTTTTGATGGACTATCTAGTGGAATATCCATGATAGTTTATAGATCAACTATGGTTAAGGACCTAATGTACATGAACAAGATAAACAACATGGATGATAAGAGAATCCCCAAAAAAAATTTGAACTCTATCCATTACTATCAACACCTTAAGCAAAGATGGCATCAAGATGATGTGTTGGTTAAATCATTAGGGAATATAGCAGGATGTCATCCTACCCATACGGACAATATTAAAAATATAATTGTATCTAAATTTAAAGAGGATTTGTGGTGCAAAGAAGAGTTAGACATTAAAAGGAAGCCAAGATATTACGAGGGAGTAACTCGGATTCTAAAAGATCAAAAATATCTTTTAGTTCTAACTAGTATAAAAAGAAATCAACATTACTAAAACAAGAACCAACTCCCATGAACTACATAACTACAATGGTCATTGGGATAATTCCTAAAACCGTGGGATGTAAAAATTTGTCACCTTTGTGATGGTTGAAGATGAAAATCAATTTCTCAAATTAAAACTCATTTACCTTTCTAACCTCCCAAATCTAAAAAACTATGATAATCTTGGAATGCTTCTCTTACAACTTTTAAAGGATAAAAACAAGATTTCAATGAATTTAAATAAACTTTCCCTTTTAAAAACAAAATTTTTAAAAAATTTAAATAATCTTGGTTTTTAAAAATGAGATAAACTAATTTTGATCTCAATGA
The DNA here is from genome assembly GCA_031772625.1 of Pinus tabuliformis. Taxonomy (NCBI): domain Eukaryota; kingdom Viridiplantae; phylum Streptophyta; class Pinopsida; order Pinales; family Pinaceae; genus Pinus; species Pinus tabuliformis. The sequence continues at coordinate 416,283,416 of CM062808.1, read as the reverse complement.
ACATGAATTATCATTATTATAATCACATTAACATAAACATTATTATTTGGTATTAATATAGATACCATTATTTCCATGATTAAAATCTATTCTTTATATTCAATGTATTTCTTCTTTATAAAAAAATGATAATAATAAATGAGATTTAAATAATAAGTTTGATGTCTATGTTGAATTTTGTCAATTTTTTTATAAATTATATATAAATTTTTTTATATAAAATTATATCATATCCATATGTCAATAATTATTATTTATAAAAAAAAATAAAAATTTAAATTATTATAACATTTTAATTAACTTATAATCTTTAATTCATAAATATGTATTTTAAAATATTTTAAGTAATTGTAAAAATAATTATTTTTTATTAAATATAAATTATATTTTATAACATATTATTTTTAAAAACATAAAAGTTTAACAAATATGATACAAACAAAAACCAAATTCCGATTGAATTGACACGTACGATCGGAATGTAATATTTAATGCTATTGCCGAGACTCGCTATTGCCGAGACTAGCTGGGAAGATAGAATCTGTCAATTGTGCGATACTCAGAGGGTGGAGGATGAAAACACTTTCTTTTAGATTGTCCAACCCTTACTCACGTCTGCTCTCATTTCCTTAACATTTGTCACACTTCCAATCTTCTTGACTTGTTAAGTCAGCCCAACTATAGTGATTTTGGTGTGCTTCTTTCCTTTTTTTCTAAGCATAGAAATAAGATTTTGAATGATTACAATTAGATTCTTTTTCTTCTTAAAATCCGATAGACCATATTAATCTCAATAAACGTTAAAAATCATCATTATAAATTTTATTTGAATACTATTAATTATATGTAAAAATTATTTAATAATTTATAATAAAAAAATTATTTTAAAATAATAGTGAAAAAAACATTTTATTAAGTAAATTACTTAATGAAATACCATTTGTATATGGAAATATAATGTATAGACGTATTTTAATTATGTAACACTATGTATTTAATAAGGTGTTTTCAAAGCTTATAAAATCATGTGAAATTAATAATATATGATGCATTCACACCTTAGTGTTATATATGTATATATATTAATAATGTATTAATTATATTAAAAAACATTTATAATATTTTAATTTTAATATAATATATCTATAATTATAATTATATATAATTTAAAAAATACTTGAGAAAAAAGATACAAATGACAATGATATTATTGTTGGTTTCCATATCACAAATAACCAAATCTCACTCACAAACTATGACTAAATTATAACCTAAAATATATATAAAGTTTATTAAATTAATCTTTTATTAATTTTTTATTAGAAAATGATACCGTCATTTTCAACAATGTCGCCATTATATTTGATTTTAGCATTCTACCTGTAGCACCTACTCGACTTTAATATTCTATTTCATGTATATAATTTACGATTAAATTATTAAAATTATATTTTTAAGAATATATATTAGTTAGTCAAGAAGATTTCCCGCAAGGTGAAATATGGTAAGGTGGTAAGAGGAGGTTATTGAACACTATTCCAGGGGTATTTTGAGGATAACAATAACTCTTGCTACGAGCATAGAAGTCAAGAGATTATCAGGATCCTTGTTTTCGTTGAACTACGTTTTGGTTTTGGTTCGCCCAAAGATAAATGGCATTAAATGTAAAATAGTACCACGTACTTGCGATTGGCCAACTCACCTATGCCTCCGAGATTCAATCTATGTAACAGGGTCCCACTGTACACGTGAAATCAGTGATGTGTAGATGCCGTAACCATGGCATGAAATGGTATGGTCATACATAAGAGGGCGTACTATAAGGCATTAAAATCCCTATAGCATGGGATTTATGGCTTGCCTTCAAGTACAATAAGCTGACCAATCACCACCAACCAATGTCGTTAAGAAAATCTCATCAAGCACACAATCGACAAATATCTTCAATGATGACCCAAACCATTAATGGATTCTCCCTCATAATTAATGGCCGACTTGGAAAATAAATATTTCCCTGGACCAATTAATGACCCCAAGAGACTCCTTCTTAATAGAATTCAAAATTCAAATATGTTACCAACTCCACCAACCAAAATGAATGCACTTGCGTAGCTATAAAGATCATCTAAAATCCCCCGATCAACCAATTCAAAACCAAAGAGGAGTAGGAATATCCACAAGAGAAAAAGTTTAGAAGAAAGACCACGTAAAACGACCAGCTAGTTCGTCTAAGATAGACCATAGAGAAGACCAATAGGTAGCAACTAAGATCCCCAAAAATCCCATGATCGACCAATCCCAAACTAGAGAAGGAGAAGGAAGATACACAGGAGCAAAGGTTTAGAAGAAAGACCACGAAAACAACCAACTAGTGCGTCTCTGATAGACCACATAGTAGAACAAAAACTAGAGTGTAAAAAAAATTGTTATTAGTGTACCTTGAAACAAAAAAACCAATAGAGATCTCTGATATCATCTAGAATCATGATAAAAACTAAATCTAGCTCAGATAATTGTGCTTATCCATATTGCATCCAACAACACCAACAACTACACCAGTGAAGGCTACATTTAATCAATTTACCTCCACGCATGTAGCCAAAATTACCGTTCTTGTGAATTTTGTGACTAATGATTCCACAATCCAATCTTTTATCCTGAACATCTGCTTCTCGCAAAAGTTGTCGTAGAGATTTTGAAGTAGGCATATTGTTTGCCAACGGATATTTTGTAATTTTCCTCCACCGTCCTTGTAGAAATTATGGTGTAGATTTGCAACTGCTCATGAAGTTTTAATCAAAATCACAAGACACAAACCTACTCTACTGCTCTGCAGAAGTTAATTCACAATTTAGAACAAAAATTTCAAACATGCAATAAGAAATAACACACATGCACACAATATTTTTCCTGGGGAAAGAAATCTACTAAAAACCCCAATTCCTACTTGGATTAATATGATGAATAGAGGTGTATTACAATTTCTTTGCTCAATTGAGCACAAACTAGAAGTGAATAACCTATCTGTCTTCTCACTGAGAAGCTATGACCTAAACTTAGTCAATTTATGCCTCTACTTGAGCCCCTATTTCCTTGCGAAATTCCTTGAGAAATTTGCCCCTATTATTTAGGAATTTTTCCAAAATGGATTCCGCAATTCCCAAGGTTGATCATCTGACTGCATGCAAGACCTGTACACTCAAGACTAGTCTACAACTGATGTTACACTCCCTTGGAATCTCCACCATAGCTGGGGAACTCGAATTCTCTTCATGCACTAGTTATTTTGGGTTGATTTATCAATTAACTAAATGATCACTGAGTTTGACTAAAGTCTCACTGCACAATTGACCTTCCACTAGTTCTTCCAACAATTGGAACTAGTTTAACTAAAAACAACTTGAGATAATTGACTTTAATTGCTACAAATTAGCAATCACACATGCTTAACTGAACTCTAACTCCTCCAACTCAAATTTATTGAGTAAGCTGGTGACACAAGTCATGTCACACAACTTAACTGCATCCAAATTGTCTGCTGAAGTGGAAATTCAAATTTTCTCAATTTAATCAAGGCAAAATCAAATTGAGAATTTTTTGCTACATTTTTCAACAATCCTTCAGGTGAATCTAATCCATGTTGTCGATGACAGTCAAGAGTTCCAACATAACAATGTGTTGATAACAACAATGAGTGGATAGAAGTAGCATTCAAAATAAATGAAACGATCAAAAACACAAATTACAACACAATCAATGGAGACCCTGAAAAATACTCCAACTATGTTACTGTGTATTCATATTCAAAGAAAGTGCCTCCATTTCTCCTCTCACTAAGCACACATCTGTTGTGATCTCCATCGCCCTAAATCCCATCAGTTGTTGTCAACCTCCATCGCTCCACTTCCTGAATAACCCATCAATAGTGTAAAGACAAACCCCTAATCCTTTACCTTTACCTTTTTTACGAGTGCCTTGTATTGAAAATTTTAAGACAAACGATTTCTTTTATATTAAAAAATTATCTTAAAATCCCCCTCTGTGTAGTAGTGTCGAATCCAACGACAAACAAGTTGTCTCTAATCGTATCAATAGAGATCGAAGGGAGATAAGAGGAATTGATGTTCGGGAAATCTTGCCGGGGAAAGTTGTCGCATTCTCCAGAGTTGGCTACCCCCACAAAACGAAGAGCACAAAAGGTCATTGTCTTTATATAAGATAACGTGAATGGTAAGTGAAATAGCAGCATTGGTATATGCGTGAGACAATAGTAGCCTGCAAGCTGGTGGACTTAGGGCGCACTATCAGAGTTAATTTTGCAATTGTTAGATAATATTGTTTTAAATTGATATGGTTTTTCCTTAATTTTTAATTGTCTTAAATAGGTTTCGTCTTAATTGTTATTGTCTTAAGTGGCCTTTGTCTTAAATGTAAAGTTTTGTCTTAAAATATTTTTATCTCAAACTACTTTTGTCTTAAAATATTTGTGTCTTAAACTGTTTTTGTCTTAAATATAAAGTTTTGTCTTAAAATATTTTTGTCTCAAATTGTTTTTGTCTTAAATATAAAATTTTGTCTTAAATTATTTTGTCTCAAATTGTTTTTCTCTTAAATTTTATATTTAAGACAATTTAATTTATATTAAATTTTAATGTAAAATAATTAAAATAAAAAATGACCTTTTAAGAAAAAATATTTCTTGTCTTAAGAAAACATCTTAAAAGTGCCCTTAGTGTAATAGTAACTAGTTCATTGAAAAAACGGATATTGGAACATACTCCATTTACCCTTATGTTAAAAATCAAACACAATATACAGATTAGGGTCATTTTTGCTTCTTTTATAACTATGTTGTAGGAAAAATGAATCAATTTTATCATACCACGACTTGGGTGCCTGTTTTAGTCCATACGATGCTTTCCTCAATCTACTGAATAAATGCTTCCTAATACCATGTTAAAAATGGAAGACCATTGACCATACCTCGTTTTTGAAGTAGCAGTAGGTCATTAAAATTGATATGACCGAATCTTTGATGCCATAAGTCTTTTGCAGTGATAACTGATGAAGTCAAGGCTTGGTGATGTACACTTCTTACATTAAGCTTATACATTCCTCCCACTCAAATACCTGATGCAATTGGCTTCATACAATCTAGAAGATCTTTAATAACACAATAAGACTTAAAAAACTCTACCTTAAGTTTCTGATATGTTATCATAGAAACATAGATCAGATTCTTTTTTATTCTTGGTACATACATTACATTTTGAATATGCCTAACATTTCCATCAAGAAATACGGCAAGAACATTACCATACCCTTTGATTTGGTACCCTCTATCACACCAAAGTAGATATTAGCACCATTGTTCATTTCTTTGAAATTCTCAAACCAATGTTTGTTACCTGCCCTGTGAGTGGAAGCTCCTAAGTCCACAAACCAATTTTCTGCTTCATCATCCTCAGCAGAGTATGCATAATCAGATACAAACAATCTGAGATTCTGATTCTGATCATCATCAACAAAGTTCCCTGCATGCTTCTTATGTATATGATGACTTTCATCAAGCTTCTTTTAATGGCAATTCTTAGCAATGTGATCAACTCTACCATAATAAAAACAGTTGGGTCATGAATCACTTCTGTTTGAAGACATACCTTGAGGTGGTTTTCTTTGTGGTGTACCTCTGCCTTTTTGTCCTGCACTTGCCTTCCCTCTGAAGGGCTTTTTCTTTGACATTAAAGCAAGATCTGAACTCTGGGGTTTCAGAGTCATCCACTTTTCTTCCTCTTGCATCAGGATCCCTGTCGATTCTTCAAATTTGGGGGTTTTCTCTCTCGCATTCAATCTCGTGATAAACATTTGATAGTCATCAGTCATACCATTCATGATAATTGTGACGAGATCAGTGTTTGGCATTGTCTCCCCTATGTCACCCGGGTTATCTCTGGGCTTCTTGATTTGAGAAATGAATGCAACAATTGATTCATTCTCCTCCATTTTAATGGAGAGAATCTTGCTTTTCAGAAACAACAGGTGATTTGTGTTTTTGATCTCGTACAGGTCCTTGAGAGTTGTCCAAATGTCATTTGTTGATTTACATTCTCGGATGTGAGGGATAATACAATCTTTCACTAACAATTTTAAGAGCACTTTTTCTTTATTCTCCCTCTTTTCCCAGTCCTGGATTGTTGTTGTTGTTCCATCTGTAGCTATGGTCGGCTTCAACTCATCACTGCTTGCAATCGCCCATGCGTTTTGCCCCTCCAACAGGGTCTGCAACTTAAATTTCCAATTAGAATAATTGGATCTGTCAAGCTTATTGCTCTCATTCAAGTATGCTTCTGCCATCTAATTGTTCATATTAACAAGTCTATCTCAAAAAAAATATTCAATCTCTAACAATTGAAATAAAATGGATCTATCTCCCGATCTTAAAAAAATGATGCTCTTAATACATCCCCTTTCAGATGGGGGTACAAAACAAATCCTTTTTAAAGATATAGAAACCTTCTTAAAAAAAATGACCCCCTTTTAAAATGCGCCCCAAACCTTTCCGCTTAAAAATATTATAACCCCTTAAGAAAAAAGTATTCAAAAGGAGAAAAAACGATTTCAAAGATCAGCCAACCTCCACGTCGACCAGGAGGAACGCCCTCTCGAGAAAGTTGTGGCGAAAAAGTGTGATCGTGCAGGAAAATGATCGTGGCAAGCGGGCACCAATAGAAAAATCTACAACTCTTGGGAAATTGAAAAATCAACCATTATCAATGTTGGAAGAAACTAATTCCAACTACCACCATTATTACAACTACCACGCGGTCAGAATTCGACAGATGATTTAATGTAGGTTCTAGAATTCATTGACAATGGGCAATTAGGGGGAGCGTTGGAAGGAACTAATTCCACCTACCACTATTATTACAGCAGTCAGAATTCAACAGATGATTTAATGCAGGGCAAAACTTCCTGAAAAAGCCACTGTCCCAATCAATCTCCAGAACTTTCTTTGTCCTGTATAAATACCTGATCAACAAATAAAGTTGCAAGTTGCTAAATTCCAAGTTCTAGATTATGTGCTATGTTTATGTGTTTGAGTCTCTGCTCTCTGATAATCAACACTATCAGATTTGATTGACGGTAAAAGATTATTTGGATGATCGGTCGTGCGTTTTTTTAATTCAACAACTACACATTGAAATATCAACGCACGTATAATTGTTTGATGTTTACGTACATCACTAGTATCATTGAAACAGCAATAATATCATTGAATCTGATAAGTGTGATAAGTGTGGAAAAAAATTCTACAAATTAGTTTAGAAATTAATAGAAATTAGTTCTAAATATAATAGAAATTTTGGTAAGATTATGATAAAATTTAGTAGAATTTTTTGAAAATTTGAATTATAGCTGTTAAATTTTAGGATTTAAGATTTTGGGTTGAAAGATTTTTGATAGTACTGAATCCATTTCTATTGTAAAAAGAATTCAAACAGTCCAACATTCTGATTTTTTAATTTCTTTTTAAATCAGATTCCAACCAAAAAAATCTAGAAATATATAGCCATATGTATTCATCTATTCTGATAAAATTAAATTTAAAATCCAAAATCCAAACTTAATAACTAAAATTTAATAAATCTGTAACTGTGACATTGTTGTGCATGTACGTCTACTTCCTCTTAGCTTCTTCTGGTGGATGCCGGTGGTTTTGCAGAGTAAAGTGTAAATAAGGCTATTGAAAAGAAAAGTGTAAATAAGACATATTTTATGTTGGCGGGTGTTTCTTGTGTGCTGAAAGTTTTAATGTACAAGGATAGGTAACATCTGTGGAAAAAAATAAACACGATGCAATAATATAAACTGTGGTCGGAAGTTCATGTTTCCACGGTTCAATTTCCATCCAATTCATTCAAAAATAATTTAATAATAAAAGAAAGAAGAGGATAATATGGCGACTTGAAAATTACAGAAAGCAACCCTATACACTAGTATTCAATATTTTAAATAACTAGGTATTGATACACAGACAGAGTAGCAAAGGTGCAGCTGGTAACTTCATTGGAGTTGCGAGATCATTCAGTCGAAAATATAGAGGTTGAGCTCACATTCCCCAATATCTGTAACACATTTTGGTTATTGCTTCTCTGTTATTCTATATCCAATGGCAGATATGATTAACTTGACAACAGTTGGTGACGCTACTTGCTCGGCATCCTCCACCACATCCATATCACAGGGCAATAGCTGCAGCTATGTTTTTGATGTATTCATAAATCACCGTGGTCCTGACGTGAAGGAAGGCCTCGCCAAGCATATCTACCATCGCCTGAAAGAACATGGATTAAGAGTATTTTTGGACCAGCCAGAATTGGAAAAGGGAGATAGCGTGACTTCTCAAATCGAAGAGGCGATTCGAACTGCCACGGTCCATGTTGCAATTTTTTCTCCAAGATATGCTGAATCTAGTTGGTGTCTCAACGAATTAGTATTGATGTTGGAGTCGGGCTCAACAATTATTCCCGTCTTTTATCATGTCAATCCTTGGGAGCTTCGGTGGACGCGGATCCAAGATGGAGTTTATGCTCGAGCCCTGAGCATACTCCGGTGTATCCTTCTGTGTAAAGAGGACGAAAATGGAGCGTATGCTCGAGCCCTGTGCATGCTGGAAAAGAAGACAACAATAGATCCTCAAACCAATACAAAGAGGCCACGGCATAACTCGAAAACTATTGAGAAATGGAGGAATGCCCTTTCTATTGTAGCAGACACAAGCGGCATTGACCTGAAGGCGTGTAATGGGTAAGAGCGCCCCTGCTTCTCCCTTCTTAGCTTTTAATTTGGTGGATTAATAAGCATATAGATATCTTTTAGGCGTTCCTTACAGACACACATTTATTGTGGATATTATTCAGTGACGAAGTACTGCTCGTTGATGAGATCGTTGAACAAGTTCTGAAAAAAGTTCGCAGACCACTTCTGAATGTCGCTAAAGGATGTGGACATCACAGTGTCACTGCAACGGCAAAGCGGGAAGCCCAGTGTTGTGGGAATTGCGGGTCTTGGCGGAATTGGAAAAACGACCATCGCCAAAGAATTATTCAATCGGGAGATGTCAAATTACGATCGATCTTGCTTCTTGTCTGATGTCAGATCAGGAAATTTGCTTTCCCTGCAGAGTAACCTTCTTAACCGTTTGAGTCTCTCGAATGTACATATAAACAACATTGATGAAGGTATGGGGGCCTTCAAAAGGCATATCTCTTTTTCTAAGCAGGCTCTCATAGTTTTAGACGATGTTGATCATATTAATCAACTAGATGCATTATTTTCCCCACTTAAAGATACTATTCATCCAGGAAGCTTAATTTTAATTACAACTCGCAATAAAGACGTGCTCACAAGCTCAGGGATCGCAGAGTCCTCTATTTACACGCTGAAAGGCCTAAATCGAGAGCACTCGCAAGAACTCTTTTGCTCCCATGCCTTTGGTCAGCCCCGTCCTGCGTTGGGATTTGAGGACGTGGTGGAAAAGTTTTTGGATATCTGCAATGGGTTGCCCTTATCTCTTAAAGTGCTGGGAGCCCTTCTTTGTGGAAAATATGATTTAGAATATTGGAGAGCGCAATTGCACAAAACCTCCAAAATACTTCCCAGCGATATTCAAAGCACATTAAAAATTAGTTATGACGCCCTGGATAAAGAGGAAAAACAGATATTCTTAGACATTGCCTGTTTTTTCATTGGAGAACACAGGGATATCGTCATCAGAATATTGGACGGATCCGGTTGGGAAGGATGGCTGGGTCTTCGTAACCTAGAGAACAGATGCGTGGTGGAGGTCGACAGTGAAAACTGTATAAGAATGCACGACCAGGTTAGAGACCTTGGCAGAGATCTCGCAAAGGAAACTCCTGAGCTTCGGCTTTGGTGGTTGACTGACAGCTTTCTTCATAATCTTTCTACGCGATCTCCTGTAAGTATTTTGTAGATTTCAACTGGCTTCAAAATAAAGTTGCATTAATCCTTTGAAGTTTTGAAGTATTACAACTTTGCAAGATTGACCATCTTGTTTCTAACAGTTCGAGGTGATCAATTCAGGTGCGTGGAATTAGCATGGTTCACGGAAATGTCTCTGAACAATCTTTGGAAACCCTTGCGGACAGCTTCAACCTAAGCAGCTTAAAGCTGCTTAGGGCTGAAGGTTATTTTGTTGAACGCCTATTCCGGGCTGGGCAAGTACCACAACTAATATATCTCCGCTGGGAGAATTGCCCGTACTCGTCCTTACCTTCCTGGATTTCACTAAAAACTTTACGAGTTTTATATATACAGAAGGTGAGCCACCTGCAAACACTGTGGCAACATGAATCCCAGGTAATCTTTTCTTTTTTCTTTGAAACAGATTTTTGTTTTTTTTTTCTCCAAATTATAAAAATTGCTTGCACTTGAGAATTGTCTTCGCATACCACAATGCCAGAATGTTCACATTTACAGTGTCGAACCCATTTTATTAATGTACATTGCAGGCACCTCTAGAATTGAGGGAGTTGTATATTCGTGCTCCCCTTTCAAAAGTTCCAAAGTCTATTGGAACGCTAAAGCACCTCCAAAAATTTGTCTTGTGGGAGAGTCACCTAGAAATTTTGCCAAATGAATTATGTCATATGGATTCCTTAAAACACCTTGCATTAAGTGTAAGATTTTGAGAAACACAGATAGATCTAGATCTGTAAAACAATAACAAGCTTGCAAGGCAAAGAAGAAAGCGAGCAAGAATTGAGAAAGAATGAAAGTGATTCTACATTATGAGGTTTAGTATAAATACATAAAAGCACCTAAGTTAAGCTTAGTTGTGCATGCAATAACTAAAGCTAAGTGTGTTGTGTCGCATGCATGCAAACAATGAGTTCACTGGACCTAATCTAGGTGCATGTACACCAGCACAACTAGTCTACAGCTAGTCTAAGTCTACGGCTAGTCTACAGCTAGTGCATGTACACCAACACCCCCCCTTAAGCATAACTTAGGTGAGTGTGATGCAAAAATGAATGAGTCCCGGCAACACGGCCATTTTAGGTACCCATATACAATGCATAAAAATGAGGAAAGAGGGAAAACCCAATGGGAAGAAAACCCCCCTCAAAATATAATGCAAAAGTAAAAAAAAGAAACTGCTAGGCAGTCATGTCCTTCACCCCGAGTCGATCACCCAGGAAGTGAAACTTCTGCTCAACGCTGCCGCTGTACTCAGCTCTATGACATGACCCTCCACAAAGAATTTCCCGGCAATGAAAGCGCCAAGGCAGCGGGACCACTGTTGGTTCATCTGAGGGAGAATCTTCCACTCGTCTTTCTCTACATTGTAAACTGCTGCTCCCCGCAGACTATTTCCTCCGGCAACGTAAACCAGCCCTTCCGGGGAAACGGTGCAAGCGCCATCGATTACACGGATAGGCATGTCTGTACCACGGCTCCACTTAGCACATGTGAAGTCGTAGATGAGAACGGTATATACACTCTCCAGGTCGTTGGGATTGCTTCCGCCTAACAAAAGAAGCTTCCGATTCACACTGGAGTATTGGCGTTCGTGACTGTTAGTGGAAACATAGTGTGGCATCGACAAACACCGGATACCACCGATAGAATCATGACCGTTGACCAGAGCGGACGGTGTACTGGATGCTGCGTCTATGGCTCGATTTAGCTGCCCAGAAAAGATGTACAATTCAAAGGAATCGTATAGACTACTGTCGCAATCCCAAACAGATTTCCTCAGCTGAATTCTCTCGTCAATTTTTGCAGGTAATTCCTGAGGTGGGCTGTTAACAATCACATGCCCATGGCGATGTCCGAGCTGATCTTCATCAAGACTCGCAGGTCTCCGATGCTTCTTGTGCGTGTGGCCTGTCGCTTTTGGCACGAACTCATACATGAAAACCGCTCGGCCTCCCACGACGATTACTCTCCCGTCCGGCAGGAGCTGATCGGTGGCATACCACCGTGTTTCGGCTAACTCTGTCTTGGGATCCTCCACCCAGTCGCAGATTTCGGTCGACCCATTCGAGCCACCCATCAGGTAGAAATCAGTGAACTCTCCCGATCGGTGGGCCTTGATGGCGGTCTGCGTGGGCGGTGCCAACCGTGGCCATAGGTGGAACACGGTGTACAGGGTAGACAGATGAGGGTGGAGGTGGTCGCCTATGAACTGCGAGAGCTGCGCGAATATGAGCAAGGCGCTCTCCTTGAGACGCGGGGAATCGGAGCTCACGCACTGGAACATGAAGGGCAAGAGCTCTGGCCACTGGCCCTCTTCCATGATGGAAGCCGCAAGCTCGGCAACCGTGTCGCAGAGCTTCTTGACGATGGTCTTGGCGTCCTCCCTCTGGACGCAGACGAGGAGGTGGGCCTTAGATGTATCTCCGAGGAAGAGGATTTCCAAAACGTCAGATGGATTGTTATTGAACCACCAACTGATCATTCCCAAGGGTACTGCAATGGCATCCCCTTTGCGGATTTTCACCCCTCGTTCCAAATACTTTGGCAAAGCCAGGCCACGATGATTGAGAAGCAGCTTGGCGGCTCCAACTTTGGCTTCTGCTAACATGCAGAGATCTGAACTTGCCCATGCATAATAAGACCCTCCTTCTGAACTCAGGATCTTCTTGGGCTCAGCCGCTTCAGCCTCTGCTGCTGGTTCCTCTGCCTCAGCAGGTATGATCCATTCTTGTGCTTCAGAATGAAGAGGTTCGTCGTCATCGTCGTAGCAGGCGGCCACCTCCAACCGGTTAGGGTCACCACCGTGGGTTTCTAGGAGACCTTGGACGTAGTTGGTGGCGTACAGGCTGGCGACATGCGGGTCCTCCGGTTCTAAGCTAAAGCTTTTACGATGATTTCTATAGATTGCAATCGAATCCTCTACCATTCTAAGCATTTCATTTTGTTTTCCAAACAATTCTTCCAAAATTTTCCATACCTGATTTGGAGTTGAACATGATTCAACATGAAATAGCAATTCTGGAGAAATAGATAAACATAGGATGCCGAAGGCCTCGTCCATGCGATTGAAATATCTTGATTTCTCCACTGCCGATGTTGGTTCAACTTCCGTTTCCATGGTTATTCGAAATAAGCCTCTACTTCTGAGATGAAGTTGAATCTTTGGCTTCCATTCGAAATAGTTATATGGAGTGAGAATTGCCGATGGTGGAAACTCCAATTTAGACTCCATTCTTTCTTGTTGCTTCAATCTTCTGAACCTGCAAATAAATTGCTTGTGCACTGATTTACAAATCCCTGTGCTCTGATACCATGTAAGATTTTGAGAAACACAGATAGATCTAGATCTGTAAAACAATAACAAGCTTGCAAGGCAAAGAAGAAAGCGAGCAAGAATTGAGAAAGAATGAAAGTGATTCTACATTATGAGGTTTAGTATAAATACATAAAAGCACCTAAGTTAAGCTTAGTTGTGCATGCAATAACTAAAGCTAAGTGTGTTGTGTCGCATGCATGCAAACAATGAGTTCACTGGACCTAATCTAGGTGCATGTACACCAGCACAACTAGTCTACAGCTAGTCTAAGTCTACGGCTAGTCTACAGCTAGTGCATGTACACCAACATTAAGGTATTGCTGCAGTCTGCAGGCGCTCCCAAACTCACTGGGGAACTTAACAGCTCTCCAAAGTCTTGACTTGGGCAGCTGTTTTGCTCTGCATACGCTCCCAGACTCGGTTGGGAATTTAACAGGACTCCAAAGTCTTGACTTGGACGGGTGCTCTACTCTCCAGACGCTCCCAAACTCGGTTGGTAACTTGACGGCACTCCAAAGGCTTGACTTAGGTGGGTGCTTCTCTCTGCAGAGGCTGCCTGACTCGGTTGGGAACTTGATGGGTCTCCAAAGTCTTGACTTGGGCGGATGCTCTCGTTTGCAGAGACTCCCAGGTTCGATTGGAAACTTGACGGGCCTCCGACGTTTTCACTTAGGCGGGTGCTTCTCTCTGCAGATGCTTCCAGACTCGGTTGGGAACTTGATAAGCCTGCAACGTTTTCAATTGAGTGGGTGCTCCGCGCTGCAAACACTCCCAGACTCAGTTGGGAATTTGATGGGCCTCCAATATCTTAACTTGGGCGGGTGCTCCGCTCTGCAGATGCTCCCGGACTCGGTTGGGAGCTTGACAGGTTTCCAACGTCTTCACTTGGGAGGGTGCTCCGCTATGCAAACGCTCCCAGACTCGATTGGGGATTTGACGGGTCTCCAACGTCTTCACTTTGGTGGATGCTCCGCTATGCAAACGCTGCAGACACTCCCAGACTGGATAGGGAATTTGAGGCGCCTCCAACGTCTTCACTTGGGCCAGTGCTTCGCTCTGCAGACGCTCCCAGAGAGGGTTGGCAACTTGACGAGCCTTCAACGTCTTCACTTGGGCGGGTGTTCCTCTTTGCAGACGCTCCCAAACTCGGTAGGGAAGTTGAAGGCCCTCCAAAGTCTTTACTTGGGCGGGTGTTCCTCTTTGCAGACGCTGCCAGACTCGCTGGGGAAGTTGACGGGCCTCCAAAGTCTTAACTTGGGCCGGTGTTCTGCTCTGCAGACGTTACCAGACTCGGTTAAGAACTTGGGTATATTCTCCACTGTGCAGACTATCCAAAGCTCTCAGAGTCAGTTGGGAACTTGACGGGTTTCCAAAGTCTTTACTATGCAGAGTCTCCCACGCTAGGTTGGAAACTTTATGGGACTCCAACGTTGAGCATTTTGGAAGAGTGTTGCAATTCACAGATGCTGTCTACAGTTGGGCATACGGCACTGTTGTGGTATTAAGTCAATCAGCGGCACGCCCGGTTTTTCTCATTGGGTGATAATGTTTGGTAGTCTTGGGTGATAATGTTTGGCAGTCTTACCCATGTTTGTATGGTTTTTTTTTTTTTTAATTATTTATGGTCATATGAATATAAAATGCATTTGAAAATATTATATTAGCGAAATTTTGTACAGTTATGAATTTGTATGATGTTTCAGGTTGGTTCCAGAGGTGTAAAGATCTGTCTTTTTTTATTGTTTCTTATCATATGAATATAAAATATATTTAAAAAAATTATATTAATGAAATTTTAGGACTTTAAGATTTTTTAAAGGTTTTTTAACAAGAATATAAAGATTGGCTTAAATAAAAAGTTTTAGGTTGGTTTGAAAAAGGTAAATAATTAAATGAAAAGTTGTTTATTAGGTTTTTTAATTTAATATTTACTAAATTTGGTAAAAAAAAAATTTTGAATTTTTACAAAATAAAAAGAAAATATATATTATATAATTTAGATTTTAAAATAAAAATAAAAAATTTGTTATATGATTTGGATTTTTATAAGATTTGTTTTTTTGGTTTTGTTGGTTTTTTTTTGTGGTGGGGGGAGGGTAGGGCTGGGGAATATGGTTAGAGAAAATTTGATTATTATATGATTTGGATTTTTTTTTTTTTTAGGAATTATGATCAGAGAAAATTTGATTATTATATGATTTGGATTTTTTTCAAAGAATTATGATTGTATTTTTTTTTTATATAGTTAAAATGAAATTGTATTTATGAAAGTATTAATACATGGAATATTTTAGAAAAAAAATTCTATTTTAAATTATATAATTTCAATCAATAATTTTACAATTTCAACAAAATTTAAAAAAATTTAATTGAATCTTGAATAAAAACAACTAAAAAATATTTAAATCATAACAAGTTTAAATTAAGTTAGATCTAAGACTTTCCTGATCCATAATGTAGATATTAGTTTTTGGGATTAATCACATTGTTAGGATTTGGTCGACCTTTGGAACCAACTAATATGGTTTAAATTAAGTTATTTTTGAGCTGCGAGGCTCATTCTACAACCTAGTATCAGGGGATGTGTAAGTTTGTCCCTCCATGCCTAGTTAAAATAAAAATTATGTTCTAAATAGAAAAATAATGTTGGCTATAATTAAAAAAAATGAATACGTTGTAAAGTAATTAGAAGTAAAAAAAAAATGTGTGAATGAGATGTTTAAATCTTATATTTTTCAAAAATATTTTAACAAGAGATTTAAATAAACTATTTGAAGATCTATGCTAACTAATTTATGTGGTATCTATGTATAGGAAAGAAATTAAGTTTTATGGTTAGAATTTTTAGTTTCTCCTATAGATACTTTATTTAGCATTCAAAACTACAATGAAAAACAACATAATGTATTTTGCACTATAAAAAAGTTCACTCGTGAAGAAATTTGATCCCTCTCGGCTCATGTTAGATCCGTACTTAAGATGGATTTATGCTGGTTATTTTATTTTTATTTTTAAGGAATGCAAATCTATCTAATATACTCGTTTTTATCAAGTGATTGTGAGGAATGATTGTTATTCTTCTCAAATAAATTCAATTTCTACAAATAACATTGATAACATTGACATCTAACCTTTTTGTATCAAAAGTATGTATGTTTCCTCCTAAGAGGTCGCAGGAGTATGTATGCCTTCGTAGACTTAACAATCAAATCGTTGCATTGAGGTGGCCAAACAAGGGGTCTCATACACCAATTTAGTATGTGGCTTACTGGTGACCTTAAAATTAGATAAGAAGAAGAAGAAGAAAGAACAAATGAATTTAAAATGAGAAATAAAAGAAATGTTTAAAAATATGAAGAATTAAAATAATATTATATATATATGAATATTAGAATTTAATCATTTACAAAAGGATAAATTAAAAATTAAATATTTAATTTAATGAATATTTAAAATTTTAGTTTTTCCAACCAATTATTATTAACATCTCATTATATAATTTTTGGTGAAATTTGCAAGTGAGCCTAATAAGGTATCTCCACAATGAATATATGCAATTCCAATAATTCATTTTCTATTAATATTTTTAATTCTTAATCTTTTAAATTATTAATTTACAAGGTCATCATGAAGAGTAATTATGTCATAAATAAGATTCAACTCGGATAAAGATCATAATAATTTATCCTTCCAGCTACAAGGTATCTCAAAAATTGATATTTGCAATTCCAATAATTCTTTTTCTTTTAATGTTTGTAATTCTCAATCTTTTACATTCTTAATTTATGAGGTCATCAAGAAGATTAATCATGTCATAAATAAGATATGAGCTTGGATAGAGATTGTAACAATTTATCCTTTCAACCATTTGAACTAGACACAATGAATTTTCAAGGTTGAATTGATTATATTAATTTTGTTAAGATTAATTTAAACTCTTTCCTTCTCCATTTCAAGAAGTTCATATGTGTGTGTGTGTGTGTGTGAATTAATGTTATGATATTACGTAGAAAACAAATTTACATGGATTTGAAAAGTGACCATGGAGGATAAAACCTCTCCTCATCTTGTTGCCATTGACGACCAAAGGACCAAAAGACTCCCATAACCAGGTTACATCGAGGCCAAAGCTAGAATTGGACTGTCTTGCTACCCAACTATCCCATACATAAATAACAAATAGACTACCCAAGTATAAATGTCGCCTACAAATTTCAAACAACAAAATATCCCACCAAAATTCCAACATAAGAGACCTTGAAAAATTACTATGACCAATACATAAACAACTAAATTGAGACTAAATTGTCGCATCCAACCATTTCCATAAAAAAAGATTTCAAAAGAAATAACAAGTTCTTTTCAAAACGAGTTGAGAACCACCACGAAGATCATGACGTCGTGACCGGCCTATGCCGACACAAAAAGGAGACCAAAAGAGATAACAATTGCCCTACATAAACAGACCAATAACTATGAGAAGACCAACTTAATGCACTACCTACCATTTATGCTCAATGATCAATATCTGAGGATGAAATATTTGTTGAAGTCCTTGCACTACAACTAGGAGGATCCATTAGGTCCCCACCATCTAAATCACAGAAATATGGTTCTCCACATGCGCCAGGTGGGAGTCAATCCTATCCAAGAAAAAAATTGATTCCTGAGCAGCCTCTCGATGTCTTCTAGGGATGCAAAAGCATTGTACTTCTCCACTTGCTTATCCTTCAAGACCAGGCCCAAAAAGGTCTTCATTTGCCAACGAAGATCCACATAGTTTAGTTATTTCTTCCTCCTTCCCCTAGTATGCCCAGGTTTAGGAACCCAAGCCAACATGTCCTCCAAAAGCTCAGAATCCGAAAAGTATTGTCTCCCCCCCCCCCC
Source organism: Pinus tabuliformis (assembly GCA_031772625.1). Taxonomy (NCBI): domain Eukaryota; kingdom Viridiplantae; phylum Streptophyta; class Pinopsida; order Pinales; family Pinaceae; genus Pinus; species Pinus tabuliformis. The sequence continues at coordinate 416,265,208 of CM062808.1, read as the reverse complement.
CGCTTGGGTCTCAAGATTACAAATTTCCTTCCAAGTATTTGGTGAAACAAAATTGAAATATGTGGTAGCCAAGTCATGGGCACAAAGTCTCACGCCTCATTTCCCTAGCTGAGCTCTTCCACCTTCCCCCATTTTTCACCTCATTCTCTATCTTTGCGACATAGCTGAGACTCGGGGGGCACACTTATTGCAACTGCTATGAATGCATCTACCTGCAAAAAAAAAGAGAATGGATGTGACCCACCTCCTACAAGACCATGATACCAGTAGACCAAATCATCACAAAAGCTCCAGACATGTGACCCAAACTTTACAAAATACCCACTAATTGAGACAAGGGATGAAACTTCCTCGACCAAGACCATTTTCCCATTAACCATTGAACAAGAGAAAGACAATACCAATACCAAATGACTTCACAAACCAAGAGTGTGCAACTAGACAATGAATTCAACAACCAACGCTCATCCTTCTATGCAAATGACCCAACATTTCAGAAAACTCGTAATTCACTTTGAATAGGACTCACAAGCCCCAACTTAAGCCATAAATGCACATGTCAAAACAAAACCCAACGCCAAACTAATAAATTTCTCCAGATAGAATCCCTAGACCAAAGATGAAAATACATACACAAAGATTTGTCCCCTAGACACACATACCTAGACCCGATGAAAAACCTAAATAAGGAAACCAAGAATAGAAAATAAATAACCTTAGATTCCACGTTGCACTTGAGACTAGAAGCCCCCAATAACTCTTCTAGAAAGTAATCTCCCAGCTTCCATGAACAAGACTAGGCATCTAGGGAACACCAAGCATTCAAATGACATTTACATTGGCCAACATGACCTCCTTTCCAACCTTTGAAACCCACTACAACCCATAACACTAAGATTCTCACACACTCAAAATGAACAAAGGAACTACACCAGGAGGCCAAGGACCTTACCTTGATTCCTCTCTACTCACCATATAATGTCTCACCGCCCATCAAAGACCTTAAATAAAACCACCACCAACTGTGATACTGCATGCAAGGGAAAGCTTTGTCCTCCCTCTTTAAATGCTTAGTGTGTACTCAGGGTGGTGGGTGTAGCCTCCAAGGCCCTCGTTCCATCTGCATTTACACCCCATCGAGGGAGTATATACAATTTTAAAAATAATGATAAAATTTAAATCAATTTAGTATATCTTCACTATAATAACAATGAATACATTGAAATTTCCATGTAACCATCTCCCTCCCTTTATCATCACATTTGAGGAGGGGTATGATTTTTGTCTTTTCTCATTGATTTGATCCGTCAAGGTTATGAATTTATTTCCATTAGAACTATCCAGCATTGTGTGGACCAAAGATAATGGATGGTTCTATTCTCATGTTTTCATTTGGCCCTTTTGAAAGTTTAGATAAACATGAAATTAAAATATTAGTCATGTGATACACATAAATACGTAAGATTATGACTCTTGGTTTCATATCTGAAGAGGTCTCTTCGAATTCTCATGACTCTTGATGTTCACTTGTGGCTTTTCAATTTCCGTGCAAGTGAATATTACAATTTACATAATTCCCTATGGATTATGTTTCCAACATTCACCCCTACCCTAGTCCTACCTTAACCCAAAGGGTGTATTTGAGTCCAAGAAGAGAGCTGGAATATGAAGGTAAATAACAACTAATGGCTAGATGTGATCTATAAATGTAGTGGTTTAAGGAAGACCACAAATCAAATGGGGTAGAACAAATCGCAGTCTTCTACTAGTGGTGGTTTAAAGAAGATCAAAAATCAAAAAGGTAGTACAAGCCAAAGTCTTCTATCAATAGTAGTTTAAGGCTAGTCACCAACTATAGAACTTGGCTTGATTCAATTCCTAGAGCAATTCCTAATCTTGCTAGAAGTTTATGTCTTCTACTAAATGGAAGTGATTTTTATAATGGTTTAAAGATAACCACAAACTATTGAAATGGTGGTTTGAAGATGACTACAAGTTATATAGCAAAAGCAATAAGTCTTCTACTAAGTGGTGGTTTAAGGAGGACCACAAACCAACTGTTGGTTTTGGGATGACCATAAACCAAATTTTGTTCATGGAACATGAGTTTGTCTCTGGTTACATCTTAGACTTTGATTTTGGTTGACTCTAGCTCTAGGCTTCGAGTACTAGCTTTGGTTCTGACTATGGCTCAAACTCACTTAATATGAATTTGAAACTGGTAGTTCACTATCAATTTCCACCTCATCAGATACAAGGTGAGAGGAAGTGAAAATGAAAAGTATGTGATTTTTAGCTTCGAGAGGAAGTTCCTATACATTTGAAGGTTAAACACATCATACGAAACATGTCACTAATGTTGATATTTCTTTGAAAATTTTATATAACTAATCTAGTATTTATGCATGGAAAGTTTCCATTCTTAGAATACTATGTGATGTGACACAATCCAAGGTCTTGCAGCAACCAAACATGAATTACAAAACCATAATTGTTATTATAGAGTGCATAACCCCAACCATTTGGTTTTGGATACTGTATTAAATTAATTCAAATGACTAAATCACAAAGCATAATAGAGAGTGATTTAAGCCTACACATGAGAAATCAAAATAGATTTCGAATATTTTCTGTTCATTCAGAATGTGATGTTACATACAAGAAATTTAGATCGAAGAGAGTGGAGTCCTCAAAGTACTTGTAATTCATATGTTGTTACATAGTGATACCATGCAACAACCAAAACACTCTCGCTAACTCATATAATGACCAGTTGATCTGAAATTAAAAACTTGAAGGTTTCTTAAAAAAAAATTGCAAGTCTATGTATTGTGGGAGATGGATCAAGTTGCAAAAGCACATAAACTTAGTGCTTTTAGCTTAGTTTGTAGAAATAAAACAAAGAAAAATGAACCATAAAAGAAACACAACACAACAATTTGATACTGGAGTTGACCCTTCCTGGGCTACGTCTCTGGGTCTAGCTTCCAATGTTGGGCCTCTTCAATTATATGCTCAAATCTGAAATTATATCAATTTATAGTGCTCAAATAGAAAAATAGTGTTGCCAATGGATTTAGAATGCTCAAAAACCCCTATCTAGGCTCTTCTTAAGCTGAAAAAGCTTAAAAATGAGCAAGATATGCTTGCTGAAACCAAGATTTGTTATATGTTCTGCAATTCTGCAAAAATGGCTAACCATTCTATGTATTCTGCCTTTTCCCTGCCTACCAAAAGACAAATTTGCCTAGCACTGATGGGATTCCTGTCAAAAAATGCATAAAATGTCACCTCTTTAACTCCGTTAATAACCCCTTAAGCACCCAATTTTCAGCCCCAATAAGCGGTCATATGGCCCATATGGTAAGGGGTCAGGCTAACCACATGTCCCCACCAGTTTAGTTATGTTGCTCCAACCGTTGGTTATGGGGTTGGTTTGTGACTGAGGACCGATGCTTATCCTCCCAGCCCCTCCGTTGTAGCCTCCTGCTGATGGTCCTGTGGGCACTACATAGAACCAGGGTTTGGGCCTAGTCCCTACCCCTCTACCTTCGGCTCCTCCCAACTGGTTGTGTGGTGGCATATAAGACTAGGGGCTAGGTATAACTACTCGACCCCTCTTCCCTAAATGTGCCATTACTCGGTTTGAAATAAAAATGCCCACAATGTTATGTTAAGAACCATTGCATTGGTGTGCTAGTAAGGTGTTGTGATGGCTTGCCAAAGGTCTAGGGGTTGAACCCTATCGAGGCCCTTTGGCCCTGTTGAAAAAATAATTTCGAATAAGAATCTGCCATGTGGTGGCCTATGATTGGTCATAAACAAAACACACCAACCAATAAAATCTCGCCAACCCAACTTGTATGACCCTTCCACATGTCAACATGGGATTGGCCTGTCTAAAATCGTACCATACATAATCAGTTGATGACATCATCATATGGATTGCCGAGTCAGAAACCTAGTCAACTCTATTATTTTACTTTTTAGTTATTTGGAAAAAACTTCTAGACATCATAACTTTCTCATACGACTTCAGATTGAGGCGATTCAAGCGATGTTAGAGACAAGACAACAAACACTATGATTTGGCATTTGTTTTGAGTGATTTTGAGTACTTCCATTTTTGAGAATTTTTCTGATCCCCTAGATCATTCCTCCCCACTAGAAGCTTTTGAACCACCAAAAGTCTTGTTTCATTCAACAAGTAAGTGAAGTAAAACTCCCTCACTTTTCTTATCTCAATCCAATTGAATTTACTTGGATTAGTTCCTTTGAGCCCCATACGAAGATACTCCATGTTGCCTCTGCGTGAAGTTCTTATCCTCTTGTCAAGAATAGTATATTGCTACAATTATTCTATGTACTCAGGAGAAAATTCTTATATGGATGGAATCTAAACATTCTCTCCTTGATATTCAATCATAGGAGTCTCATATAATCTCAATTTTTCCACATTCACGACGACATAAATTTTCATGTATGGTGAAAAATCTAATTGAAAAGCATTATTACCAATCTTCTCTAAGATTGTAAAAAGACCATATTTGATTGCCTTGAGCTTTTTACCTTCACCTTGAAATCTTTCCTTGCTGATATATAGCCAAACTTGATCTCCCACCTAGAAGATGTGGTCAACATGATGCTTGTCATGTCTCGCCTTGTACTTGGCTTGACTCTTCTCCAACAGTTTTTGTACCATTAGATGCACCAAATGAATTTGTTTAATGAAGCGCTTTGCTTGTCACTGCAACATCTTTCCCAAAGATAAAATCTAAGGGAGATTTGGTAAATATCCCAAACTTGCTTCGAATGGAGATGTCTTAGTTGAAGAATGCTTAGCTCTATTGTAGGCATGTTAAATGTAATGTAAGTTTTCATCTCAAAGCTTAAGATGTTTGTTGCAGTATCCATGAAGGATATGTAATATTGTTCTATTCACTACATCTGATTGCTCATTGATTTTTGGATGAAATTTTATGCTCTTTTTCAACTTGGTGTCCATCAGTTCGCATAAACTTGATCAAAATTTCCTGAAAATTTGAGAATCTTGATCATAAATAATAGAAGTGGGAAACCCAAAGTGTACCCATACATTTTGGAAGAACATCTTTGTGGTTTTTTTAGTTGTAACATATTCCTTACATGGCATCAACACACACATTTTGCTGAAATGATCCACAACAACATACAAATAATCATGACCTTTCTTTGACATTGGTAGTCCTACAAAATCCATAGAAATACTTTCCAAAGGACGAGAAAGAAAGTGGAGTATAAAAACCCAATTTCCTATTGCTAGGCTTTCTATTAGCACACATAGAACCTCCTCTTACATATCTTGAAAGACTTTCATTCATGTGAGGCCAATAACAATTTCTCTGTAATTGTCAAACTGTTTTTCCTACACCAAGGTGACCAGTAATAAGAGAAGTATGAGCTTCCCTTATGATGTTGACTCTTTCACCTTGTGGAACACATGAATTGCCAAGATGATACAACTTGTTATGAACATGATAATCCAACTCTTTAACATGATTGCCTTAAATCAAAGTTGCATAAACATATTTAAAATCATCATCTTGAGCATATTGTTCAATATAAATTTCATGCATGATTGAGTTATGCTTAAGAATGATAGATCCATTAAAATTAGGGCCTGACAACATATCAAAAACTTTGTTGTATATACCTTTCTTGTACCTAATTACCAAATGGAGCTGTTGTATAAATCCCATCCACAGTCCACTTGAAATGTCTAGCTTGTTGTAGTTTGGTTTGAAATTGTAAATATTGCATAGGTTTATGGTCAGTATGAATAGTTGTTTCCTTACCCATCAAATAATGCTTCCATTTCTTCATGCTTTGTACCAAGGCATACAACTCTTTATCATAAGTGTATGTTTTAACCCCATACAAAAATGTTAGAAATATTACTGAGAAGTGCGGGGGACGGGGGGGCGTGGGCAGCGGGGGTGAATCAGTATTAACAAATCAATAACCTTTTCATTTCCATTATCAAATTCATATACGCTACTTCAGTTAAGGCAACCCGCGTGTATACGCAACTGTGTTTAATGCAACTAGCATATATCCATCAAACTTATGATTCAGTTAATTCATCATATGAGTGCATCAGAACATTATTAACCATATAAACAGTAAACATGTGCAATAAAACAGAATAGATCATCACACATAAGAAGCACACATGAACACCATGATATAAGGTGGAAACCCAATGCGGGACAAAAACCACCTGCTGTTGTTTTCTTTAAGATAAGAAAAACCTGTTTACAATATTGTACTAGTGCAGACTCATACCAGTACGCAGGCACCCACCTGCAAAAGGCTACAACCTTCTCTTGTTCTCTAGCTTCTACTAGAAGGGAGCTACAACCCCCTAGCTCTCGTACTAGCCAATATATATTTACTAGTATGTAGGCGCCGGCCTAAGGAAGGCTACAACCATCTCTTTTCTTCCAAGGACCACGTTTCATAAATTTTCATATTGCATCCATCAATACAACACAATCACCACTGCAATACAACCATCAACTATATCTGCATCATCAATCTCTGAATCACCCAACAATTGAATCACTGAAACCCTGTCATCAAAACACAGTCCCCAGAACATAGAGCAAAACCCAGAACTCTGCAACAACCACTAGAACCAACAACAACCTCAAATATCAAATGTCATAATGTATACGCTACTTCGCTGTGTCGAACCAGCATGTATACGCTCTTCCACCAAAGGGAACCTGCGTACAGATCTGAAAATAATTACTTATACCTTTGCTGCAATTTTCAACTTCAGATATACCCAGACCATAAGATATAAAGGATAAGACATGCGTCAGTATTCAAATCTATTCATGATCATACCATATAATGATAATGCATTTTAGTCTTCATAGTCCCAGTTCATCAACCTTCATTTGCCACATAGGTGCATCCTTAGCAAAGCATCACATACCCATAACTTGCATACTAGATCTCACCCTTCATCAAATATTCATCACTTGCATGCTTGCACTATGGCCTAATGATCTTCTTCTCCTTATATAAGTTTAGGCCTCTCTCAATACCATGGTCCAAAACCACGTAGGACCAATACCTTGGACCTGGGGTCAATACCACAGACCAATACCAAAATACCATGGACCAAAACTTAGTTTTCCAACATGTACGTATCTTTCCTTCTGTGAAAGTGTGTGTATGTTATACACGCCTTTTGGTTTGCTAACTTGCGTGTACACGCGGCTTGGTCTATAGTGAACCTATGTGTACACGCGGCTTGGTCTATAGTGAACCTGCGTATACCTTACTTTCTTGATTCTTGTTGTTTACCGGCTATACTATGATCTTCCATCTGAGAGAGTTGTCATTAATGACAACACTTGTGTCATACCTATATCATAATGCCAACAAAAATTACTCGCACATGAATTCTAAAACAAAAAATAAACAATGCGAGAGCATAACACATAAAACACATATACAAAAAGACTTTCCCATGGATCCCAAAACCGGGACTACCAGATTGATTTTTCATTATTTTCCTTTTATATGTTACAATACATATATATACATGCTGAAGCATCCAATACCATGGACCGAAAACCATCGCGACCAAAACCATGTACGAAAACAATGCACAAAACCATAGGTAGGTTCGCTCATCTAATATAGGGCCCAAAAATATTTTCCTCAGGGTGCTGCCCCAGACCCCATAGAGGGGGGCTACCCGCCCCCATAAAACCTCTTGGATAGGGGGGCTTCCCCCCCCATAACCCCCCGGTTAATTAGGGGAGTTAGTTGTGGAAAGAATATAACACAACCCAACATTCTCCCACTTGTTGTTTTCTTTCCACGGGAGAGCTTAGTCATTTATCCATCCCTGCAATTCCCATTGTTTCTCTACACCAAGAGAACTTCTCAGAGCTCACAAATTTTGTCAATGCATCTGTAATATTTTTTAAAGTGTCCACCTTTACTAGCAACACCTTTTTGTCTTCTATCATATCCCTCACAAAGTGATACTGAACATCAATGTGCTTTTTCCTTGAATGGTAAGCGGAGTTCTTTGCCAAGAAAATTGCACTTTGGCTGTCACAATCTATCCTTAAGGATCCTTGCACTAACCCCATACTTGAACACAATCTCTACAACCAGACTGCTTCCTTGCTTGCATGAGTGGCTTCCATGTATTCTGCCTCCGTAGTTGATAGTGCCACTATAGATTGTTTCTTACTCATCCAAATGACTGCACCTCCAAATAGGTTAAACACATACCCACTTGTAGGTCTTCTCTGATCCACATCTCCAACCCAGTTTGCATTAACAAAGCCATGAATATTCAATATTATGTCCAATCTTGGTCTTCCTTGGTAGCACAAATCATAATCACTAGTGCCACACAAATACCTGAAAACCTGTTTCACTGTTGTCCAATGCTCCTTCCTTGGTTTTGACATAAACCTGCTCAATACTCCCATTGCATGTGCAATGTCTGGTCTAGCATAGACCATTGCATACATTAGGCTATCAACTACACTTGCATATGGAACACGGGACATGTCATCTTCCTCTTCTTGTGTCTTGGGACACTGTTCAGCAGATAAATTCACACCTACAGGAATAGGAACCTTCACCAGTTTACTATCCTGCATATTAAACCTCTGCAGTATTGTCTCAACATACTTCCTCTAGTTTAACCAGAGCTTCCTCTTTGCCCAATCTCTTTTAATTTCCATGCCCAAAATATAGTTTGCAGCACCAAGATCTTTCATGTCGAATTTGGAGGACAATTGGGTCTTCAAATCCTGGATAATTTCTTTTTCATTTCCAACCAACAACATATCATCCACATACAAGACTAGATAAATAACACGGTCACCAATTAATTTAAAATATACACAGTGATATGCTTTTCATCTGGTGAAGCCAAGTCCCCATATAAATGCATCAAATTTCTGATACCACATCCTTGGTGACTGTTTTAACCCATACAAAGACTTTTTTAACTTGCATACCAATTATTTCTTATCCTTCATCGCAAAGCCTTCAGGTTGCTTCATGTAGATCTCCTCTTCCAGATCCTCGTGAAGAAATGTTGTCTTCACATCCACCCGTTCTACCTCAAAATCAAAAGCAGCAACAACAGATAAAAGTAATCTAATAGAACCTACCTTAGCAACAAGAGAAAATGTATCACCAAAATCAATTCCCGACACTTGGGAATAACCTTTTGCTACCAACTGAACTTTGTATTTCTCCACCTTTCCTTCTGCATTCGTCTTCTTCTTGAACACCCATTTGCTACCAATGGGTTTCCTTCCAGCCGACAACTCCACCAGATCCCATGCTTCATTCTTGTGCAAAGATGCCATTTCATCAACCATGGTCTCTTTCCAGAGTTTTCCATCCTCTGAATCTATTGCTTCCTTCACAGTTCTGGGATCATCATTAGTAATAGATAAAACAAAATTTTGAACAAAAAGCAGATGGACTATACCTTTCTGGCTGCCTTATTTCTCGAATTGATCTTCTCACAACCGGAGTTTGTGGCTCTTCATCTTCTGATTCCTCTTCTGCTATAGAGTCTGATTCTTTCTCCTTTAGCTCAAACTCTATCTTCTCAGGTACCTTTGATGGCACTTCATGTTTAATAATATATTTCACCTCTCTGAACACCACATCTCGGTTGTACACAACTTTCCTTGTTATTGGGTTCCAAAGCTTATAACCCTTTAAACCATCCTTATATCCAATAAATATGCAATTTTTATATTTACTATCCAAATTTGTTCTTTTCTCCTTTAGAACATGTACATATGCATCACATCCAAATACCCTCAGATGTGAAAGAGAGGGTTTGTTACCAGTCCATACCTCTTGTGGAGTCTTATCCTCCAACGCTAATGAAGGTGATCCGTTGACCAGGTAACATGCAGTCTCTACTGTCTCTGCCCATAATTCTCGTCCTAACCCAACACCACTGAGCATTCTTCTTGCCCTTTCCATCAACGTCTTGTTCATTCTTTCTACAACTCCATTTTGCTCAGATATGTATGGAGTAGTCTTTTGTCGTGATATACCACACTTCTTACAGAATTCTTCAAATTCCTTGCTGCAAAACTCTCCATCGTTATCCGTCATTAGCACCTTTATCTTCTTCTCTGTTTGGTTTTCCACCAGAGACTTAAATTCTTTAAACCTGTCAAAGACTTCATATTTCTTCTTAAGGAAATATATCCATGTATTCCTTGAGAAGTCATCTATAAATGATACATAGTACACAGACTTACCCAGTGATGGAACCTTCACATGTCCAAACACATATCTGTGCACAAGCTCTAATATTTGTTTCGCCCTCTTACCACTAGAGGGGAAACTCACCCGATTCTGCTACCCATATACACAATTTTCATAAAAATCAAAATCCAGAGAGATATTAGTGATACCTTCTATCATACCTTTACCATGAAGTATTCGAAGGCCCTTCTCTCCAATATTTCCAAGCCTTTAATGCCATAGCATGGTCTTTTCTCCACTTTCAGGAACCACAGAATTGTTTCATCCATCAACAACAATGCTACCTTGCCTTCCTATCATTCCCTAAGAAGACATCACCACCATCATATTTTTCATACTCGCAGAACCATTCTCTATGGGGAGTGAAGTGAAAGGATGAACCTGAGTCAATCAACCATGCCTCATGATCTACATGTGTACTTGAAGAAGCCAAGTACGCATCCCCTCCTTCATTTGAGGTGGTTTTTGCCTCTACAGGAGGAGCATCATTAGATCCCTTTCCTTTGTCAGGAGCTTTAGATTTACATTCCGTCTTGTAGTGCCCTTCCTTTCCACATTTCCAGCACACCACCTTTACAGGTTTTGCTAGAGACTTAGATCTCCCTTTAGAATTAGATCTCCCACTCGATGACTTATTTTTGTTTCTGTTTAGGAACCGTGCTCGTACAGACAAGGCATCACCATTCTAGCACTCCATATTTTTCCATCTCATCTCCTCCATTAGTAAGGATGAGATTATTTCATCAAACTACAAGAAAATTGCATTTCTACCTATTGCAATAACCAGACTATCCCACGAATCTAGTAGAGAACATGACAAACTGATGCAATTATCTTCCTCTGAAATTTTAATATCAACATATAATAACTGATTTACCACAGTATTAAATGCATTCAGATGCTCTGTCACCAAGTCTCTGTCTTTTATCCTTAGGTTATACAGCTTTTTCGGTAGGAACAGTTTATTCACCAGAGACTTAGATTGGTACAAAGTCCCTTATTTGACCCACAAAGCCTTAGTCGTAGTTTCCCTTGATACATTCAGCAATACTAAATTTGAGACACACAATCGTATTGTGCTCTTTGCCTTCTGATCCAACTTCTTCCATTCTTCATCAGACACTCTTGTTGGTTTAGTACCCATATCTACCGTGATCCACTGATCTTTATCTACCAATAGATCCTCCATCTTGAGTTTCCATAACTCAAAACTATGACCATTAAATTTCTTGATCTCTATCTTTCCACTGCTTGCCATCTTCTTTCACCACCAGAATCGATCCTGCAGATCTCCCACTTAACAAGGTCTACCATAGGCCCGAGGGAAACCCCTCAACAACTAAGGTGTCCCCTTGAAGCCAAAACAACTATGATAACAAATGTAGGTTTTAACCCCATATAGAAATTACCTACATATGAATTCTAAAACACATAAAATAAACAATGCGATAGCATAACACATAAAACACATATACACAGAGATTTCCTCTGGATCCCAAAACCGGGACTAGCAAATTTATTTTTCATTATTTTCTTTTCATATGTTACAATACATATATATACATGCCGAAGCATCCAATACCATGGACCGAAAACCATCGTGCCCAAAACCATGTGCGAAAACCATGCACAAAACCATAGGTAAGTTCGCTCACATAATATAAGGTCCAAAAAAAATTTCCCCAAGCGCTGCCCCAGACCTTGTAGAGGGGGCTTACCCGACCCCGTCAAACCCCCTATAAGCCCCTAGTTAACTAGGGGAGCTAGTCATGGAAAGAATATAACACAACCCAACAATAAGTTGGATAGTTAATTATTGCATTGGTAATGTAAAACCCTTCTCCCACATTTACCCAAGTTAGCTAGTCTGCTAGGGTAAACATGTGATGAGAGGCTACTATGATGTGATTCAACTCCCCATGTACAATTAAGGAAGTGGAATCGATAAAACCAAACCAATATGATGTTCCACACATGCTACATAACCTTCAGGAGCTAACTAACCCTTCTAGGTGACCAAGCCTTGAGATAACTTGACATTTCACTGATCTGGACCCCCAGCTGCTCCCATGACAAGCCATGCATGTGACAGAGGTCTTCTAGTCACTCCCACAACAAGGCATGCCAACGATTGTGGACTTTTTCAACCAATTCTCAGCCAGTGACCCCAAATATTGTGCCACTTTTGAAGGGCCAAGACTTAGGCCACTGCCCAGAACTTCATCAAATTTCAGAAATGATAAATAGCAATGGAATAAGGCTACTAATGCAATCATTGGTACAAGAAATTGATTTGAACCCTACTATCCATGATAGGAATTTTGTCAAACATGTCACAAATATGCAATCTATAGTTCATAACAATAGATATGAGCATAGATATCTCATACTTATCTCAGACTCATGAAGAAGCATTGATGTTGTAACACCCTCCTCCCACATTTACCCATGTTAACTGACCCGCTGGGGTAAACATGTGATGAGATTCTACTACAATCTGCTTCAACTCCCCATATACAATTAAGGAAGTGGCACTGACACAACACAACCAATCTGACCTTCTGCACATAGCACAAACTTCATTAAATTCTAACCGTTGGGGTAAATTCTTGCTCATATTTGATAAACTTCAATAAATTCCTTAACTTCTATGATGTGCTACGGAATGGTTTGCACGGTACTTCTATTTTGGCTTCAGCCCTTCCATCTTCAAATAAAGACACAAACTGCAAAATACTTCTAACAAGTATAGTTGCTACAGGGTGTTTATTGTGGTGGTTGGGACTATTATTTCAATCAGTACCCCTTAATCACAATTGCCCCTATTGAAAATTCCCAAACAATTTCCGAGATAAACAAAACTTTCACGTGCCAATGGCTTTGTGAAGATATCAACAAATTGTTCCTGTTACCTGCAGTGCTGCAACACAATTTCATCATTGTTAATCAAATCTCCGATAAAATAATATTTAGCATCAATATGTTTGGTCCTCTTGTGAAAGAAAAAATTCTTTAACAATGCAATTGCTGAGGTGTTGTTGCAGAAAATAGTTGTCGTTCCCTCTTGGTCATGATGAAGATCCCTCAACATCCTCCTCATCCAAATTGCCTAACACACTGTTGTTGTTGCTGCGACATATTCAACTTCTGTTGTTGACAATGACACTATTGGCCGCTTCTTGGAGGCCCATGAAATGGCTTCGGAACCAAAATGGAAAACATATCTTAACGTGCTCTTTCTGTCATCGACACTTCTTGCCCAATCACTGTCAGTGTAACCAACCAACCTGAAATCACTTGTTGTTGTGTACAAAACGCCATACTGTTTTGTCCCATTAACATACCCTAGAATCCTTTTTGCTGCTTGCCAATGTGTCTCCTTGGGTGTCTCCATTAACCTCGACACCAAACTTACTACATACATTATATTCGGCCTAGTGGTAGTCAAATACATCAAGCTACATGTCATGCTTTTGTATAATGTTGGATTGGCATTGCTGTTGTAATCTTCTTTGCTCAACTTCAACCCCATGATAGTTGGAGTTGGTGTGGGCTTGTTGTTCTACATTTTAAACCCCTCCAATATGTCTGCCACATACTTCACTTGAGAGATAAAAATGTTATTTTTCTATTTGCTTCACTTCTATGCCCAAAAAATATCTTAACAGTCCCAAGTCAGTCATTTCAAATTCACTCTTCATGACTTGTTTGAAATCAGCGATGAGGAAATCATCACTGCCTGTAAAAATCAAATCATCTACATATAAGACAACAATAAGAATCTTACCATCACTCTCTTTGATGTAGAGAGTAGGCTCACTGTCACATTTGTCGAAACCATTGTCCAACAAGTAGGAATCTATCATGCTATACCATGCATGCGGTGCTTGCTTCAACCCATAAAGAGATTTCCTCAACCGATACACTTTGTCTTCTTGGCCTTCTACCTCATAACTAGGCGGTTGCACAACATACACTTCCTCTTTCAACACTCCATTCAAGAATGTTGATTTTAAGTCCATTTGATACACTTTCCACTTATGCTGCATGACAATCGTCACAACTGCCCGCACTATCTCCATCCTTGCAACTGGCACAAAATTCTTCACGTAATATCTTCCATGCTACTACTTATATCATTTGATGACTAGGCTTGCTTTGTGGCTTTCAATCTATCCCTCAATGTTGCTTTTGGTCTTATAGACCCACTTCACTCCAATGACATGTTTTCCTTTCGGAAGGTTCACTAACTCCCATGTGTCATTCCTTTCTATTGCTTCTATTTCTTCCTCCATTGTCGAAACCCATTTTTCTTCTTTGACTTTATCCTCAAAATGGATTGGGTCATCTACATGACAAAACAAGGCAAATAAGGAATTCAGACCAGTGTTACTATCAACCTCATCTTGCTCATAAATTTCATTTAAATTTCTGAATTTTGAATTTTGGTCTACGCCTACTGAAGATGGGCTTGACATATCACTTGGTGTTGCACTTTGCTGCGTGCTTGGAGAAGCACTTGCTTAGTTGCGCAAAATTGTCCTATTATTCGTTGATGGTGTTTCTTGTTGCCTGCTTTGTTGCGCTTGAATAGGAGTAGTGGGAATAAATGTTGAGGAATTACTTGTTGCTGTTAATTCCTCTTTGTCCTCATGTGGTATACATGCTTTGACATTGACTTTCTTCTCTAAACTTCCATCCCATGCTTCCTCTTCTAAAAACTGCACATCTCTGCTGATTATGACCTTCTTGGTTAATGGATTGTAGAGTTTGTATGCCTTGGATTCATCACTGTATCCAACAAATATACATTTCTCCCCCTTTCTATCCAACTTCTTCCTCAACTCATCCAGGACATGTGCATACGCCACACATCTAAAAACTCTCATGTGAGTGACACTATGCTTTCTTCCACTCCATGCCTCTTCAGGAACTATGTTCTGGACGCTTTTGGTTGGACATCTATTCAAGATATATGTTGCACAAGCGACAACTTCAGCCCAATAATCATTTGGAAAATGCTTTGCCTTCATCATACTAGCCATTTCCATAATGGTCCTATTCTTCCTTTCTGCCACACCATTTTGCTGAGGTGTATACCTTGTTGTAAATTTCTTGTGAATTCCATGATCCCTACAAAAATGAAGGAAATCATTTGAATTGTATTCTCCACCTTTGTCAGTCCTGAGGACTTTGATGTAGTGTTCACTTTTCTTCTCAATAAGAGATTTGTATTGGCGAAAGTGCTCAAACACTTCGACCCATGTCTTCTTTTTGTAGTCATCTATGAAGGTCAATTAATAGTGGCTGCCACCAATTGTTGGTGTCTGCATTGGTCCACATAAATCTGAGTGGACAATCTCCAAAGGTGCCTTTGCCTTTACTGACTTTCCTACTAGAAATGTCTCTCTATGTTGCTTGCCCAAGATACGTCCTTCACATAGGCTGTCCGGTTTTTCTATGAGTGGTAGTCCCTTCACCATGCTTTTCCTATGCAGAAAATTCAAACCTCCAAAGTTGAGATGTCCAAATATCAAATGCCATAACCAATTTTCATCTTTGACCTCTGATTGAAAGTTTACTTGTATGACATCCGTATCTTTTCTTGCATCCTC
Organism: Pinus tabuliformis; assembly: GCA_031772625.1. NCBI lineage: Eukaryota > Viridiplantae > Streptophyta > Pinopsida > Pinales > Pinaceae > Pinus > Pinus tabuliformis. The sequence goes on along the minus strand of CM062808.1, from coordinate 416,249,270 downwards.
TTGTGGGTTCATTGAGAGTTGTGCTTGTGCACCTTCTCTCTGCAAATCTGATCTTATTTTTAGGGGAAACATTCTATTGTTTGTCATCTAAACCTTTGCAATCAACTGTCTGAATGGAGGTCTATCCAAAATTATGCACACATCATTTTTGAAAAAGACATTGTAGCCCTTTTGTATGAGCTATCAAATGCTCATGAGGTTATGCTTCAAACCGGGGACAAAGTAAACATCTGATATGTACTTATTCTCCCCCTTCTTTGTTAGGATATTAACGCTTCCTTTTCCCATAACAAAGACTTTGATATCAGTCCGTAATGTCGCTTCAGATTTCACACTTTCATCTAGATTGGAAAATGTTCCTATGTTTCCTGACATGTGGTTGCTACACCCTGAATCTTGATACCATATATCATATCACTTTGTTTTTCTTGTGCTACATTACAAGCTAAAAACGTGTTATCATGGTTCTGACTTTCTTTTGTGAAATTTATGCTTGGCTTGTCATATTTCTTCTTTCTACATTCATTTGCATAATGTCCATACTTCTTATAGTAATGACATTGAACTTGAGATTAATCATACCTCTGACCTTGTGCTTGATTTTGGCTTGGGCCTTGACTTGGATTTTGATTGCTGCCTCTTCCTTTTGAGCTTGAAGGGCTGCTTCTTCCACTTCTGTGTGGTATTCTTCCTCTTCCTCTAGCATATGATCTTCCTCTGCCTCGAACTTGACCAAATGATACTTGTGTTTTGAAGGCATGCTCCAATGAGGAGCTTGTTTCTCTATTTAGTCTATGTACATGAGAAATCAGTGATGCATTAAGCTCATCCACTAAGAACTGTGAGAGATCATTTGTCTCTTCTCAAATCTTGCTAGAAAACTTTCTCAACTATTCTTCTTTCCTCAAGTGTCTCACCATGAGACCTGATTTGAGTAACTAGCCCAATTACATGTGAAAAAAACGAGTCTACATTCTCAAACTCTTTCATACAAAGTATTTCAAAGTCTCTTCTCAACATTTGCAGCTTTGTTGTCTTGACTTTTGCCATGCCTTGGTGGGTTGTCTGGAGTGTGTCCCATTCTTGCTTGGACTTCATTGCTACTGCAACCCTTGGGAAAACACTTTCATGAATTTCTTGAAAAATGTAGAAGAGGGTTTTTGCATCCTTCTTCCTGTTATCTCTTAACAACTCTCTTTTTTCTTGAGACAGGACATTGTATGTTGTTGCATCTGCTGGTTCTTGAAAACCATTCTCCACCAAATGCCAAATGTCTTGAGAAGAAAACATGTCCTTCATTGTAATAGCCCAATAATCATAATTTTTGCCTTTAAACTGAGGTATTTGAGGATTAGTCAATCTTTTGCTTGATGCTTCCATTTCTAAGTGTAAGAAAACAAACTTTCTACCTGCTCGTAAATATGCTAAAAACAATCTACCCTCAAAACAATTTTAACTTCTAGTAAAAACACTTGTTTTTACATTAACAAAGTTTAACCCGAAAATTCTTGTTTTTACATTAACAGAGTTTAACCTAAAAACACTTGTTTTTACATTAACAGAGTTTAACCCGTTCTGATACCATGTTAGAAAATAGGATTTAGGTGGAGAGACAGAGGGGAGAAGAAGCATAGGAAAGTAGTTTCGCGGAGAGTTCACATGCGTTAAGGATTTTGGCATAGCTATACAAGGATTTCACGCAGCTATCCCGAGGCTTAAAAAACACAGAATTCACTCATGGCAAAAAAAATAGAGTAAAACAGAGTAAGCTTGGAGCAACACAATAAAAATTTAAGATTAAATTCTAATTCATGAAAATACATTTATATGAGACTGTGGCTCATTCACCAAGTAAAACAAATGTTTACAGTGATTTACACTTCACAAGGGGTTGCAGAATAACACACAGTGAAACGCAGTAACTGTTGTTTCACGCACCCACCAAAATTTGCTCTACGATTTTCTCCTCACAGACTCTAGGTGTCTAACTTAACCAACCTCTCTTTCCCTCACTTACAAAATGACTTTTACATCTATATTTATCTCAACATAGAATTTGACATTAATACATGACAAAGAAAAATAATTAATACGATGTTATTGTTGAGTGTCGACAGTAATCGCGCAGGTGTTTATGGAGTAGGGACAATAGTTGCGCTGTAAATGCTTGCCCATATTTTCTAAACTTCATGTGATGTGCTACAGAATGGTTCGCGTGGTACTTTTATTCTGGCTTCAGTCCTTCCATCTTCAAACAAAGACGCAACCTACAAAAATACTTTTGACAAGTATGGCTACTATTAGGGTGTTTATTGCGGTGGTTGGGATTATTATTTCCATCACACATCTGATTGGGAAGGATGGTTGGGTCTTCGTAACCTAGAGAACATATGCGTTGTTGAGGTCAATAGTGAAAATTGTATAAGAATGCACGACCATGTTAGAGACCTTGGCAGAGATCTCGCAAAGGAAACTCCTGGATGTGAGCTTCGGCTTTGGTGGCTCACTGACAGCCTTCTTCATAATATTTTGACACGATCTCCTATAAGTGTTTTGTAGATTTCAACGGGTTTCAAAATAAAGTTGTGTTAATCTTTTGAAGTTTTGAAGTATTACAACTTTTTAGGATTGACCATCTTGTTTTTAAAAGTTCGAGGTGATGAATTCAGGTGCGTGGAATTAGCATGGTTCACGGAAATGTGTCTAAACAATCTTTGGAAACCCTTGCGAACAGCTTCAACCTAACTTGCTTACAATTTCTTTGGGCTGAAGGCTATTTTGTTGAATGCCTATTCCGGGTTGGGAAGTTACCACAACTAATATATCTCTATTGGGAGAATTTCCCATACTCATCCTTACCTTCCTTGATTTCACTCAAAACTTTACGAGTTTTATATATACAGAACGTGAGCCACCTACAAACACTGTGGCAACATGAATCTCACGTAATCTTTTCTTTTTTCTTTGAAGCAGATTTTTGTTTTGTTTTTCTCCAAATTATAAATATCGCTTGCACTTGATAATCGTCTTCGCATACCACAATGCCAAAATATTCACAATTACAGTGTCAAACACACTTTATTAATGTACATTGCAAGCACCTCTCAAATTGAGGGAATTGTATATTCATGCTCCCCTTTCAAAAGTTCCAAAGTCCATTAGAACGCTGAAGCACCTCCAAAAATTTGTCTGTATGAGAGTCACCTTGAAATTTTGCCAAATGAATTCTGTCATATGGATTCCTTAAGACATGTTGGATTAAAGCATTGCTTGGTCTGCAGATGCTCCCAAACTCACTGGGGAACTTAACCGAGTCTTCAAAGTTTGGACCTATGCAGGTGTTTTGCTCTGTAGACGCTCCCAGACTCAGTTTGGAATTTAACGGGACTCCAAAGTCTTGACTTGGAGGGGTGCTCTACTCTCCAGATGCCCCCAAACTCAGTTGGTACCTTGCTGTCACTCCAAAGCCTTGACTTAGGTGGGTGCTTCTCTTTGCAGAGGCTACATGACTCGGTTGGGAACTTGACGGGTCTCCAACGTCTTGACTTGGGGGGATGTTCTAGTCTACAAAGGCTCCTAGATTCGATTGGAAACTTGACGGGCCTCTGACTTTTTCACTTAGGCTGGTGCTTCTCTTTGTAGATGCTTCTAGACTCGGTTGGGAACTTGATAAGCCTACAACATTTTAATTTGAGTGGGTGCTTCACGCTGCAAACACTCCCAGACTCTATTGGGAATTTGGTGGGCCTCCAATATCTTGACTTAGGTAGATGCTCTACTCTATAGATGCTCCCAGATTCTGTTGGGAGCTTGACAGGTCTCCAACGGCTTCACTTGGGTGGGTGCTCGGTTATGCAAACGCTACCAGACTCAATTGGGGATTTGATGGGTCTCCAACGTCTTCACTTTGGCTAATGCGCCGCTATGCAAACGTTACAGACACTCCCAAATTGGATTGGGAATTTAATGGGCCTCGAATGTCTTCACTTGGGTCAGTGCTTTGCTCCGCAGACGCTCCTAAAGTGGGTTGGCAACTTGACCAACCTCCAACATCTTCACTTTCGTTGATGCACCGTTATGCAAATGTTGCAGACACTCCTAGATTGGATTGGGAATTTAATGGGCCTCCAACAACTTCACCTGGGCCAGTTCTTTGCTTTGTCGACACTCCCAGAGTGGGTTGGCAACTTGAAGAGCCTCCAGCGTCTTCACTTGAGTGGGTGTTCTTCTTTGTAGGTGCTCCCAAACTCGGTAGGGAACTTGATAGGCCTCCAAAGCAGGCCTGGAATTTGACGTCTTTTAAGACGTATTTGACGACAACCAGAAAATTTAACCCGTCACATATTACTTCTCTTTGATATCTGCAACCTGTCAGAATGACATCTGATTTCAAATTTAAATCATCAAAAATTATAATACCTATACCATTGAAGGGATTTTCCTCTCAGCATAAGTTTAAATACAAGTAGTTGGCTGCACTCTCAATCTCTCGAGCATATCCATATTAAATCCACAACTCTATGATAAAGCATAATTGCATTGAATATTTATAACTGGGAATTCAAGTTTCCAACAATTGTTCTACACTCTCAATCTCTCTGGCATGCCCATAGTAACTCAAATACGGTGAAAGCTTATTAATCAAAATACAATGCCATATCACAATCATTTAGTGCACTCAGATTGTGTTCCAAATTCCAATGTAATCTTTCTAAAACATCCCCGCAAAAATAGGGTTCCCCCATCCCCAACTTCAACTACGCCTGGCACCCTTGGGCCTTTCCCATTTCCCACAGGATTCCGGCACCGAATCCATCTCATGCGGGGAATTCCCTTTTGGCTGCAAGAATCGTTTCACGAGCCTTTCTATTGTAGTCCTACTATTCATATAGAGGCGAATGTTGTCGAGGACAGCGTGGACGACTTGCCCTCCGCTGCCATAACCTTTCTGATTAAGATGTTTTTGGCATTGTGCAGAAATGGAAGGAGAGGAGGATATGACACAATTCTTTAAAATTAAGGTATGCCTCCATGGTAAAACATGATTTGTTTTGTTAATGCAAATTGAAATTTAAAGAGCTTGGTTTATTATAAATGGTTCAAATGGTTTTGTGAGTAGATTTTTATCCTTTTTGTTTAAATATTTAAATATTGTTAAGTACGTTAGGATTAGTTTATTATCATAATCTTATGTTTTCAAATTCGATTTCTGATTTTCTTAGTGCACCATATCTCTTTCTATTGTTTTCTCTTTGAATTTATCATCTTTCAAGTCAATTTTTTTTCTTTCAATACAATAGGTGGTCTGACATTTTACCAATTTTTTTTGGAATACTCATAAAAATTTTCGTAAAATATTTTTATTTTTGGAAACCTAATGCAATTGATCTTTTATCTATACCATTCATGTCAATTTGTTGTATAATGCAATGTCCTATAGCACCCATAATTACTTCTAGTTAGAATTTGTGTGTTTATCACTGGATTTGTTAAGGGTTCAAACTTTGTACAATCCTAATAACCAAATTATTATCTCAACTAAAAACTTTGTGGGATAATCTTTTAAGAAGACACCATATGATTATAAGTTTTTAAAATAGTTATTATATAATAATATGTTTGGCTGAATATATCAAATTCCAAATTTGATAAGTTATTCATTTGTGTGAACTTTTCATATGCATTTTGAAACTTCACATATTCAAATTTAAATGGATTGAGATAGCATTCATACTAATACTAATAATATTGAATGCACCCAAAACTTTAAATTTATTGACATAAGCGTACTTATGCACTTCACACTTCCTCAAGAGTTGAGAGGCCATCCTGATCTCACTCGCATGCCCAACCACGGTTTAAAATATCTATAGTTTACATCGTTGCTATTACTCCAGTAAAGCACAGAAGTATTTTGAGGTGTTTTTGACTTGCTAAAGAAATGCTAGGACTTACTCCCAATGTGATTGTGGAGGTTGTACGTTTGATTGAGGCTGTTAGTTTTATGAGTTTTATGAATGTACATGGTTTGAGGTTAATAAAAATTTAGTTGTTTCAGCGAGTGGTAGGCACTTGATGTTGGAAGCTTTTCTTATTTAAAAAAAAATAAATCAAAATGCTATTGTGTATTTTTTTAAATAATTTAATTGTATTTTTGGGTGGATTTTAAAAAATTAATTTAATTGTTTTTTAGGTTTAATGTTGATTTAATTAGTTATAATATATTTTGGATTGTTTTATAAATTAATTGTTTTAATGATTAAATGAAATTGAAGTTCAATTTAATATAATTATAACACATAACTCTTAAAAAAGAAGTAAGGATTAGTTGTTTTGCTTATATTTTCAAAAGTCTGAAGAATTTATAATGCTTTGTATGAGTAAGAATAAAAATAAATTATGGATATCTCATTATTATATAATAAAAATAAATTATGGATATCTCATTATTATATAATAAAAATAAATTATGGATATCTCATTATTATAAATCTTTTAGCCAAAAGCATTAAGTATGAGTCTCATTAGTTCTTTTCTTCATCAATTCTTTCTCTCACATACGCATAGATATATACTTAATTAAAATCATATAAAATTTAAAGATATAAAAATTAATTGAATTAAGGTCTAATTATTTTTCATTATATAAATAGAAAGTTATTATATGAATAACAAAATCTATATCCTTAAATCCACTTTGCAAATTGAAATAGTTTTTAATGTCAAATATTTATAACATAAAATAAAATTGAGAATGAAATAACTTATTTTTTTAATTTGAAAATAAGATACTATATGATTAAAAAGAGAGAATTAAACCAAAGATATTACTATAGAATAAAATTGCAACAATTCTTAGGAAAAACAAGGTACTTTTGGAGGAAGATTAATGAAATTTGAGATGCAAAAGTAGTTGAAAGAGACTTTCCAGATAAGGGGAAGTTGACATTCACAAATTTGAGTAGAATGTAAAATGAAAGGCATGAAAAATATAATAAGATCATCAAACTTCCATTTGATAGACAGAGAAGATTTGAAATTCCAGGATTCCAAGACTGCTCTAAAGTCTTTACTCTTGCGGGTGTTCTGCTCAGCAGATATTACCAGAGTCGGTTGAGAACTTGACCGGGCTTCAAACTCTTCGATTGGGTAGATTCTCCGCTGTGCAAACTATACAAAGCTCTCAGGGTCGGTTGGGAACTTGACGGGTTGGCGCAGGTGCAACACTATGCAGAGTCTCCCACGCTCCTTCGGAAATTTGATGGGACTCCAACGTTCTCACTTGGAACATTGGAAGGGTATTGCAATCTACAGATGTTGCAAATTTGAGGTCGTTGGAAATGCTTGAGGTGTCTTAATGTCTTAAACGAGAATGTCGTAGGTATTAAATCAATCAGCCGCACCAGGTTGTTGCACCCCAATGATCTCCCTTGCAATGAATGGATTCTTTTTAGCGTTTTGAGGTCGTTGGAAATGCTTGAGAGGTGTCTTAATGTCTTAAACTGCAATGTCGTAGGTATTAAATCAATCAGTCGCACGCCCCGATATTGCACCCCGATGATCTCCCTAGAATGAATGGATTTATTTTTGTATTTGACTTTATGGTGCGCAAATTGGTCATGGTTCGAGGCCATCCTTAAGTCGATTGCGGATTTCTGGAATACTTGGGAATCCCACAGCGGTCATTTTTTTGACCGTGCCCATGTCTACTTGATTTCTCAATATTTCGGGAATCTGGATAATATTGGATTGTTTAATGTATCCAATAGTTTTGGGTTTTTTCATTGGGTGATAATGTCCGCGTAGTACGCTGAGGAGTTGCTCAGAAAATTTTTAGAGTTGCTCAGAAAGTTATAAAAATTTGGGTCATATTTAGAGAAAATCTAGCAAGGATTTTTGTAAATCCAAGTTATAGTTATTAAACTTCAAAATTTTAGGTGTTTTAAAAGTTTTTGATGGTGCTGAATCCATTTCCACTATCAAAAACACTATTGAAACACTGTTTCTACAAGATTTTTTGAAATTTTTTTGCCTAGATTCCCACCAATTTTGGCCGTCCAAGCAATTCCTCCGCCTCATTAGAGGACTCCAATAATATTTGCCACTCTTACGTAATTGTTTGTATATATACTTTTCCATACATATATATATATATATATATAGATTCTTAAATGTATATGTTTGCATGATTTTTTTAATTTTTTTTTGTTATATCAATAAATGTATTTAAAGATATTATATTAGCCAAATTTTGTGTAAAATTGTTTTTATATGAATATAAAATGTATTTAAAAAATTATTTTAATGAAATTTTAATATTTTTAAATTTTAATTTTTTTTTTATAATAATACAAAGATTTGTTTAAATAAGATGAGAGTCGTTTAAAGTGGCTGGAATCTGAACAAAACAATTTCAAAAAATCTTGTCTAAGACACCTAAAATTTTGAAGTTTAAACGCTGTAACTTAGATTTATAAAAATCCTTGCCGGATTTTCTCAAAATATGACCAGAATTTCCATAACTTTCTCGGCAAAAAAGTACTCTCCTTCGTAATAAATTTTTTTAAGTTGGTTTGGTAAGTCTAAATAGTTAAATGAAAAATTGTTTATCATGTTTTTTATATTTAATATTTATTAAATTTGGTAAAAAAAATTCATATATGATTTTTTTACAAATTTATTAAAATAAAAATATAATTATTATATGATTTGGATTTTTTTCTATAAATTAGAATTAGATAAAATTTGATTATTATATCATTTGGATCTTTTTTCAAAAAATTATGATTAGAGTTTTGTTATATAATTGAAATGAAATTGTATTTTTGAAAGTACAAATATATTGAATATTTTAGAAAAAATCACCATTTTAGATTGTACAATTTCAATCAATAATTTTACAATTTCAATAAAGTTTTCAAAACTTAATTGAATTTTAAATAAAAGGAACTAAAAAAATATTCAATCAAGTTTAAATTGAGTTATTTTTATTTTTAAGGAATGTAAATTTATCTAATATACTTAAGTTTATCAAATTATTGTGAGGAATGATTGTCATTTTTCTCACCTAAATCAATTTCTACAAATAATATTGATAAATATTATTGTAAGGCATCTAACTTTGTATAAAAAATATAAAAAGAAAGAACAAATGAGTTTAAAACTAGAAATATAAAAAGTGTTCAAAATATGAAAAATTAAAATAAAATTTTATTTATTATATATTTCATCTCTTATATATATATATGAGAATACTAAAATTTAATCATTTACAAAAGGGGAATAAAAAATAAAAAATTAAGTATTTAATTTAATGAATATTTAAAATTATAGTTTTTCTAACAAATTATTATCAACATCTAATTATATAATTTTTGGTGAAATTTGCAATTGAATGTATCTGGACAATTGATATATGCAATTCCAATAATTCATTTTCTTTTAATATTTTTAATTCTCAATTTGAGAAATTATTAATTTACTTCGTCATCATGAAAAGTAATCATGCCATAATTAAGATTTGAACTTGGATAAAGATCATAATAATTTATCCTTTCAACTACAAGGTATCTCAATAATCGTTATTTTCAATTCCAATAATTCCTTTTCTTTTAATGTTTTTAATCCTCAATCTATTAAAATTTTAATTTATGAGGTCATCATGAAGATTAATTGACATGTCATAAATAAGATATGTGCTTGGATAGAGATCATAACAATTTATCCTTTCAACCATTTGAGCTAGACACAATGAATTTTCAAGGTTGAATTGATTATATAAATTTTGTTAAAATTAATTTAAACTCTTTCTGTAACACCCCAGGTGTTGTAAATATTTATTAGTTACTTTTGCTGTTGTGAACTCAGTAATTTACCAAAGATGGACTCTGGATAATTAGTTATTATTAAAAAAAAAAACAAAAAACATTATCCCTATAAGAAGTCCTAGAATTTACCAATGGGGACTCTAAATATATAAATATATATACAAGACACTTAAGAGTCAGGAACATTTATATATTTTCTTCATTTCCCCAAAGATAAGTAAGAGGTTATTTCTTGAAAATAACAGATAAGTATTTTGTCTGTTATTTATGAGTTGTCTCTTAAAATAGTTCTGTGTTTTTAAAGGAATTAATGGTAGGCGAAGTATATACATATAAATGAGCAAAAAGTATGCTGCTTTCTTTGCCGATATCCAAACCTGTAGTCATCAAGGATTCGGGGGTCCAGAGTCACAAAACGGTGTGGAGACAGAGATTATAATGAAAATCTTGTAATATAAACCAAAAGAATCGAATTTAATTATATGTTTGAATTAGAATAGAGAAAGACCTTGACCCATTCCAGGGGTAAGGGTTAGACCAGAACCAAGCCAAGATTTCCTCGGCAGTTCCAGGCAGTCCCTTTCCTGCAAAGGAAGGGTTGAGCTTTGAACACGGAACCAGGTATGGACTTCAAAAAAAATAAAAAAATTCAAAGCCATGTCGTGACATAACATTGTCGTGTCTGCATGTCGGTAAACAAGATATGGGTTATGTTTCTAACCAATGTTAGCGTTAGTTAACATAAACTGAAAACTCATTGAGACTCTTTGTATTAATCGACATTTACATTTACATTTAACTAACGCTAACATTTGCCAAATAAGACCTCCAAAGTTATGTATTGGACCATTGTATAATGTTGATAAGTAGATTAAAAATGCTTCATAAAATATAAATCTAAAACATTGGGTTAAACTGAATGGATTAATTTTGGTTTTTGTGTGAGAATAGTGCAAAAATAGTCTCTGTAGCCCTGAAGGGGCAGGGACTAATAACATGTTTACTAACTTTTATAGGATAAAATGATGACATGACCAAACTAACCAACAAGAAAATGTACATGCAAGGGAATTAAGGTTGTTACAACCTCTCCCTTGTGAGGGGAACAATGTCTTCAGTGTTCCATGACTACATTTAATAAGACAAAATATACATAAGGCAATCTCTCATTAGGTTCCTTTCAACAAGATGATTTTGGTGATGTAAAATTTCGCCTCAAACAGGCTCCGAAATCATGAGATATGGTGTTACACTTATTCATAATGTACTCGTGATTAGGCTTGTAAAGAAAGAAATGTTTCTGTTGAACAGGTATATAAAAAAGAAATTCGAAGATAGATAGTAAGTGTGAGATCTTCCAAAATAATAAGCATGAGAATGTGAAAAGTCCATGTGCAGAACAACTACTACCAATTCCATACTAAAGGGTAGAAAAATATGTGTATGGACAACATAACTTTAGGGTGTTTCTTTGATTTCAAACATGAGAGTATTTTAGCAAGGAGCCTTCTTTTCTCTCAAAATGGGGAAGATGATCAAGGAGGATCACAACACGAGTCTAGCCCAATCATTCTCATTAAAAGTTAAAGAGCTACATGTAAGAAATATGAAGGTGATATACAGTGCGACATTGACATGTATTTAAATCCTGCATCTGCTTCGATCATGACTCAATATGAAATCAAAGGTTTCAGCAAATTACAATCAAGTGGAGTTTAGGCAGAAGTTTCTGAATGAGAATTGATGCCTTCGTTTCTCTTGATGAATAATTGAGGTAGTAATTTGATATCTGATGTACACCTACAGGGGAATTTCAATGATATTATCTAGGTGAGTAAGTCATAGCATGATAGTGCATCACAAGAAAACTATTCACTGAAAACACAATTTTCATTCTTTCTATCTTCCTCCTCTACGGCCGTTGTTATTTCTGTTGTGAGATCAGGGGCTTCCTCTTATGATGACGATGAGTAGCCCTTTTCATGTCATATATGTTTATGCCTTTGGTTACTTGGGAAGTTTATTGTTCTATATTTCAGATTCTTGGAGTTCATTCCACACATTAAGAGTGTCACTACTGCATCATATTTCTGAGTCACATTGACCTACTTTGTGGTCATTCACTGGACATTAAATTTGTCTTATTTATCTATGGAATTATCCCTGGGAAACTAAAAAAGAAAGCATCAGAAAATAGATAAACAATGTCGTTTGTTCAAATCTTCCATGTACTCACTTTGGTGAAATAATTGTAGTTATTACTCACTTATCTTAGACGAGATTTGCAAAAATTATCTAGAAGTTTTCCTCATGTCAAGCTTCCATACAATTTGTACTAAGTTTATTTTTAAATTTCAATTGAAGTTGTAGTTTAGTACAGATGAAAGGGAAAGTCTGGTATAACAAAATATTTCATGTAAGACCCTGCATGTGAACTCTTGTGTATGCATAGATCATACTATGCTCCACATAGTGAGCCCATACCTCCAAGGGTTCTTCCGTGTTCTACCATTCATACCCACAGTTAAATTCACGCATCCTATATACCTTGAAATGAAGCGGATATGCTCCTTTAGTTTAGAAATTCTGCACCTTTTCTGCCTAGACATCATGGTAAGGAAAAAAAATGATCCCTCATGCATTTTTGTTTGATGCCAAATAGAGGTTAAGCATGAAAATGAATTTAGGTTCAATAAAAATGAAACTACCTAACATATGAAGACATTGTTTCATACCCGGATGCGGGTGCTCCCGAGGCACATTCAATGCAGGTTAATGTTTCGCCGACAGCTGGATATGCACCTGGTGATTCGGCACGGCACTCATTACCCTCCTGCGATTGATATGAATTTCTTATGATACAGGCAGCTTGGCAAGCATTCGGCATTGAATGCGCTCCCTGTTCGAGATTTGGCGCAGGTTGTTTTAATCATGGATCCGTCTCTGGTTTTGGTTATCATTCTCATCGAGTCTCTCCTCATCCGTCTGTCTTTATTCCTGCATCCCTGGGTTGCTCTGGCAGCTTGGGGGCTTCTCCGGAGTTTGTTCCTTACCTGGCTTGCCCACCCTCGTCCCTGTTCTGCCTGGTCTTGGTTATTTCTTTCCTCAGGTCTCTCTGTTTTCCTGAAGATGGTGCGTCGCCGTGGTTGTTCTCGCCATGGAGGCACCAGTGGTAATCGTGGTCACTCTCAGCCTGCTCCCCAGAATATCATTCCTCTGGCTTCGGCTTCCCCGTCCTTCGAGCATGGCAAGCCCTTCCCGCATAACTCATTCCAAACCACCCGTTTTAAATTTCACAGTCGGCTCAATAAACCAATTCTCTCAGCTAGCATTACAGTCATTTTGGCTGAGGAAGAAGATAGGCCCAGCAGCTCAATCCATACCTCACCTTCGCAGTCTCAGGATGATAGTGTGCTCCAGGGAGATGTGGTAGGAACTGTGTTTAATTATGATGATTTGCAGGATGCTTAGAACAATCTGACCGCGGTCGAGCCAGCACACCCATCCGATGGCAATCTGAATTTGGTAGATCCTCCAGGTGGCTGCGACACGGGCGCTGGGGACAATGTTGATGACATGTGGATAGGCTCTCCTTGCCGGGTGGAGAAGGATGCTCGGGACCCTCTGCAACATGCATGATACCTCCGGTACCGAGCCTACTGATTGCAGCTCCCTCTTCTGGTTTTTATATCCTATGTGTTATGCTTCTCTGGATTTTGTCAAATATGCTTTGTATCAGTTTCTGGCTAGGTATAGTTATCAACCATTATAGTCTTATGCTCTGTATCGGGTCTTGGCTCGGCAAGCCCTTGCTTTTGTCAAGTTTTGCATATGGCTATCAGGGCAGCACAGATATTATCATGGCCATAGTTCTTATCTGCTCTGTAATGTTGTTCACCATTTTGGTTAGCATTTATGTATGTAAGGGCTCTGGGAATTATGTATTGGGTCTACTCAGTCCCGGAATTGGGTCACAGGGTTATCTGACTATCAAGGTATCTAGTCTTATGGTCTTTGGATCAGGATTGTTGGATGGCTTCAGCCTCCTCTAAGGTCTTAACCTCTCTGTAAATATTTTCTCTTTATTAATAGATTTAGCCTTTACATAGAGAAAAAAAAGACATTGTTTCATGTTGTTAAATAACAAATTTTGTTAGAGAGGCAACTCACCTTGCATTTACGTACCAAAAGGGCATCCAATGCAAGAAGAAAAAGCCAAAACAACATGTAAAGAAAAAAAAAGGGATTTGACAGAAATTAATCTATTAATAGGTTGGTCAGTTTTAAAAATATCTCTGTCCACAAGGGCAACTATTCTAGGGGATGAAAAGCACATCTGACTATAGAATTCCTGTGCAAATGGAATAAGGTGACTATTGAATAGCTCTAAAGTGTTGTAAGAAGCACCCACTCAATTCCAATGACAAAGAAGATATCCCAACTTTGCATTGCAGCAGGTAAAAGGTATATAATGCTACATACTACATTATTAATAATCTTTCTCCTATATTCACAACTATAAGTAATGAAGTTTGGTTAATATATGTTACGACATATTATTTGTGATTATTAACTATAAATTTCACCACATGTTACAAAGGAAAAGTTGTAACTTGGTAGTAGCGTAGGAAAGAGTAGCATTAAATTGTTACTCTTCCATGATGACAATGAAAGCATCAATTGCAACATTTGGGGCAAAAGTCATTGGTGTGGTTGATAGTCAAAACCAATTCAACAATTTCAAACATTGTGAAAGCATGCAAAAGAATAAGAAATTTGTTCATGAAATAAGAGCCATTTTCAAACATTCTCTTGAGGTCTTCCAGATCTGCAAAGATCAATGTGAAGAAACCCTTGGCCCTCATTCGAAGTTTTTTTGGACCCACCAACCTCTATTTCTTTTGGATCCAATTTACTATATCTTGCTCCTTCAATTGAATGTCCATCAACTTATAAATCAAGGCATGGTCCTTCATAAACTTCCATGATTCCTTTAGTTGATTATTGGGAATGATGTACTTGGGTTTTTATGTTACCTTGGGGAGGCACCACCCCCACAATCTAGACTACAATTGGGCCCCAAAACAGGGTTTCCTTTGTCCCAAAATTTTATGTAGAGGAACAATTTGGTCCATCTGTGGGTTTCTGTGATCCCATAACAACATTGCGATTGGAGGGGATTGTGAGCGTCCCTGAGGTACCACTCATATGGCTTGCCAGTGGAAGCAATTGATAAGAAAATGAGAATTAAAGCACTCAAATATGAAAAAAATCATAGTCGTGATTCGGGTAAAAAAGCCTGTAAGGGCAAAGATTACATGCAAATAATTTTACTGTCAATGGTTGTTTCTAAAACATAATCAAGAATAACATAATGGAATATTGGCACCACATTAGAAAGTTGGAAGAAATAAAAAAAAAATATGAGAATTGAGATATTGCGTAATATTTGATTCCAACGTCAACAGAAGATGTCCAAGTATTCCTTTTGGTCCATCTTGAAATGATCATGAAAATCAATAAACAGAGATGTAGGGCGTGGCCCCTCTTTCCCATTGTTCATCATATCCATAATTGGAGTGAAGATCGCGAACCACATAAGAGATAAACCAAAAAACACAATGCTCCATCAATCATGTAAAACAACAACTACTAAATTTAATTTGTTAATCATAAAGAGAAGCATAGAGATTCATAAGTGAAAGAGAATTGGAGAAATTCTAAAGCGTATGTTATGTGATTAAATTTGCATTGCCGATAGAAAGATCATTGATTGATGGTGAGGAAATCGGTATCGCCACAGCCAGGTTTGCAAAAATTCTCAGGTATTTGATTTTCCACAAATAACGTAATTGCAGTTATATGCAGATTGAAGTTATCGTCCAATTAATTTGCATCAAATTTTATCGTGAAACCATTTTTGTCATTTTGGAGACCACTCAAATGCGGGGTCCAATCAGGACGTTATGCATGTGGGGTTTAGGAGTCTCCGATTGCTCATCATCCAAGATTATCTCATCCGAAAAACATCATTTACTAGTTCATATATCACAATAGTGTGTGATTTTACCTTCAATCTAATTCTCACGTATGTAAACCTTGATTTGTCGACATGAAGTTTTGTATATTCCAAGTTTGGTCCTTACTTCAAATTTGATGGAAGAATATTCGAATCACTAACTATTTTTGAGTTGTAGCATATTTTTCTCTTGTTTTCTTTGTATCATTTTCTCGATATATGGTTGTTTTCGATACATGTTTTGCTTACCTCTTTGTTTCGTTCACTCATTTGGTTTTCTAGCTAAAATTAACGCTGATAAGCATCGATGGGCTTTGGGAGAGACCTATTGCTATAGAAAATGAATGACCAGTCCTTCCGGAAGTCTACAATGATGTAAAATACTACGAATCAGAGAGAACCGTTTTCCTATCTTCCATTGAAGACCTATATAAATGGTGAGTGACATGATATTGCTGATTTTATTATATATTTGAAAATTGTTTATCCTGGAGAAGGAGATGAAGATGAAACAAATTTTAATTCTAACATCGTCAAGCATGAAATGGTCAAGTCTCTTAGTGATGCTTGTGGACCCAGCCCAACCATTTCTCCAGGTTAGAATAAAGGGAGCTGAAAAAATATCCACCAAGTGGATCCTGCCAAAAAAATCGATGAAATAACCCGCCAATGGGTCCAGTCTGCAGTGACCCCCCCATACCTCATTATCTTCAATGGTGAGGTTCAAATACCCTGCCAAAATAATGGATACCATCTTTAACAGGTTGCAGGATTCCAATTTATCCCAAAAGTATCTTCTGGAAGAATATGGCGCATATGTATTAAGAATATTAAATATGTCCTTCAAGCCCCTGATGAAACCAGGTAGAAGGATACCCACAAAGGATTTTTAGGCAAGAAAATTCATGACCTTAGGATCCCAAAAATTTGCAAGACTGCCAGATAAACTCAAAGAATCCACAACACATAAGACAAATGTGGAGGAGATTGGGCCAAATTTTGTCTCCAATCATCATCTTCTCTTGTAAAAGGATAATACAGGGGTGATTAACCCCAATCAAGTGCTGGAGTATGATGATTTTTTCGACACTCCCAAAGACCCTCATGTTTAAGGACATGATTATCATGGTAATCCCTCATAATCTCACAAATAATCTCTAAGGGCCCGAATAAGAGAGAAAGTAGAAACAAAATATGACGTACCAAGATACAATGTTCTTGAAAGATTGTGAAGATCACTATCAGCCCCATTTGAACAATTCGAAGGTTTCAAAAAATATACCTTCCTAATGGTCCAATTATGATGAGAATTGGGACTGATAGAGATCTTAGGAGAGGAGGGTAAACGAATTAGCAAGGTCTCCAGATGGATAGCAGGGTGAAGGCAGAAAAACTCGACATAAATCCCCACCAAATTAGTAGGAGAAACGTTTCTAGAAAAAGTCCCAAATTGAATGTGAGTAGGGTCAGGGCTAACAATCAATGAGTCATCAGTAGTGTAGGTTGTTCCATTCGCATCAAAAGATAGAGTTTGGGTAGATTCAAAATTGTCTTAACATGGAGCAATTTCTGGTACAAATAACAATGAAGGATGTTTAATACCATCAGAATGTGGTAGCTGGATATGCGAAGAAATAATACGTAAAGGATGGAATGTAGAATCACTAAGGGAAACAACACTCACTACCAAATCATTACGAATATGTTGCTCAGGACATGTCATAGGTGGTGTGATTTTAAGCTTACCTGAGAAAGAGTGATGACCAATATCCTAAGCCATCGGAGAGTCTACGAATGTGAATGGACGACCCCCATCACATGTGGTCTCTGATATTCCATGTCACTAATTTCTAAATCTACGCGGGTGCTCAACAATAATATGCCCAACATTATGATAACCTAGGTAGCAAAAAGGAATTGGCCAATAGTCAATTCGTTACCTAGTAGAGAAGCCACCGCAATTGAGCTCCACCTTCGTGCTAAGGCCAAGAACAAATTCCACCTCCACCGAAATCCATTCGATACATTTATCTCTCTATAACATGATTGCTTCCTCCAGGAAAACAAATTTACCAATGGAATTGGCAATCATCATGAGTGATTCACGTGACTAGAATACAAGGGGTAAACTAGGGAGTTTATACCAAACCAATTTCTTTCATGGTAATTCCAGGTATGGATCAAATCCCACATGCCACTGATGTAAAGAGAGGAAACCATGGCCATCAACCCAATACGATTCCAAAATATTTTCATCTTCGTCATCATTAATAAAGTGGAAGTAGAACCACTGATTGTATAAAATTCCGAAAATAGGAGAGTACTTAAAAATAGGGTACTAGTGTTCTTTAACAAAAGACGTCATCTGAGAGTCATCCATTCATAGATAATACCACTTACCCACCAAAGCCCGTTGTTGTAATCCTACCACCCGGTCCCAAAAAACATTAGAACCAAAAACGAGTTTTTGATAATCCAGATCAACCTTATCTACCTTCTTTTTTCGTGAATGATGGAAATTTTTTTCCATGGATTACCACATTTAGGTTCAATAGCCGGTGGGGATACCGAAACATTTGAATCCACGTGTATAGTTCCATGTACAAGAGATATCCCATAGGGTTTGACTCCTGCCTTGGGGTAGCCACGACTCTTTGCCTCAATAGTCTCATGTACCAATGCATTGAGTAATGGCATGTGATCTCCCCAGTTGCCTTTAGTATCAAGTGACATCCTCCTGATAGATGTAAAGGCCAGTTGTATAGCTGACACCATCGACACTCTGCAACCCCACCTATATGTGCACCAAAGTAGAGAGCATTACTAAAAATACCTTATGCAGAAGTGTCTAAAAAAACCTCGATAAAATATGTAGACAAGGTAAATTAATGTCAATTATCAATTATAGGCCCCACTCAATGTAGGTCACCACCAACTTAATCCACTAGGACACCTCTTCAAGTACAATAACCTGGCCAATCACCACCAACAAATGTTGTTAAGAAAATCTCATCAAGCACACAATCGACAAATATCTTCATTGATGACCCAAACCATTAATGGAATGTCCCTCATAATTAATGGCCAACTTGGAAAATAAATATTTCACTGGACTAATTAATGACCCCAAGAGACTCCTTCTTGATAGATTTCAAAATTCAAATATGTTACCAACTCCACCAACCAAAATGAATGAACTTACGTAGCTATAAAGATCATCTGAAATCCCCCGATCAACCACTTCAAAACCAAAGAGGAGTAGGAAAATCCACAGGAGAAAAGCTTTAGAAGAAAGACCACGTAAAATGACTAGCTAGTTCGTCTAAGATAGACCACAGAGAAGACCAATAGGTAGCAGCTAAGATCCCAAAAAATCCCATGATCGACCAATCCCAAACTAGAGAAGGAGAAGGAAGATACACAAGAGAAAAGGTTTAGAAGAAAGACCACGAAAACAACCAACTAGTGTGTCTCTGGTAGACCACATAGTAGAACAAAAACTAGAGTGTAAAACAAATTGTTATTAGTGTACCTTGAAACAAAAAAACTAATAGAGATCTCTCATATCATCTAGAATCATGATAAAAACTGAATCTAGCTCAGATAATTGTGCTTAGACATATTGCACCCAACAACACCAGCAATTGCACTAGTGAAGGCTACATTTAATCAATTTACCTCCACACATGTAGCCAAAATTACCGTCGTTGTGAATTTTGTGACTAATGATTCCATAATCCAATCTTTGATCCTGAATGTTTGCTTCTCGCAAAAGTTGTCGTAGAGATTTTGATGTAGGCATATTGCCTGCCAAAGGATATTTTGTAATTTTCCTCCACCATCCTTGTAGAAATTATGGTGTAGATTTGCAACTACTCATGAAGTTTTAATCAAAATTACAAGACACAAACCTACTCTACTTCTCTGCGGAAGTTAATTCACAATTTAGAACCAAAATTTGAAACATGCAATAAGGAATAACACACATGCACACAATAGTTTTCCTAGGGAAAGCAATCTACTAAAAACCCCAATTCCTGCTTGGATTAATATGTTGAATAGAGGTGTATTACAATTTCTTTGCTCAATTGAGCACAAATTGCAAGTGAATAACCTATCTGTCTTCTCATTGAGAAGCTATGATCTAGACTTAGTCAATTTATGCCTCTACTTGAGCCCCTATTTCCTTGCAAATTTCCTTGAGAAATTTGCCCCTATTATTTAGGAATTTTTCCAAAATGAATTCTGCAATTCCCAAGGTTGATCATCTGACTGCATGCAAGACCTATACACTCAAGACTAGTCTACAACTAATGCTACACTCCCTTGGAATCTCCACCATCACTGGGGAACTCGAATTCTCTTCATGCACCAGTTATTTTGGGTTGATTTATCAATTAACTATATGATCACTGAGTTTTACTAAAGTCTCACTACACAATTGACCTTCCACTAGTTCTTCCAACAATTGGAACTAGTTTAACTAAAAACAACTTGAGATAATTGATTTTAATTGCTACAAATTAGCAATCACACATGCTTAACTGAACTCTAACTCCTCCAACTCAAATTTATTAAGTAAGCTGGTGACACAAGTCATCTCACACAACTTAACTGCATCCAAATTGTCTGCTGAAGTGGAAATTCAAATTTTCTCAATTTAATCAAGGCAAAATCAAATTGAGAATTTCTTGCTACATTCTTCAACAATCCTTCAGGTGAATCTAATCCATGTTATCGATGATAGTCAAGAGTTCCAACATAACAATGTGTTGATAACAACAACGAGTGGATAGAAGCAGCATTCAAAATAAATGAAACGATCAAAAACACAGATTACAACACAATGAATGGAGACCTTGAAAAATACTCCAACTATGTTACTGTGTATCCACATTCAACGAAAGTGCCTCCATTTCTCCTCTCACTAAGTACACATCTATTATGATCTCCATCACCCTAAATCCCATCAGTTGTTATCGGCCTCCATCGCTCTGCTTCCTGAATAACCCATCAATAGTGTAAAGACAAATCCCTAATCCTTTACCTTTACCTTTTTTACGAGTGCCTTGTATTGAAAATTTTAAGACAAACGATTTCTTTTATATTAAAAAATTATCTTAAAATCCCCCTCTATGTAGTAGTGTCGAATCCAATAACAAACAAGTTGTCTCTAATCGTATCAATAGAGATCGAAGGGACATAAGAGGAATTGATGTTCAGGAAATCTTGTCGGGGAAAGTAGTCACATTCTCTAGAGTTGGCTACCCCCACAAAACAAAGAGCACAAAAGGTCATTGTCTTTATATAAGATAATGTGAATGGTAAGTGAAATAGCAACATCAGTATATGCGCGAGACAATAGTACCCTGCAAGCTGGTGGACTTAGGGCGCACTGTCAGAGTTAATTTTGCAATTGTTAGATAATATTGTTTTAAATTGATATGGTTTTTCCTTAATTTTTAATTGTCTTAAATAGGTTTCGTCTTAATTGTCATTGTCTTAAGTGGCCATTGTCTTAAATGTAAAGTTTTGTCTTAAAATATTTTTATCTCAAACTGTTTTTGTTTTAAAATATTTTTGTCTTAAACTTGTTTTGTTTTAAATATAAAGTTTTCTCTTAAAATGTTTTGGTCTCAAATTGTTTTTGTCTTAGTTTTGTCTTAAGATATTTTTGTCCAAATATAAAGTTTTTTCTTAAATTGTTTTTGTCTCAAATTGTTTTTCTCTTAAATTTTATATTTAAGACAATTTAATTTATATTAAATTTTAATGTAAAATAATTAAAATAAAAAATGACCTTTTAAGAAAAAATATTTCTTGTCTTAAAAAAACATCTTAAAAGTGCCCTTAGTGTAATAGTAACTAGTTCATTGAAAAAACGGATATTGGAACATAATGGATTTACCCTTATGTTAAAAATCAAACACAGTATAGAGATTAGGGTCATTTTTGCTTCTTTTATAACTATGTTGTAGGAAAAATGAATCAATTTTATCATACCACAACTTGGGTGCCTGTTTTAGTCCATACGATGCTTTCCTTAATCTACTGACTAAATGCTTCCTAATACCATGTTAAAAATGGAAGACCATTGACCATACCTCGTTTCTGAAGTAGCAGTAGGTCATTAAAATTGACATGACCGAATCTTTGATGCCATAAGTCTTCTGTAGTGATAACTGATGAAGTCAAGGCTTGGTGTGGTACACTTCTTACATTAAGCTTATGCATTCGTCCCACTCGAATACCTGATGCAATTGGCTTCATACAACATAGAAGATCTTTAATAACAAAATAAGACTTAAAAAACTCTACCTTAAGTTTCTAATATGTTATCATAGAAACAGAGATCAGATTCATTTTTATTCTTGGTACATACATTACATTTTGAATATGCCTAACATTTCCATCGGGAAATATGGCAAGAGCATTACCATACCCTTTGATTTGGTACCCTCTATCATCACCAAAGTAGATATTAGCATCACTGTTGGTTTCTTTGAAATTCTCAAACCAATGTGTGTTACTTGTCCTGTGAGTGGAAGCTCGTAAGTCCACAAACCAATTTTCTTCTTCATCATCCTCAGCGGAGTACACATAATCAGATACAAACAATATGAGATTCTGATCTTCATCAGTAAAATTCCCTGCATGCTTCTTATGTATATGTCGACCTTCATCAAGATTCTTTTAATGGCAATTCTTAGCAATGTGACCAACTCTACCACAATAAAAACAGTTGGGTCATGAATCACTTCTGTTTGAAGACATACCTTGACGTGGTTTTCTTTGTGGTGTACCTCCGCCTTTCTATCCTGCACTTGCCTTCCCTCCGAAGGGCTTCTTCTTCGACATTAAAGCAAGATCTGAACTCTGGGGTTTCAGAGTCATCCACCTTTCTTCCTCTTGCATCAGGATCCCTGTCGATTCTTCAAATTTGGGGGTTTTCTCTCTCGCATTCAATCCTGTGATAAACATCTAATAATCATCAGTCATACCATTCATGGTAATCATGACGAGATCAATGTTTGACACTATCTCCCCTATGTCACCCAGGTTATCTCTGAGTTCCTTGATTCGAGAGATGAATGCAACCATTGATTCATTCTCCTCCATTTTAATGGAGAGAATCTTGCTTTTCAGAAACAATAGGCGATTTGTATTTTTGATCTCGTATAGGTCCTTGAGAGTTGTCCAAATGCCATTTGTTGATTTACATTCTCGGATGTAAGGGATAATACAATCTTTCACTAACAATTTTAAGAGCACTTTTTCTTTATTCTCCCTCTTTTCCCAATCTTGGATTGTTGTTGTTGTTCCGCTTATAGCTATGGTCGACTTCAACTCATCACCGCTTGCAATTGCCCATGCATTTTGCCCCTCCAACAGGGTCTGCAACTTAGATTTCCAATTAGAATAATTGGATTTGTCGAGCTTATTGCTCTCATTCAAGTATGCTTCAGCCATTATTGTTCATATTGACAAGTCTATCTCAAAAAAAAACATTCAACCTCTAACAATTGAAATAAAATGGATCTATCTCCAGATCTTAAAAAAATGTTGTTGTTAATACAACGTGTTTCAGATGGGTGCACAAAACAAATCTTTTTTAAGGATATAGAAACCTTCTTAAAAAAAATGACCCCCTTTTAAAATGTGCCCCAAACACTTTCCGCTTAAAAATATTATAACCCCTTAAAAAAAGTATTCAAAAGGAGAAAAAACGATTTCAAAGATACCCAATGATAGAGCTCCTTTCTTTTGATTGCGCCTCCAGAAGGTCTCCATAGTCAATCAACACCATGTCCCGTGCACTCAAGTTCTCTGCTCCTCAAAACAAAATCGCATCAGATCTCGATCCACTACCCAGCTTCCGCCGCAGTTGACAAATCAGACCCCCTACCTTAGATCAGGTCGGTCCATCTATGCCAACTCGGCTCTTCTCACGTTGCTTTGTCAACTGACTCCATGCGCAAACAGAGATCTAATCAATTCGATCAGTGCGCACATCGATGCCAACTTGTAAACCCCAAATGTTGCCACAACAACCTCCAACCATGACTTCGCAACAAATCCACGACCTTCGATGGCTTATCTAAGAGCGAAATTCAGCCACACACCTGGCGCAAGCTGCTGCCAATCAACCTGCCCAACTTTGACTACAATTGATAGATGCAATCAAGCCACCACCAACATGCAGATCCACCATCCAGTGTTGGATGTGTGGATCTCAGTCCACCACTACACCACACCTCACCATTGCTGTTATGCTCTTAACCTGCAAAGTAATACCCAAACACAGAATATGCGAAGAAAAGATACCCAGAACACAGAATAGCAATGATTTTATTATTCAGAGAGAAATGTTCACAGGCCTCTTCGAGGGGGCAATCCTCCAATAGAGCAGAGCTCGATTACAAAAACAAGACACGATGCTCCTCGCAGGGAGTCTCTATCCTTTATATATGACTCATACATGCAATACCACGGACCAATACCGTGGGTTTTATTAATACCATCTATCTAATACTACCGCCCATTTGCAACTAACTGTGGTCCCGTCATTAATTGCGGGTTAACCACTTACAAATATTAATATGGGCTTTATTGAATCTTGACTATGACGTGATCCCATGACATAAATAAGGGGGTTAGGGTGGGACCCTAACATGCCCTCCCCCTTAAGACTAGCCTTGTCCTCAAGGCTGAAGCTGCGGAAACTGCTGAAGAATAGTGGCTGGTTCCCAAGTTGCATCTTCCGGAGAGGTGTCTTTCCATTTGACGAGGACTTCCTTAATCATGCGGCCGCACAGGTGCTTGTCTCGTGTGTCTAGAACCTGTTCAGGTTGAATCCAGATTGACCCTTCTTCGTCTAATTCAGGTAGACTGGTTTGAACTCGGCAATTGTTCCCAATCACTTTCTTGAGGCACGATACATGGAAAACTGGATGGATTTTTGCCGTAGGTGGCAAAGCCAACTTGTAAGCCACTTCTCCAATGCGCTGAAGTACTTGGTATGGTTCGTAGAATTTTGGAGAGAGCTTTTGACAACCCTTGTCTTTGAGTGATATTTGCTTATATGGTTGCAGCCTCAAAAAGACCTGATCCCCTTCTTGAAATTGGCGCTCTGAGCGATGTTGGTCGGCCTGTTGCTTCATGCGGTTCTGAGCTTGATGAAGATTCTCGCGAAGATGGGCGAGCATGGTTGCGCGGTGTTGTAGGAGTTGATCCACTACTTGTACTTTGGAGCATCCCTTGAGATAAGAAGTAGGGGAAGGCGGAAGTTGACCATAGACTGCTTCATAGGGAGTCATTTTGGTGGTGGCATGATAGTTGGTGTTATACCACCATTCAGCCAAAGGTAACCACTGTGCCCAAAGGTGTTGCTTTTCTGAAGTGAAACACTGAAGGTAGGCTTCCAGACATTTGTTGACGGCTTCGGTTTGACCATCTGTTTGCGGATGATATGAAGTACTGAGTTTGAGTTGAGTGCCTTGTATTCTGAAGAGTTCCTGCCAAAAATTGCTAGTGAAGATCGGGTCGCGGTCGGACACTATAGAAGTGGGCATGCCATGTAATTTGAAGATCTGATCCATGAAAGATTGAGAAACCAAGGTTGGTGTAAACGGGTGGGGTAGGGCGCAGAAATGAGCATACTTCGACAGTCGGTCCACAACCACCATGATGACTGACTTGTTCCCTGACTTTGGAAGATCTGTAATGAAATCCATAGAAACCTCCGTCTAAATTGATGCCGGAATGGGCAATGGTTGTAATGTTCCTGGTGTGTTGACAGTTTCCCCTTTGTGGCGTTGACAGACATCACATTCGGCTACGAAAGTAAGGACGTCCTTTTTCATGCCTGTCCAAAAGAATGATCTTCTGGTGCGAGCATACGTCTTCCGAAAGCCCGAATGTCCTGCAATGGGCGATGAGTGCAATTCTGCCAAAATGCGACTTTTGAGGGTAGATGTTGGTGATATTACGACTCTGTCCTTGTAGCGAAGAATATCATTCTGCCACGAGTAGCCCTTGCTGGAATTAGGATCTACCTGCAATTGAGAAATGAGTTGGGAGAGCCCTGGGTGTGAAAACCATTCCCTGCGAGCCTCTTCAATCTAGTCTGGAATGGGAAGGGAAATTGCGAGCAGAGGACTTTCCTCCTCAAATTGGCACGATAATGCATCTGCTACACTGTTGTCTTTCCCTTTCTTGTAAATGATCTCATAATCATATCCCAGCATTTTGGCTAACCATTTATTTTGTTGTGGGGAGGATAGGCGTTGCTCCAAAAAATATTTAAGACTGTGATGATCTGTGCGGATTTGGAAACGTCGCCCCAATAAGTAAGGTCGCCAGGTCTCGACTGCATGTAAGATGGCCATCATTTCCTTCTCATAGGTAGATTGGCCCAGATTCCTCCCACTGAGTTGTTGGCTTGTGAAGGCCAATGGTCGCCCTTCCTGCATTAAGACCGCCCCAATACCTGTACTCGAAGCATCACATTCAATGACAAAGGATTTGGTGAAGTCAGGTAGTGCTAAGACTGGAGTGGTACACATGGCGTTTTTGAGAGCGGTAAATGCCTGTTGTGCTTCCTCGTTCCAGAAGAAGGAATTTTTCTTTAGGAGTTGAGTGAGGGGCTTCGCTATGTGGCCATAGTTGCGGACAAATTTACGATAATAGCCTGTGGGACCCAAAAATCCTCTCAAGCTCTTCAAAGTCTTAGGTTGAGGCCATTCTTGCATTGCCTGGATCTTTTTGGGGTCCACCTTGACACCTTCACGCCCCACAATGTGGCCCAAATACTCAACTTCTTCCATGCCAAACGAACACTTAGACATCTTGACAAATGATTTATGCTTGCGGAGCAGTTGCAAGAGTAGATCTACATGCTGAAGATGTGCCGCCCAAGTGCCACTATAGATGAGAATGTCATCGAAGAAGACAAGGACAAATTTTCTGAGATATGGTTTGAGGATGTGATTCATAAGACTCTGAAAAGTAGAAGGGGCATTACAGAGACCAAATGGCATGACCAGGAACTCATAATGGCCTTCATGAGTTCTGAAAGCCATCTTGGGAATGTCGACTTCCTTCATGCGAATTTGGTGGTAGCCGGAGCGAAGATCCAACTTAGTGAAGAATTGAGCCCCATTGAGTTCGTCCAGCAAATCGTCAACCACCGGAATGGGAAATTTATCTTTGACTGTCAACTTGTTGAGGGCCCTGAAGTCGGGACATATCCGCCACTCCCCATCTTTCTTGAGGACCATGACCACTGGGGATGAATAAGGACTAATGCTGGGACGAATGACACCTGCTTCCAACAATTCCTTGATGATTTTTTCTATTTCATTCTTTTGAGTGAACAGATATCTGTATGGCCGCACATTTGGGGGTTGGGCCCCTGGAACCAAGGTGATGCTATGATCATGTTCCCCTCGCGAGGGTGGAAGCCCATGAGGCTTGTCAAAGACCGTCCGAGGGTTATTTAAAATCTGCTGCATCTCAGGATGAATTGGCAGAGACCTGGTTTCGACTACCTGGATGGCATTAAATTGAGCTACCACTCCATGATGGCCCTTTTTTAACAATTTTTCCATCCGATGCGAGCTGATGACAGAGCGGGCTCCCGCCTAGAGGCCACGGAGGGTATGTGTGGAGTTGTTTTTCTTAAAACTCATATATAACTCCTGGAAATCCATTGTGATTGGCCCAAGAGTGCGGAGCCATTCAACGCCTAGGACAATGTCGCATCCCCCCATGTGTATGGCAAACATGTGGGTTTTCAACTGATAATCCACCATTTGAAGTTTGACATTTTCACAGCGGCCTTCACATTTCATTGTGCCCCCATCTGCAATTTGGACTTGGAAGTTAGAAACTGCCCGTACAAAACAATGCGCTGCTTCGGCGATTTTTTGATGCATGAAATTATGGGTACTTCCACTATCAATCAAGACTACTACTGGGCGATGTTTAAGAAAACCCCTGATTTTGAGAGTTTGAGGGGAAGAAATTCCTGCCAACGCATTGAGCGAAATAACTGGTTCGTCAGTTACAATCTCCTTTTGGTTGTCTTCTTCGATCGCCTCCAGTTCCTCAAGTGGTGGATCTTCCTCGGTGGAGCTGTAGTCAGTGGCATCTATTTGAAAAAACTTGGGCTCCTTGCATTTATGACTAGGGGAATATTTTTCATCACAGTAGTAACATAGTCCTTGCTTCCTTATTTCGGCCATTTCCTGAGGTGACACCTTTTGGACCTTAAGTGTCTGAGTCGTGTTGTGAGCTTGTGGGGGACGACCTTTAGTGGGGAAATTGGGGCGGCTGTATTGGGCTGTTATGGCACGTTCCACCTTACGAGCTACCTGGCAAGCCTCCGTCCACGTGGGAGGGTGGTGGAGTAGAACTTGAGATTTGATGGCTTCTTTAAGACCACTGATAAAACATTCCGTGTAGAACTCATCTGAGAGACTCTGAGTGCGGAAGGCTAAGGCTTCAAAAGCGGTGATATTTTCATCCACTGTACCCGTCTGTCGGAGCTTAGTGAGATGTCCCAAAAAGGAGTCTCCCTGTTCAAAGTGATCTCGAAGAGCTTTGGAAAATTGGGCCCAACTCGGAAAAGGTCCATTGCGACGTTGATGCCATTCTGCCCATTGCCATCGTTCATTGTCCATGTACATGGTCCCCACCATAAGCTTAGTCCAATCATCTTGGAGACGATTCAATTTGAAATACTGGTCCATTTGTGCTAGCCATGCGGACATGTGAGAACCGTCAAATTTCTGCATATCCAACTTGGGAGGTCGCTGACTGGGTGGTGAATGGGTGTGCCAGATGTGAGGAGAGTGGCTAGACTCACCCTCATGGTGTTCATGGTCATTATACGGTTCCTCGAGAGCTGGCTCCTTTCCCTTATCGAGTGCTTGCCGTACCTGGCTAGTTAGTCCGCTAATCATATTTTTGAGGTCGTTCATATCTGCTTCAATTTTGTCTAGCCTTTCATTGGCCATCGCTTGAGCTCTAGTTTCTACCATACACCAACTTGATGAAAAATTGGGACCGCCAAATTTTTTTTTTCTAATAAATTGAATGGTACCACCGTGCTCAGCTCGTCGTCCTGATGCTGATGGGCTAGATCACAAATAAGCGCTTCGGAAGATCTCAGACTTTTTTTTTTTTTTTTTGGAAAACTCCTAACGGAGTTTTACTCCTTCTTGATCAATACTGCAGTCGCCAAATCCTCAAAATGTCAATGCCGTCAAAAGTTCTACGAAAAGTATATCCAGGTACAGGAACCCTTCACAACTGCTCCGATCTGGTGGATCTGAGAGATCTGAATGGTGGAACAACTGCTGCTGCTGATCTGATGGAGCTGCGGGACTGATGTCTGCTACTGCTGCACTTGCTGATCTGGAATAGATGATGTGTGATCCCCCGATAGAAAGGGAACTATGGTCTTGAGGAGTGTCAGGTGCTACAGATCGCAATATACATAAGGGTCTGACAGTAGTACTCGGCCCAATGTTTCAGGGCTCTAACTAAGGAGGATCGACCGTACCCTTAGCCGTACAACCCGACTACCCTATCGTACGGGCGAGTAATCTCTCCGAGTGCTGTTCTCAGTGTACTGTAGCCACAAGACGGCCGAAGGTTTATCTATGGCAACGTTTCAAGGGAGCTATGGGGCTTCCTATATACCCAGAGGGTACGTGGAAGACAGTCCGTGCGCGGTTCTGTCTAATGCGCTACTACTCGAAGGGGTACCCACAGGGGTTACAAGGGAGTCCAACAGACGTGACCACCTCTTGTATTTCCTACGTGCATGCCTCCCCAAATCCGCAGGTTTATGCGCTTAACGACAGATACCGTGGTTTAAAGACGCCGGAACACGTCTCTAGCCAAAAAAATTTTTTGCTAGAAATTGGAGATCCCACCGAGCCCTGGAAAGTGCTCTGATACCACTTGTTATGCTCTTAACCTGCAAAGTAATACCCAAACACAGAATATGCGAAGAAAAGATACCCAGAACACAGAATAGCAATGATTTTATTATTCAGAGAGAAATGTTCACAGGCCTCTTCAAGGGGGCAATCCTCCAATAGAGCAGAGCTCGATTACAAAAACAAGACACGATGCTCCTCGCAGGGAGTCTCTATCCTTTATATATGACTCATACATGCAATACCACGGGCCAATACCGTGGGTTTTATTAATACCATCTATCTAATACTACCGCCCATTTGCAACTAACTATGGTCCCGTCATTAATTGCGGGTTAACCACTTACAAATATTAATATGGGCTTTATTGACTCTTGACTATGACGTGATCCCATGACATAAATAAGGGGGTTAGGGTGGGACCCTAACAATTGCGCCCCGAGAACATGACTCCGCGACTTGTAAATGTGTTAGAAAACCCGCACAAATGAATCTAGCTAGTAAAGGTTGAACACACAGCTTTGCAGAGCAAAAACACTAAAAGAAAATCGAAAGAACAAAAGAATGATTCATTAGAAAAGAGGTTACAATGCTCATGATATAGCGTTACTGGGTGAAGATCCCGAGGTAATGCACCATAGTGGTGATCAATGAGAAGACTCAACACCTACAACAAGTTTCGGAGAGAACTAGCTAGTTGTGGAGTGAAAGGAGGAGCAAATCGGGGAGTAAATCATGCAGAAGAACTAACCAGTTGCAGAGTTAAAGAAGGAGAAAATGAGGGAGTAAATCATGCAGAAGAACTAACCAATTGTGGAGTTAAAGAAGGAGCAAATCAAGGAGTAAATCATGCAGAATGAATCTTGTGTGCAGTCCCATGCTCTAACTAAGAGTCCGCATGTAGGTGTGTAGTACTTCCAACAGCCCCCCTTAACACCACTATGGGGAAAAATAGAAAATGGGCCCTGGCAACTAAGGCCAAAGGTCACCCAAAATACAATGCAACTTGTACTAAAATTGAGGAAAAAGGGAAAACCTCGTGGGAAAAACCCCCCCCTCAAAATACAATGTAATCGAAAGAAAAGAGGAAGAAAAGACAGTTGCTAAGCAACTGTGTCCTTCACTCCAAGATGATTGCACAGAGAGAAAATATTGCTCAGTGAATGTCTTGGTGAAGATGTTTGCAGTTTGTTTTGCTGAAGGATAGAACTGCAAATCAATGACCTGATCATGTACTAAGCCTCTGATGTAGTGCATATGGATCTCTATGTGCTTCGTCCGCTACCGCTGTACTGGATCCCTGCAAAATTTGAGAGTGATCTAGTTGTCACACTAGATGACAATGGGCTGGTGGAACTGGACGCCTAACTTAGTGAGGAAGTGTTGTAGCCATAGACCCTGAATGGTGATGTTGACTACTCCTCTGTACTCAGCCTTGGCTGAAGAGATAGAAATAGCAGCCTGCTTCTTGCTCGCCCAATAGATAGGGCTGGACCCTAGACTGAGTGAATATCTGGAGGTGGACTTGCAATCAATATTGTCTCCCGCCCAATCAGAATTAGTGAAGCCAACGAGATTCAATTGCCTGCTACATGGTGAATCCTGAAGGTGATGGTGCCCTACACATATCGGAGGATGCGCTTGGCAGCATTCCAGTGTAGCTCATGCGGCTCCTGCATGTATCTGGAAACTGCCCCTACTGCATATGAGAGATCTGGTCTGGAGTGGGTGAGGTACAATAAGCTCCCCATTAGCTGTCGGTAGAGAGTGCTGTCAACTAATAGAGTGTCACCTCCATCCTCAAGGCGAACCCCAGACAGAAAAGGAGTTAGTGCTGGCTTGCAGTCAGTCATGTGAAATCTCTCGAGGAGATCCCGTGCATACTTAGCCTGAGAGAATTTGATGCCTGTGCCATCCTGGCTGATCTCAAGACCAAGAAAGAAGTATAATGGACCCATGTCTGTCATCAAGAACCTATCATGCAAGGCCCTCTTGACTGCAGCAATGGCTGAAGCCGAGTTGCCGGTGATCAAAAGTTCATCCACATACAAAACTAAGATAATAAGAGAATCATGTGTCCTGAGCATGTAAACATTTGGATCAGACTTACATCTTTCAAAGTTTTGTGATAAGAGAAAAGAATCCATCTTCACATACCAAGCTCTCAGGGCCTACTTAAGGCCATAGAGAGATTTCTTCAGTTTGCAGACCAAAGATCAATCCTGAATGAAACCATGTGGCTACTCCATGTAGATCTCCTCAAATAGGTCTCCGTGAAGAAAGACATTCTTCACATCCATCTGATGTACTTCCCACCCCTGGGCAACCGCAATGGCAAGTGCAACGCATATGGAATCCATCTTTGCTACTGGAGCAAAGGTCTTATCATAATCAATTCCATGCACTTGCTGGAAGCCTTTGGCTACTAGCCTAGCTTTTTGTCTGGTGATTTGCCCATCTGTAGCACTCTTGGTCCTGTAGACCCATTTGCATCGGACAAGTTTCCTTCCTGAAGGAAGGGGGACCAGATCTTAGGTCTGGTTCTCGAGGAGAGAATTATACTCCTCCTCCATGGCAGACTCCTAAGATGGATGCCTAGCAGCCTCAGCATAAGACTGTGGATCAGAACACTGAACCAAATGACAATGCCAAGATGGCAATGGTTCAGTGGCAGTGAGGGCAAGAGGAGGCTCAACAAACTCTGATCTAGTCCTCTGCAAATCAGAATTATCCCCCACAAGACCATTTCTAGCAGCTGCGTGGTCTTGTGCATATATCTCATGTAAGCTCCTTGTTCTCTGAGTTATGACAGTGGAATTTCATTCACTGCTGGAAGCCAGATTTGGGCTTGGATGTGGATCATCATATGCATGCACTAGATTTGTATCTGAAGACTCTATCTCTGGATCTGCATGCTCTACCTCGACATCTGCATGCTCTGTATCTGCATCTGAGTGTGTTGAGTCATCATCTCGGACATGAGGTAGATAAAAGGTGTCTGCATGCGGCGATTGAGGTGCATGCGAGAGACTTTCCTCAAATTTGACACTTCGCTCAATGATGAGCTTGTTTGTAGAGGAAATCAGGAGTCAGTATCCCTTCACACCATTAGGGTATCCAACAAAGATGCACTCAATGCTCTCTGGATCAAGAGCTTTCCTCTTTCCAGAGGGGATCCTGGCCCATGCTCAGGAGCCAAAAACATGGAAGTGGGTGACCTCCGGTTTAGTGCTGCTCCAAGCCTCAAAGGGGGTTTGATCCTTGATAGACCTATGAGGAGATCTGTTCTAGATGTAGTTAGCACAATTAAGTGCTTTGGCCCATAGCTTATGAGGCAGTGACTTAGCATGCAACATGCAGGAAGACATCTCTTTGAGAGATCGGTTCTTTCTCTCAGCAACTCCGTTCTACTGTGGAGTGTATGGAACTGTGTACTGCAATTGTATGTCGGACTGAAGGCAAAGGTTCTGAAGTGCTTTGTTAACATATTCCCCCTCATTTTCTGTACGGAGGGCTTTGATCTTTCTCTTTAACTGTGTCTCAACTAGTGCTTTGAAATATTCAAAGTGCGCAAAAATTTTAGATTTATTCCTGAGAAGATACACCCAAGTATATCGTGAGAAATCAACAATAAATGTAAGCACATACCTTGCTTTGTTGATGGAAGGATGAGGAAAAGGTCCCGTGAGATCACTATGGATCAGATCTAGAGGAGAGGATGCTCTGTGAGTCTTCCTAGTGTCAAACTTTTCTCTAGGATGTTTGCCAGGGACACAGCCTTCACAAACTCCTTTGGAGAAACTTATATTTGGCAAGCCTTCCACCATCTCATGCTTCCTTAGCTGCTGCATATACCTGTAATTTAAGTGACCAAACCTCTCATGCCAAAGCCCACTACTATCATCAGCATGTGTAAGCAATAAGGAGGATTCAGATTCAATAAATTCTGAAAATGTATATAGTTTGGCTCCATTGTTTACCTCACTGGTTGCAATTTTGGAGCTGCTATGTAGGTCATATATGTTCATTGCATCTGGAGTGAATTCCACTCTCTTTCCGTTGCCGGAATGAGTGATCTGATAAACTGAAAGCAGGTTTACCAAAGGCTTTGGAACATGAAGCACATCTTCAAAGCTTCCGTGTAAAAGTTCCACTCTACCTTTTCCGGTGACCTTAATAGGTGAGTCATCTCCCATGAGGATGGGAGGTCCTTTGCATGCATCCAAAGAGGAATAGAATTCCTTTGCAGCAGCCATATGATGTGATGCACTAGAATTTATAATCCATATATCAGGGGAAGAATTAATTGCAACTAAAACATGAAACTTGTTACCTTTTCCGTGTGGCGGATCTTCAGTTTTCTTCTTGGCGCTCTGAGGGATGTGGTCCCCAAGGTTGTGCTTCTGAAGGATTTCTGCCATTTGGTCAATTTGTTTCTTCATGCAAGAGGATTCTGGATGGAATCCTCTTTGACAGTAGGTGCATCTGTTTTCTTTCTTCCCTTTCTCATTTCTCGAGCCGGAGGAGTCATTGAAGGGCTTGGTGCACCCTTCCCTTTTTGGATGGGAATGCACTTTTCCCTTGTATTTTTGCTGCTGACTTTTCTAATTTGAATCAAATTTGTGATTTTTATTGTGGCTACCATCATGCATAGTAAGTGCATGCGCTTTTGGAGGTTTGATTTTCCCCATGCCAATGAGTTTATCTTGCTCAAAAGTAACGGACTCCATGAACTCTTTGAGAGAAGGCATACTGTAGGATTTCCCTGTTGCGAGCCTTCTGAATGAAATGTAGACACAAAGACGGAGTATTCCGGTCCGAGCTTTGACATAATAGAGAGAACTTGGCGACTCTCCTCCTTGGATTTGTTAATTCCACAACCCTTGAGTTGCAGCAATAGATCATTATATTTGGTGAAGAAGTCTTGAATTCTGTCATAGTTCCGTGGATCCAATGACAACAACGCCACTTCAAGCAGATGTCCTTTCATCTCGCCCTGTTTCTTGTAGAGTTCTTCAACCTTTTTCCAAATCTCATTGGGAGTATTGCAGGTAGATAGATAAAACTCCAACTCTGGGGAGATGCACATGCATATGGATCTGTGGGCCTCATCCATGCGGTTGAGGTACTTGGATTTCTTTATGGCTGAAGTGGGTTCCACTTCTGTAGCCATGGTAATTCTGTACAACCCTTTTTGACGAAGGTATTAGGCCATTTGGTTCTTCCATTTGTGATAGTTGTACGGTGTTAGGATCAATGCTTTGGGAAACTCCATTTTTCTGTCAATCTTCGATCTCCAAGCTGTAATACCTGCAAAATAAAGTACTGGTGCGCCTTTTATCTAGCAACTTGTGGGCTCTGATACCATGTAAATGAGTTATAAAACTTGCACAGATGAATCTAACCAGTAAAGGTTGAACACACAGCTTTGCAAAGCAAAAACATTAAAAGAAAATCGAAAGAACAAAAGAATGATTCATTAGAAAATAGGTTAAAATGCTCATGACATAGCATCACAGGTGAAGATCCCAAGGTAATGCACCATAGTGGTGATCAATGAGAAGACTCAATACCTACAACAAGTTCTGGAGAGAACTAGCCAGTTGTGGAGTGAAAGAAGAAGCAAATCAGGGAGTAAATCATGTAGAAGAACTAACGAGTGGCGGAGTTAAAGAATGAGCAAATCAAAGAGTAAATCATGCAAAAGAACTAACCATTTGTGGAGTTAAAAAATAGCAAATCAAAGAGTAAATCATGCAAAAGGAATCTTGCATGTAGTCCCATGCTCTAACTAAGACTCTGCATGTAGGTATATAGTACTTCCAACACCCCTACCGCCCTCACCGTTGATTGGCCTAATCAGTGGAACCATAGATTGAGCCCGCACGATTCCACTCCACTAACAATCTATAAATGTGTAGGCAACGGGTCATAAGTGCCAAAACTTGGTAGCGTTCATTGTTCTGAATCTGCACGTTCATGCAAAACGCAGTTCGACACTCTCTTGGAATGAGCACCACTCCAGGAATTCAAAGCTGCTCCCGCCCTCGTTGACTATTTCCCTGTGGCTGGCTCATCCGATCAACAATAGCTACACTGATCTCCATGCTTGCGCAACAACGCCTTAAAAAAACAACCAGTCAGCCAACCTCCACGTCGACCAGGAGCAACGCCGTTTTGAAAAAGTTGTGGCGAAAAAGTGTGATCATGGAGGAAAATGATCGCGGCAAGCGTGCACCAATAGAAAACTCAACCACTCTTGGGAAATTGAAAAATCAACAATTATTTGGATGATCGGTCGTGCGTCTTTTTAATTCAACAACTACACAAATTGAAATATCAACAACTTTGAGAAATCCACAACCATCAAGGCACGTGTAATTGTTTGATGTTTACGTACATCACTAGTATCATTGAAACAGCAATAGTATCATTGAATCTGATAAGTGTGGGAAAAAATCTACAAATTAGTTTAAAAAATAATATAAATTAGGGTAAAATTATGATAAAATTTAGCATAAATTTTTGAAAATTTGGATTATAGCTATTTAATTTTAAGATTCAAGATTTTAGGTTTTAAGGATTTTTGATAGTACTAAATCTATTTTTATTATAAAAAAAATTTCAAACACTCCACTCTGATTTTTTTAATTTCTTTTTAAACCAGATTCCAACCAAAAAAATTGGAAATATATAACAATATGTATTCATCTATTCTGATAAAATTAAATTTAAAATCCAAATTCCAACTTAATAACTAAAATTTAATAAATCCATAACTGTGACATTAACTAAAATTTAATAAATCCATAACTGTGACATTAACTAAAATTTAATAAATCCATAACTGTGACATTGTTGTGCATGTACGTCTACTTCCAGTGGTTTTGCAGAGTAAAGTGTAAATAAATAGTTATTGATACACAGACAGAGTAGCAAAGGTGCAGCTGGTAACTTCATTGGAGTTGCGAGATCATTCAGTCGAAAACATAGAGGTTGAGCTCACATTCCCCAATATCTGTAACACATTTTGGTTATTGCTTCTCTGTTATTCTATATCCAATGGCAGATATGATTAACTTGACAACAGTTGGTGACGCTACTTGCTCGGCATCCTCCACCACATCCATATCACAGGGCAATAGCTGCAGCTATGTTTTTGATGTATTCATAAATCACCGTGGTCCTGACGTGAAGGAAGGCCTCGCCAAGCATATCTACCATCGCCTGAAAGAACATGGATTAAGAGTATTTTTGGACCAGCCAGAATTGGAAAAGGGAGATAGCGTGACTTCTCAAATCGAAGAGGCGATTCGAACTGCCACGGTCCATGTTGCAATTTTTTCTCCAAGATATGCTGAATCTACTTGGTGTCTCAACGAATTAGTATTGATGTTGGAGTCGGGCTCAACAATTATTCCCGTCTTTTATCATGTCAATCCTTGGGAGCTTCGGTGGACGCGGATCCAAGATGGAGTTTATGCTCGAGCCCTGAGCATACTCCGGTGTATCCTTCTGTGTAAAGAGGACGAAAATGGAGCGTATGCTCGAGCCCTGTGCATGCTGGAAAAGAAGACAACAATAGATCCTCAAACCAATACAAAGAGGCCACGGCATAACTCGAAAACTATTGAGAAATGGAGGAATGCCCTTTCTATTGTAGCAGACACAAGCGGCATTGACCTGAAGGCGTGTAATGGGTAAGAGCGCCCCTGCTTCTCCCTTCTTAGCTTTTAATTTGGTGGATTAATAAGCATATAGATATCTTTTAGGCGTTCCTTACAGACACACATTTATTGTGGATATTATTCAGTGACGAAGTACTGCTCGTTGATGAGATCGTTGAACAAGTTCTGAAAAAAGTTCGCAGACCACTTCTGAATGTCGCTAAATATCCAACTGGCCTGTTTGAAAAAGTAAAGGATGTGGACATCACAGTGTCACTGCAACGGCAAAGCGGGAAGCCCAGTGTTGTGGGAATTGCGGGTCTTGGCGGAATTGGAAAAACGACCATCGCCAAAGAATTATTCAATCGGGAGATGTCAAATTACGATCGATCTTGCTTCTTGTCTGATGTCAGATCAGGAAATTTGCTTTCCCTGCAGAGTAACCTTCTTAACCGTTTGAGTCTCTCGAATGTACATATAAACAACATTGATGAAGGTATGGGGGCCTTCAAAAGGCATATCTCTTTTTCTAAGCAGGCTCTCATAGTTTTAGACGATGTTGATCATATTAATCAACTAGATGCATTATTTTCCCCACTTAAAGATGCTATTCATCCAGGAAGCTTAATTTTTATTACAACTCGCAATAAAGACGTGCTCACAAGCTCAGGGATCGCAGAGTCCTCTATTTACACGCTGAAAGGCCTAAATCGAGAGCACTCGCAAGAACTCTTTTGCTCCCATGCCTTTGGTCAGCCCCGTCCTGCGTTGGGATTTGAGGACGTGGTGGAAAAGTTTTTGGATATCTGCAATGGGTTGCCCTTATCTCTTAAAGTGCTGGGAGCCCTTCTTTGTGGAAAATATGATTTAGAATATTGGAGAGCGCAATTGCACAAAACCTCCAAAATACTTCCCAGCGATATTCAAAGCACATTAAAAATTAGTTATGACGCCCTGGATAAAGAGGAAAAACAGATATTCTTAGACATTGCCTGTTTTTTCATTGGAGAACACAGGGATACCGTCATCAGAATATTGGACGGATCCGGTTGGGAAGGATGGCTGGGTCTTCGTAACCTAGAGAACAGATGCGTGGTGGAGGTCGACAGTGAAAACTGTATAAGAATGCACGACCAGGTTAGAGACCTTGGCAGAGATCTCGCAAAGGAAACTCCTGAGCTTCGGCTTTGGTGGTTGACTGACAGCTTTCTTCATAATCTTTCTACGCGATCTCCTGTAAGTATTTTGTAGATTTCAACTGGCTTCAAAATAAAGTTGCATTAATCCTTTGAAGTATTACAACTTTGCAAGATTGACCATCTTGTTTCTAACAGTTCGAGGTGATCAATTCAGGTGCGTGGAATTAGCATGGTTCACGGAAATGTCTCTGAACAATCTTTGGAAACCCTTGCGGACAGCTTCAACCTAAGCAGCTTAAAGCTGCTTAGGGCTGAAGGTTATTTTGTTGAACGCCTATTCCGGGCTGGGCAAGTACCACAACTAATATATCTCCGCTGGGAGAATTGACCGTACTCGTCCTTACCTTCCTGGATTTCACTAAAAACTTTACGAGTTTTATATATACAGAAGGTGAGCCACCTGCAAACACTGTGGCAACATGAATCCCAGGTAATCTTTTCTTTTTTCTTTGAAACAGATTTTTGTTTTTTTTTTCTCCAAATTATAAAAATTGCTTGCACTTGAGAATTGTCTTCGCATACCACAATGCCAGAATGTTCACATTTACAGTGTCGAACCCATTTTATTAATGTACATTGCAGGCACCTCTAGAATTGAGGGAGTTGTATATTCGTGCTCCCCTTTCAAAAGTTCCAAAGTCTATTGGAACGCTAAAGCACCTCCAAAAATTTGTCTTGTGGGAGAGTCACCTAGAAATTTTGCCAAATGAATTATGTCATATGGATTCCTTAAAACACCTTGCATTAAGGTATTGCTGCAGTCTGCAGGCGCTCCCAAACTCACTGGGGAACTTAACAGCTCTCCAAAGTCTTGACTTGGGCAGCTGTTTTGCTCTGCATACGCTCCCAGACTCGGTTGGGAATTTAACAGGACTCCAAAGTCTTGACTCGGACGGGTGCTCTACTCTCCAGACGCTCCCAAACTCGGTTGGTAACTTGACGGCACTCCAAAGGCTTGACTTAGGTGGGTGCTTCTCTCTGCAGAGGCTGCCTGACTCGGTTGGGAACTTGATGGGTCTCCAAAGTCTTGACTTGGGCGGATGCTCTCGTTTGCAGAGACTCCCAGGTTCGATTGGAAACTTGACGGGCCTCCGACGTTTTCACTTAGGCGGGTGCTTCTCTCTGCAGATGCTTCCAGACTCGGTTGGGAACTTGATAAGCCTGCAACGTTTTCAATTGAGTGGGTGCTCCGCGCTGCAAACACTCCCAGACTCAGTTGGGAATTTGATGGGCCTCCAATATCTTAACTTGGGCGGGTGCTCCGCTCTGCAGATGCTCCCGGACTCGGTTGGGAGCTTGACAGGTCTCCAACTTCTTCACTTGGGAGGGTGCTCCGCTATGCAAACGCTCCCAGACTCGATTGGGGATTTGACGGGTCTCCAACGTCTTCACTTTGGTGGATGCTGCGCTATGCAAACGCTGCAGACACTCCCAGACTGGATAGGGAATTTGAGGGGCCTCCAACGTCTTCACTTGGGCCAGTGCTTCGCTCTGCAGACGCTCCCAGAGAGGGTTGGCAACTTGACGAGCCTTCAACGTCTTCACTTGGGCGGGTGTTCCTCTTTGCAGACGCTCCCAAACTCGGTAGGGAAGTTGAAGGCCCTCCAAAGTCTTTACTTGGGCGGGTGTTCCTCTTTGCAGACGCTGCCAGACTCGCTGGGGAAGTTGACGGGCCTCCAAAGTCTTAACTTGGGCCGGTGTTCTGCTCTGCAGACGTTACCAGACTCGGTTAAGAACTTGGGTATATTCTCCACTGTGCAGACTATCCAAAGCTCTCAGAGTCAGTTGGGAACTTGACGGGTTTCCAAAGTCTTTACTATGCAGAGTCTCCCACGCTAGGTTGGAAACTTTATGGGACTCCAACGTTGAGCATTTTGGAAGAGTGTTGCAATTCACAGATGCTGTCTACAGTTGGGCATACGGCACTGTTGTGGTATTAAGTCAATCAGCGGCACGCCCGGTTTTTCTCATTGGGTGATAATGTTTGGTAGTCTTGGGTGATAATGTTTGGCAGTCTTACCTATGTTTGTATGGTTTTTTTTTTTTTAATTATTTATGGTCATATGAATATAAAATGCATTTGAAAATATTATATTAGCGAAATTTTGTACAGTTATGAATTTGTATGATGTTTCAGGTTGGTTCCAAAGGTGTAAAGATCTGTCTTTTTTTATTGTTTCTTATCATATGAATATAAAATATATTTAAAAAAATTATATTAATGAAATTTTAGGACTTTAAGATTTTTTAAAGGTTTTTTAACAAGAATATAAAGATTGGCTTAAATAAAAAGTTTTAGGTTGGTTTGAAAAAGGTAAATAATTAAATGAAAAGTTGTTTATTAGGTTTTTTAATTTAATATTTATTAAATTTGGTAATTTTTTTTTTTGAATTTTTACACAATAAAAAGAAAATATATATTATATAATTTAGATTTTAAAATAAAAAAAAAAAATTTGTTATATGATTTGGATTTTTATAAGATTTGTTTTTTTGGTTTTGTTGTTTTTTGGGGGAGGGTAGGGCTGGGGAATATGGTTAGAGAAAATTTGATTATTATATGATTTGGATTTTTTATTTTTTTTTAGGAATTATGATCAGAGAAAATTTGATTATTATATGATTTGGATTTTTTTCAAAGAATTATGATTATATTTTTTTTTTATATAGTTAAAATGAAATTGTATTTATGAAAGTATTAATACATGGAATATTTTAGAAAAAAAATTCTATTTTAAATTATATAATTTCAATCAATAATTTTACAATTTCAACAAAATTTAAAAAAATTAATTGAATTTTGAATAAAAACAACTAAAAAATATTTAAATCATAACAAGTTTAAATTAAGTTAGATCTAAGACTTTCCTGATCCATAATGTAGATATTAGTTTTTGGGATTAATCACATTGTTAGGATTTGGTCGACCTTTGGAACCAACTAATATGGTTTAAATTAAGTTATTTTTGAGCTGCGAGGCTCATTCTACAACCTAGTATCAGGGGATGTGTAAGTTTGTCCCTCCATGCCTAGTTAAAATAAAAATTATGTTCTAAATAGAAAAATAATGTTGGCTATAATTAAAAAAAATGAATACGTTGTAAAGTAATTAGAAGTAAAAAAAAAATGTGTGAATGAGATGTTTAAATCTTATATTTTTCAAAAATATTTTAACAAGAGATTTAAATAAACTATTTGAAGATCTATGCTAACTAATTTATGTGGTATCTATGTATAGGAAAGAAATTAAGTTTTATGGTTAGAATTTTTAGTTTCTCCTATAGATACTTTATTTAGCATTCAAAACTACAATGAAAAACAACATAATGTATTTTGCACTATAAAAAAGTTCACTCGTGAAGAAATTTGATCCCTCTCGGCTCATGTTAGATCCGTACTTAAGATGGATTTATGTTGGTTATTTTATTTTTATTTTTAAGGAATGCAAATCTATCTAATATACTCGTTTTTATCAAGTGATTGTGAGGAATGATTGTTATTCTTCTCACATAAATTCAATTTCTACAAATAACATTGATAACATTGACATCTAACCTTTTTGTATCAAAAGTATGTATGTTTCCTCCTAAGAGGTCGCAGGAGTATGTATGCCTTCGTAGACTTAACAATCAAATGGTTGCATTGAGGTGGCCAAACAAGGGGTCTCATACACCAATTTAGTATGTGGCTTACTGGTGACCTTAAAATTAGATAAGAAGAAGAAGAAGAAAGAACAAATGAATTTAAAATGAGAAATAAAAGAAATGTTTAAAAATATGAAGAATTAAAATAATATTATATATATATGAATATTAGAATTTAATCATTTACAAAAGGATAAATTAAAAATTAAATATTTAATTTAATGAATATTTAAAATTTTAGTTTTTCCAACCAATTATTATTAACATCTTATTATATAATTTTTGGTGAAATTTGCAAGTGAGCCTAATAAGGTATCTCCACAATGAATATATGCAATTCCAATAATTCATTTTCTATTAATATTTTTAATTCTTAATCTTTTAAATTATTAATTTACAAGGTCATCATGAAGAGTAATTATGTCATAAATAAGATTCAACTTGGATAAAGATCATAATAATTTATCCTTCCAGCTACAAGGTATCTCAAAAATTGATATTTGCAATTCCAATAATTCTTTTTCTTTTAATGTTTGTAATTCTCAATCTTTTACATTCTTAATTTATGAGGTCATCAAGAAGATTAATCATGTCATAAATAAGATATGAGCTTGGATAGAGATTGTAACAATTTATCCTTTCAACCATTTGAACTAGACACAATGAATTTTCAAGGTTGAATTGATTATATTAATTTTGTTAAGATTAATTTAAACTCTTTCCTTCTCCATTTCAAGAAGTTCATATGTGTGTGTGTGTGTGTGTGTGTGAATTAATGTTATGATATTACGTAGAAAACAAATTTACATGGATTTGAAAAGTGACCATGGAGGATAAAACCTCTCCTCATCTTGTTGCCATTGACGACCAAAGGACCAAAAGACTCCCATAACCAGGTTACATCGAGGCCAAAGCTAGAATTGGACTGTCTTGCTACCCAACTATCCCATACATAAATAACAAATAGACTACCCAAGTATAAATGTCGCCTACAAATTTCAAACAACAAAATATCCCACCAGAATTCCAACATAAGAGACC
Organism: Pinus tabuliformis; assembly: GCA_031772625.1. Taxonomy (NCBI): domain Eukaryota; kingdom Viridiplantae; phylum Streptophyta; class Pinopsida; order Pinales; family Pinaceae; genus Pinus; species Pinus tabuliformis. The sequence continues at coordinate 416,205,924 of CM062808.1, read as the reverse complement.
TTGAAAAATTACTATGACCAATACATAAACAACTAAATTGAGACTAAATTGTCGCATCCAACCATTTCCATAAAAAAAGATTTCAAAAGAAATAACAAGTTCTTTTCAAAACGAGTTGAGAACCACCACGAAGATCATGACGTCGCGACCGGCCTATGCCGACACAAAAAGGAGACCAAAAGAGATAACAATTGCCCTACATAAACAGACCAATAACTATGAGAAGACCAACTTAATGCACTACCTACCATTTATGCTCAATGATCAATATCTGAGGATGAAATATTTGTTGAAGTCCTTGCACTACAACTAGGAGGATCCATTAGGTCCCCACCATCTAAATCACAGAAATATGGTTCTCCACATGCGCCAGGTGGGAGTCAATCCTATCCAAGAAAAACAATTGATTCCTGAGCAGCCTCTCGATGTCTTCTAGGGATGCAAAAGCATTGTACTTCTCCACTTGCTTATCCTTCAAGACCAGGCCCAAAAAGGTCTTCATTTGCCAACGAAGATCCACATAGTTTAGTTATTTCTTCCTCCTTCCCCTAGTATGCCCAGGTTTAGGAACCCAAGCCAACATGTCCTCCAAAAGCTCAGAATCCGAAAAGTATTGTCTCCCCCCCCCCCCGCTTGGGTCTCAAGATTACAAATTTCCTTCCAAGTATTTGGTGAAACAAAATTGAAATATGTGGTAGCCAAGTCATGGGCACAAAGTCTCACGCCTCATTTCCCTAGCTGAGCTCTTCCACCTTCCCCCATTTTTCACCTCATTCTCTATCTTTGCGACATAGCTGAGACTCGGGGGGCACACTTATTGCAACTGCTATGAATGCATCTACCTGCAAAAAAAAAGAGAATGGATGTGACCCACCTCCTACAAGACCATGATACCAGTAGACCAAATCATCACAAAAGCTCCAGACATGTGACCCAAACTTTACAAAATACCCACTAATTGAGACAAGGGATGAAACTTCCTCGACCAAGACCATTTTCCCATTAACCATTGAACAAGAGAAAGACAATACCAATACCAAATGACTTCACAAACCAAGAGTGTGCAACTAGACAATGAATTCAACAACCAACGCTCATCCTTCTATGCAAATGACCCAACATTTCAGAAAACTCGTAATTCACTTTGAATAGGACTCACAAGCCCCAACTTAAGCCATAAATGCACATGTCAAAACAAAACCCAACGCCAAACTAATAAATTTCTCCAGATAGAATCCCTAGACCAAAGATGAAAATACATACACAAAGATTTGTCCCCTAGACACACATACCTAGACCCGATGAAAAACCTAAATAAGGAAACCAAGAATAGAAAATAAATAACCTTAGATTCCACGTTGCACTTGAGACTAGAAGCCCCCAATAACTCTTCTAGAAAGTAATCTCCCAGCTTCCATGAACAAGACTAGGCATCTAGGGAACACCAAGCATTCAAATGACATTTACATTGGCCAACATGACCTCCTTTCCAACCTTTGAAACCCACTACAACCCATAACACTAAGATTCTCACACACTCAAAATGAACAAAGGAACTACACCAGGAGGCCAAGGACCTTACCTTGATTCCTCTCTACTCACCATATAATGTCTCACCGCCCATCAAAGACCTTAAATAAAACCACCACCAACTGTGATACTGCATGCAAGGGAAAGCTTTGTCCTCCCTCTTTAAATGCTTAGTGTGTACTCAGGGTGGTGGGTGTAGCCTCCAAGGCCCTCGTTCCATCTGCATTTACACCCCATCGAGGGAGTATATACAATTTTAAAAATAATGATAAAATTTAAATCAATTTAGTATATCTTCACTATAATAACAATGAATACATTGAAATTTCCATGTAACCATCTCCCTCCCTTTATCATCACATTTGAGGAGGGGTATGATTTTTGTCTTTTCTCATTGATTTGATCCGTCAAGGTTATGAATTTATTTCCATTAGAACTATCCATCATTGTGTGGACCAAAGATAATGGATGGTTCTATTCTCATGTTTTCATTTGGCCCTTTTGAAAGTTTAGATAAACATGAAATTAAAATATTAGTCATGTGATACACATAAATACGTAAGATTATGACTCTTGGTTTCATATCTGAAGAGGTCTCTTCGAATTCTCATGACTCTTGATGTTCACTTGTGGCTTTTCAATTTCCATGCAAGTGAATATTACAATTTACATAATTCCCTATGGATTATGTTTCCAACATTCACCCCTACCCTAGTCCTACCTTAACCCAAAGGGTGTATTTGAGTCCAAGAAGAGAGCTGGAATATGAAGGTAAATAACAACTAATGGCTAGATGTGATCTATAAATGTAGTGGTTTAAGGAAGACCACAAATCAAATGGGGTAGAACAAATCGCAGTCTTCTACTAGTGGTGGTTTAAAGAAGATCAAAAATCAAAAAGGTAGTACAAGCCAAAGTCTTCTATCAATAGTAGTTTAAGGTTAGTCACCAACTATAGAACTTGGCTTGATTCAATTCCTAGAGCAATTCCTAATCTTGCTAGAAGTTTATGTCTTCTACTAAATGGAAGTGATTTTTATAATGGTTTAAAGATAACCACAAACTATTGAAATGGTGGTTTGAAGATGACTACAAGTTATATAGCAAAAGCAATAAGTCTTCTACTAAGTGGTGGTTTAAGGAGGACCACAAACCAACTGTTGGTTTTGGGATGACCATAAACCAAATTTTGTTCATGGAACATGAGTTTGTCTCTGGTTACATCTTAGACTTTGATTTTGGTTGACTCTAGCTCTAGGCTTCGAGTACTAGCTTTGGTTCTGACTATGGCTCAAACTCACTTAATATGAATTTGAAACTGGTAGTTCACTATCAATTTCCACCTCATCAGATACAAGGTGAGAGGAAGTGAAAATGAAAAGTATGTGATTTTTAGCTTCGAGAGGAAGTTCCTATACATTTGAAGGTTAAACACATCATACGAAACATGTCACTAATGTTGATATTTCTTTGAAAATTTTATATAACTAATCTAGTATTTATGCATGGAAAGTTTCCATTCTTAGAATACTATGTGATGTGACACAATCCAAGGTCTTGCAGCAACCAAACATGAATTACAAAACCATAATTGTTATTATAGAGTGCATAACCCCAACCATTTGGTTTTGGATACTGTATTAAATTAATTCAAATGACTAAATCACAAAGCATAATAGAGAGTGATTTAAGCCTACACATGAGAAATCAAAATAGATTTCGAATATTTTCTGTTCATTCAGAATGTGATGTTACATACAAGAAATTTAGATCGAAGAGAGTGGAGTCCTCAAAGTACTTGTAATTCATATGTTGTTACATAGTGATACCATGCAACAACCAAAACACTCTCGCTAACTCATATAATGACCAGTTGATCTGAAATTAAAAACTTGAAGGTTTCTTAAAAAAAAATTGCAAGTCTATGTATTGTGGGAGATGGATCAAGTTGCAAAAGCACATAAACTTAGTGCTTTTAGCTTAGTTTGTAGAAATAAAACAAAGAAAAATGAACCATAAAAGAAACACAACACAACAATTTGATACTGGAGTTGACCCTTCCTGGGCTACGTCTCTGGGTCTAGCTTCCAATGTTGGGCCTCTTCAATTATATGCTCAAATCTGAAATTATATCAATTTATAGTGCTCAAATAGAAAAATAGTGTTGCCAATGGATTTAGAATGCTCAAAAACCCCTATCTAGGCTCTTCTTAAGCTGAAAAAGCTTAAAAATGAGCAAGATATGCTTGCTGAAACCAAGATTTGTTATATGTTCTGCAATTCTGCAAAAATGGCTAACCATTCTATGTATTCTGCCTTTTCCCTGCCTACCAAAAGACAAATTTGCCTAGCACTGATGGGATTCCTGTCAAAAAATGCATAAAATGTCACCTCTTTAACTCCGTTAATAACCCCTTAAGCACCCAATTTTCAGCCCCAATAAGCGGTCATATGGCCCATATGGTAAGGGGTCAGGCTAACCACATGTCCCCACCAGTTTAGTTATGTTGCTCCAACCGTTGGTTATGGGGTTGGTTTGTGACTGAGGACCGATGCTTATCCTCCCAGCCCCTCCGTTGTAGCCTCCTGCTGATGGTCCTGTGGGCACTACATAGAACCAGGGTTTGGGCCTAGTCCCTACCCCTCTACCTTCGGCTCCTCCCAACTGGTTGTGTGGTGGCATATAAGACTAGGGGCTAGGTATAACTACTCGACCCCTCTTCCCTAAATGTGCCATTACTCGGTTTGAAATAAAAATGCCCACAATGTTATGTTAAGAACCATTGCATTGGTGTGCTAGTAAGGTGTTGTGATGGCTTGCCAAAGGTCTAGGGGTTGAACCCTATCGAGGCCCTTTGGCCCTGTTGAAAAAATAATTTCGAATAAGAATCTGCCATGTGGTGGCCTATGATTGGTCATAAACAAAACACACCAACCAATAAAATCTCGCCAACCCAACTTGTATGACCCTTCCACATGTCAACATGGGATTGGCCTGTCTAAAATCGTACCATACATAATCAGTTGATGACATCATCATATGGATTGCCGAGTCAGAAACCTAGTCAACTCTATTATTTTACTTTTTAGTTATTTGGAAAAAACTTCTAGACATCATAACTTTCTCATACGACTTCAGATTGAGGCGATTCAAGCGATGTTAGAGACAAGACAACAAACACTATGATTTGGCATTTGTTTTGAGTGATTTTGAGTACTTCCATTTTTGAGAATTTTTCTGATCCCCTAGATCATTCCTCCCCACTAGAAGCTTTTGAACCACCAAAAGTCTTGTTTCATTCAACAAGTAAGTGAAGTAAAACTCCCTCACTTTTCTTATCTCAATCCAATTGAATTTACTTGGATTAGTTCCTTTGAGCCCCATACGAAGATACTCCATGTTGCCTCTGCGTGAAGTTCTTATCCTCTTGTCAAGAATAGTATATTGCTACAATTATTCTATGTATTCAGGAGAAAATTCTTATATGGATGGAATCTAAACATTCTCTCCTTGATATTCAATCATAGGAGTCTCATATAATCTCAATTTTTCCACATTCACGACGACATAAATTTTCATGTATGGTGAAAAATCTAATTGAAAAGCATTATTACCAATCTTCTCTAAGATTGTAAAAAGACCATATTTGATTGCCTTGAGCTTTTTACCTTCACCTTGAAATCTTTCCTTGCTGATATATAGCCAAACTTGATCTCCCACCTAGAAGATGTGGTCAACATGATGCTTGTCATGTCTCGCCTTGTACTTGGCTTGACTCTTCTCCAACAGTTTTTGTACCATTAGATGCACCAAATGAATTTGTTTAATGAAGCGCTTTGCTTGTCACTGCAACATCTTTCCCAAAGATAAAATCTAAGGGAGATTTGGTAAATATCCCAAACTTGCTTCGAATGGAGATGTCTTAGTTGAAGAATGCTTAGCTCTATTGTAGGCATGTTAAATGTAATGTAAGTTTTCATCTCAAAGCTTAAGATGTTTGTTGCAGTATCCATGAAGGATATGTAATATTGTTCTATTCACTACATCTGATTGCTCATTGATTTTTGGATGAAATTTTATGCTCTTTTTCAACTTGGTGTCCATCAGTTCGCATAAACTTGATCAAAATTTCCTGAAAATTTGAGAATCTTGATCATAAATAATAGAAGTGGGAAACCCAAAGTGTACCCATACATTTTGGAAGAACATCTTTGTGGTTTTTTTAGTTGTAACATATTCCTTACATGGCATCAACACACACATTTTGCTGAAATGATCCACAACAACATACAAATAATCATGACCTTTCTTTGACATTGGTAGTCCTACAAAATCCATAGAAATACTTTCCAAAGGACGAGAAAGAAAGTGGAGTATAAAAACCCAATTTCCTATTGCTAGGCTTTCTATTAGCACACATAGAACCTCCTCTTACATATCTTGAAACACTTTCATTCATGTGAGGCCAATAACAATTTCTCTGTAATTGTCAAACTGTTTTTCCTACACCAAGGTGACCAATAATAAGAGAAGTATGAGCTTCCCTTATGATGTTGACTCTTTCACCTTGTGGAACACATGAATTGCCAAGATGATACAACTTGTTATGAACATGATAATCCAACTCTTTAACATGATTGCCTTAAATCAAAGTTGCATAAACATATTTAAAATCATCATCTTGAGCATATTGTTCAATATAAATTTCATGCATGATTGAGTTATGCTTAAGAATGATAGATCCATTAAAATTAGGGCCTGACAACATATCAAAAACTTTGTTGTATATACCTTTCTTGTACCTAATTACCAAATGGAGCTGTTGTATAAATCCCATCCACAGTCCACTTGAAATGTCTAGCTTGTTGTAGCTTGGTTTGAAATTGTAAATATTGCATAGGTTTATGGTCAGTATGAATAGTTGTTTCCTTACCCATCAAATAATGCTTCCATTTCTTCATGCTTTGTACCAAGGCATACAACTCTTTATCATAAGTGTATGTTTTAACCCCATACAAAAATGTTAGAAATATTACTGAGAAGTGCGGGGGACGGGGGGGCGTGGGCAGCGGGGGTGAATCAGTATTAACAAATCAATAACCTTTTCATTTCCATTATCAAATTCATATACGCTACTTCAGTTAAGGCAACCCGCGTGTATACGCAACTGTGTTTAATGCAACTAGCATATATCCATCAAACTTATGATTCAGTTAATTCATCATATGAGTGCATCAGAACATTATTAACCATATAAACAGTAAACATGTGCAATAAAACAGAATAGATCATCACACATAAGAAGCACACATGAACACCATGATATAAGGTGGAAACCCAATGCGGGACAAAAACCACCTGCTGTTGTTTTCTTTAAGATAAGAAAAACCTGTTTACAATATTGTACTAGTGCAGACTCATACCAGTACGCAGGCACCCACCTGCAAAAGGCTACAACCTTCTCTTGTTCTCTAGCTTCTACTAGAAGGGAGCTACAACCCCCTAGCTCTCGTACTAGCCAATATATATTTACTAGTATGTAGGCGCCGGCCTAAGGAAGGCTACAACCATCTCTTTTCTTCCAAGGACCACGTTTCATAAATTTTCATATTGCATCCATCAATACAACACAATCACCACTGCAATACAACCATCAACTATATCTGCATCATCAATCTCTGAATCACCCAACAATTGAATCACTGAAACCCTGTCATCAAAACACAGTCCCCAGAACATAGAGCAAAACCCAGAACTCTGCAACAACCACTAGAACCAACAACAACCTCAAATATCAAATGTCATAATGTATACGCTACTTCGCTGTGTCGAACCAGCATGTATACGCTCTTCCACCAAAGGGAACCTGCGTACAGATCTGAAAATAATTACTTATACCTTTGCTGCAATTTTCAACTTCAGATATACCCAGACCATAAGATATAAAGGATAAGACATGCGTCAGTATTCAAATCTATTCATGATCATACCATATAATGATAATGCATTTTAGTCTTCATAGTCCCAGTTCATCAACCTTCATTTGCCACATAGGTGCATCCTTAGCAAAGCATCACATACCCATAACTTGCATACTAGATCTCACCCTTCATCAAATATTCATCACTTGCATGCTTGCACTATGGCCTAATGATCTTCTTCTCCTTATATAAGTTTAGGCCTCTCTCAATACCATGGTCCAAAACCACGTAGGACCAATACCTTGGACCTGGGGTCAATACCACAGACCAAATACCATGGACCAATACCAAAATACCATGGACCAAATACCACGGACCAAAACTTAGTTTTCCAACATGTACGTATCTTTCCTTCTGTGAAAGTGTGTGTATGTTATACACGCCTTTTGGTTTGCTAACTTGCGTGTACACGCGGCTTGGTCTATAGTGAACCTGTGTGTACACGCGGCTTGGTCTATAGTGAACCTGCGTATACCTTACTTTCTTGATTCTTGTTGTTTACCTGCTATACTATGATCTTCCATCTGAGAGAGTTGTCATTAATGACAACACTTGTGTCATACCTATATCATAATGCCAACAAAAATTACTCGCACATGAATTCTAAAACAAAAAATAAACAATGCGAGAGCATAACACATAAAACACATATACAAAAAGACTTTCCCATGGATCCCAAAACCGGGACTACCAGATTGATTTTTCATTATTTTCCTTTTATATGTTACAATACATATATATACATGCTGAAGCATCCAATACCATGGACCGAAAACCATCGCGACCAAAACCATGTACGAAAACAATGCACAAAACCATAGGTAGGTTCGCTCATCTAATATAGGGCCCAAAAATATTTTCCTCAGGGTGCTGCCCCAGACCCCATAGAGGGGGGCTACCCGCCCCCATAAAACCTCTTGGATAGGGGGGCTTCCCCCCCATAACCCCCCGGTTAACTAGGGGAGTTAGTTGTGGAAAGAATATAACACAACCCAACATTCTCCCACTTGTTGTTTTCTTTCCACGGGAGAGCTTAGTCATTTATCCATCCCTGCAATTCCCATTGTTTCTCTACACCAAGAGAACTTCTCAGAGCTCACAAATTTTGTCAATGCATCTGTAATATTTTTTAAAGTGTCCACCTTTACTAGCAACACCTTTTTGTCTTCTATCATATCCCTCACAAAGTGATACTGAACATCAATGTGCTTTTTCCTTGAATGGTAAGCGGAGTTCTTTGCCAAGAAAATTGCACTTTGGCTGTCACAATCTATCCTTAAGGATCCTTGCACTAACCCCATACTTGAACACAATCTCTACAACCAGACTGCTTCCTTGCTTGCATGAGTGGCTTCCATGTATTCTGCCTCCGTAGTTGATAGTGCCACTATAGATTGTTTCTTACTCATCCAAATGACTGCACCTCCAAATAGGTTAAACACATACCCACTTGTAGGTCTTCTCTGATCCACATCTCCAACCCAGTTTGCATTAACAAAGCCATGAATATTCAATATTATGTCCAATCTTGGTCTTCCTTGGTAGCACAAATCATAATCACTAGTGCCACACAAATACCTGAAAACCTGTTTCACTGTTGTCCAATGCTCCTTCCTTGGTTTTGACATAAACCTGCTCAATACTCCCATTGCATGTGCAATGTCTGGTCTAGCATAGACCATTGCATACATTAGGCTATCAACTACACTTGCATATGGAACACGGGACATGTCATCTTCCTCTTCTTGTGTCTTGGGACACTGTTCAGCAGATAAATTCACACCTACAGGAATAGGAACCTTCACCAGTTTACTATCCTGCATATTAAACCTCTGCAGTATTGTCTCAACATACTTCCTCTAGTTTAACCAGAGCTTCCTCTTTGCCCAATCTCTTTTAATTTCCATGCCCAAAATATAGTTTGCAGCACCAAGATCTTTCATGTCGAATTTGGAGGACAATTGGGTCTTCAAATCCTGGATAATTTCTTTTTCATTTCCAACCAACAACATATCATCCACATACAAGACTAGATAAATAACACGGTCACCAATTAATTTAAAATATACACAGTGATATGCTTTTCATCTGGTGAAGCCAAGTCCCCATATAAATGCATCAAATTTCTGATACCACATCCTTGGTGACTGTTTTAACCCATACAAAGACTTTTTTAACTTGCATACCAATTATTTCTTATCCTTCATCGCAAAGCCTTCAGGTTGCTTCATGTAGATCTCCTCTTCCAGATCCTCGTGAAGAAATGTTGTCTTCACATCCACCCGTTCTACCTCAAAATCAAAAGCAGCAACAACAGATAAAAGTAATCTAATAGAACCTACCTTAGCAACAAGAGAAAATGTATCACCAAAATCAATTCCCGACACTTGGGAATAACCTTTTGCTACCAACTGAACTTTGTATTTCTCCACCTTTCCTTCTGCATTCGTCTTCTTCTTGAACACCCATTTGCTACCAATGGGTTTCCTTCCAGCCGACAACTCCACCAGATCCCATGCTTCATTCTTGTGCAAAGATGCCATTTCATCAACCATGGTCTCTTTCCAGAGTTTTCCATCCTCTGAATCTATTGCTTCCTTCACAGTTCTGGGATCATCATTAGTAATAGATAAAACAAAATTTTGAACAAAAAGCAGATGGACTATACCTTTCTGGCTGCCTTATTTCTCGAATTGATCTTCTCACAACCGGAGTTTGTGGCTCTTCATCTTCTGATTCCTCTTCTGCTATAGAGTCTGATTCTTTCTCCTTTAGCTCAAACTCTATCTTCTCAGGTACCTTTGATGGCACTTCATGTTTAATAATATATTTCACCTCTCTGAACACCACATCTCGGTTGTACACAACTTTCCTTGTTATTGGGTTCCAAAGCTTATAACCCTTTAAACCATCCTTATATCCAATAAATATGCAATTTTTATATTTACTATCCAAATTTGTTCTTTTCTCCTTTAGAACATGTACATATGCATCACATCCAAATACCCTCAGATGTGAAAGAGAGGGTTTGTTACCAGTCCATACCTCTTGTGGAGTCTTATCCTCCAACGCTAATGAAGGTGATCCGTTGACCAGGTAACATGCAGTCTCTACTGTCTCTGCCCATAATTCTCGTCCTAACCCAACACCACTGAGCATTCTTCTTGCCCTTTCCATCAACGTCTTGTTCATTCTTTCTACAACTCCATTTTGCTCAGATATGTATGGAGTAGTCTTTTGTCGTGATATACCACACTTCTTACAGAATTCTTCAAATTCCTTGCTGCAAAACTCTCCATCGTTATCCGTCATTAGCACCTTTATCTTCTTCTCTGTTTGGTTTTCCACCAGAGACTTAAATTCTTTAAACCTGTCAAAGACTTCATATTTCTTCTTAAGGAAATATATCCATGTATTCCTTGAGAAGTCATCTATAAATGATACATAGTACACAGACTTACCCAGTGATGGAACCTTCACATGTCCAAACACATATCTGTGCACAAGCTCTAATATTTGTTTCGCCCTCTTACCACTAGAGGGGAAACTCACCCGATTCTGCTACCCATATACACAATTTTCATAAAAATCAAAATCCAGAGAGATATTAGTGATACCTTCTATCATACCTTTACCATGAAGTATTCGAAGGCCCTTCTCTCCAATATTTCCAAGCCTTTAATGCCATAGCATGGTCTTTTCTCCACTTTCAGGAACCACAGAATTGTTTCATCCATCAACAACAATGCTACCTTGCCTTCCTATCATTCCCTAAGAAGACATCACCACCATCATATTTTTCATACTCGCAGAACCATTCTCTATGGGGAGTGAAGTGAAAGGATGAACCTGAGTCAATCAACCATGCCTCATGATCTACATGTGTACTTGAAGAAGCCAAGTACGCATCCCCTCCTTCATTTGAGGTGGTTTTTGCCTCTACAGGAGGAGCATCATTAGATCCCTTTCCTTTGTCAGGAGCTTTAGATTTACATTCCGTCTTGTAGTGCCCTTCCTTTCCACATTTCCAGCACACCACCTTTACAGGTTTTGCTAGAGACTTAGATCTCCCTTTAGAATTAGATCTCCCACTCGATGACTTATTTTTGTTTCTGTTTAGGAACCGTGCTCGTACAGACAAGGCATCACCATTCTAGCACTCCATATTTTTCCATCTCATCTCCTCCATTAGTAAGGATGAGATTATTTCATCAAACTACAAGAAAATTGCATTTCTACCTATTGCAATAACCAGACTATCCCACGAATCTAGTAGAGAACATGACAAACTGATGCAATTATCTTCCTCTGAAATTTTAATATCAACATATAATAACTGATTTACCACAGTATTAAATGCATTCAGATGCTCTGTCACCAAGTCTCTGTCTTTTATCCTTAGGTTATACAGCTTTTTCGGTAGGAACAGTTTATTCACCAGAGACTTAGATTGGTACAAAGTCCCTTATTTGACCCACAAAGCCTTAGTCGTAGTTTCCTTGATACATTCAGCAATACTAAATTTGAGACACACAATCGTATTGTGCTCTTTGCCTTCTGATCCAACTTCTTCCATTCTTCATCAGACACTCTTGTTGGTTTAGTACCCATATCTACCGTGATCCACTGATCTTTATCTACCAATAGATCCTCCATCTTGAGTTTCCATAACTCAAAACTATGACCATTAAATTTCTTGATCTCTATCTTTCCACTGCTTGCCATCTTCTTTCACCACCAGAATCGATCCTGCAGATCTCCCACTTAACAAGGTCTACCATAGGCCCGAGGGAAACCCCTCAACAACTAAGGTGTCCCCTTGAAGCCAAAACAACTATGATAACAAATGTAGGTTTTAACCCCATATAGAAATTACCTACATATGAATTCTAAAACACATAAAATAAACAATGCGATAGCATAACACATAAAACACATATACACAGAGATTTCCTCTGGATCCCAAAACCGGGACTAGCAAATTTATTTTTCATTATTTTCTTTTCATATGTTACAATACATATATATACATGCCGAAGCATCCAATACCATGGACCGAAAACCATCGTGCCCAAAACCATGTGCGAAAACCATGCACAAAACCATAGGTAAGTTCGCTCACATAATATAAGGTCCAAAAAAAATTTCCCCTAAGCGCTGCCCCAGACCTTGTAGAGGGGGCTTACCCGACCCCGTCAAACCCCCTATAAGCCCCTAGTTAACTAGGGGAGCTAGTCATGGAAAGAATATAACACAACCCAACAATAAGTTGGATAGTTAATTATTGCATTGGTAATGTAAAACCCTTCTCCCACATTTACCCAAGTTAGCTAGTCTGCTAGGGTAAACATGTGATGAGAGGCTACTATGATGTGATTCAACTCCCCATGTACAATTAAGGAAGTGGAATCGATAAAACCAAACCAATATGATGTTCCACACATGCTACATAACCTTCAGGAGCTAACTAACCCTTCTAGGTGACCAAGCCTTGAGATAACTTGACATTTCACTGATCTGGACCCCCAGCTGCTCCCATGACAAGCCATGCATGTGACAGAGGTCTTCTAGTCACTCCCACAACAAGGCATGCCAACGATTGTGGACTTTTTCAACCAATTCTCAGCCAGTGACCCCAAATATTGTGCCACTTTTGAAGGGCCAAGACTTAGGCCACTGCCCAGAACTTCATCAAATTTCAGAAATGATAAATAGCAATGGAATAAGGCTACTAATGCAATCATTGGTACAAGAAATTGATTTGAACCCTACTATCCATGATAGGAATTTTGTCAAACATGTCACAAATATGCAATCTATAGTTCATAACAATAGATATGAGCATAGATATCTCATACTTATCTCAGACTCATGAAGAAGCATTGATGTTGTAACACCCTCCTCCCACATTTACCCATGTTAACTGACCCGCTGGGGTAAACATGTGATGAGATTCTACTACAATCTGCTTCAACTCCCCATATACAATTAAGGAAGTGGCACTGACACAACACAACCAATCTGACCTTCTGCACATAGCACAAACTTCATTAAATTCTAACCGTTGGGGTAAATTCTTGCTCATATTTGATAAACTTCAATAAATTCCTTAACTTCTATGATGTGCTACGGAATGGTTTGCACGGTACTTCTATTTTGGCTTCAGCCCTTCCATCTTCAAATAAAGACACAAACTGCAAAATACTTCTAACAAGTATAGTTGCTACAGGGTGTTTATTGTGGTGGTTGGGACTATTATTTCAATCAGTCCCCCTTAATCACAATTGCCCCTATTGAAAATTCCCAAACAATTTCCGAGATAAACAAAACTTTCACGTGCCAATGGCTTTGTGAAGATATCAACAAATTGTTCCTGTTACCTGCAGTGCTGCAACACAATTTCATCATTGTTAATCAAATCTCCGATAAAATAATATTTAGCATCAATATGTTTGGTCCTCTTGTGAAAGAAAAAATTCTTTAACAATGCAATTGCTGAGGTGTTGTTGCAGAAAATAGTTGTCGTTCCCTCTTGGTCATGATGAAGATCCCTCAACATCCTCCTCATCCAAACTGCCTAACACACTGTTGTTGTTGCTGCGACATATTCAACTTCTGTTGTTGACAATGACACTATTGGCCGCTTCTTGGAGGCCCATGAAATGGCTTCGGAACCAAAATGGAAAACATATCTTAACGTGCTCTTTCTGTCATCGACACTTCTTGCCCAATCACTGTCAGTGTAACCAACCAACCTGAAATCACTTGTTGTTGTGTACAAAACGCCATACTGTTTTGTCCCATTAACATACCCTAGAATCCTTTTTGCTGCTTGCCAATGTGTCTCCTTGGGTGTCTCCATTAACCTCGACACCAAACTTACTACATACATTATATTCGGCCTAGTGGTAGTCAAATACATCAAGCTACATGTCATGCTTTTGTATAATGTTGGATTGGCATTGCTGTTGTAATCTTCTTTGCTCAACTTCAACCCCATGATAGTTGGAGTTGGTGTGGGCTTGCTGTTCTACATTTTAAACCCCTCCAATATGTCTGCCACATACTTCACTTGAGAGATAAAAATGCTATTTTTCTATTTGCTTCACTTCTATGCCCAAAAAATATCTTAACAGTCCCAAGTCAGTCATTTCAAATTCACTCTTCATGACTTGTTTGAAATCAGCGATGAGGAAATCATCACTGCCTGTAAAAATCAAATCATCTACATATAAGACAACAATAAGAATCTTACCATCACTCTCTTTGATGTAGAGAGTAGGCTCACTGTCACATTTGTCGAAACCATTGTCCAACAAGTAGGAATCTATCCTGCTATACCATGCATGCGGTGCTTGCTTCAACCCATAAAGAGATTTCCTCAACCGATACACTTTGTCTTCTTGGCCTTCTACCTCATAACTAGGCGGTTGCACAACATACACTTCCTCTTTCAACACTCCATTCAAGAATGTTGATTTTAAGTCCATTTGATACACTTTCCACTTATGCTGCACGACAATCGTCACAACTGCCCGCACTATCTCCATCCTTGCAACTGGCACAAAATTCTTCACGTAATATCTTCCATGCTACTACTTATATCATTTGATGACTAGGCTTGCTTTGTGGCTTTCAATCTATCCCTCAATGTTGCTTTTGGTCTTATAGACCCACTTCACTCCAATGACATGTTTTCCTTTCGGAAGGTTCACTAACTCCCATGTGTCATTCCTTTCTATTGCTTCTATTTCTTCCTCCATTGTCGAAACCCATTTTTCTTCTTTGACTTTATCCTCAAAATGGATTGGGTCATCTACATGACAAAACAAGGCAAATAAGGAATTCAGACCAGTGTTACTATCAACCTCATCTTGCTCATAAATTTCATTTAAATTTCTGAATTTTGAATTTTGGTCTACGCCTACTGAAGATGGGCTTGACATATCACTTGGTGTTGCACTTTGCTGCGTGCTTGGAGAAGCACTTGCTTAGTTGCGCAAAATTGTCCTATTATTCGTTGATGGTGTTTCTTGTTGCCTGCTTTGTTGCGCTTGAATAGGAGTAGAGGGAGTCAATGTTGAGGAATTACTTGTTGCTGTTAATTCCTCTTTGTCCTCATGTGGTATACATGCTTTGACATTGACTGTCTTCTCTAAACTTCCATCCCATGCTTCCTCTTCTATAAACTGCACATCTCTGCTGATTATGACCTTCTTGGTTAATGGATTGTAGAGTTTGTATGCCTTGGATTCATCACTGTATCCAACAAATATACATTTCTCCCCCTTTCTATCCAACTTCTTCCTCAACTCATCCAGGACATGTGCATACGCCACACATCCAAAAACTCTCATGTGAGTGACACTATGCTTTCTTCCACTCCATGCCTCTTCAGGAACTATGTTCTGGACGCTTTTGGTTGGACATCTATTCAAGATATATGTTGCACAAGCGACAGCTTCAGCCCAATAATCATTTGGAAAATGCTTTGCCTTCATCATACTAGCCATTTCCATAATGGTCCTATTCTTCCTTTCTGCCACACCATTTTGCTGAGGTGTATACCTTGTTGTAAATTTCTTGTGAATTCCATGATCCCTACAAAAATGAAGGAAATCATTTGAATTGTATTCTCCACCTTTGTCAGTCCTGAGGACTTTGATGTAGTGTTCACTTTTCTTCTCAATAAGAGATTTGTATTGGCGAAAGTGCTCAAACACTTCGACCCATGTCTTCTTTTTGTAGTCATCTATGAAGGTCAATAAATAGTGGCTGCCACCAATTGTTGGTGTCTGCATTGGTCCACATAAATCTGAGTGGACAATCTCCAAAGGTGCCTTTGCCTTTACTGACTTTCCTACTAGAAATGTCTCTCTATGTTGCTTGCCCAAGATACGTCCTTCACATAGGCTGTCCGGTTTTTCTATGAGTGGTAGTCCCTTCACCATGCTTTTCCTATGCAGAAAATTCAAACCTCCAAAGTTGAGATGTCCAAATATCAAATGCCATAACCAATTTTCATCTTTGACCTCTGATTGAAAGTTTACTTGTATGACATCCGTATCTTTTCTTGCATCCTCTTGTGGGTTCATTGAGAGTTGTGCTTGTGCACCTTCTCTCTGCAAATCTGATCTTATTTTTAGGGGAAACATTCTATTGTTTGTCATCTGAACCTTTGCAATCAACTGTCTGAATGGAGGTCTATCCAAAATTATGCACACATCATTTTTGAAAAAGACATTGTAGCCCTTTTGTATGAGCTATCAAATGCTCATGAGGTTATGCTTCAAACCGGGGACAAAGTAAACATCTGATATGTACTTATTCTCCCCCTTCTTTGTTAGGATATTAACGCTTCCTTTTCCCATAACAAAGACTTTGATATCAGTCCGTAATGTCACTTCAGATTTCACACTTTCATCTAGATTGGAAAATGTTTCTATGTTTCCTGACATGTGGTTGCTACACCCTGAATCTTGATACCATATATCATATCACTTTGTTTTTCTTGTGCTACATTACAAGCTAAAAACGTGTTATCATGGTTCTGACTTTCTTTTGTGAAATTTATGCTTGGCTTGTCATATTTCTTCTTTCTACATTCATTTGCATAATGTCCATACTTCTTATAGTAATGACATTGAACTTGAGATTTATCATACCTCTGACCTTGTGCTTGATTTTGGCTTGGGCCTTGACTTGGATTTTGATTGCTGCCTCTTCCATTTGAGCTTGAAGGGCTGCTTCTTCCACTTCTGTGTGGTATTCTTCCTCTTCCTCTAGCATATGATCTTCCTCTGCCTCGAACTTGACCAAATGATACTTGTGTTTTGAAGGCATGCTCCAATGAGGAGCTTGTTTCTCTATTTAGTCTATGTACATGAGAAATCAGTGATGCATTAAGCTCATCCACTAAGAACTGTGAGAGATCATTTGTCTCTTCTCAAATCTTGCTAGAAAACTTTCTCAACTATTCTTCTTTCCTCAAGTGTCTCACCATGAGACCTGATTTGAGTAACTAGCCCAATTACATGTGAAAAAAACGAGTCTACATTCTCAAACTCTTTCATACAAAGTATTTCAAAGTCTCTTCTCAACATTTGCAGCTTTGTTGTCTTGACTTTTGCCATGCCTTGGTGGGTTGTCTGGAGTGTGTCCCATTCTTGCTTGGACTTCATTGCTACTGCAACCCTTGGGAAAACACTTTCATGAATTGCTTGAAAAATGTAGAAGAGGGTTTTTGCATCCTTCTTCCTGTTATCTCTTAACAACTCTCTTTTTTCTTGAGACAGGACATTGTATGTTGTTGCATCTGCTGGTTCTTGAAAACCATTCTCCACCAAATGCCAAATGTCTTGAGAAGAAAACATGTCCTTCATTGTAATAGCCCAATAATCATAATTTTTGCCTTTAAACTGAGGTATTTGAGGATTAGTCAATCTTTTGCTTGATGCTTCCATTTCTAAGTGTAAGAAAACAAACTTTCTACCTGCTCGTAAATATGCTAAAAACAATCTACCCTCAAAACAATTTTAACTTCTAGTAAAAACACTTGTTTTTACATTAACAAAGTTTAACCCGAAAATTCTTGTTTTTACATTAACAGAGTTTAACCTAAAAACACTTGTTTTTACATTAACAGAGTTTAACCCGTTCTACCATGTTAGAAAATAGGATTTAGGTGGAGAGACAGGGGAGAAGAAGCATAGGAAAGTAGTTTCGCGGAGAGTTCACATGCGTTAAGGATTTTGGCATAGCTATACAAGGATTTCACGCAGCTATCCCGAGGCTTAAAAAACACAGAATTCACTCATGGCAAAAAAAATAGAGTAAAACAGAGTAAGCTTGGAGCAACACAATAAAAATTTAAGATTAAATTCTAATTCATGAAAATACATTTATATGAGACTGTGGCTCATTCACCAAGTAAAACAAATGTTTACAGTGATTTACACTTCACAAGGGGTTGCAGAATAACACACAGTAAAACGCAGTAACTGTTGTTTTCACGCACCCACCAAAATTTGCTCTACGATTTTCTCCTCACAGACTCTAGGTGTCTAACTTAACCAACCTCTCTTTCCCTCACTTACAAAATGACTTTTACATCTATATTTATCTCAACATAGAATTTGACATTAATACATGACAAAGAAAAATAATTAATACGATGTTATTGTTGAGTGTCGACAGTAATCGCGCAGGTGTTTATGGAGTAGGGACAATAGTTGCGCTGTAAATGCTTGCCCATATTTGCTAAACTTCATGTGATGTGCTACAGAATGGTTCGCGTGGTACTTTTATTCTGGCTTCAGTCCTTCCATCTTCAAACAAAGACGCAACCTACAAAAATACTTTTGACAAGTATGGCTGCTATTAGGGTGTTTATTGCGGTGGTTGGGATTATTATTTCCATCACACATCTGATTGGGAAGGATGGTTGGGTCTTCGTAACCTAGAGAACATATGCGTTGTTGAGGTCAACAGTGAAAATTGTATAAGAATGCACGACCATGTTAGAGACCTTGGCAGAGATCTCGCAAAGGAAACTCCTGGATGTGAGCTTCGGCTTTGGTGGCTCACTGACAGCCTTCTTCATAATATTTTGACACGATCTCCTATAAGTGTTTTGTAGATTTCAACGGGTTTCAAAATAAAGTTGTGTTAATCTTTTGAAGTATTACAACTTTTTAGGATTGACCATCTTGTTTTTAAAAGTTCGAGGTGATCAATTCAGGTGCGTGGAATTAGCATGGTTCACGGAAATGTGTCTAAACAATCTTTGGAAACCCTTGCGAACAGCTTCAACCTAACTTGCTTACAATTTCTTTGGGCTGAAGGCTATTTTGTTGAATGCCTATTCCGGGTTGGGAAGTTACCACAACTAATATATCTCTATTGGGAGAATTTCCCATACTCATCCTTACCTTCCTTGATTTCACTCAAAACTTTACGAGTTTTATATATACAGAACGTGAGCCACCTACAAACACTGTGGCAACATGAATCTCAGGTAATCTTTTCTTTTTTCTTTGAAGCAGATTTTTGTTTTGTTTTTCTCCAAATTATAAATATCGCTTGCACTTGATAATCGTCTTCGCATACCACAATGCCAAAATATTCACAATTACAGTGTCAAACACACTTTATTAATGTACATTGCATGCACCTCTCAAATTGAGGGAATTGTATATTCGTGCTCCCCTTTCAAAAGTTCCAAAGTCCATTAGAACGCTGAAGCACCTCCAAAAATTTGTCTGTATGAGAGTCACCTTGAAATTTTGCCAAATGAATTCTGTCATATGGATTCCTTAAGACACGTTGGATTAAAGTATTGCTCGGTCTGCAGATGCTCCCAAACTCACTGGGGAACTTAACCGAGTCTTCAAAGTTTGGACCTATGCAGGTGTTTTGCTCTGTAGACGCTCCCAGACTCAGTTGGGAATTTAACGGGACTCCAAAGTCTTGACTTGGAGGGGTGCTCTACTCTCCAGATGCCCCCAAACTCAGTTGGTACCTTGCTGTCACTCCAAAGCCTTGACTTAGGTGGGTGCTTCTCTTTGCAGAGGCTACATGACTCGGTTGGGAACTTGACGGGTCTCCAACGTCTTGACTTGGGGGGATGTTCTAGTCTACAAAGGCTCCTAGATTCGATTGGAAACTTGACGGGCCTCTGACTTTTTCACTTAGGCTGGTGCTTCTCTTTGTAGATGCTTCTAGACTCGGTTGGGAACTTGATAAGCCTACAACATTTTAATTTGAGTGGGTGCTTCACGCTGCAAACACTCCCAGACTCTATTGGGAATTTGGTGGGCCTCCAATATCTTGACTTAGGTAGATGCTCTACTCTATAGATGCTCCCAGATTCGGTTGGGAGCTTGACAGGTCTCCAACGGCTTCACTTGGGTGGGTGCTCGGTTATGCAAACGCTACCAGACTCAATTGGGGATTTGATGGGTCTCCAACGTCTTCACTTTGGCTAATGCGCCGCTATGCAAACGTTACAGACACTCCCAAATTGGATTGGGAATTTAATGGGCCTCGAATGTCTTCACTTGGGTCAGTGCTTTGCTCTGCAGACGCTCCTAAAGTGGGTTGGCAACTTGACCAACCTCCAACATCTTCACTTTCGTTGATGCACCGTTATGCAAATGTTGCAGACACTCCTAGATTGGATTGGGAATTTAATGGGCCTCCAACAACTTCACCTGGGCCAGTTCTTTGCTTTGTCGACACTCCCAGAGTGGGTTGGCAACTTGAAGAGCCTCCAGCGTCTTCACTTGAGTGGGTGTTCTTCTTTGTAGGTGCTCCCAAACTCGGTAGGGAACTTGATAGGCCTCCAAAGCAGGCCTGGAATTTGACGTCTTTTAAGACGTATTTGACGACAACCAGAAAATTTAACCCGTCACATATTACTTCTCTTTGATATCTGCAACCTGTCAGAATGACATCTGATTTCAAATTTAAATCATCAAAAATTATAATACCTATACCATTGAAGGGATTTTCCTCTCAGCATAAGTTTAAATACAAGTAGTTGGCTGCACTCTCAATCTCTCGAGCATATCCATATTAAATCCACAACTCTATGATAAAGCATAATTGCATTGAATATTTATAACTGGGAATTCAAGTTTCCAACAATTGTTCTACACTCTCAATCTCTCTGGCATGCCCATAGTAACTCAAATACGGTGAAAGCTTATTAATCAAAATACAATGCCATATCACAATCATTTAGTGCACTCAGATTGTGTTCCAAATTCCAATGTAATCTTTCTAAAACATCCCCGCAAAAATAGGGTTCCCCCATCCCCAACTTCAACTACGCCTGGCACCCTTGGGCCTTTCCCATTTCCCACAGGATTCCGGCACCGAATCCATCTCATGCGGGGAATTCCCTTTTGGCTGCAAGAATCGTTTCACGAGCCTTTCTATTGTAGTCCTACTATTCATATAGAGGCGAATGTTGTCGAGGACAGCGTGGACGACTTGCCCTCCGCTGCCATAACCTTTCTGATTAAGATGTTTTTGGCATTGTGCAGAAATGGAAGGAGAGGAGGATATGACACAATTCTTTAAAATTAAGGTATGCCTCCATGGTAAAACATGATTTGTTTTGTTAATGCAAATTGGAAATTAAAGAGCTTGGTTTATTATAAATGGTTCAAATGGTTTTGTGAGTAGATTTTTATCCTTTTTGTTTAAATATTTAAATATTGTTAAGTACGTTAGGATTAGTTTATTATCATAATCTTATGTTTTCAAATTCGATTTCTGATTTTCTTAGTGCACCATATCTCTTTCTATTGTTTTCTCTTTGAATTTATCATCTTTCAAGTCAATTTTTTTTCTTTCAATACAATAGGTGGTCTGACATTTTACCAATTTTTTTTGGAATACTCATAAAAATTTTCGTAAAATATTTTTATTTTTGGAAACCTAATGCAATTGATCTTTTATCTATACCATTCATGTCAATTTGTTGTATAATGCAATGTCCTATAGCACCCATAATTACTTCTAGTTAGAATTTGTGTGTTTATCACTGGATTTGTTAAGGGTTCAAACTTTGTACAATCCTAATAACCAAATTATTATCTCAACTAAAAACTTTGTGGGATAATCTTTTAAGAAGACACCATATGATTATAAGTTTTTAAAATAGTTATTATATAATAATATGTTTGGCTGAATATATCAAATTCCAAATTTGATATGTTATTCATTTGTGTGAACTTTTCATATGCATTTTGAAACTTCACATATTCAAATTTAAATGGATTGAGATAGCATTCATACTAATACTAATAATATTGAATGCACCCAAAACTTTAAATTTATTGACATAAGCGTACTTATGCACTTCACACTTCCTCAAGAGTTGAGAGGCCATCCTGATCTCACTCGCATGCCCAACCACGGTTTAAAATATCTATAGTTTACATCGTTGCTATTACTCCAGTAAAGCACAGAAGTATTTTGAGGTGTTTTTGACTTGCTAAAGAAATGCTAGGACTTACTCCCAATGTGATTGTGGAGGTTGTACGTTTGATTGAGGCTGTTAGTTTTATGAGTTTTATGAATGTACATGGTTTGAGGTTAATAAAAATTTAGTTGTTTCAGCGAGTGGTAGGCACTTGATGTTGGAAGCTTTTCTTATTTAAAAAAAAAAAAATCAAAATGCTATTGTGTATTTTTTAAAATAATTTAATTGTATTTTTGGGTGGATTTTAAAAAATTAATTTAATTGTTTTTTAGGTTTAATGTTGATTTAATTAGTTATAATATATTTTGGATTGTTTTATAAATTAATTGTTTTAATGATTAAATGAAATTGAAGTTCAATTTAATATAATTATAACACATAACTCTTAAAAAAGAAGTAAGGATTAGTTGTTTTGCTTATATTTTCAAAAGTCTGAAGAATTTATAATGCTTTGTATGAGTAAGAATAAAAATAAATTATGGATATCTCATTATTATATAATAAAAATAAATTATGGATATCTCATTATTATAAATCTTTTAGCCAAAAGCATTAAGTATGAGTCTCAGTAGTTCTTTTCTTCATCAATTCTTTCTCTCACATACGCATAGATATATACTTAATTAAAATCATATAAAATTTAAAGATATAAAAATTAATTGAATTAAGGTCTAATTATTTTTCATTATATAAATAGAAAGTTATTATATGAATAACAAAATCTATATCCTTAAATCCACTTTGCAAATTGAAATAGTTTTTAATGTCAAATATTTATAACATAAAATAAAATTGAGAATGAAATAACTTATTTTTTTAATTTGAAAATAAGATACTATATGATTAAAAAGAGAGAATTAAACCAAAGATATTACTATAGAATAAAATTGCAACAATTCTTAGGAAAAACAAGGTACTTTTGGAGGAAGATTAATGAAATTTGAGATGCAAAAGTAGTTGAAAGAGACTTTCCAGATA
Source organism: Pinus tabuliformis (assembly GCA_031772625.1). NCBI lineage: Eukaryota > Viridiplantae > Streptophyta > Pinopsida > Pinales > Pinaceae > Pinus > Pinus tabuliformis. Next base: position 416,182,442 of record CM062808.1, on the reverse strand, counting down.
AGGGGAAGTTGACATTCACAAATTTGAGTAGAATGTAAAATGAAAGGCATGAAAAATATAATAAGATCATCAAACTTCCATTTGATAGACAGAGAAGATTTGAAATTCCAGGATTCCAAGACTGCTCTAAAGTCTTTACTCTGGCGGGTGTTCTGCTCAGCAGATATTACCAGAGTCGGTTGAGAACTTGACCGGGCTTCAAACTCTTCGATTGGGTAGATTCTCCGCTGTGCAAACTATACAAAGCTCTCAGGGTCGGTTGGGAACTTGACGGGTTGGCGCAGGTGCAACACTATGCAGAGTCTCCCACGCTCCTTCGGAAATTTGATGGGACTCCAACGTTCTCACTTGGAACATTGGAAGGGTATTGCAATCTACAGATGTTGCAAATTTGAGGTCGTTGGAAATGCTTGAGGTGTCTTAATGTCTTAAACGAGAATGTCGTAGGTATTAAATCAATCAGCCGCACCAGGTTGTTGCACCCCAATGATCTCCCTTGCAATGAATGGATTCTTTTTAGCGTTTTGAGGTCGTTGGAAATGCTTGAGAGGTGTCTTAATGTCTTAAACTGCAATGTCGTAGGTATTAAATCAATCAGTCGCACGCCCCGATATTGCACCCCGATGATCTCCCTAGAATGAATGGATTTATTTTTGTATTTGACTTTATGGTGCGCAAATTGGTCATGGTTCGAGGCCATCCTTAAGTCGATTGCGGATTTCTGGAATACCCACTTGATTTCTCAATATTTCGGGAATCTGGATAATATTGGATTGTTTAATGTATCCAATAGTTTTGGGTTTTTTCATTGGGTGATAATGTCCGCGTTAATCTGGATAATATTGGATTGTTTAATGTATCCAATAGTTTTGGGTTTTTTCATTGGGTGATAATGTCCACGTAGTACGCTGAGGAGTTGCTCAGAAAGTTATAAAAATTTGGGTCATATTTAGAGAAAATCCAGCAAGGATTTTTGTAAATCCAAGTTATAGTTATTAAACTTCAAAATTTTAGGTGTTTTAAAAGTTTTTGATGGTGCTGAATCCATTTCCACTATCAAAAACACTATTGAAACACTGTTTCTACAAGATTTTTTGAAATTTTTTTGCCTAGATTCCCACCAATTTTGGCCGTCCAAGCAATTCCTCCGCCTCATTAGAGGACTCCAATAATATTTGCCACTCTTACGTAATTGTTTGTATATATACTTTTCCATACATATATATATATATATATATATATTCTTAAATGTATATGTTTGCATGATTTTTTTATTTTTTTTTGTTATATCAATAAATGTATTTAAAGATATTATATTAGCCAAATTTTGTGTAAAATTGTTTTTATATGAATATAAAATGTATTTAAAAATTTATTTTAATGAAATTTTAATATTTTTAAATTTTAATTTTTTTTTTATAATAATACAAAGATTTGTTTAAATAAGATGAGAGTCGTTTAAAGTGGCTGGAATCTGGACAAAAAAATTTCAAAAAATCTTGTCTAAGACACCTAAAATTTTGAAGTTTAACCGCTGTAACTTAGATTTATAAAAATCCTTGCCGGATTTTCTCAAAATATGACCAGAATTTCCATAACTTTCTCGGCAAAAAAGTACTCTCCTTCGTAATAAATTTTTTTAAGTTGGTTTGGTAAGTCTAAATAGTTAAATGAAAAATTGTTTATCATGTTTTTTATATTTAATATTTATTAAATTTGGTAAAAAAAATTCATATATGATTTTTTTACAAATTTATTAAAATAAAAATATAATTATTATATGATTTGGATTTTTTTCTATAAATTAGAATTAGATAAAATTCGATTATTATATCATTTGGATCTTTTTTCAAAAAATTATGATTAGAGTTTTGTTATATAATTGAAATGAAATTGTATTTTTGAAAGTACAAATATATTGAATATTTTAGAAAAAATCACCATTTTAGATTGTACAATTTCAATCAATAATTTTACAATTTCAATAAAGTTTTCAAAACTTAATTGAATTTTAAATAAAAGGAACTAAAAAAATATTCAATCAAGTTTAAATTGAGTTATTTTTATTTTTAAGGAATGTAAATTTATCTAATATACTTAAGTTTATCAAATTATTGTGAGGAATGATTGTCATTTTTCTCACCTAAATCAATTTCTACAAATAATATTGATAAATATTATTGTAAGGCATCTAACTTTGTATAAAAAATATAAAAAGAAAGAACAAATGAGTTTAAAACTAGAAATATAAAAAGTGTTCAAAATATGAAAAATTAAAATAAAATTTTATTTATTATATATTTCATCTCTTATATATATATATATGAGAATACTAAAATTTAATCATTTACAAAAGGGGAATAAAAAATAAAAAATTAAGTATTTAATTTAATGAATATTTAAAATTATAGTTTTTCTAACAAATTATTATCAACATTTAATTATATAATTTTTGGTGAAATTTGCAATTGAATGTATCTGGACAATTGATATATGCAATTCCAATAATTCATTTTCTTTTAATATTTTTAATTCTCAATTTGAGAAATTATTAATTTACTTCGTCATCATGAAAAGTAATCATGCCATAATTAAGATTTGAACTTGGATAAAGATCATAATAATTTATCCTTTCAACTACAAGGTATCTCAATAATCGTTATTTTCAATTCCAATAATTCCTTTTCTTTTAATGTTTTTAATCCTCAATCTATTAAAATTTTAATTTATGAGGTCATCATGAAGATTAATTGACATGTCATAAATAAGATATGTGCTTGGATAGAGATCATAACAATTTATCCTTTCAACCATTTGAGCTAGACACAATGAATTTTCAAGGTTGAATTGATTATATAAATTTTGTTAAAATTAATTTAAACTCTTTCTGTAACACCCAGGTGTTGTAAATATTTATTAGTTACTTTTGCTGTTGTGAACTCAGTAATTTACCAAAGATGGACTCTGGATAATTAGTTATTATTAAAAAAAAAACAAAAAACAAAAAACATTATCCCTATAAGAAGTCCTAGAATTTACCAATGGGGACTCTAAATATATAAATATATATACAAGACACTTAAGAGTCAGGAACATTTATATATTTTCTTCATTTCCCCAAAGATAAGTAAGAGGTTATTTCTTGAAAATAACAGATAAGTATTTTGTCTGTTATTTATGAGTTGTCTCTTAAAATAGTTCTGTGTTTTTAAAGGAATTAATGGTAGGCGAAGTATATACATATAAATGAGCAAAAAGTATGTTGCTTTCTTTGCCGATATCCAAACCTGTAGTCATCAAGGATTCGGGGGTCCAGAGTCACAAAACGGTGTGGAGACAGAGATTATAATGAAAATCTTGTAATATAAACCAAAAGAATCGAATTGTAATTATATGTTTGAATTAGAATAGAGAAAGACCTTGACCCATTCCAGGGGTAAGGGTTAGACCAGAACCAAGCCAAGATTTCCTCGGCAGTTCCAGGCAGTCCCTTTCCTGCAAAGGAAGGGTTGAGCTTTGAACACGGAACCAGGTATGGACTTCAAAAAAAATAAAAAAATTCAAAGCCATGTCGTGACATAACATTGTCGTGTCTGCATGTCGGTAAACAAGATATGGGTTATGTTTCTAACCAATGTTAGCGTTAGTTAACATAAACTGAAAACTCATTGAGACTCTTTGTATTAATCGACATTTACATTTACATTTAACTAACGCTAACATTTGCCAAATAAGACCTCCAAAGTTATGTATTGGACCATTGTATAATGTTGATAAGTAGATTAAAAAATGCTTCATAAAATATAAATCTAAAACATTGGGTTAAACTGAATGGATTAATTTTGGTTTTTGTGTGGGAATAGTGCAAAAATAGTCTCTGCAGGCACTAATAACATGTTTACTAACTTTTATAAGATAAAATGATGACATGACCAAACTAACCAATAAGAAAATGTACATGCAAGGGAATTAAGGTTGTTACAACCTCTCCCTTGTGAGGGGAACAATGTCTTCAGTGTTCCATGACTATATCTAATAAGACAAAATATACATAAGGCAACCTCTCATTAGGTTCCTTTCAACAAGATGATTTTGGTGATGTAAAATTTCGCCTCAAACAGGCTCCGAAATCATGAGATATGGTGTTACACTTATTCATAATGTACTCGTGATTAGGCTTGTAAAGAAAGAAATGTTTCTGTTGAACAGGTATATAAAAAAGAAATTCGAAGATAGATAGTAAGTGTGAGATCTTCCAAAATAATAAGCATGAGAATGTGAAAAGTCCAAGTGCAGAACAACTACTACCAATTCCATACTAAAGGGTAGAAAAATATTTGTATGGACAACATAACTTTAGGGTGTTTCTTTGATTTCAAACATGAGAGTATTTTAGCAAGGAGCCTTCTTTTCTCTCAAAATGGGGAAGATGATCAAGGAGGATCACAACACGAGTCTAGCCCAATCATTCTCATTAAAAGTTAAAGAGCTACATGTAAGAAATATGAAGGTGATATACAGTGCGACATTGACATGTATTTAAATCCTGCATCTGCTTCGATCATGACTCAATATGAAATCAAAGATTTCAGCAAATTACAATCAAGTGGAGTTCAGGCAGAAGTTTCTGAATGAGAATTGATGCCTTCGTTTCTCTTGATGAATAATTGAGGTAGTAATTTGATATCTGATGTACACCTACAAGGGAATTTCAGTGATATTATCTAGGTGAGTAAGTCATAGCATGATAGTGCATCACAAGAAAACTATTCATTGAAAACACAATTTTCATTCTTTCTATCTTCCTCCTCTACGGCGGTTGTTATTTCTGTTGTGAGATCAGGGGCTTCCTCTTATGATGACGATGAGTAGCCCTTTTCATGTCATATATGTTTATGCCTTTGGTTACTTGGGAAGTTTATTGTTCTATATTTTAGATTCTGGGAGTTCATTCCACACATTAAGAGTGTCACTACTGCATCATATTTCTGAGTCACGTTGACCACCCAGCGCACCCATCCGATGGCAATCTGAATTTGGTAGCTCCTCCAGGTGGCTGCGACACGGGCGCTGGGGACAATGTTGATGACATGTGGATAGACTCTCCTTGCCGGGTGGAGAAGGATGCTCGGGACCCTCTGCAACATGCATGATACCTCCGGTACCGAGCCTACTGATTGCAACTCCCCCTTCTGGTTTTTATATCCTATGTGTTATGCTTCTCTGGATTTTGTCAAATATGCGTTGTATCAGTTTCTGGCTAGGTATAGTTATCAACCATTATAGTCTTATGCTCTGTATCGGGTCTTGGCTCGGCAAGCCCTTGCTTTTGTCAAGTTTTGCATATGGCTATCAGGGCAGCACAGATATTATCATGGCCATAGTTCTTATCTGCTCTGTAATGTTGTTCACCATTTTGGTTAGCATCTATGTATGTAAGGGCTCTGGGAATTATGTATTGGGTCTACTCAGTCCCGGAATTGGGTCACAAGGTTATCTGACTATCAAGGTATCTGGTCTTATGGTCTCTGGATCAGGATTGTTGGATGGCTTCAGCCTCCTCTGAGGTCTTAACCTCTCTGTAAATATTTTCTCTTTATTAATAGATTTAGCCTTTACATAGAGAAAAAAAAAAGACATTGTTTCATGTTGTTAAATAACAAATTTTGTTAGAGAGGCAACTCACCTTGCATTTACGTACCAAAAGGGCATCCAATGCAAGAAGAAAAAGCCAAAACAACATGTAAAGAAAAAAATAGGGATTTGACAGAAATTAATCTATTAATAGGTTGGTCAGTTTTAAAAATATTTTTGTCCACAAGGGCAACTATTCTAGGGGATGAAAAGCACATCTGACTATAGAATTCCTGTGCAAACGGAATAAGGTGACTATTGAATAGCTCTAAAGTGTTGTAAGAAGCACCCACTCAATTCCAATGACAAAGAAGATATCCCAACTTTGCATTGCAGCAGGTAAAAGGTATATAATGCTACATACTACATTATTAATAATCTTTCTCCTATATTCACAACTATAAGTAATGAAGTTTGGTTAATATATGTTACGGCATATTATTTGTGATTATTAACTAGAAATTTCACCACATGTTACAAAGGAAAAGTTGTAACTTGGTAGTAGCATAGGAAAAAGTAGCATTAAATTGTTACTCTTCCATGATGACAATGAAAGCATCAATTGCAACATTTGGGGCAAAAGTCATTGGTGTGGTTGATACTCAAAACCAATTCAACAATTTCAAACATTGTGAAAGCATGCAAAAGAATAAGAACTTTGTTCATGAAATAAGAGCCATTTTCAAACATTCTCTTGAGGTCTTCCAGATCTGCAAAGATCAATGTGAAGAAACCCTTGGCCCTCATTCGAAGTTTTTTTGGACCCACCAACCTCTATTTCTTTTGGATCCAATTTACTATATCTTGCTCCTTCAATTGAATGTCCATCAACTTATAAATCAAGGCATGGTCCTTCATAAACTTCCATGATTCCTTTAGTTGATTATTGGGAATGATGTACTTGGGTTTTTATGTTACCTTGGGGAGGCACCGCCCCCACAATCTAGACTACAATTGGGCCCCAAAACAGGGTTTCCTTTGTCCCAAAATTTTATGTAGAGGAACAATTTGGTCCATCTGTGGGTTTCTGTGATCCCATAACAACATTGCGATTGGAGGGGATTGCGAGCGTCCCTGAGGTACCACTCATATGGCTTGCCAGTGGAAGCAATTGATAAGAAAATGAGAATTAAAGCACTCAAATATGAAAAAAATCATAGTCGTGATTCGGGTAAAAAAGCCTGTAAGGGCAAAGATTGCATGCAAATAATTTTACTGTCAATGGTTGTTTCTAAAACATAATCAAGAATAACATAATGGAATATTGGCACCACATTAGAAAGTTGGAAGAAATAAAAAAAATATGAGAATTGAGATATTGTGTAATATTTGATTCCAACGTCAATAGAAGATGTCCAAGTATTCCTTTTGGTCCATCTTGAAATGATCATGAAAATCAATAAACAGAGATGTAGGGCGTGGCCCCTCTTTCCCATTGTTCATCATATCCATAATTGGAGTGAAGATCGCGAACCACATAAGAGATAAACCAAAAAACACAATGCTCCATCAATCATGTAAAACAACAACTACTAAATTTAATTTGTTAATCAGAAAGAGAAGCATAGAGATTCATAAGTGAAAGAGAATTGGAGAAATTCTAAAGCGTATGTTATGTGATTAAATTGCATTGCCGATAGAAAGATCATTGATTGATGGTGAGGAAATCGGTATCGCCACAGCCAGGTTTGCAAAAATTCTCAGGTATTTGATTTTCCACAAATAACGTAATTGCAGTTATATGCAGATTGAAGTTATCGTCCAATTAATTTGCATCAAATTTTATCGTGAAACCATTTTTGTCATTTTGGAGACCACTCAAATGTGGGGGCCAATCAGGACGTTATGCATGTGGGGTTTAGGAGTCTCCGATTGCTCATCATCCAAGATTATCTCATCCGAAAAACATCATTTACTAGTTCATATATCACAATAGTGTGTGATTTTACCTTCAATCTAATTCTCACGTATGTAAACCTTGATTTGTCGACATGAAGTTTTGTATATTCCAAGTTTGGTCCTTACTTCAAATTTGATGGAAGAATATTCGAATCACTAACTATTTTTGAGTTGTAACATATTTTTCTCTTGTTTTCTTTGTTTCATTTTCTCGATATATGGTTGTTTTCGATACATGTTTTGCTTACCTCTTTGTTTCGTTCACTCATTTGGTTTTCTAGCTAAAATTAACGCTGATAAGCATCGATGGGCTTTGGGAGAGACCTATTGCTATAGAAAATGAATGACCAGTCCTTCCGACATTCTACAATGATGTAAAATACTACGAATCAGAGAGAACCGTTTTCCTATCTTCCATTGAAGACCTATATAAATGGTGAGTGACATGATATCGCTGATTTTATTATATATTTGAAAATTGTTTATCCTGGAGAAGGAGATGAAGATGAAACAAATTTTAATTCTAACATCGTCAAGCATGAAATGGTCAAGTCTCTTAGTGATGCTTGTGGACCCAGCCCAACCATTTCTCCAGGTTAGAATAAAGGGAGCCGAAAAAATATCCACCAAGTGGATCCTGCCAAAAAAATTGATGAAGTAACCCGCCAATGGGTCCAGTCTGCAGTGACCCCCCCATACCTCATTATCTTCAATGGTGAGGTTCAAATACCCTGCCAAAATAATGGATACCATCTTTAACAGGTTGCAGGATTCCAATTTATCCCAAAAGTATCTTCTGGAAGAATATGGCGCATATGTATTAAGAATATTAAATATGTCCTTCAAGCCCCTGATGAAACCAGATAGAAGGATACCCACAAAGGATTTTTAGGCAAGAAAATTCATGACCTTAGGATCCCAAAAATTTGCAAGACTGCCAGATAAACTCAAAGAATCCACAACACATACCCACCACCTAAGACAAATGTGGAGGAGATTGGGCCAAATTTTGTCTCCAATCATCATCGTCTCTTGTAAAAGGATAATACAGGGGTGATTAACCCCAATCAAGTGCCGGAGTATGATGATTTTTTCGACACTCCCAAAGACCCTCATGTTTAAGGACATGATTATCATGGTAATCCCTCATAATCTCACAAATAATCTCTAAGGGCCCGAATAAGAGAGAAAGTAGAAACAAAATATGACGTACCAAGATACAATGTTCTTGAAAGATTGTGAAGATCACTATCAGCCCCATTTGAACAATTCGAAGGTTTCAAAAAATATACCTTCCTAATGGTCCAATTATGATGAGAATTGGGACTGATAGAGATCTTAGGAGAGGAGGGTAAACGAATTAGCAAGGTCTCCAGATGGATAGCAGGGTGAAGGCAGAAAAACTCGACATAAATCCCCACCAAATTAGTAGGAGAAACGTTTCTAGAAAAAGTCCCAAATTGAATGTGAGTAGGGTCAGGGCTAACAATCAATGAGTCATCAGTAGTGTAGGTTGTCCCATTCGCATCAAAAGATAGAGTTTGGGTAGATTCAAAATTGTCTTAACATGGAGCAATTTCTGGTACAAATAACAATGAAGGATGTTTAATACCATCAGAATGTGGTAGCTGAATATGCGAAGAAATAATACATAAAGGATGGAATGTAGAATCACTAAGGGAAACAACACTCACTACCAAATCATTACGAATATGTTGCTCAGGACATGTCATAGGTGGTGTGATTTTAAGCTTACCTGAGAGAGAGTGATGACCAATATCCTAAGCCATCAGAGATTCTACGAATGTGAATGGACGACCCCCATCACATGTGGTCTCTGATATTACATGTCACTAATTTCTAAATCTATGCGGGTGCTCAACAATAATATGCCCAACATTATGATAACCTAGGTAGCAAAAAGGAATTGGCCAATAGTCAATTCGTTACTTAGTAGAGAAGCCACCACAATTGAGCTCCACCTTCGTGCTAAGGCCAACAACAAATTCCACCTCCACCGAAATCCATTCGATACATTTATCTCTCTATAACATGATTGCTTCCTCCAGGAAAACAAATTTACCAATGGAATTGGCGATCATCATGAGTGATTCACGTGACTAGAATACAAGGGGTAAACTAGGGAGTTTATACCAAACCAATTTCTTTCATGGTAATTCCAGGTATAGATCAAATCCCACATGCCACTGATGTAAAGAGAGGAAACCATGGCCATCAACCCAATACGATTCCAAAATATTTTCATCTTCGTCATCATTAATAAAGTGGAAGTAGAACCACTGATTGTATAAAATTCCGAAAAGAGGAGAGTACTTAAAAATAGGGTACTAGTGTTCTTTAACAAAAGACGTCATCTGAGAGTCATCCATTCATAGATAATACCACTTACCCACCAAATCCCGTTGTTGTAATCCTACCACCCGGTCCCAAAAAACATTAGAACCAAAAACGAGTTTTTGATAATCCAGATCAACCTTAACTACCTTCTTTTTCCATGAATGATGGAAATTTTTTTCCATGGATTACCACATTCAGGTTCAATAGCCGGTGGGGATGCCAAAACATTTGAATCCACGTGTATAGTTCCATGTACAAGAGATATCCCAGAGGGTTTGACTCCTGCCTTGGGGTAGCCACGACTCTCCGCCTCAATAGTCTCATGTACCAACGCATTGAGTAATGGCATGTGATCTCCCCAGTTGCCTTTAGTATCAAGTGACATCCTCCTGATAGATGTAAAGGCCAGTTGTATAGCTGACACCATCGACACTCTGCAACCCCACCTATATGTGCACCAAAGTAGAGAGCATTACTAAAAATACCTTATGCAGAAGTGTCTAAAAAAACCTCGATAAAATATGTAGACAAGGTAAATTAATGTCAATTATCAATTATAGGCCCCACTCAATGTAGGTCACCACCAACTTAATCCACTAGGACACCTCTTCAAGTACAATAAGCTGGCCAATCACCACCAACAAATGTTGTTAAGAAAATCTCATCAAGCACACAATCGACAAATATCTTCATTGATGACCCAAACCATTAATGGAATGTCCCTCATAATTAATGGCCAACTTGGAAAATAAATATTTCCCTGGACTAATTAATGACCCCAAGAGACTCCTTCTTGATAGATTTCAAAATTCAAATATTTTACCAACTCCACCAACCAAAATGAATGAACTTACGTAGCTGTAAAGATCATCTGAAATCCCCCGATCAACCACTTCAAAACCAAAGAGGAGTAGGAAAATCCACAGGAGAAAAGCTTTAGAAGAAAGACCACGTAAAATGACTAGCTAGTTCGTCTAAGATAGACCACAGAGAAGACCAATAGGTAGCAGCTAAGATCCCAAAAAATCCCATGATCGACCAATCCCAAACTAGAGAAGGAGAAGGAAGATACACAAGAGCAAAGGTTTAGAAGAAAGACCACGAAAACAACCAACTAGTGTGTCTCTGGTAGACCACATAGTAGAACAAAAACTAGAGTGTAAAACAAATTGTTATTAGTGTACCTTGAAACAAGAAAACCAATAGAGATCTCTGATATCATCTAGAATCATGATAAAAACTGAATCTAGCTCAGATAATTGTGCTTAGACATATTGCACCCAACAACACCAGCAACTGCACTAGTGAAGGCTACATTTAATCAATTTACCTCCACACATGTAGCCAAAATTACCGTCCTTGTGAATTTTGTGACTAATGATTCCATAATCCAATCTTTTATCTTGAATGTCTGCTTCTCGCAAAAGTTGTCGTAGAGATTTTGAAGTAGGCATATTGCCTGCCAAAGGATATTTTGTAATTTTCCTCCACCATCCTTGTAGAAATTATGGTGTAGATTTGCAACTGCTCATGAAGTTTTAATCAAAATAACAAGACACAAACCTACTCTACTTCTTTGCGGAAGTTAATTCACAATTTAGAACCAAAATTTGAAACATGCAATAAGGAATAACACACATGCACACAATAGTTTTCCTAGGGAAAGCAATCTACTAAAAACCCCAATTCCTGCTTGGATTAATATGCTGAATAGAGGTGTATTACAATTTCTTTGCTCAATTGAGCACAAATTGCAAGTGAATAACCTATATGTCTTCTCACTGAGAAGCTATGACCTAGACTTAGTCAATTTATGCCTCTACTTGAGCCCCTATTTCCTTGCAAATTTCCTTGAGAAATTTGCCCCTATTATTTAGGAATTTTTCCAAAATGGATTCTGCAATTCCCAAGGTTGATCATCTGACTGCATGCAAGACCTATACACTCAAGACTAGTCTACAACTAATGCTACACTCCCTTGGAATCTCCACCATCACTGGGGAACTCGAATTCTCTTCATGCACCAGTTATTTTGGGTTGATTTATCAATTAACTATATGATCACTGAGTTTGACTAAAGTCTCACTACACAATTGACCTTCCACTAGTTCTTCCAACAATTGGAACTAGTTTAACTAAAAACAACTTGAGATAATTGATTTTAATTGCTACAAATTAGCAATCACACATGCTTAACTGAACTCTAACTCCTCCAACTCAAATTTATTAAGTAAGCTGGTGACACAAGTCATCTCACACAACTTAACTGCATCCAAATTGTCTGCTGAAGTGGAAATTCAAATTTTCTCAATTTAATCAAGGCAAAATCAAATTGAGAATTTCTTGCTACATTCTTCAACAATCCTTCAGGTGAATCTAATCCATGTTATCGATGATAGTCAAGAGTTCCAACATAACAATGTGTTGATAACAACAACGAGTGGATAGAAGCAGCATTCAAAATAAATGAAACGATCAAAAACACAGATTACAACACAATGAATGGAGACCTTGAAAAATACTCCAACTATGTTACTGCGTATCCACATTCAACGAAAGTGCCTCCATTTCTCCTCTCACTAAGTACACATCTATTATGATCTCCATCACCCTAAATCCCATCAGTTGTTATCGGCCTCCATCGCTCTGCTTCCTGAATAACCCATCAATAGTGTAAAGACAAACCCCTAATCCTTTACCTTTACCTTTTTTACGAGTGCCTTGTATTGAAAATTTTAAGACAAATGATTTCTTTTATATTAAAAAATTATCTTAAAATCCCCCTCTATGTAGTAGTGTCGAATCCAATAACAAACAAGCTGTCTCTAATCGTATCAATAGAGATCGAAGGGACATAAGAGGAATTGATGTTCAGGAAATCTTGTCGGGGAAAGTAGTCACATTCTCTAGAGTTGGCTACCCCCACAAAACAAAGAGCACAAAAGGTCATTGTCTTTATATAAGATAATGTGAATGGTAAGTGAAATAGCAGCATCAGTATATGCGCGAGACAATAGTAGCCTGCAAGCTGGTGGACTTAGGGCGCACTGTCAGAGTTAATTTTGCAATTGTTAGATAATATTGTTTTAAATTGATATGGTTTTTCCTTAATTTTTAATTGTCTTAAATAGGTTTCGTCTTAATTGTCATTGTCTTAAGTGGCCATTGTCTTAAATGTAAAGTTTTGTCTTAAAATATTTTTATCTCAAACTGTTTTTGTCTTAAAATATTTTTGTCTTAAACTTGTTTTGTTTTAAATATAAAGTTTTGTCTTAAAATGTTTTTGTCTCAAATTGTTTTTGTCTTAGTTTTATCTTAAGATATTTTTGTCCAAATATAAAGTTTTTTCTTAAATTGTTTTTGTCTCAAATTGTTTTTCTCTTAAATTTTATATTTAAGACAATTTAATTTATATTAAATTTTAATGTAAAATAATTAAAATAAAAAATGACCTTTTAAGAAAAAATATTTCTTGTCTTAAAAAAACATCTTAAAAGTGCCCTTAGTGTAATAGTAACTAGTTCATTGAAAAAACGGATATTGGAACATAATGGATTTACCCTTATGTTAAAAATCAAACACAATATAGAGATTAGGGTCATTTTTGCTTCTTTTATAACTATGTTGTAGGAAAAATGAATCAATTTTATCATACCACAACTTGGGTGCCTGTTTTAGTCCATACGATGCTTTCCTTAATCTACTGACTAAATGCTTCCTAATACCATGTTAAAAATGGAAGACCATTGACCATACCTCGTTTCTGAAGTAGCAGTAGGTCATTAAAATTGACATGACCGAATATTTGATGCCATAAGTCTTCTGTAGTGATAACTGATGAAGTCAAGGCTTGGTGTGGTACGCTTCTTACATTAAGCTTATACATTCGTCCCACTCGAATACCTGATGCAATTGGCTTCATACAATCTAGAAGATCTTTAATAACAAAATAAGACTTTAAAAACTCTACCTTAAGTTTCTAATATGTTATCATAGAAACAGATATCAGATTCATTTTTATTCTTGGTACATACATTACATTTTGAATATGCCTAACATTTCCATCGGGAAATATGGCAAGAGCATTACCATACCCTTTGATTTGGTACCCTCTATCATCACCAAAGTAGATATTAGCATCACTGTTGGTTTCTTTGAAATTCTCAAACCAATGTCTGTTACCTGTCCTGTGAGTGGAAGCTCCTAAGTCCACAAACCAATTTTCTGCTTCATCATCCTCAGCGGAGTACACATAATCAGATACAAACAATATGAGATTCTGATTCTGATCTTCATCGGTAAAATTCCCTGCATGCTTCTTATGTATATGTCAACCTTCATCAAGATTCTTTTAATGGCAATTCTTAGCAATGTGACCAACTCTACCACAATAAAAACAGTTGGGTCATGAATCACTTCTGTTTGAAGACATACCTTGAGGTGGTTTTCTTTGTGGTGTACCTCCGCCTTTCTGTCCTGCACTTGCCTTCCCTCCGAAGGGCTTCTTCTTCGACATTAAAGCAAGATCTGAACTCTGGGGTTTCAGAGTCATCCACCTTTCTTCCTCTTGCATCAGGATCCCTGTCGATTCTTCAAATTTGGGGGTTTTCTCTCTCGCATTCAATCCCGTGATAAACATCTAATAGTCATCAGTCATACCATTCATGGTAATCATGACAAGATCAGTGTTTGACACTATCTCCCCTATGTCACCCAGGTTATCTCTGAGTTCCTTGATTCGAGAGATGAATGCAACCATTGATTCATTCTCCTCCATTTTAATGGAGAGAATCTTGCTTTTCAGAAACAATAGGCGATTTGTATTTTTGATCTCGTATAGGTCCTTGAGAGTTGTCCAAATGCCATTTGTTGATTTACATTCTCGGATGTAAGGGATAATACAATCTTTTATTAACAATTTTAAGAGCACTTTTTCTTTATTCTCCCTCTTTTCCCAATCCTGGATTGTTGTTGTTGTTCCGCTTATAGCTATGGTCGACTTCAACTCATCACCGCTTGCAATTGCCCATGCATTTTGCCCCTCCAACAGGGTCTGCAACTTAGATTTCCAATTAGAATAATTGGATTTGTCGAGCTTATTTCTCTCATTCAAGTATGCTTCAGCCATTATTGTTCATATTGACAGGTCTATCTCAAAAAAAAACATTCAACCTCTAACAATTGAAATAAAATGGATCTATCTCCAGATCTTAAAAAAATGTTGTTGTTAATACAACCCGTTTCAGATGGGTGCACAAAACAAATATTTTTTAAGGATATAGAAACCTTCTTAAAAAAAATGACCCCCTTTTAAAATGTGCCCCAAACACTTTCCGCTTAAAAATATTATAACCCCTTAAAAAAAAGTATTCAAAAGGAGAAAAAACGATTTCAAAGATACCCAATGATAGAGCTCCTTTCTTTTGATTGCGCCTCCAGAAGGTCTCCATAGTCGATCAACACCATGTCCCGTGCACTCAAGTTCTCTGCTCCTCAAAACAAAATCGCATCAGATCTCGATCCACTACCTAGCTTCCGCCGCAGTTGACAAATCAGACCCCCTACCTTAGATCAGGTCGGTCCATCTATGCCAACTCGGCTCTTCTCACGTTGCTTTGTCAACTGACTCCACGCGCAAATAGAGGTCTAATCAATTCGATCAGTGCGCACATCGATGCCAACTCGTAAACCCCAAATGTTGCCACAACAACCTCCAACCATGACTTCGCAACAAATCCACGACCTTCGATGGCTTATCTAAGAGCGAAATTCGGCCACACACCTGGCGCACGCTGTTGCCAATCGACCTGCCCAACTTCAACTACAATTGATAGATGCAATCAAGCCACCACCAACATGCAGATCCACCATCCAGTGTTGGATGTGTGGATCTCAGTCCATCGCTGCACCACACCTCACCATTGCGCCCCAAGAACATGACTCCGCCACTTGTAAATAAGTTAGAAAACCCGCACAAATGAATCTAGCTAGTAAAGGTTGAACACACAGCTTTGCAGAGCAAAAACACTAAAAGAAAATCGAAAGAACAAAAGAATGATTCATTAGAAAAGAGGTTACAATGCTCATGATATAGCATTACTTGGTGAAGATCCCGAGGTAATGCACCATAGTGGTGATCAATGAGAAGACTCAACACCTACAACAAGTTCTGGAGAGAACTAGCTAGTTGTGGAGTGAAAGGAGGAGCAAATCGGGGAGTAAATCATGTAGAAGAACTAACCAGTTGCAGAGTTAAAGAAGGAGAAAATGAGGGAGTAAATCATGCAGAAGAACTAACCAATTGTGGAGTTAAAGAAGGAGCAAATCAAGGAGTAAATCATGCAGAATGATCTTGCGTGCAGTCCCATGCTCTAACTAAGAGTCCGCATGTAGGTGTGTAGTACTTCCAACAGCCCCCCTTAACACCACTATGGGGAAAAATAGAAAATGGGCCCTGGCAACTAAGGCCAAAGGTCACCCAAAATACAATGCAACTTGTACTAAAATTGAGGAAAAAGGGAAAACCTCGTGGGAAAAACCCCCCCTCAAAATACAATGTAATCGAAAGAAAAGAGGAAGAAAAGACAGTTGCTAAGCAACTGTGTCCTTCACTCCAAGATGATTGCAGAGAGAGAAAATATTGCTTAGTGAATGTCTTGGTGAAGATGTTTGCAGTTTGTTTTGCTGAAGGATAGAACTACAAATCAATGACCTGATCATGTACTAAGTCTCTGATGTAGTGCATATGGATCTCTATGTGCTTCGTCCGCTACCGCTGTACTGGATCCTTGCAAAATTTGAGAGTGATCTAGTTGTCACACTAGATGACAATGGGCTGGTGGAATTGGACGCCTAACTTAGTGAGGAAGTGTTGTAGCCATAGACCCTGAATGGTGATGTTGACTACTCCTCTGTACTCGGCCTCGATTGAAGAGAGAGAAATAGCAGCCTGCTTCTTGCTCGCCCAATAGATAGGGCTGGACCCTAGACTGAGTGAATATCTGGAGGTGGACTTGCAATCAATATTGTCTCCCACCCAATCAGAATTAGTGAAGCCAACGAGATTCAATTGCCTGCTACATAGTGAATCCTGAAGGTGATGGTGCCCTACACATATCGGAGGATGCGCTTGGCAGCATTCCAGTGTAGCTCATGCGGCTCCTGCATGTATCTGGAAACTGCCCCTACTGCATATGAGAGATCTGGTCTGGAGTGGGTGAGGTACAATAAGCTCCCCATTAGCTGTCGGTAGAGAGTGTTGTCAACTAATAGAGTGTCACCTCCATCCTCAAGGCGAACCCCAGACAGAAAAGGAGTCAGTGCTGGCTTGCAGTCAGTCATGTGAAATCTCTCGAGGAGATCCCGTGCATACTTAGCCTGAGAGAATTTGATGCCTGTGGCATCCTGGCTGATCTCAAGACCAAGAAAGAAGTATAATGGACCCATGTCTGTCATCAAGAACCTATCATGCAAGGCCCTCTTGACTGCAGCAATGGCTGAAGCCGAGTTGTCGGTGATCAAAAGTTCATCCACATACAAAACTAAGATAAGAAGAGAATCATGTGTCCTGAGCATGTAAACATTCGGATCAGACTTACATCTTTCAAAGTTTTGTGATAAGAGAAAAGAATCCATCTTCACATACCAAGCTCTCAGGGCCTACTTAAGGCCATAGAGAGATTTCTTCAGTTTGCAGACCAAAGATCAATCCTGAATGAAACCATGTGGCTACTCCATGTAGATCTCCTCAAATAGGTCTCCGTGAAGAAAGGCATTCTTCACATCCATCTGATGTACTTCCCACCCCTGGGCAACCGCAATGGCAAGTGCAAGGCATATAGAATCCATCTTTGCTACTGGAGCAAAGGTCTTATCATAATCAATGCCATGCACTTGCTGAAAGCCTTTGGCTACTAGCCTAGCTTTTTGTCTGGTGATTTGCCCATCTGTAGCACTCTTGGTCCTGTAGACCCATTTGCATCGGACAAGTTTCCTTCCTGAAGGAAGGGGGACCAGATCTCAGGTCTGGTTCTCGAGGAGAGAATTATACTCCTCCTCCATGGCAGACTCCTAAGATGGATGCCCAGCAGCCTCAACATAAGACTGTGGATCAGAACACTGAACCAAATGACAATGCCAAGATGGCAATGGTTCAGTGGCAGTGAGGGCAAGAGGAGGCTCAACAAACTCTGATCTAGTCCTCTGCAAATCAGAATTATCCCCCACAAGACCATTTCTAGCAGCTGCGTGGTCTTGTGCATATATCTCATGTAAGTTCCTTGTTCTCTGAGTTATGACAGTGGAATTTCATTCACTGCTGGAAGCCCGATTTGGGCTTGGATGTGAATCATCATATGCATGCACTAGATTTGTATCTGAAGACTCTATCTCTGGATCTGCATGCTCTACCTCGGCATCTGCATGCTCTGTATCTGCATCTGAGTGTGTTGAGTCATCATCTCGGACATGAGGTAGATAAAAGGTGTCTGCATGCGGCGATTGAGGTGCATGCGAGAGACTTTCCTTAAATTTGACACTTCGCTAAATGATGAGCTTGTTTGTAGAGGAAATCAGGAGTCAGTATCCCTTCACACCATCAGGGTATCCAACAAAGATGCACTCAATGCTCTGTGGATCAAGAGCTTTCCTCTTTTCAGAGGGGATCCTGGCCCATGCTCGGGAGCCAAAAACATGGAAGTGGGTGACCTCCGGTTTAGTGCCGCTCCAAGCCTCAAAGGGGGTTTGATCCTTGACAGACCTATGAGGAGATCTGTTCTAGATGTAGTTAGCACAATTAAGTGCTTTGGCCCATAGCTTATGAGCCAGTGACTTAGCATGCAGCATGCAGGAAGCCATCTCTTTGAGAGATCGGTTCTTTCTCTCAGCAACTCCATTTTGCTGTGGAGTGTATGGAACTGTGTACTGCAATTGTATGTCGGACTGAAGGCAAAGGTTCTGAAGTGCTTTGTTAACATATTCCCCCTCCTTTTCTGTACGGAGGGCTTTGATCTTTCTCTTTAACTGTGTCTCAACTAGTGCTTTGAAATATTCAAAGTGCGCAAAAATTTTAGATTTATTCCTGAGAAGATACACCCAAGTATATCGTGAGAAATCATCAATAAATGTAAGCACATACCTTGCTTTGTTGATGGAAGGATGAGGAAAAGGTCCTGTGAGATCACTATGGATCAGATCTAGAGGAGAGGATGCTCTGTGAGTCTTGCTAGTGTCAAACTTTTCTCTAGGATGTTTGCCAAGG
Organism: Pinus tabuliformis; assembly: GCA_031772625.1. Classification (NCBI taxonomy): domain Eukaryota; kingdom Viridiplantae; phylum Streptophyta; class Pinopsida; order Pinales; family Pinaceae; genus Pinus; species Pinus tabuliformis. The sequence goes on along the minus strand of CM062808.1, from coordinate 416,163,292 downwards.
ACACAGCCTTCACAAACTCCTTTGGAGAAACTTATATTTGGCAAGCCTTCCACCATCTCATGCTTCCTTAGCTGCTGCATATACCTGTAATTTAAGTGACCAAACCTCTCGTGCCAAAGCCTACTATTATCATCAGCATGTGTAAGCAATAAGGAGGATTCAGATTCAATAAATTCAGAAAATGTATATAGTCTGGCTCCATTGTTTACCTCACCGGTTGCAATTTTGGAGCTGCTATGTAGGTCATATATGTTCATTGCATCTGGAGTGAATTCCACTCTCTTTCCGTTGCCGGAATGAGTGATCTGATAAACTGAAAGCAGGTTTACCAAATGTTTTGGAACATGAAGCACATCTTCAAAGCTTCTGTGTAAAAGTTCCACTCTACCTTTTCCGGTGACCTCAATAGGTGAGTCATCTCCCATGAGGATGAGAGGTCCTTTGCATGCATCCAAAGAGGAATAGAATTCCTTTTGCAGCAGCCATATGATGTGATGCACCAGAATCTATAATCCATATATCAGGGGAAGAATTAATTGCAACTAAAACATGAAACTTGTTACCTTTTCCGTGTGGCGGATCTTCAGTTTTCTTCTTAGCGCTCTGAGGGATGTGGTCCCCAAGGTTGTGCTTCTGAAGGATTTCTGCCATTTGGTCAATTTGTTTCTTCATGCAAGAGGATTCTGGATGGAATCCTCTTTGACAGTAGGTGCATCTGTTTTCTTTCTTCCCTTTCTCATTTCTCGAGCCGGAGGAGTCATTGAAGGGCTTGGTGTACCCTTCCCTTTTTGGATGGGAATGCACTTTTCCCTTGTATTTTTGCTGCTGATTTTTCTAATTTGAATCAGATTTGTGATTTTTATTGTGGCTACCATCATGCATAGTAAGTGCATGCGCTTTTGGAGGTTTGATTTTCCCCATGCCAATGAGTTTATCTTGCTCAAAAGTAACGGACTCCATGAACTCTTTGAGAGAAGGCATAGTGTAGGATTTCCCTGTTGCGAGCCTTCTGAATGAAATGTAGACACAAAGACGGAGTATTCCGGTCCGAGCTTTGACATAATAGAGAGAACTTGGCGACTCTCCTCCTTGGATTTGTTAATTCCACAACCCTTGAGTTGCAGCAATAGATCATTATATTTGGTGAAGAAGTCTTGAATTCTGTCATAGTTCCGTGGATCCAATGACAACAGCGCCACTTCGAGCAGATGTCCTTTCATCTCGCCCTGTTTCTTGTAGAGTTCTTCAACCTTTTTCCAAATCTCATTGGGAGTATTGCAGGTAGATAGATAAAACTCCAACTCTGGGGAGATGCACATGCATATGGATCCGTGGGCCTCATCCATACGGTTGAGGTACTTGGATTTCTTTATGGCTGAAGTGGGTTCCACTTCTGTAGCCATGGTAATTCTGTACAACCCTTTTTGACGAAGGTATTAGGCCATTTGGTTCTTCCATTTGTGATAGTTGTACGGTGTTAGGATCAATGCTTTGGGAAACTCCATTTTTCTGTCAATCTTCGATCTCCAAGCTGTAATACCTGCAAAATAAAGTACTGGTGCGCCTTTTATCTAGCAACCTGTGGGCTCTGATACCATGTAAATGTGTTATAAAACCTGCACAGATGAATCTAACTAGTAAAGGTTGAACACACAGCTTTGCAAAGCAAAAACACTAAAAGAAAATCAAAATAACAAAAGAATGATTCATTAGAAAATAGGTTAAAATGCTCATGACATAGCATCACAGGTGAAGATCCCAAGGTAATGCACCATAGTGGTGATCAATGAGAAGACTCAACACCTACAACAAGTTCTGGAGAGAACTAGCCAATTGTGGAGTGAAAGAAGGAACAAATCAGGGAGTAAATCATGTAGAAGAACTAACCAGTTGCGGAGTTAAAGAATGAGCAAATCAAAGAGTAAATCATGCAAAAGAACTAACCATTTGTGGAGTTAAAGAAGAGCAAATCAAAGAGTAAATCATGCAAAAGGAATCTTGCATGTAGTCCCATGCTCTAACTAAGAGTCTGCATGTAGGTATGTAATACTTCCAACATCCCTACCGCCCTCACCGTTGATTCGCCTAATCGGTGGAACCATAGATTGAGCCCGCACGATTCCACTCCACTAACCATCTATAAATGTGTAGCCAACGGGTCATAAGTGCCAAAACTTGGTAGCGTTCATTGTTCTGAATCTGCACGTTCATGCAAAACGCAGTTCGACACTCTCTTGGAATGAGCACCGCTCCAGGAATTCAAAGCTGCTCGCGCCCTCGTTGACTATTTCCCTGTGGCTGGCTCATCCGATCAACAATAGCTACACTGATCTCCATGCTTGCGCAACAACGCCTTAAAAAAACAACCAGTCAGCCAACCTCCACGTCGACCAGGAGCAACGCCCTTTTGAAAAAGTTGTGACGAAAGAGTGTGATCATGCAGGAAAATGATCGCGGCAAGCGGGCACCAATAGAAAACTCAACCACTCTTGGGAAATTGAAAAATCAACAATTATCAACACTATCAGATTTGATTGAGGGTAAAAGATTATTTGGATGATCGGTCGTGCGTCTTTTTAATTCAACAACTACACAAATTGAAATATCAACAACTTTGAGAAATCCACAACCATCAAGGCACGTGTAACTGTTTGATGTTTACATACATCACTAGTATCATTGAAACAGCAATAGTATCATTGAATCTGATAAGTGTAGGGAAAAAATCTACAAATTAGTTTAAAAAATAATATAAATTTTGGTATGATTATGATAAAATTTAAAAATTTGGATTATAGCTATTTAATTTTAAGATTCAAAATTTTGGATTTTAAGGATTTTTGATAGTACTGAATCTATTTTTATTATAAAAAAAATTTCAAACACTCCATTCTGATTTTTTTAATTTCTTTTTAAACCAGATTCCAACCAAAAAAACTGGAAATATATAACAATATGTATTCATCTAAACCAGATTCCAACCAAAAAAACTGGAAATATATAACAATATGTATTCATCTATTCTGATAAAATTAAATTTAAAATCCAAATTCCAACTTAATAACTAAAATTTAATAAATCCATAACTGTGACATTAACTAAAATTTAATAAATCCATAACTGTGACATTGTTGTGCATGTACGTCTACTTCCAGTGGTTTTGCAGAGTAAAGTGTAAATAACTAGTTATTGATACACAGACACAGTAGCAAAGGTGCAGCTGGTAACTTCATTGGAGTTGCGAGATCATTCAGTCGAAAACATAGAGGTTGAGCTCACATTCCCCAATATCTGTAACACATTTTGGTTATTGCTTCTCTGTTATTCTATATCCAATGGCAGATATGATTAACTTGACAACAGTTGGTAACGCTACTTGCTCGGCATCCTCCACCACATCCATATCACAGGGCAATAGCTGCAGCTATGTTTTTGATGTATTCATAAATCACCGTGGTCCTGACGTGAAGGAAGGCCTCGCCAAGCATATCTACCATCGCCTGAAAGAACATGGATTAAGAGTATTTTTGGACCAGCCAGAATTGGAAAAGGGAGATAGCGTGACTTCTCAAATCGAAGAGGCAATTCGAACTGCCACGGTCCATGTTGCAATTTTTTCTCCAAGATATGCTGAATCTAGTTGGTGTCTCAAGGAATTAGTATTGATGCTGGAGTCGGGCTCAACAATTATTCCGGTCTTTTATCATGTCAATCCTCGGGAGCTTCGGTGGACGCGGAGCCAAGATGGAGTTTATGCTCGAGCCCTGAGCATACTCCGGTGTATCCTTCTGTGTAAAGAGGACGAAAATGGAGCGTATGCTCGAGCCCTGTGCATGCTAGAAAAGAAGACAATAATAGATCCTCAAACCAATACAAAGAGGCCACGGCATAACTCGAACACTATTGAGAAATGGAGGAATGCCCTTTCTATTGTAGCAGACACAAGCGGCATTGACCTGAAGGCGTGTAACGGGTAAGAGCGCCCCTGCTTCTCCCTTCTTAGCTTTTAATTTGGTGGATTAATAAGGATATCGATATCTTTTAGGCGTTCCTTACAGACACACATTTATTGTGGATATTATTCAGTGACGAAGAACTGCTGGAAGATGAGGTCGTTGAACAAGTTCTGAAAAAAGTTCGCAGACCACTTCTGAATGTCGCTAAATATCCAACTGGCCTGTTTGAAAAAGTAAAGGATGTGGACATCACAGTGTCACTGCAACGGCAAAGCGGGAAGCCCAGTATTGTGGGAATTGCGGGTCTTGGCGGAATTGGAAAAACGACCCTCGCCAAAGAATTATTCAATCGGGAGATGCCAAATTACGATCGATCTTGCTTCTTGTCTGATGTCAGATCAGGAAATTTGCTTTCCCTGCAGAGTGACCTTCTTAACCATTTGAGTCTCTCGAATGTACATATAAACAACATTGATGAAGGTATGGGGGCCTTCAAAAGGCATATCTCTTTTTCTAACCAGGCTGTCATAGTTTTAGACGATGTTGATCATATTAATCAACTAGATGCATTATTTTCCCCACTTAAAGATACTATTCATCCAGGAAGCTTAATTTTTATTACAACTCGCAATAAAGACGTGCTCACAAGCTCAGGGATCGCAGAGTCCTCTATTTACACGCTGAAAGGCCTAAATCGAGAGCACTCGCAAGAACTCTTTTGCTCCCATGCCTTTGGTCAGCCCCGTCCTGCGTTGGGATTTGAGGACGTGGTGGAAAAGTTTTTGGATATCTGCAATGGGTTGCCCTTATCTCTTAAAGTGCTTGGAGCCCTTCTTTGTGGAAAATATGATTTAGAATATTGGAGAGCGCAATTGCACAAAACCTCCAAAATACTTCCCAGCGATATTCAAAGCACACTTAAAATTAGTTATGACGCCCTGGATAAAGAGGAAAAGCAGATATTCTTAGACATTGCCTGTTTTTTCATTGGAGAACACAGGGATACCGTCATCAGAATATTGGACGGATCCGGTTGGGAAGGATGGCTGGGTCTTCGTAACCTAGAGAACAGATGCGTTATCGAGTTCGACAGTGAAAACTGTATAAGAATGCACGACCAGGTTAGAGACCTTGGCAGAGATCTCGCAAAGGAAACTCCTGAGCTTCGGCTTTGGTGGTTGACTGACAGCTTTCTTCATAATCTTTCTACGCGATCTCCTGTAAGTATTTTGTAGACTTCAACCGGCTTCAAAATAAATTTGCGTTAATCCTTTGAAGTTTTGAAGTATTACAACTTTGCAAGATTGACCATCTTGTTTCTAACAGTTCGAGGTGATCAATTCAGGTGCGTGGAATTAGCATGGTTCACGGAAATGTCTCTGAACAATCTTTGGAAACCCTTGCGGACAGCTTCAACCTAAACAGCTTAAAGCTGCTTAGGGCTGAAGGTTATTTTGTTGAACGCCTATTCCGGGCTGGGCAGTTACCACAACTAATATATCTCCGCTGGGAGAATTGCCCGTACTCGTCCTTACCTTCCTGGATTTCACTAAAAACTTTACGAGTTTTATATATACAGAAGGTGAGCCACCTGCAAACACTGTGGCAACATGAATCTCAGGTAATCTTTTCTTTTTTTCTTTGAAACAGATTTTTGTTTTGTTTTTCTCCAAATTATAAAAATTGCTTGCACTTGAGAATTGTCTTCGCATACCACGATGCCAGAATGTTCACATTTACAATGTCGAACCCACTTTATTAATGTACATTGCAGGCACCTCTAGAATTGAGAGAATTGTATATTCGTGCTCCCCTTTCAAAAGTTCCAAAGTCTATTGGAACGCTGAAGCACCTCCAAAAATTTGTCTTGTGCGAGAGTCACCTAGAAATTTTGCCAAATGAATTCTGTCATATGGATTCCTTAAAACACCTTGCATTAAAGTATTGCTGCAGTCTACAGGAGCTCCCAAACTCACTGGGGAACTTAACAGCTCTTCAAAGTCTTGACTTGGGCAGCTGTTTTGTTCTGCATACGCTCCCAGACTCGGTTGGGAATTTAACAGGACTCCAAAGTCTTGACTTGGACGGGTGCTCTACTCTCCAGACGCTCCCAAACTCGGTTGGTAACTTGACCGCACTCCAACGTCTTGACTTAGGTGGGTGCTTCTCTCTGCAGAGGCTGCCTGACTCGGTTGGGAACTTGACAGGTCTCCAAAGTCTTGACTTGGGTGGATGCTCTAGTTTGCAGAGACTCCCAGGTTCGATTGGAAACTTGACGGGCCTCCGAAGTTTTCACTTAGGCGGGTGCTTCTCTCTGCAGATGCTTCCAGACTCTGTTGGGAACTTGATCAGCCTGCAACGTTTTCATTTGAGCGGGTGCTCCGCGCTGCAAACACTCCCAGACTCAGTTGGGAATTTGGTGGGCCTCCAATATCTTGACTTGGGCGGCTGCTCCGCTCTGCAGATGCTCCCGGACTCGGTTGGGAGGTTGACAGGTCTCCAACGTCTTCACTTGGGAGGGTGCTCCGCTATGCAAACGCTCCCAGACTCGATTGGGGATTTGACGGGTCTCCAACGTCTCCACCTTGGCGGATGCTCCGCTATGCAAACCCTGCAGACACTTCCAGATTGGATTGGGAATTTGAGGGGCCTCCAACGTCTTCACTTGGGCCAGTGCTTCGCTCTGCAGACGCTCCCAGAGTGGGTTGGCAACTTGACGAGCCTCCAACATCTTCACTTGGGTGGGTGTTCCTCTTTGCAGACGCTCCCAAACTCGGTAGGGAAGTTGAAGGGCCTCCAAAGTCTTTACTTGCGCGGGTGTTCTGCTCTGCAGACGTTACCAGACTCGGTTGAGAACTTGGGCCTTCAAACTCTTCGATTGGGTAGATTCTCCACTCCTCACACTACCCAAACCTCTCAGAGTCCGTTAGGAACATGACGGGTTTCCAAAGTCTTCACTGGCGCGGGTGCAACACCATGCAGAGTCTCCCACGCTCCTTTGGAAACTTGATGGGACTCCAACGTTTTCACTTGGAAGAGTATTGGAAGGGTGTTGCAATTTACAGATGCTGCAGTTGAGCATTTTGAGGTCGTTGGAAATGCAAGAGGTGTTTTAATGTCTTAAAAGGCAATGTGGTAGGTATTAAAACAATCAGCGGCACGCCTGGTTATTGCCTTGTAATGAATGGATTTTTTTGCAATTTAGAGATCTACAGTTGAGCATTTTGTGGCCGTTGGAAATGGTTGATGTGTCTTCATGTCTTAAACGGCAATGTCGTAGGTATTAAATCAATCAGACGCACGCCCTGTCATTGCCTTTGTACTGAATGGAATTTTTTTCTGTATTGGAGTGTTTAATGTATCCATTCGTGTTGGTTTTTCTCATGGAGTGATAATGTTGGCCACTCTTAAAGTAAATGTTTGTATATGTATATGTTAGATGATTTTTAAGATTAAAGTTAAACCTGTTAAATGCATGAAATAGTAAAGGGATTGTACCAGCTGATTCACGTGTGGGTCCATGGGCACCACCACTGGCCTGTACACAAAGCTCCTCTCGATCCTCATGCAATATGGCATCCATTCATTTAGCATTACTCTACTGTAGTGAGCAGTCTGCAGCTATTACGTGAGGGATAGTTGATTGTCGTAGTTTTGTTGTTTGAAGACTTTGAGAGAGGTTTATTGAGTTTAGAGTTTTTTTTTCGCGGGGAGGGGGGCCGGGGGCAGATGGTTGGGGTTGGCGGTTGGCGGAGGAGGGGGGAATTCAGTTCAGTTTGGTTTGGTTTTTTGTTTTTTTTTTTAATAAAATAAAAAATTATGTTTTAAATAGAAAATTAATGTAGATTATAATAAAAAATAAATATGTTGTAAAATAATTAGAAGTCAAAAATTAATTTGATTATTGATAAAATATTTTAACTAATTAATATTGAAAAATATATGTTAATAATAAAAAATCATTTTAATTTGTTCCATAAATATATATGTTATGTAAAATATTTTAATGTCAATTGCTTATATATTATATAACATTTTAATTTTTTTATGTATATATATCATTAAAAAATTTAAGTTTTATGTATATACTCTATTTAGCATTCAAAAATACAATTTCAACCATGAAAAATAACACATTGTATTTTACACTAAAGAAATTTGCAGGCGAAATAAATTTGATCCCTCTGCTCATGTTAAATCCGTACTTAAAATGAATTTATGTTGGTTTAGTTTTATTGCGGGCAGTGAAAACCACATCCTTATCAGTGGAAGTACCCATCTCCTTCTCTCCCATACATGTGCAGCCACTCATGTCGCCAATGCTGAGTTGTTGTCAAATATCTAGCCAAATTTACACACCGATAAATTTGATCCTCTCCGCTCATGTTAAATTCATACTTAAAATAAATTTACATTGATTTGATTTTATTGCACTTAGTGAAAACCACGGCAACCAATATTTCCAACCCTATAGGTACATTAATACACTCTAATTTATGCTGATTTGATTTTATTGCATGCAGTGAAAACCAAGGCAACCAATATTTTCAACCCTATAGGTCCATTAATACACTCTAAGGACAGTGTGTCATGCCCATACATCCATCTCTTTCTCTTCCATGCACATGTGGTACTATCTGTTAGAAAAATAGAAAGCTAGAGAAAGATTGTTCACACAACACAAAACACACGGGAAAACTAATACACACTAAGGACAGTGTGTCATGCCCATACATCCATCTCTTTCTCCCCCATGCACATGTGATACTCTCAGTTAGAAAAATAGAGAGAGTGAGAGAAAGATTGTTCACACAACACAAAACACACACTATCTTATTCATCTCACGGATATTACATATATAAGAATACATGATTTTTCTAGATCCAATAATGGTGGATCTAGATTACTAAAAATAGCTAGTACACCTATTAACATAGGAACTCAGACAATACAACTCAGGGCAACTTGGAAGTCTAGAAGCATTACTTCCAACACCTTCCCTTAATGCTTACATGTAGAAAATATAAAAAACCCACATCATAACAATAAATAAATTTTTAATAGATTTGTCTGATATGGCCATCATCAACACCCACATCATATCATCATCAACACCCACATCCACTCTGGAATCTTGCAAACATCGCTCTTTCACCACCACATAATCTAGTTGTCACTTATTTCCATTTAAAACGTAACCGCACCATCTTATGAAATCAGAAGACAATTCTACAACTTGACCTTGTATAAATAATCTATAATGACGCTCTCGAAGCACGAAGGGTCACATCAACTTGACCTTATTAAGAACTACCTATGACCAATGCCCCTGGAGCACAACTGATCACATTAGTCATTAAATAATTAATCTATTCTTTGTCTTCTTCCATTTTTTCTTTTTTTATTACACAACAAAATAATTTTACAACCAACACTACTAAAACCACCACAACTTCACACATTATTTTCTCAACAAACTCTGCTGTCCGAACCATTAAAAATCTGCTACCACGTGGCTGATAAAATAGTCTTATTGAACCCTCTATATGTGTGAATATTCCAATAAATTGCTTGACTTTAAAAAAATAAAACTTTTTAAAAATAAACTTCTAAAATAATTAAGCCTGCAAGTGGCTCACGGCGCATATTCCTCGCATATTCCTCTGAACGAGACTTCGGCCCTCAGAGATAATGGACAACTACGGTTTGAAGAAGACCTGCGACTCTGCTCGAAGAAAACAAACTGAAAAACTCGCTAGCAAAATCTTTAACCACTTTTGAAATATATCACTGGCGAGTCTCTCTCCATCAAATGCCAACGCAAGCTTTCACACATCTGCAGAATACAGTCAAATTGGAGACGTTTTTCCTGGCATAGCTGTAATTTGTTAATATGGATCCGGTCATAAGAAAAAACATCCATTTGTTTTGAAAAGAACAAGCATACATCCAAACAGTTTTGGAGGTAGTTACGCTGGAGGAGATTTCGAAGAACCACAGGAGAATTTGACGTAAGAAGGATCAGCATGCTGAAGCCACTACAAAGAACAAATAGATCTATAAATCTACACACATAATCACTACAAAGAAAATTCCCACACTAAATTAATCTATGTACGGAAGAAAGGCAGCTAAGGTTCTCTATCTTCGTGGCCCTCCCGTGAAGGAGTCAAGCCAGTACTTTCCCGGATATTATGTTAAAAAAATAGAGAATCACAAAAAGATTGTTCATACAACACAAAACAAACACTATCTTATTGATTTTACAGACATTACATATATAATAATACACGATCTTTTTAGATCTAAAAATGGTGGCTAGAACTCGCCGACCACTTGGAAATTAATATTTCCAACCCTATAAATCCATTAATACACTTTAAAAGCAGTGTGCCATGCCATGCATCCATTTCTTTCTCCTTCATTGGCGTCTGCTACTCTCGTACTTTCCCACCACTACGACATAGCTCCTCCGACACAGTGAATGAAATATGTACATGGTGGTAGGAGGCACCTTCGCACCATATTTCAAACGCTTATTTCAAACTCTTCCGCGCGTGAATCAACATATTTCAGAGTCGAATTATTATCAAACGTGGTTTTACTGATGGTTCTGGTTCCTCAGCTTTGGAAAAGCCAAGTGTAACATTAACTTATTCAATTTACGAAGTTTTCTTCAGTTTCTGCTTAATGGTTGATCCAATTGCTTTATGCAAAGAAAAAAATCAAATTTTATTATATTTTCGATTCAGAATTCCAAGCTGAAGAGTTGAAGTTTTTTATAATATATGGAATTCAAAAAAGAAATTGTCTTAATTATTTTTTTAATACCACTTTAGTTTATATAAACATATATTAGTTGTTTCATACGATCAAAGAAATTATATTAATTGTTTTACATAATTAAACGGGAGTTATTGTGAATATAATGATGTTGGATTAATGTTCCTTCTTTGGATGTGCCTTTCTAAACAAGTTTCATATTTATATCATTGAAAATGATGATGATGGTTAACGTCCGTGAGACCAAACATTGGTCTATGGGATCTTGGAGTTAATGCTTACATTTCATATTTAAGAAGTTGGTTTGTGATGGTTGAGAAATTCTCTCAACCTCTCTATCTAATTTAGGAATAAGTTGGATATCAGAAACTCTATTTAATAGAGTAATCTGAATGTAAATCTGTGTGTGTGAGTGTGTTTACACATGCACCATTTGTGATTAATATAATTGTGTTTATGTAATTGTGATGTTTTAGCCATTTTTATCATGGTATCAGAGCTAGATCTGAACCTGTGTTGTGAGGAGATCCAAGCTCAGGACTATTGCAACTGAACCTGTGTTGTGAGGAGGTCCAAGCTCAGGACTGTTGCAACTGAACCTGTGTTGTGAGGAGGTCCAAGCTTAGGAGTGTTGCAACCTGAGTATTCTGTAAGAAATAAATGCTTCAACTGTTTCGGTCTTCTGTGCGACCAGAACTCCTCTCTTCATCATCAACCTGCGGTTCGCTTGCCATTTTACCCAGGCAATCCTGCGTGGGCGCCTTCTGTTCCCAACTGATCGGTGGTTCTCGATATCTCTCACTTTACCGGAACCGTCATTTCTCCCAGTAACGTGCTCTTCGACAGATCACCAAGGAAGATGTCGTAGTCAAGACGCTCTTTCAGGGCTGGGCACGTCCTCCAGATTTGGGAATTTTTGATGAATACTGTGTCCGATGTTCTTCAAAACAGAAGCAGCTGAAGAATGGTCTCACTCCGCTAAGGACTTGATATGTCGGATGCTCTGAAAGACGCCATCAAGAGATTCAGCGCGTGATTTTTTCCAAGCCTGTAAGATCAGTTTTTTGCGCTGCCTACCTGAGGAGCAACTCGCTGCTGCGTTGACTGCGTGGAGCTGGACCGTCTTTTCTGGGCTGTCTGTAGTTAATTAAAGATTCTGGAATGGCTCTCTCACAACCCGTCTGACATGGAAAGCTATATAAGGCCTGGATGTGTGATTCTCTCGATATTTGTGTCCATGCCATCTGCGAACTGGGAACGGCTACGAGAAGATCTGCCACAACGCTTGAAACTACTTGTTGAAGATTCCAGGACTGATTTCTGGAGATGTGGCAGAGTATTAGTGCAAGCTGAGCAGAGATTAGCCTCTTCCAATGATGGTAAAGTTAGGTTCTGCAGCTCTTGGAGGTCGTGTGAGCGATCTCCATACTGGTGTTGCGGATTTGTGTGTGATCTGTCACCTGGAGAGACGATCCATGTGTTTAGAGTGGCAGCCTGTGTGTTTTAAAGTAGACCATTGTTTGGTATTGCGATGAATAGCTCGATGGCTTTTGATGGATACCTGTAAGCGTGTTGGTTGTGTATTGTAGAGGTCTTGTGAGAGTGTGGAGACTAGTTTGAGCGGCCAACGACCGTGGCGTAAGCGGCCCATTTTGTTCTGACTTGAGGAGGCTGTGTTTGATGCATTTTCCGAGATTTATTAAACTCTTTTAAAATAACCAGCAGTTCAACTATGTGTCTGATGCCAGTACTTAAAGATCAAGTAGCAGTAAGGCTCAATATGGATGGTTGTCTAGATAGTATGGCAGTTGCGGATCTAGGGAAGGATCCCTCATTAGTGGTAGACATGGAAGTGGTTTCCTAATGAGGTTATGCGACAGATTGGGATGCTGTCCAGTAATTGACTTCGGGAGGTCCTTGATTCGGGAGTTGAGGAAGGGAACTCGGGAATCCAACTAGCCAACTACACCTTTCCGAGGGTTATGAGGCAACTTGATGGAGCATCTACTGATAAGCTTGATTATTTAGTTATTTTCATGTAATGTAATCATTATGGGGGGATGTTGGAGTTAATGCTTACATTCCATATTTAAGAAGTTGGTTTGTGATGGTTGAGAAATTCTCTCAACCTCTCTATCTAATTTAGGAATAAGTTGGATCTCAGAAACTCTATTTAATAGAGTAATCTGAATGTAAATCTGTGTGTGTGAGTGTGTTTACACATGCACCATTTGTGATTAATATAATTGTGTTTCTGTAATTGTGATGTTTTAGCCATTTTTATCATCGGACCTAAAGAAACAAATTATTTGTTTTGATTTAAGATTTTATTCTTATGCTCAAAAAGCTTGGACAGAAGCCTCCCAAGCTCACTATAATTTTGACATTGTAAAAGGCTAGGAAGGTCAGTATTGTAACAAAGATTGTGAAACTGAGATCTAATGTGGTTGTACGCGGGTCACTCTAAGAGGAAGTGGTTTTCATCCTCGATGTTCCTATTCTCACATATATGGCAGATCCTTTCCATCCATGGCGTTTTAGGAACGACCTGTTTCACTATGGAGCTCATGAGAATTCATTCTAATCTTTACTATAAAGACACAAGGCCCTGGTTAAACTATTGGGAGATCAATGAGAATGATGCATTGCAAGACATAAATAACATTAAAGATATTGTTATTTCTAAGTTCAAAGAAAAAATGTGATGTGAGAAAGATTTAGCGGCTAAAAGAAAATTAAGTTATTATAAGAAGGTCATCAACCCCACCCTAGAAGATCAAAAGTATCTCTCTATTTTAACTAGCTCAAAGAAGAAAATTAATATAGCAAATATTAGAACGAATTCTCATGAGCTCCATAGTGAAACAGGTCGTTAGGCAGTTCCTAAAACGCCATGGATGGAAAGGATCTGCCATATATGTGAGAATAGGAACATCAAGGATGAAAACCACTTCCTCTTAGAGTGCCCCGCGTACAACCACATAAAATCTCAGTTTCACAATCTTTGTTACAATACTGACCTTCCTAACCTTTTACAATGTCAAAATTATAGTGAGCTCGGAAGGCTTCTCTCCAAGCTTTTTGAGCATAGGAATAAACTCTTAAATCAAATTAAATAATTTGTTTTTAGGTCCGATAGACCAATGTTTGGTCTCAGGGGACGTTAACCATCATCATCATCATCATCATCAGAATATGAAATAATAAAATTAAATAAAAGTTTATTAAGAGTATAACTAATATAGTTAGTTAAATAATATAAAATGTAACAATTTAGAATCACTAGGAAAATAGATTCAAGTTATTGAAAAATTATATAGTTGTTTCTAGTTAGTTGGTTCAAAATTAACTTTATTTAATTATATGACACGAGATAAATTAGTTCCCAACCTTTGAACTACCTACATTTATCTTTTGGTGAAAAGGTTTTATTTATTTATACATTATGTTAATTAAAAGGATTTTTATTACTTATTCAAATTGAACCATTATGTTCTTATTTTTAATCTAGAAGAGAATTAGAAAAATTAAATTAAATTACTAAAAATTGACTTGAAATCGAAGAGCAGAGAAGGAATAAAAAGGAAAAAGAAAAGATCCAGAAGACCAGAAGGAAAAAACAGAGAAGATCTCACTAAAAGGACAACATAAGGGGCAAGAACGGGAGGGGGGGTTATGATGAAAGGGCAGGGATCCAACAACTGCTAATTTGAGGATGCCTGCGTTATTGCCAAGATTGCCCCTTTTCATCACCGAAAGTTTAGGAAGGCCATAGAAATTGAAAAAAGGCCGAGAAATCTCAATAGGTATGACAGCTGGAAAATTTGTAGCTGCTGGATCCCCGCCCTTTCGTCGTAACCCCCCCCGCTCACCCCTGGTTCGTGCCCCTTGTGTTGTCCTTTTAGTGAGATCTTCTCTGTTTTTTCCTCCTCGTCTTCTGGATCATTTGTTTTTCCTTCTTATTCTTCCTCTACTCTTCGTCAATTTTTAGTAATTTAATTTAATTTTTCTACTTCTCTTTTATACTAAAAATAAGAATAGAATGGTTCGGTTTGAATAAGTAGTAAAATTCCTATTAATTAACATAATGTATAAGTAAATAAAATCTTTTCACCAAAACATAAATGTAGGTAGTTCAAAGGTTGGGAACTAATTTATCTTGTGTCATATAATTAAATAAAGTTAATTTTGAACCAACTAACTAGAAACAACTATATAATTTCTTAATAACTTGAATCTGTTTTCCTAGTGATTCTAAATTGTTACATTTTCTATTATTTAACTAACTATATTATTTATACTCTTAATAAACTTTTATTTAATTTTATTATTTCATATTATATTAATATTATAATATTAATATTTACACCTTTAAATATAATTAAATAAAGTTAATTATAAATATTAACTTAATTAGTAATATTAAGTTAATATTATCTTATTAATAACTAATATATTCTTTCTACTGGGGGTTGTAATTAGGAGAAATGGTTACATCAATTAACAAACTAAATTAGTTTTTCTTTTAATAATCCTTTATTAATTTTTATGTTCTATTATAACTTTTTATATAATTAGTAATTAAATACAATAAATTACTATTAGTCAATTATGGTAATAAATATAACATAACTAACTTATGAATTAACGAAACTATTTTTTCCATTTCCCTTTCCCTATCCCTTGGTCCAGTCTAGTCAAATATAGCCTTGTCCATATCCCTTGGTCCAGTCCAGTCAAACATAGTCATTTCCTAGTCTATTATAGTTGTTTCCTAGTCCAATATAGCCGTTGGATGATCTTCTCTCTCTATTTAACATGCAACCATGATCTGGTTCCTCAACTTGTCGTGACAATGAATGTTAGGTCCTTATAATACTAGTGATTACCCCATTACTATTGTAGTTGTATCCCTTATTAATATTGTTGTGCCCCTATTGTCCCCATATTGTTATTATTGTGCCCCATAGAATCCCTCTATTGTTATTTTTGTGTCTTTATATTATTATTGTTAGGTCGGCTGGGTTATATTGTGACTCCTTGGACTCCTATATATAGAAAGGAGGTTTTGTCATTTGAGTCATCAAAGAATCATTCACTTGTGTAATGTAAAGGAGGTTTCCCCCTCGAAGAGACTGAATTCTAAGGCATTGATCTATATTTTCTATCTTTTTGTGAGCTGGTTTCATAACATTTGGTATCAGAGCTTTGAATTCTAGGGTTTTGCTGCTCCAAACAGGTCATCGTGGCATTTGTGGTATAACTTTTTTTCTACGACATTTCAGACGCTAAAAAAAAAACCCATTTGGGCCGAAATCGTTCTGAACCACAGGTCCAAATTTTAGAGCTTTTCGCACTATATTTGCAGAGATATGATCTGAGGAAGTTGGCATTTTTGCAGACTCCCGAATTACATTCCAATACCCTTTAATTCAACTTCTTTTCCTTCTGCAACATTAGGAACCTATTTAAAGACTCGTGCTCAAGCTACAAACCTCTGTCCTTAAAAGTTACCCCTCACAACAGAAGCACAGTGCCAAAGGGCAACGAATTTTCCCCTGCATATTTTTGATTGGATGTTGGGGTCTCTGACTGAGGAAAAAAATTAGTTGATAATGTTGAAAACCTAACTGAATGAACTGACCCCACTACTTTGTACCAATGATGAGAAGACAAGACTCATTATGACCTCACTCATGATCTTGTATGAGACATCGACCCTAGACTTACTTGACTCAATCTTTAAAGAATCCATAACTATTTTTACGTCATCTTTCACACACTCTAACATAATTACATCAATAATGAAATCTTACATTCTTTACAAAAACCAATAGCTTGATCTCTAAGAGACCATAGCAAAACCTTTACACATTTACCAAAATAATTTGAAAAGACAAAACTTGTTTTTGACTACTATAATATAGGACACTAACACCATTGACAATGAACTATATGTTGAATCTTGACTTGGTTGAATGATGATCCTTATAGTCATATTATAAAGGGTTTGATGCATTGAGTTATGTTAATGAGGGAAATTGCTTTTCTCATTATGTTAATAGTTGATTTGGCTTCTTGATGAGTATGTTATTGAATTGATAGGCAAAATGTTGATGTGGATTATGCTACAGTAACAGAAGTGGGACAATGATCCTTTATGAACTTAATATGTTGTTGCTTGCTAGGGACTTTATGTTCTTGCTAACTGACAAAAATGTTACATATTGAATAGTTTGATGAGTATTGGCTTGAAATCTGATAAGATTTATGACAGATAGAAATGAATGATATCTTGTTAAGTAGTCAAGGATTGATAAGCATATGATCTAATTGAAGGATCTGGCTTGGAACTTGATCTTACTTATTGGTTGTGTTTCATCCTTATTATTTTAATGAATTTGATGCTTGACAATGATACTACATTTGACTTTGATATTGGCATGGTGCAAAGTGTTGTACATTGACTCAACAATTTTCTTGTCGATGAGAATTGAGAAGGGATTGTGACAAGTTTCTTATGACACTATATATGGCTTGGCATTTGATAGTTAGGGTTCTACATAGCTCTTGTCAAGAGTTGACATGATATGATTTGATGTTGTGTTATAACTTGGTTAACTTGACATCTCACAAGGTTGTAACTTGGTACTTGGGTGTGAGCTCTACTTAATTGAATATTTTGACAATGATATTGGAAAAAGCTTTTATGGCTTTGATATTGGTTTAATATGACAGTATTTTGGCTTAACCTTGCATAGTGTTGATTTGTTTGAGTATTGGTATGTTGGTTTATTCAGTGTTATGATTGTAGAGGAATATTGATATTCAGTGATCTAGTGATTGGCATATTTGTATTTAGTTTTACTCACTAATTCAAGGCTTGGTATTGCCAGTATTAATATATTGGCTTGATCTAGTTGTAATGGTTTAATGGGAATTTAGTGATTCATTTTCTTTAGTAATTTAGTTGGTATTCAATATTTAGTGATTGGCACAATGGTATTCAATATTGGTATTGGTCTTCAATGATTCAGTATTTGGTATCTTGGTGCATGGTTGGTGTTGGTAGTGGCCTGCATATTATCTATGGTTGATTGAAAGGTGGATACAATATTAAAATTTTGAAATGTGCTCCACGAAGTGTTGAGGGTTTTCGCCTTTAGTGAGGGAGTAGGAGGTTCCTTCTGGTAGGAGTCAGTAAACTTGATTAGGGGGTAGTCTCTCCCTTCTAGTAGGATTTGGAGAACGAGAGGAGGTTGTAGCCTCCTACAGGTAGGAGCCTATGTGCTGACAAGAGTCTATGCCAGTATGAAATTGTAAGAATATTTTCTTTATAATAAAAGAAGAAGACAGATCGACATCAACGGTGGTTCTCTCCTACATTGGATGTCTACCTAAAATCTCGATGTCAATATGTGATTGATGTGATGATGTGTTTTATGATTTACATGCTCTTACATTTGATATTGCATATGGTTTTTTGAATAAGCTATAATCCATACAACTATGAACTTCTATCAAAAAAAAAAGAGAGAGAGCCCCCCCACCTCTCTTAGTATTTCTAACAAATACTGTGTGATTAGAGGAATTCGTCTTTTGTGTCTACGACATCAAGTGCCTCGCATGATCAATTGTGATTCTAAATTAATAATTAAATGATTGTGTAGTATAAGTAGACACAAACAATAGGAAAACACATATACACACCATCAATCACTTTAATGATCCCAAAGTCTGTTTAAAAATCTTTTACATCACTGAATATATGAAAATATTATGTGTAAGATTATACTTTACCAAATAAATTAACTCTGAATACTTTTATTATTAATCAAATAAACTTTATTTTATTTTTTAATATAATATTATTTAATGTAAATATAAGATCATTTCCCGATTTCCATTTACTAAATTGTAAATCACTTTTCAATATAATTATATATACATATACATAGAGTAAAGTTTGCTTTAAAATAATATATCTAAGACCAATACAGCCCTTCCTCAAGTGTTATATACAAATTGAATTCACATGAAACGAGTAAAGTCAACTTTCCCATTAAGACCAATAGACGCCTACAAGTTCATCTTTGGTTTTTTCTTAATGGTTCACATAGAGGGAATATAAGAAAAGCAAATTCAATTGAATGTCTACTCCCCGAAAAGAGTGTCATTAGACATTTACAAGTTCATGTTTTTTTTGTTTTTTTTTGTTTTGTTGTTGTTTTTTTTTATATATATATATATGGTTATAGAAGAGGGATTACGATGTCAGAATCGGAGACATTCAACTATACAATATTTTATTAGACGTTTTGTTTTGTGTTTATTGTTTTTTAGTTTAATTAAACTATATTTAAACTAAGTGGCAGGTACTAGCTACTATGTAGTCCTTGTTAAACATTGAGAAAGATCAATTTTTTTAGAAATTTGATTTTCTGAGAGCTTGATAGATCACAAGTTAACATAGATGGTTAACTCCATGGTAAGCAAAACAAAAAATTTACTCATATCCTTCATTTTAACCAACACACTAATAAAAATGTTTTAATCAAAAAAATTGTTTTTTATTTGCTTTACACAATACAAATATAGTCTCTCTCTATAAAAAAAAAATATAGATATTTACATTGATATTTTTTAATATTAAATATCAACTCATTAAAAACACTTATAAATGGAAGGAACTAGCTAATCCTCCCCATACATTGAATTACAAAGTAGCTATCAATGAAATAAGATATCTCTATATATAAGATAGTGAAATGTTTTATTTATGATTCACATTGATTTTTTTTAAGTAATCTATTTAAATACCACATATCAAGTCCTTGCTAAGAATTGAATAAACTACACATATAAAAATAATAATTTAAATTTCTTTATATCTCTATGTGAAGGATATTAAATTATGTTACTAATATGGGCATTTAAATATTTTATTTATGGTTGACACTAAAATTGAGATGGAAGTTGAAACATTTTATTTATAAGAGATTTTGAAAATTAATTTCTATTATTACCATTTTTTAATATATTAGTGTAAATATTATAGATATGACATGATAATGTCTATCATTTTTTAATATGTTAGTGTAAATATTATTTTATTATTTTTAAATACAATATTCCAATGTTCTAACTTGTAGAAAGTCTTTTCATACAACCATTATAATAATAAATAATTAACTTAAGATGTTGAAAATTTAGATTAAAATGTTGTAAAAAAATATTGAATTAAAATATTATAGATAAAACTATTAATTTTTTAAATAAATTTAATTTAATCCATTAAATTTTTATTAAATTTAATAAATTGGAAATAAGACTATTCCAATGATGGTGACTCACGTCCTCTTTCCATCCAGACAAATAGTAAATCGGTGTCATAATCCACCAGCCATATTAATTATATATATATAATCAACCCACATATATATATATAGATGACTCCAATTAATATTATTGGTGAATTGGCATAAACATTGGCATTAATATTGTTTGTCCTTTACTATAAGGACAAACGTCAACGGCCGGGTTGTAAATAGTACTCGATTTCATAATCAAACAGCCCTACCATACACCAACGTTAATGGCCCGTTTGTAAATATTATTTGATTTTATAATCAAATAATTATATTTAGTGGATAGAAATTTAGTTTGATCTCAAAAGAATATATTTGGTATATGTTTAATTTTATCAATTATAAAGTTTGTTAAGTTGTATTGATTTTTAATAAATTTAAAAAGTTAGATAGGGAATATTTAGCTCCCTACCCACCAATTTCTTAGAGATTTGAGATTGTTCTTATTCTAATAAATTCCTGCATGATAAGTTTTTCATTATTATTTATAATATTCATTTATATATAAGCAAATTTTATTTAGAAAAATGCTTCATTACTTTTAATAAATTAAAAAAATTAGATTCGGACGGCTGCGAAGATGAGCGCTAGGGTTTGCGCTAGCGGACGAGACTGACAGGGTTTCGGTCGAGTCTTGCCTGGAGGCTGAAGGCGCAGACCTGCCAGGGCAGCGTCTTTCAGGTTGCTGGCACGGGTCAGGTCAGGTCACAAGGAAAAGCAGTAAGGGGGACCTTGGTGACAACGCCCTGAACGGAATGGGAGAATCACGGGGGGGGGGAGAGACCCCCTCCTTCAGAAATGTGGTCATGGGAGAAACAAGCACGGAAGGAGAGCAACAGACGGAACGGGAAAACCAAATCCCAGTAATGGGTAACTTATGGCAGAAGCAAATGAGAGGAAAATGCCTACCGAGGGCCCAAAAACAGCCCAGGTATGTTGTTCCTCATAATAAATTGGAGGAATACAACTCCTATATGAAGGACCATGCTCTAATCTGCCGTTTTGTTGGGTATTGGCCGTCTGAGCGAGAACTACATAGATGGATTGCTCAACGCTGGAGACCTAAGGGACAGATAGATCTCAAACTTGGTGCCCAAGGTTTCTTCACAGCAATATTTTCGAATTTAGAAGACAAGAACAGAATCTTCGAAGAGGGCCCCTATTTCCTGAACAACGCGGGGTTATTCATGAAGTTTTGGGAGGAGAGATACAATCCTGAAAAGGAGAAAATGCTGGATGCACCAGTCTGGGTCAGGTTATTCGGGCTTCCTGATGAATTTTGGGAGCCGGGGATCTTGGAAGGAATAGGCAATACGATTGGCAGTTTTGTCAAAATTGCAGAGGCCACGAAAAGAGGTAAATATAATGCCTATGCGAGAATCTGCGTTTACATCAACTTGGCTAACCCCCTCCCGGAAAATGTTGAGGTTGAATACCATGACGAAGTCTGGAACCAGCCAATTGATTACGAACATATTCCTTTCCGATGCCGAATATGTCACGAGTATGGTCATCTATTTCGGCAATGTCCCCTAAATAAAGAGGAAGAAAGCAGAAAAAGTCAGGTGAATCAATCGAGAACCACCGGGCGAGCGGAGAACTCAGAGAAAGGATTTCAACAAGTGGTCAGGAGAAGAAGACCGAATAAAGAAGGTCCAAAAACTCAGTCCCAAAAGCAACCCAGTCAAGCAAAAACTCAGAACAAATATCAAGTACTGCAGAGAGAAGATGAAGAGTATGAAGTAAATCTAGAAGATGATGAGGATCCAGAAAATAGCCCAATGGAAATCTCGGGAGAGGAGAAGGGGAAAGGAACAACTATCAGTAAAGTTAACAAAGAAAAAATAGAGGAAGTGGCAACAGAAGCAGATGTAGAGGCACCGATGGAAGTAGAAGACCAGCCTGAAGCTGAAATAGAAGAAGAAATAATCATGAAAAGGTTGATCCAGGAGTGGAAGTATTTAGACAGCAGATTCATACCAGAAGATCAAAGGCAGTTATACAAGGAAGTTTTCCAGAAATATAAAGAGAAAAAGGGAGAACCCCCGGATGCTCCAGCAAGGGTAGAGAATGAACAAGGGACTGAAGATAAAGGAACAGGCATCTTGGGCAAAAATAGCAGGAAGAGAGGCCGGAAACCAATGAATGAAACGATCCAGGCGGTGGGGGAGATCTTGATAAATTCAGGTAAGGTGATACCTCTGTCGGAGGTATTCTTCCCCTCCTATAAAAAATTTTAAATGATAGTTGTCAGTTGGAATATTAGGGGTTTGAATAGCAGAGGAAAGCAACGGTACATGAAGGATAAGCTGCAAAAAGAAAAACCCAGTATTCTGATTTTACAAGAAACAAAGATTTTGATTCACCAACTGGAAGATATCATAGAAAAAAGTAGGTTACCTTATCAGGTGATGGGGCAAGATGCATCGGGTTTCGCAGGAGGACTCGCTATCCTGTGGAACCCAAATGAGATTTCTATAAATAATTGGGTGAGCATGAGAGGAATCCTTTCTGGGTTGGGAAGGGTTGTGGGAACTAATCATCAGGTGGTTATTTCAGGAGTTTATGGCCCCCCGACCCCTGGAGATAAGGAACAGTTTATCAATGGTGTTAAAGCAATGCGTAACCTATACCCTGAAGCTGATTGGATTATTGGAGGGGATTTCAATCTGATCAGATCCATGGAAGAGAAAAAAGGAGGGATCAGAAGAAGGGATCACTATATGGACAGATTTAATGAGATGATAGAAGACCTCCGGCTAGTGGATATCTCAACCATAAACGGGATATACACTTGGAACAATAGAAGGGGGGGCAACAAACAGATTGCCTCCAGGTTAGATAGATTTCTAGTGTCTGAAACCATAATGAATAAAGATATTTTCGTGGAAGCCAAGATCATCCCAGCGCTGGGTTCTGACCATTGGCCAATCCGTCTAGAGATTGACATTAAAAAGATTCAGGGGAAAAGGCCTTTCCGATTCGAAGCCTTCTGGCTAAGGAACCCAGAGTTCATCAAGAAAATTGAGAAATGGTGGAACCAAAGCACTAGTCAGGGCAGATGCAGAATGCAAACGTTCCAGCTTAAATTGAGGGAGTTGAAAGGCAAAATCAAGAAATGGAACAAAGAGGAATTTGGTAACATTCTGGAGGAAAAACAGAAGCTAGAAGGGGAAATGACTGATCTTCAACAACAGATAATTCTAGAAGGACGAACGGAAGAAAACGCTCTCAAGGAAGGGGTAATCCTTGGTAGATTGGAAGAGAGGAGGAAGCAAGAAGAAATCCTATGGCGCCAAAAATCCAGGATAAAATGGCTGAGGGAGGGGGAACGAAACACAAAATTCTTTCATCAGGCCATGGTCAAACACAGGCAGGGAAATAGAATACTATCAATCAAGGACAGGAATGGAGAAAGAGTGGTTGAACAGAATAAAATTGAACAAGTTCTAATTGATCATCATACGGAAATTTTAACCGAGCCTCCTGGTGATAGAACGAGAGCCATCCAGGAGATCTGCTCGGCCATCCCTAGATTGGTCACTGAGGACCAGAACAAAGCGCTC
Source organism: Pinus tabuliformis (assembly GCA_031772625.1). Classification (NCBI taxonomy): domain Eukaryota; kingdom Viridiplantae; phylum Streptophyta; class Pinopsida; order Pinales; family Pinaceae; genus Pinus; species Pinus tabuliformis. The sequence continues at coordinate 416,139,618 of CM062808.1, read as the reverse complement.
ATGAGGGCTGTGACCCTAGAGGAGCTGAACGAAGTTTTGAAGGCAATGAAGAAAGGGACAGCCCCTGGACCGGACGGCTTCACGGTGGACTTCTACCAGGCTGGCTGGCACTTCTTGGGACAAGAAATTCTGGAGATAGTTGAAGAATCAAGAATGAATCAAAAGGTATGGCCAGCCCTCAACTCTACCTTTTATGCTCTTATTCCTAAGGGAGATAACCTAGAGGAAGCTAGTGGATTTAGACCTATAGCTCTGTGCAATGTCATTTACAAAATAATCACATCCCTGATTGCCAAACGTTTAAAACCTCTTTTAGACAACTTAATCTCTCCTGAACAAACGGGCTTTGTGGAGGGCAGGCAAATCCTGGATGGTCTAGTTGTAACCCAGGAGGTGATTCATTCCTTGAAAACCACAAAACAAAAAGGTATGATGGTAAAATTAGATCTATCCAAAGCCTACGATAGACTTAACTGGAATTACCTCGACACTGTCCTGGAAAGATTTGGTTTTCATCAAAGATGGATTGCATGGATTCACAATCTGATCTCTACTCCTCATTTCTCTATCCTGGTTAATGGAAGCCCTTCCAAAACTTTCAATGCCTCCAGAGGGATTCGTCAAGGTGATCCATTGTCCCCTTTTTTATTTATCCTAGCTGCTGAAGGATTAGGGAGATTCATCAAACAAGAAAGAGCAGCTAATAGAATTAAAGGTCTGCAAATTTGGGGAAGTAATCTGCCCCTAACCCATCAACAATTTGTTGATGACATTATGCTATTCGGGGAACCAACGGTAAGAGAAATCAAAAATTTAAAGAGGATCCTTGATCTGTTTACAGCCGCCTCGGGACTTGAAATTAATAAAGAGAAATCCTGTGTTTTCATTTTCAACACTATAGATCAAGTCAAATCTCACCTTATCAGAATGCTGGGATTCAAAAGGGGGGAATTACCTACCAAATACTTGGGTAATATTCTTGACCTCACTTCTAAAAAGTTGAAAAACTGGCAGGGAGTGCTGGACAAACTTAACAAAAAGATTGCCAATTGGACGTTCAGAGTACTGAATATTGCGGGAAGAGTTACCCTTGCCAAGTCGGTTCTTCAGGCTATACCTATCTATCCGCTCTCGATTATGGCTGCCCCTACTGGGGTTTGTGCTAAAATCAGAGAAATTATCCGTAAGTTCATATGGAGTGGAGCTGATAAAAAGAAAAAGTGGGCTTTGGTCTCATGGAATCAACTCACCGAAAGAAAAGAACAAGGAGGGTTAGGATTAAGAGACCCAGAAATTTTAAACAAGGTCCTGGGAGCCAAGCTATGGTGGAGATGGCTTAGCGGAGGAAGTGATCTATGGAAAACCATTTGGAGGACTAAATACAGGATACCCAACTCTCCGGCTGACATCTTAAAAATGCAAGAAATGCCCCGAGGCTCCAATGTTTGGGAACTTGCCTCTCAAAACAGAGATTTGATTGGCAAGCACACCTTCTGGGAAATCAGAGGAGGGTCAGAGGCAAACTTCTGGGAGGATAGCTGGCAACAACGAGAAAGGCTTAACAACATTCAAGTCCTTCTCCAAGTCCGTGACAAAACTGCAAGGAATAGACAGAAAGTAAAGGATTACTGGAAAGAAAATGATACTCTGGAAGGTTGGAGAGTCTGGGAGGATCTGACTAGATGGGATCAGGGTTTTTCCCCTGATATTCAAGAGGCTTACCGAAAAGAAATGGGATCAAGGAAACTCAGAGTTAGACAGGGGCAAGATATACTTCGGTGGGGAAATTCAATGAAGGGGACTTTCTCTACCAAAGAGGCCTATTTTCTAATGGGATCTCAGAATAGAGAAGCCAGAAACTTGGAATGGAAGACCATATGGGAATCCAAATGGTGGCCTAAGGTGTCTATTTTTGTCTGGCTAGCCACAAAGAATAAAATTTTGACATGGGATCGCATTCGCAAGAAGGGGTTCATTGGTCCCTCACAATGCCATCTTTGCAACAATGACGAGGAAGACAGAGATCATCTGCTGATTCGGTGTCCATATACTGAACGACTATGGATATCAACTAAGCAATTGTTCAACAAACCAGGGTTTAACATAAGAGAATTCAAGGACACAATCCTTCAATGGAATAAGGAAACGTTCCACTGCCGGGTTGTCCAGAGGGCTTGGAACCTGATATCTACTTTTATTCTCTGGACGGTTTGGAAAGAACGGAATAGGAGGATATTCCAGAATGGGGCTAAACCTTCAGAAGTTGTTTGGGCACAGGTGGTGGAGTATACAAGAGAGACCATTCTTGTTGAAAAATGGGAAACGGATGACTGGAAGACGACTCAGGCAGAACAAGACATTCTAAACAAACTCAATTTAAAACTGGAAATGGTCCATTACAAAGGCGCGGTCAGCAATGGTATGAGAACCCAGAGCCCAGAGAAATTCTCGTACCCGAAGGAGCAATTTATGAAGCTTAATTTTGACGGGGCCTCGAAGGGCAACCCGGGAGATGCTGGATTTGGAGGGATCTTCAGGGACAGTAACCACCAAGTCAGATGGATCTTTGCTGAATGGGGGGGACAAATGACTAATAATGAGGCTGAGCTTTGGGCCCTGCACCAAGGTCTACGAATCGCTATCAGGAATGGCTACCCCAAACTAGAAATTACAGGGGATTCGCAGTTGGCTGTGGACATAATAAGGCGACTCAACAACGGACAGGGATGGGAGAAAGTTACCAAAAGTTGGAGGACCGCAGGCATCGTCCAGGAAATAGCCAGCCTGATTAAACGCATTGATTACAGCATCATCAGTCATGTGCGGCGAAAAGGGAATCAGGCTGCAGACTGGTTGGCGAATCGGGGCTGCAATGGTCGCGGTAGTTCAATTGATAGTCAGTGGAGAGCCATTGATCATAATCAAGAGTGGAAGGAGCTGGCAGACCTCATTAAGATGGATCATGCTCATGCCACGGAGGATAATGCTCGGCCCAGTGGATCGGCCTAATAGGGATTCGTGGAGAGTCAGAGGAATGATTATGATAAAACCAGGTGTTATCAAAACCATCATGCCAGATAGCAGGACGCAGGATTTAGCCCGGGGTGACAGGACTACGGTGGCAGGAGAAACGGTTGGGAATCAGTTCACCCAACGCGAGATTATTATAGCGTGCTCGATGATTGGCGGTGGAGACGGCTCCTCAGAATTCACACTAGAAGAAATAAGTAATGACAAGACGGCAAGGAGTAGTGGCTCTCCGGGGAGTGACCGGCGGTATTTGTTAACCGGTATCCCTTGCGCCCCCGCGTCAAATGAACCTCCTTATAATCGAAACGGGGAGATGGTGAAAGATTTACGAGAGGTCTACACTCTGGCAAGAGGGGCGGATTACATTGAGAACCATAAAACTGCAGAGAATAGTCCGGGAGACCAGGGATTGAAGAGTGACGATTCCCTGGGAATCATGGAGACCAGGCAGAGACAGCGTCAGGCGATGGAGCAACAGGGCGGTGGGAAGGATACCAGTGATAGAAAGGGCAAGAATCTCATGCCGGAGGAGCCTTCCTCCTCTGTTTGGGAAGTTCAGGACAATTCGGATGAAGACATTATCCCGGATAGGATGATGGAAAATGGTCGTCAGCATGAACACCTGGTTGAGGAAGAAACGGAGCCGGAGAATGCGAAATCAGCGGGCGCCGAGGAAATGACGTTTAGACGGTATGGGCTGAGGCAACGCGGGCAGGGTGATGACAAAGGGGAGGATAGGGCCAGCAAGAGAGCCCGCGGTCGTAAGGGCCAGGGTAAGGAGGCGGGGGAAACTTCTAAGCGGGGCTCGGGAAGAAGCAGGAAGATGAAGGAGACGGTGACGGACCGGATGCGCAAAGCCGAACAGGCCTTCCTTCGTTATTCAAACCAAGCGGTTCGTAAGGTTATGCAGAAGCTTGAGGATGAAGCCATTCAAGACCAGTCTGATGAGGAAGTTGAAGACTGGACTTTCCTGTTGCACGACCCGGGTCAAACCAGAGGCCGAATGTCTCTTTACAAACAGTCCCTTCATCTCTACTGGGTGATGAAGGGAATCCTGGCCAAAGCGCTGCTTCAGGTGGCGAAGGAGATGGTGAACTTATCCAAAGGAAGCCCGGACATCCGCTTGGAGCTAAGTTTTCTGAGAGTGGCCATGCTGAAACAAGAGGAAGCTATGATGAGGATGGAGGAGAACCTGCACGTCATCCAGAACATGCTTATCAGAGACCAGACGGATCAAGTGGAAGAGGCGCTGCAGCAACCTGCAAAGGACCATGTCTAATTCGAGATATGTTTGGAACTAGTTATAATTTTTGTAGTTTTAGCTCTGTTTCTGTCAAAAATAGGAGAATGCATACCCATTATGACAGTAGCTTTTGTAATAGTCGTAGCAAGATGCAGGATTGCATCGTTTATTTAGCAAACTCCATTAGACTTTGGACTTATTTTTTTTGGGCTGCCATCAAGTATTTCAGATGGCATTATGACCTGGTTTCCCCTAGAGGGCAGGCATTTACTGTTTTCTGAACTGTTGTAATGTCTTTTTGATCGAAGTAATAGAATGAGCACCACCTTAGCCTACAAAAAAAAAAAATTAAAAAAATTAGATTCACATGGCTCCCCACCCACCAATTTCCTAGCAATTTGGGATTATTCCAATTCTAATAAGTTCCCTCATCATAAGTTTCTCATTATTATTTATAACATTCATTTATATATAAACAAATATATAAGAAGGTATTTTCCTACATGTCTTCACTACTGAAATAAAATACATCCATTCTTGTGTTAAGATATCCCTCAACCAATGTGTTCGAAGATGAGATTGGGTACTCCAATCTTCTGCTCACTCTGGAAGAATGTGGGCTACAAGTTGTGAATGCTACGTCTTCTTCAATTAATAACAAAGTTTTCCATACCATATATAACAAGGTATTTTCCTATAATCGTGGCAACAACTTATACATATATTTGTATGTTGCTAAGGTGGTGATAATGGCAAATTTAAAGTGGACAAATCTAGTTTAATCACAAACCTAAGAAATGTTTAGAGTGATATAATTTCTTCTTATGTAAGTATTTTTTTAAATGCAAAATTAAAAAAAAAATGTTTGCATCTCAAAGATAAAATTAACAAAAAAATATAGCCCAAATATAAAATAATAACATTACTTGAAATGCTTAAAAAAATTTTAACCATGAAAATTTATTTATTTTCATTGTATATATTAGTTGACATTGAAATATTTTACTTATGAAGTAAATTGTTTGTATTAGTAAGTTTCATGATAAGTTCCTCCATGATTAACAAATTATGAAATTTAGAAATTATGGTTGATGTTTTGAAATGTACTTTTTATTTTTAAAATTTGAAATACATTATATTGTAAATTAATTATAAGTAAAATAGATGAAGTAAAAATATAAAATTGGTTTTTTTTAATTTAATTATCAATTTTTGAAATATATCATACATTAAAAAATTGTAAATCGATATATTTATAGTTTTACATGTTATATTTTTAAAAATTTAATATAATCAAATGAGATTATAGTAAATAAATTTATGAATTTATTTCGTTTCATTTTATTTATATGAATTTATTTTTGAAAAAATCATTATCTATTATTCATTTTCTTTTAAGTTTTTGGTGTATTTTGATTTTTTTCATTAAAAAAAACTATAAAATAATAATTTATAAACCATTTAAATTTAAAATAATAATTTATAAACCATTTAAATTTAAAATAATAATTTATAAACCATTTAAATTTAAAATAATAATTTATAAACAATTTAATTCCTTCCATTGCATCGTAGATTTAAAATCCATCAATTGAGATTATAGTAAATAAATTTATGAATTTACAAATGTTTATTTCGTTACATTTTAATTTATATGATTTTGCCTTATATTTTGATTTTTTATTAAAAAATAATATAAAATAATAATTTATAAACCATTTAAAAAAATTTGGCCACATTAAACCATTTAAATTTAAGTTTAAATTTATTTATTTATTTATTGATGACGGTGGTGGTTAACATCCACTGAGACCAAACTTTGGTCTATCAGACCTAAATAAACGAATTATTTAGTTTGATTTAAGATTTTATTCCTATGCTCAAAAAGCTTGGAGAGAATCCTCCCGAGCTCACTATAATTTTGACATCCTAAAAGGCTAGGAAGGCCACTATTGCAACAAAGATTATGAAATTGAGATCTAATGTGGTTGTAGGGGGCACTCTATGAGGAAGTGATTAGCATCATCGATGTTCATATTCTCATAGATATGGCAGATCCTTTCCATCCATGGTGTTTTAGGAACTGCCCAAGGACCAGTTTCACTATGGAGCTCATGAGAGTTAGTTCTAATCTTGACTATATTAATTTTCTTCTTTGAGCTAGTTAAAACAGAGAGATACTTTTGATCTTCTAGGGTGGGGTTGATGACCTCCTTATGATATCTTAATTTTCTTTTAGCTCCTAAATCTTCCTCACACCACATTTTTTCTTTGAACTTAGAAGTAACAATATTTTTAATGTTATTACTGTTTTGCAATGCAACATTCTAGTCGTTAAAATTTTCATCGTTTTTAAATTTAAATTTATTTATTTATTATAAACCATTTAAATTTATTTATTTATAACACGTTTTTTTGTATTAAATGTTTTTAATTATTATTATCATTATTATTAATTATTATTATTTAATATAATAGTAATAAAATAATTAATATTATTGATTTTCTTACTAGTAAACCTCAAGGGGACATCGAGAAGATTTGACCTAGTGATTTCCCAATTAGAAAATTACTGTTTTTTTGTATTAAATGTTTTTAATTATTATTAATTATTATTATTTAATATAATAGTAATAACATAATTAATATTATTGATTTTCTTACTGGTAAACCTCAAGGGGACATCGAGAAGATTTGACCTAGTGATTTCCCAATTAAAAAATTACTGAACAACAGAATCAATTGAACTATCCCTTATAGTTATATTAATATTATTGATAATAACATTAATTTTTAATATTGTTAATAATTAATATATATACTTGATAAAAACTTATAAAATTTTATCAACTACATTTTTTAATCGTGATTATGTTAATATATAAATTGAAGTTTCAAATAATAAAAGAAATAGCAAAACCAATCCATGGTATGACAAAGATTGTAAAAGTGCGAGGAGAGCAATTAAGGAAGTTGTTGATGAATCTCTTAAAATGGACAAGATAAAAATATATAAAGCCCTAACTAAAAGGAAAAAGAGGCAGTACATTCATCAAAGACAAGAGAATCTCTTACACCTCTCTAAGGTAGCTCCTAAGAAATTTTGGAGGCAGATTCTGATTGGGAAGACTAACGATAATAATAAAATTGCTCTTCACAATTGGAATTCCTATCTTAAAAAGCTTTATGAATCTCCAAATGTCATGGATAATTTGGAAACCCTGCTCACAACGAAAGAAGTTTTCTCTTTAGAAGACATTAAGTTTGGGGTTAATCGCCTCACTAATGGGAAAGCTAAGGACATTGAAGGTTACCAGGCGGAAATCTTAAAAATTGGAGGTCCTGTCCTCATCCCTCACATCCGCAAGCTTTTCAATCAAGCAGTCAAGCAAGGGTTCCCTAAACCTTGGACTGAGAGCCTCATTATCCCTATTTTTAAAAGTGGGGATACAAATAACCCCTCTAATTATCGGACAATTATGATCAACCCTCTCTTAGCCAAGTTATATGGTAGTATTTTGGAAAAGAAGTTAAGCATATGGCTTGAAAGTGAAGGTAAGCAGACTAAAGGCCAAACAGATTTCAGAAGGCATCACTCAACAATAGACCACCTCGTTACGCTTCGTTGATTTTGAAGAACTAACTAAGCAATGTAATCACTAATAGCCCACTGCAATTATTAGCCATTTTGGATAAAGAATGCAATTATATTAATATTTTTTAATTAGTTGTTATTATTGAGAGTAAATAATTGGTTAGGTAGAGTTAATGATAAATTTAATGAGAAAAATATGAATGTTTTAATGTATTATTATTTTTAATTTAAATAGTTAGTATTATTTGTAAATTTCTCTAAATATTTTTAGAAATTTTATTTTACTACATATGGAATATTATTATGTATTTGAGGTAACAAAAATCTAATTAAATCATTCTTTTATAAAAATTCCTAGTGTTTTTTTAATTTTTAATAAGAAAGAGAGGTTCAATTCATTTTTGCTAACTAGTTGTCATATGGGTGAAAAAATTCCACAAGAAATCATGTTTAAATATCCATGAATCTCATAGTTAAAGGTAGAGTAGGAGATAAGATCATAATGCTAAAAATAAATTGCTAAGTAATTGTAAAATTATTTTAGGGTTCCGGTTGTTATAATTAATTGTAAAAAAATGATTACTTAAAGGCTAAGATCAAATTAATCGATTACTGTTCTAATGCATTATTATTTTCAATATAAATAATTAGTGTGAATTGTAAACATATATAGACATTTTTATCATCCCAGTTGAATAGTTAGCTCCCATTATTCTATATCGGGGTATTATTATGCATTTGAGGCAAGAGAGGATTTAATAAAATTTCTCTTTTATGAACGGTTTTTAATTTGTAGTGTTCTTGATTTATAGTGGGAAAGACAAGATCCATTGATTTTTGTCTAATAGGCCTCATGTGGGTGAAAATATTCCAAAGGAAAAAAATTCTTAAATATTTATGAATTGCTTTTTTGTAATATATCCTTAATAAGTGATTAAATACAATTATGAAAATAAGAGCATATGGAAGAGTTGAGGAAATATTTTTTATTATGTTTATGGGATAAGAAAATTCTAACACAATGTTTAAAAAAAAACCTTCTCTTAATCATTTTAGGGTATTTAGCTATGATGCTTTATACCTGTTTCAAAGGAGAATATAAGTAAGCCATATCAGGAAGTTGAAAATTGTATCTTTATTGAATTTAAAAAATGTTATAGGTTTTGGAACTCAAAACTAAGAAGGTTATGTATAGTTGAGATGTGGTATTGAAAGAAGTTGAAGATGATTTCAAACAAAAAGCCCTACTAAGGGACAAAGAACTAGAAAGACAAAATTTGAATTGAATGATGATCAATCAAACTCTACATAAGAATAAGAATTGGAAGAAGAAAATCCACAAAATCTGACACTAGGAAGATCTGTTCAAGAAAGAAGGCAGCTAGAAAGATATACTCCACCTCATTTCTATTCAAATTTCTCTTTCTTTATCACTGATAATGATCCTATAATTTTTAGAGAGACAATGGATTCACATGATAGAAAATTATGGAAAAAGGTCATGGTTGAAGAAATGACAACCTTGGACAAGAATGGAGCTTAGGATCTAATGGAGTTGTTATTTGGCAGCAAATCCAGTAGCAACAAAAGGGTGTTTAAAAGGAATTTGAATGCACAAGGGAGAGTGGAGAAATAGAAATCTTGATTAGTAGCAAAGAGTTATTCTCACATAAAAGAAATTTATTTTGGTGATATTTGTTTCTCATGTTGCCATGTTAATTTTTATTAGATTTAATTTATTTTTTGTTGTTGCTTTTGATCTTGAAGTAGAACAAATGGACATGAATACAACATTCCTACATGAGGATTTCGAAGAATAAATCTACATGAAGTAGCCAGAAGAATTTTTTGTCAAAGGAAAGAAAGAACTAGTATGCTAGATGAAAAACTCCCTTTATAGGTTAAAACAATATAATGTTTTTCTATTTTTTATTTTTTAATTTTGTGATTGTAAATAGGAACAACATGGCTCATTTGTGACTAACAAGAAATAAATAAATATGAATATTGAGCCTTATTTAAAGGTGTTTTTATAATTGTTCTAGCATCATTATTGTGTATTGAAAGCAAAGTTTGCTTGTATCTTTTAGAACATGAATATTAAAATAGTCTTCAATAGAGCACACACTTCATATAAAATATAACACACACACACAACAAACTGACACTTAGCAAAAGCCTCAAACTATAATATCCTCATCCCTTTAATTCACATTTGAAATTGTATGTGCATTTTTTCTTATATGAGTAATACACTTTAAACAAGTTGCATATCAACTATACCTGTGATATTCTTTGGAATTTTCCTAAAGTTTTTGACATAAATGTCCATGATTATAATAAGTAAATGATGTAAATGTCCATGATTATAATAGGTAAATGATGTAAATGGCCATGATTCTTTCTTTCATTACATGCTTGTTAGTAGCTTGATGATGTCCTTCATGTAGTGATCTCACAAGATAGTGAGAAGGAGTCGGAGTCCTTAATAGACACTTAAATTTTCTTTTATTGTTTAAAATTTCTAGGTTTTAAGGTTTTCTATGGCCACCACATAAAGAATTGTCATAAATGAAAAAGTTATAACTCATATACTAAAGGGTTTTGTATTTTAATCTTTACTTCTTCTAATAGGAATCATTTCTCAACTTTCTTAGAATAATCTTTGAAAATGCCCAAATGACAAACTAAAAAAAACTCAATTTTACATTACTTTTTTATTTTCTCAACACACTCTCTTAATAAAAGATATACAAATATCATTTACAAATGAGTTTTACAAACCCCCATATCCATAAAAATGGGCTTATCCAAAGAGATAACAAGTGATATATTTATATTTATTTTTTCATAAATATTTATAATTATTTAAATTTAAGTCACTTGCATTATTTATGTTTATTATAATAAATTGATATACATTATTATGTTAATAGACATGTTTATTTTGGAATATAATTTTCAAAATTTTGATTTAAATATCAATAATTATTAAGTAGATGGTAAAGATTTAACATCTACAAAATATGTTAGAATATTCAAAAATCAAATGTTGAGATTTATCTTGAAAGTAGTTTTGCCTTTTTGTTGTTCTTTTTGATCCATAATATTATAACAAAATCTATTTATAAATTAAGATTCTCCATGGTAAGGTGGTGTTGAATCTCCATGGTTAATAATCTTGTTATATATATATATTTTTAAATATATTATTCATAATTTTTTTTTAACTGAAACGGTTATGTTTTATTGACAGAAATCAGGTTGGGCAGAGCCTAACCAACCATTACAGCATTCAGAAATTACATTGACTTTCTTTCTGCTTAGGGGATAATGTCCATGATCGCTGTTTCTGCATTTATGCTGATCATTCCTTCCTGTAAAGTGCATCCAATATTTGCCAATCTGTCTGCTTCCTTGTTTAATCCTCTGAGAATGTGGAAGAATTGGACTGATTGAAATTCTTTCAGAGTTCTGGTCACTCTTGAAAGTTGTTTGTTTAGCACTAGGTCCTTGAGTCTTTTCTTCTCTATCATCATTTTGATCAGTAGTTCAGAATCGCCAAGGATTATAATTTCTTCTGGATTTCCTTTCCTGGCCATTTGGCAGGCTTTCAAGAGGCTGAGAATTTCAGCTTGATTGTTGGTTTTCATTCCAAGGCCCCAGCTGAAGTCGTCTTTTTTCCCATCTTGGAAGAAGATCACTCCTCCTGCTCCGGACCTCCCTGGATTGCCTTTTGAGGCTCCATCGAAAAAAATGATGCACTTGGCCTGTGATTTCCACCATTGCTGGAAGCTGTCTTCTGATTCTCGAATCTGCCATTTTCCTTTGTGCACTGTTCGATTGGGCATTGGTGGGTTAGCCTTTCCTGTATAGGCATTCAACCACTCCCTCTCTTCGGTTCGCAAGGAGTTGTCGTCTTTGACAGAGGAGTAGTTCAATGTTTCTAAGAGGAGGTTCTTTGCCTGTTCCGCCACTTTTGCTGCTGGCAGTTCAGTGTTGTTAAATATTGTTTCATTCCATGCTAACCAAAGTTTCCAGCAAACATACTTTGGTACAGCTATCCACACCTTTTGCCAAAGTGATTTGCTAACTATGTTGTATGGATAACTGTTATTCCAGGAGGAGAACATGGTGTCAATCGAGTTTTGAGTTGGAGGAGGCACACTCAGCCCGGTGAAAAAGAATGACCAGACCGCTTTTGCAAATTCGCAGGCTAAAAACAGATGATTTGTTGTTTCCGAGTCTCTTTTACAGAGGACGCATCTATGTGGTCTAGCTATGTTCCTTTTACACAGATTATCTCCTGTCAAGATTTTGTTGTGGAACAATGTCCAGAAGAAGAAGTTGATTTTGGGGATGTTGAAGCTGTCCCAAATCTGCTTCCACACAAATTTCGGATGTGATGAATTCTTTTTGGTTTGCATCTGATAATAACCTTGACTAGCTGTGTATTCCCCGGTCTTACCCCATCCCCAAACATCTTCGTCTTCTTTGTGAACTGGGGAAAAGTCAGAGATTGCGGCTTGGAGAGTGTCTAGCTGAGTGTTTAAATGTTCAGGAATTCTGGGAAAAATCCATCGTTGCCAGTTCCCTTTTCTGTCCCAACTGGAGATATCCTCTAATTTCCTTATACCTTTCGACTATAGCCAGGCTCTTATTTCTGCAATCTCGTGGTTTTCTGCTAGAGGGCGATGTCCCATAACGCTGTCTCTCCAAAGTTTTGTGTTTTTACCATTTCCAGGGATTCGGTACAAATGGGATCTGAAAAATTCGATGCTTCTGTAACACAGCTTCCAGACTTGCGTTCCTTTTGGGGGTTTCTCAATATTATATGTTTTTAATGGCTGATTGTTCAGGTATTTCAGATTGAAGATCTGACTCACTGGATGGGACGGCTCTGCGTGGAGCTGCCATAACAGCTTACATCCCAAAGCTACATTTGCATTAACTGGGTCGCGGATTTGAAGTCCGCCTTCTGCCAGCGGCCGTTTCACCATATCCCAGCTAACTAAATGAAATCTATTTGCGTTTCCTCTCCCACCATTCCATAAGAAATTGCGCATAAATCTGGAGATTTGGTCTGAAATTAGTTTTGGAGCCAGCATGAGAGATGCTTGGAACGTGGGCAAAGCAGAAAGAACTGATTTGATGAGCGTCAATTTGCCCCCTGTGGTTAACCAAAAGCCTCCCCACGCAGTGATCTTCCTTTTGAATTTCGTGATGACTTCCTCCCACAGTTGGTTTCTGTTGGATCCCAGGGTTATTGGAAGGCCCAAATATTTTATTTTTTCCCAATCTGCATGTCCTGTGTACCCCAACTCGTTTGCGATTGTCTCGATCTTATGCTGCTCAATGTTCCACCCATATACAACGCTTTTCCTCTCACTTACCAATGCTCCTGATATGCTGCAATATTTCTGAAGTATGCTTTTGAAAGATTTAGCTATTCTTGGAGAGGCCCCTCCAAGCAATAATGAATCGTCGGCGAAGAGGGCATGATTCACCGGTTCTATGCCTTTCACAATTCTGATCCCTGGTAGGCACCCCTTTTGTTTTTCTAGAGTCAGTTTTCTGCTCAGGGAATCTGCCATTAGAATGTAGAGAAATGGTGAGAGGGGGCAGCCCTGTCTCAAACCCCTGGTGGCCATAAAGAAGTTAGCAGGTCTACCGTTTATCATGGGCGCGATCCAAATCTTCTCCAGGCATGCCTTGATAAGATTGATGAAGTTCTGACTGAAGCCAAATGATGAGAGAACCCTGTACAAAAAGGAACGATTCACTCTATCAAATGCATTGCACATATCAAGTTTTATGAGCATACCTTGTTCTTTGCGTGAGTGGCTGGAGTGTAGAGCTTCCTGGACTTGAATGACATTGTCCAGGATGTGCCTTCCTTTCACAAACCCCCCTTGGGCAGGAGAAATTAATTTTTGCAGGAGAGGTTTGATTCTATTTGCCAGCAGTTTGGCCACAATCTTGTAGGACGAATTACACAGTGAGATTGGCCTGTATCTGTCAAAGGAGCTTGGGCTTGCTTCCTTTGGAATTAATGCAAGGAAGGTAGAATTTATGCCTCCTCCAATCTTTGCCTTTCTCATGAAACCATGGACCATTCTGATGAGATCAGTTTTAATTAGATCCCAGCATTTTCTGTAGAAGTGGATTGAAAACCCATCTGGCCCAGGTGCTTTATCTGGCTCCATGGACCAGACAATATTGGCAATCTCCTCCTCTGTGGCGGGTCTCAATAGAATGTTATTGTCCTCTGCGCTGACAAGCTGAGGAATATTTGTGAGAAATTCCTCAACATCCTCCTCACTCCCGTCCTTATCTGCGCTGAGTAGATTTTGAAAGTGGTTCACAGCGGCCTCCTTGATTTGATCAAATCCTCTGCATACCTGACCCCTGGATGTGATGATTTCTGCAATGTGATTTCTCGACAGACGAGCCCTGTATTGTCTGTGGAAATACTTAGTATTTCTGTCCCCAGCTTTGAGCCACAAGCTGCGTGACTTGATGCGCCAATATTCTTCCTCGATTCTAAAAGAATTGTATGTTTTCCTCTGTGCAATTTTTTCATTATCTAGATCAATAGCTGAGATATCTTTCTCTTCCATTTCCACTTGGAGATCTTCCAACTGGTTGATTGCATCTTTTCTCTGACTGGTGGGAGTGACTGTGACTTTCTTTATCCATTCTTTTAAAGCCTTCTTTGTGTTTTTCATTTTTTGTTCCCAAACGTAACTTGGGGAGCCTGATATTTCTATTCTCCATGCTGTTTGGACCGTTTCGTGGAACCCTTCCCTTTCTGTCCAAAGAGGACTGAAACAAAATGGAAGAGGGCCGAGGTCTTCTTCTTCCTTTAGACATAGCAAGATTGGTTTATGATCTGAGGTTAATTTCGGAAGAATCTTAGAGAAAACAATTCTTTTATTCAGCATGATAGAACTGCTGGTGAGAAATCTGTCCAGCCTTGCTGAGATGTGTTGATCCCCTGTTCTATTATTAGTCCAGGTGTATTCCCCTTTTACAGGTTTGAAATCTACTAAGTCCCATTGTTGAATGAGGTTTTCCACTGTGGTGAGAAAGGGGTCTCTCAGATTGGTCCCTCCTCTCTTTTCTTTGTGGTCTAAGATTATATTCAGATCTCCCCCTATGACTATATTCAAAGGATTATGCAATTCCAAGTAGTCTAAGAGAGTTTTCCAGCAATCTTTCTTCTCATCATAATGCATAGGTACATACATATTAAACAGGGCTAACTTGAAATTACTTACTATATGGCGTAGTTCTGTATAAATCCAGTGCTGGGTCACATGGGAGCTCTCTAAAGAGAAGAAGTTTTTGGACCAGAATGTGCCTATTCCTCCCACTGAACCTCTTGCGCTGACTACCTTTCCTGAATCAAATTTCCATCTTGAATTGCTTGTATTCAGAAGGGTTTCCCCTTCTATTTTTGTCTCTTGGAGCATAAGGATGTCTGTGGCTTCCATCTTCAATAAATCTCTAATAGCCTCTGCCTTATTGGGATTCCCCAGACCCCTGCAGTTCCAAGAGATCAGCTGCATCATTTATGACTGGTTGGGGTAGGTCCACCTCCCTTGGGGGCCCTTAGTCTGGTGTTCCTTCCGAGAGTCATTTCTATGGTGGCTTGACTACCCAGGGTTTTTTGTCTCTCTGATTCTTCCTCCCTAGCTTCTCTGTTTGATTTTCTTCCCACTCGCTTTGATGTCCTTTCTAGGGTCTCTTCATCCGATGAGCCCTCGTTTTCGACATTCTTCTTCTTTTGTTTGATAATATCAGCATATGAGGGGGATGAAATAATGCATGGGTTCAGATTTGAGGTGTTGCCTGGATCTGATGGCTCGGTGTTGTTCTGCTGGGGAGGTTCTTCCCTTTCCGCCTCTGGTGGATCGGAGGATGGGTTGAGAGATTCAAATGGATTTTTGTCCTCCTCTATGCTGATAGTTTCCTTGCTTCCAGCGTTTTGTGTGCTTCCATTTTCTTGCCCTGCTTTGTTTCCTGTCTCCTTGCCTTTGTTTTTGTTGTTCTGCCTGTTATTTGTTGATTTCTTTACCTGTTTCCATTGCTCTCCTTTTTCTTTCTCTGCAGTTTCCTCGTTTTTTTTCTTGCAATATCTTGCAAAGTGCCCATATTCATGGCAGTGCCGGCACTTAAAAGGCAACTGCTCATAATCAAGCTCTTGAATATGGGTCCAGTCTGCTACTGAGAGTTTGATGGCTTCGGGTAATCCTACTTCAAGATCGACCTCAACGCAGATGCGGGCACAGGAGTATTGATCCTTCCTCGGCGCCTGATCTATGTATCTGCCAAGAGCGTTACCTATGGATTGCAGAGAGTTCTGGCTCCAGCAGTGGAGGGGGAGATGTGGAAGGCGTACCCACACAGGTACCGCCGTGGGCACATCCTGAGCTGGATCAAAGTCAGGAGACCATTTGTTCAGATAGAGTCCTTGAGGACCCATGAAGTATGGTCCGTTTCTAAATATCAGACTTCTATCCTCCGCATTTTCGAACACAAACACAAAGAAACCCTTGCCAACGAAATGGCTTTTTATACCTTCTCTGACCAGGGGTGTCCAGTTTCGCCTTACCCATTCCTCAACAGCTTTCGGGGATGGCCATAACCCTGTAAACTGACCGATGAGGCCTCTTTCGGCGAGATTCAGTGCTGTTCTGCATGTTTCTTCCACCGGCAATGCCACCGTGGGAATACTTCCTAGTTTTTTGACAAACTTGGACTGAGAGCCAGTCGTCCGTTTCCCAGATGCTGCAACTAGGGTTCTGAACGCTTCTAGTTCTGGAGGTAATGGGGGGGTAGCCACAGAGCCCCCACCAGGATCCATGTCTAGAGCACTCGAAGAAAGAAAGGCTGGCTTGGCGCTGCTAGGTCAGTAGCAGCGCCTCCATGCGGGGGCGCGGATCCTACCAAATATATTTTGACCTGTCCCAAATACAAATTTCCTGCCGATGTCTTCCTGCTTGAGATTTACAGAAGCCTCGATCTGTTCAAAACCTTCTTGTCCTCTGCGACAATGGCCAGCGCCCGGCCTGCAGGCGCGAGGGAAGCCCTCTGCGGGGTTCGATCCGGTCCACAGCAGCTTGCTCTCGTTCAGCTTGTAGGTTGTTGTAAATTTTCTTATTCATATATTAATAATAATAATAAAAGAAGTTAATTTTTATGTTTTTTCTTTCAAAATTTTGGATATGAAATGTATTCTAAAGTAAGTGTTTGATGTCTATCAACATTTATTAACAATTTAATTTATATGGTCATTCTAGTTTATACATAAACATATGCCCTATTATCATCCAAAAATTACCATATATTATTCACTTAAATCAAGAGGATTATAACTGTAATTAAGCTATAACTTAATTTTTTATAAGATATAACTTAAAATTTATTATAAAATTATTTTAATAAAGCATATATTATAGTAATAAATAAAATTGTGATTTAGCTTGTTATTTTCTTTTATTAAGATTAAGATGGAATATTATTATAAAGTATATAATGTCATGAATTCATAAATGCTATTTAAATTGAAATCATTTTTTATTTTTTTTATTAAATTTAAAATTATTTTTAATAATAAAAATAATAATTTAATTTTAAAGCTATGGTTCTGTGTGAAATAAGAGATTTTATCCACATAACAATTTGGTTAAAAAAATAGATTTTAGAAAGGTCTGCATACTCTACTCCATCTAGATTTGAATTATGACATTTTAAGAGAAAATTTTAATATTAGAAGAGTCTTCAATAGAGCACACACTTTATATAAAATATAGCACACACACATAACAAACTGACACTTACCAAAAACCTCAAACTATAATATCCCCATCCCTTTAACTCCAATTATCACTTCTTTACCTATATGTTTTTTTTCATTTCCTCTTCCAAGGAAATTATCTTCCTCTCAATTTCTTAATAAATATTTTTATTCTCATACATATATCCCTCATTGTATTTCATATATTTATTTCTTTAAATTATCCTTAATGTCTTTTAGTTCCAATTTTTATTTTCTTGTACACACATAAGTATGAAAATTAGGTAATGCTAGTTAATAATTATGAAGGAAAATTAAAAGGAGAATGATATTAGAATATTTGCATGCAAAGCATCACTTATATCTATAACATTTCATTAAAACTTTATAATGGTTTTAAAAATTAGGTTGAAATCAATGAAATTGCATATAATATGAAGATAAGTATATATGATGATTGATTTTAAGTAACAACCACTAAAAATGATGAATAATATAGATGAAAATTTAGACTCTAAATTGTGGAGAGTGGAAATTTGAGACTTCCATATATGCCAACTTTCATATCTGTGCGCGTATATAGAAGTTTCACATATACGGAAGTCATCTTCCATATATGTGCAATGTCTTTATATGCACTTCTATATGAAAGCATACATATACAAAAGTCACACATATAAAGAAATGAGAGTGAATATAGAAAAATCAACTTCTATATATGTGCTTGCATATCTATGTGCATTTATAAAAACTACACATACACAAAGTCTCCCCTCACAAAACCTTACAAAACTTCCCCCCTTTGGGAGAGGTGTTATGTATCTCCCTTTGATCCCTCTTCGAAGGGCCCCCATTAGCACACCATCTCATACGTTAGTGTTAGGTAGCGTTAGGCAGTTCTCTTCGACCCCTTCCACCTCAATGATTCATTACAAGTCACCCCCTGACACCAACATGGTGGCACCACCTCCACAGTGGTTTACCTAAAAAGTATAAAATATTTATCTAGAAAAGAGACTTCCATGCTTAGTGATATGCATTAATCAAGACCATAATATTTACTCAAACAAAACTATTTTCAATGCAAGTTGTATAGGCATTTGAAGAATGACTAAGTAGGAGAGGATTAACGAGTTGGAATTTGAAGACCCAGAGGATATGATACTATTTTCAACAGAATACTTAACATGGATAAAGGTTTATGGGGACCCAATTGCAGTTATTCCATATTGTCGACTTAAGCGCAGATGAATTGAATGAATGTGCACCCACTCAATTTCTTCTTAAGTCTCATCGAAGTAAAAAAGTAGTAGATATCAAACAAACCTATTTTTCAATGTATGTGGAGCACGCCATGTGAGTATTTATATATTTTTATAATATACGTATAATTTTTTCAATATGCATAAATGTTATATCTAATTTGCTGTAAATTTTTTACATATAGTTATTAGTGTGCATATGGTCCGAGGTACAAAAAAAGAATTATGAGTGCATCCTTAGATCAAAAGAGAAACTACAATTGACATGAAAGTATTAAAGTTAGTTTCCAATGTCACTTCATTGTGTAACAACTTCAACTTAGACTAGATGATGATGTAATAATATTCACTACATGTAGGCATATTGATAAATCCAATGTTGTTTGTCATGGAAAATATGCAATCGGTAGGCCTGTGAGATTCAGTTATGGACCAAATTTAACAAGGGATATGCGATCTAATGTCCAAAATTACATTAAAATAGGTTTTAATGTTTCAATGATATGGGACAAGTTCATCTTTGATGTGAAGGTTGGATCTGGTGAGTTATACACAGGGATATTTTGAGATACATACATGACAAGAAAAGATATATTAAACATTTACAATGATACCATAAGGCTAGAGTGTATTAAAGATAAAATTGATCCAAACTGTGTAGAATGTTGGTATAAGGAACACCCTCAGAGTTTTTTCTTCTACCAAAAACAAGATTTTGTTGAAAGCATCCATTTTATCATATGCATACAAACAAAGTGGATGTGTTCAATGATGCTAAAATACTCTCACAATAATATTATCTCAATGGATTCAACATTTAGTACAAATAAGTATGGGGTGAGTACATATTTATCCTAAATAAGATTAATTTATTCAACCTCGTTTTAATGCATGTACCTTATATAAATATGATTATGTACATTGTTTGTAATGTAGTATCAACTTTACACCTTAATGGTTTTTGACGAACATTACAATGGGGTTCCAGTAGCTTGGGTGATATCATCACACAATACTATAACTAATATCTTTAAATGGATGATAGCCTTATTTTCCATTGGAAAGAAATAGTGACCATATTGTTGAAATTTATAAGTCTAACCTGTTAGAAATTCCTCCTGCATTATCTGGTTTATTTCACCTACATGTTTATTCCTTTAACAATTTATTTAATCATATAAATACTGACAATAAACACAAATGCAGTCTCAACTCATCTACAGATCATGAACTAAAATAATAGACAAACACACAAGGGACATTGTTATTTTTGGACAATCGTCCCCGAAAAAACCAAACTTGGGAAAACAGGTGCAACAGTTCTGAGGGTTTTATTATTAATCAACTTTCTTGAGTACAAATGGGGTGCCAAACTGGCTCACCCAATGGAGATATCTATCTGGCAGTAATACCTCTCTTTGGAAGTAGATATTCAACAAGTCTACTCCACGAAAATCCTTCCAATGCTTCTCTGAGGCTCTGTGTCAGCCCTCTTGGCCTCTACATAGCTCTGAAACGCCCTATGTCAGCCCTCTATTGTTTTTTGCTGGCTCTCTAGCCTTCTGTGTCACCCACGCAAGCCCTGCTAGCCTCTGCGCAGTCTCTCTAGCCCTCTGCATGGCTCCTACTAGCTCCGTGTAGCCTCCTCAGTCATTGCACTAGCCCTACGACACTATCTTTGCCTCTCTGCTATGCACTCATTGCCCCTCACTGCAACTCAAATCACTTGTTTGAATTTTCTTAGCAAACCTCACTCTAGAAAATCGAACTGACTGATCAATCTGGGTGTGTCTCCAACCTGACCCTCAAGCCTCCTCTTATACTTTTCTTGTTAAGTCTTCAATGATCAAGATTAAGTGCCTAATAAATGGCTAAGATTATATTTGGCTTGATCCATGTCATTTAGGACATTCTCACCCAATTTTATATTAATATCCATTAATATTTTAATTTTCCTAAGTTTAGACTTAGGAACCCCATTAAAAATATTAATTATTTTAATATCTCTCTAACTGGGTGGAATTTCGCCAAACCATTTCTGGGTCTTGGAGATCTCATGATCTTTAGGCTCTCCACCAATTTTCATGGCTAGAGCACATCTGATTCTACCCCAAAGCAACACTCCCTCTTAGCAAGGAATGTGCTCTAGTAATGCTCCACCACTAAACATCACCCTAATCATTTAGCATCGGTACCTATGATGATGCTTGGCCTGTTGCCCAATATCCTCTGCACTACTGCCTCCTATACTGCTACCCATGGCTCTACCACTACCACTACTACATCTATACTAGAGCTCCCTCTACATCCGTGTTGCTATTGGTCCTTCCTCCCAACACTGCATCTACACTGCAGTTATCTCTCATCATGTTTCATCGTGCTTCCCATAACACTACCACTGCTAATTGCTACACTGCAAATCAGTTACTTATAAGTAACTGATCTACCCAATTACTGACATCTTGTTGGCATTATGATGCATGTGTTGTACTTGATAGCAACCCACTTGTAGCAGAACAACTCACTTATATATAACTAGATGAATCTACAGAAGAGATATCAGATGTGACAGAATACATGGGATGCAGGGCAGCTCAAAGGAATCAGTTCAGATGTAATGTACAATGACAACTCATTAAGATGACAGTTCTCAGTATAGCAAGTTAACTTTGCCATCAAGTCCAAAGGGGGAGATTGTTGGCATTATGATACAGGTGTTGTCCTTGATGGCAACTTACTAAGATGACAGATCACAGTTCAGTCTCACAAAATGAAGAAAAAGAGATATTCGCAGGTTCCCCTTGATAAAGTCGCGTATACACACGGGTTAGCCAACCAAAAGGTGTGTATACATTTGCACGCACTTTCATGCAAGGAAAGGCGTGTACATTTGGTTTTGGTCCGTGGCATTTGGATCATGGTATTGTGATCCATGGTATTGGTCCAAGGTATCTTGTCCGACGTGTTGACCCCAGGTATTTGGTCCAAGGTATTGGTTCTAAGTGGTTTTGGACCATGGTATTGAGTAAGGTCTAAGACTATAAAAGGAGGAGAAGATCATTAGGCAAAGGCACTGAGAAAGTCTCAAATATCTGATGAAGTATGAGATCTAGTATGCAGGTTATGGGTTTATAATGCTTTACTTGATCTGAGCCAAGGAGGAATCTCAGCAGTAGATGGAGGACCGGATCTAATGATGGATCGGGATCTTATGGCTTGGAATGAATCATCTCTATATGGTTTGATCATGCTTATTCTAGATCTGTATACTGACACATATAATGTTATGTAAATATAATGATCTGGGTGTAACTCAAGTTTGGAATAGTTGTAAATCATGAATGAATATTTACAGATGTATACGCTGGTTGACTATGATAAAAGTTTGTGCATACACAGGTTAGATACATCTAAATAGCGTATACCATATAAACTATGATGTTTGAAGTCACATGTGGTTCTAATTGTTGATGCAAAGTTCTGAGTTCTGGTAACTGTTTATTGGTGTCAGTATTCTGCATATTCAGATTGGTTGATTGTGTTTAGCTTCAGTGTTGATGGATGAGATCTAATAATGGATCAGGATCATAATGACTTATCTTTATGTGATATGATGGACTAGATCTGGTTGCTAACACACGTATTATCCTTGTATATGTAATGATCTGGGTATGTTTGAAGTCCAGAAGTGCATCGAAGTTACAAGTAAGTATTTTATAACATATATGCTAGTTCGCTTTGGTGAAGTTGTGTATACATGCTTGTTCGGCTCTTCCAAGTAGCATATGCACTCTGATGATGATTTCTAAATCTACAGTTGGCTCGGAATATTGTTGCAGAGTTCTGTGTTTTGGTGATTGCATTTTGTTGACAGGGTTTTAGTGATTCAGTATTGGGTGATTCAGAGACTGATGATGCACGTGGTGATTGATTTTGTGCTTCAATGATATTGATGGGTCCAGTATGAAAATTAGATGAAATGTGGCCTTCATATTATGGTGTTGTGCTTCAGGAGTATCTAGTCTGAAAATTTATGAAACGGGGTACCTGGAGGAAGAAAAAGAAGGTTGTAGCCTTTTGTAGTTCAGCACCTATGTACTAGTACATCAGCTAGTACAAGAGCTAAGGGGGTTGTAGCTCCCTTCCAGAAGAAGATGGAGAATGAGAGGAGGTTGTAGCCTCCTGCAGGTAGAAGCATGTGTACTGGTA
Organism: Pinus tabuliformis; assembly: GCA_031772625.1. Lineage (NCBI taxonomy): Eukaryota > Viridiplantae > Streptophyta > Pinopsida > Pinales > Pinaceae > Pinus > Pinus tabuliformis. The sequence goes on along the minus strand of CM062808.1, from coordinate 416,116,477 downwards.
TAAGACTGCTCCAACACAAAAGAATTGTAAAAATAATTTTCTTATTAAAAGAAGATAAAGATGAATTGCAGCAGGTGGTTTTCACCCACATTGGGTTTCCACCTTACATCAGGGTGTTCATGTGTGCTTCTTGTGTGTGGTAATCTGTTCTATTTTACTGCACCTATTAACTGTTCTGATGCACTAATTAAAGATCAATATTTAAGGGATTAACTGAATCATAAGTTTACTGGATATACGCTAGTTGCATTAGACACAGGTGTGTGTACACGCAGGTTCCCTTAACTGAAGTAGTGTATATGAATCTGAATATGGAAATGAAAAAGTTATTGATTTCTAATATTGATTCACCCCCCCTCTTAGTATTATTTCCAACAATTGGAATCAGATCAGGTCCTTTGGTAGAAGTTTGATCGCTTGAAGGAGATCCTTAGAACAATGGGAAGGAAGCTAAAGAAGAAAGCATCTCAGAAGAAGAATACATCTCAAAAGAACTATGACAGTGGGAGAATCAGTTGGGGAATATGTGGAAGCAACACTTTAGATTTAGAATCACCTCAGAATGAAGATGAACAAGCAAAAGAGCTATCAGGTATGAGTTTGTTATTCTCTGGTGATACATTTCTCCATCCATTTGAAGATGATGAAAGTGATAGCGAAACAACTGAACTTGCTCTTATGGGTGAGGATGAAAGATATCAAATAGAGGCAGAATTTAAAAGGCTTATGGACAAAATTAGAGATCAACAAGATCTATTGAACAAAAGGGAATGTGCCTTCAAAGAAGAAGCTACCAAACTAAAAGCTCAACTAGAGGAAGGAAACAAGGTAAGGAAGCTATTCAAGGAAAAGGAAGATCAATGTCAAAAGTTGCAGGATGAAGTGACATCATTAAGAAATGAAGTAAATGAAAGGAGCACAATAATCAAGAAACTCAGAGATAGATCCAGTTACTATGAAAGTTTTGAAGCTAAGATCCTCTCACTCAAAGAAGATTTTGAAGAGTCAAATAAGCAGAATAAAGAACTACTCCAAACTCTTGAAAAACAAGAAAACAAAGTTCTTGAATTAAGACATTAGTTGGAAGAAGGAATAAAAGTTGAAGGAAACATGAAGAAGCAATATCTTGAAAAGGAAGAGCAGCATTAGGTTTAGGTAAATATTCTAAAATATAACTTAGAAGAAAAGGATAAGCTCTTACGATTTCAAGATAGTACTAAGATCTTGGATGATATTCTTAGTAGTCAAAGGTCTCCTGCTATCAAAACTAGTATTGGTTTTCATGAATCTGTTGAAGGTGAATCTAGTTCACAAAGTAAGACAAGGAACTCTAATGTAGAATTTGAAATGCTCAACAAGGAGATGAGAGGTCAATCCCAGCAAAAACCAAGGAAAGAAATTCTTCAAAGAAATTCTTTTACTCCTTCGATGAATAATGTTGAATGTTATGTATGTCATAATTTTGGACATGTTGTAGCTAGATGCAAAAGTAGAATTGTTCAAGACAGTGACACAGAAAGATTATCGCGTTCCAGGTACTTTAAGGGATATTGTTTTACTTGCAATATGTTTGGTCACAAATCTATTGACTGCTATAGAAGGAATATGAACCATATGAGATGTTATGCATGTAACAAACTTGGACATATAGCAAAAGAATGCAGGAACAAAGTACGGGCACCATACCAAAAGAAGAAAACATCATCACATGTGAAGATATGGAAGAAGAAGGAAGTACAGTCAGAAAGATGCGGCACAGCACAATGTACAGACATAACGGACTCAAAGGGAGCTGAACGTGTGAAACTTCAGTGTTCTAATTCTCATACGCAAGTTTCATGAAGAGAAGTTGTGTATATACGCGAGTTAGTCACTGCACAATCGCGTATATGTTAGTTTGAGGAAAAGCAGTGGGACAGGCTCAGGAAAAAGGGTCTGATATGATTCAGTCCATTATTTGCTCTGTTTGATAATGATTACAATCCGCTGATGATGTGTGGAAATGTCTTGATACTCATAAGATGTTTAGAAGTGTTTTTGCTCCTAACTTGATGATGATGATGCCTTGATACTTCTTGCTGATATATGCATGATCAGGTATGACAGTGAACAGGTGGCACAGGTTCAGGGGGAGCATATGCTTTGAATAATGCATTGTTGGAATTATGATTAGAAGTCTTTGGTGATGATGCTTATATGGCTAAAAGATACATCTTGCTATGATATGGTTATGAGTTGCCCATGAAAAAATCTCATATGATGCTTGGGGTTACATAGTTGGTGTTCAGATCAGATTTGTGGTTGATTCTTTGATGATGCATATATGTTGCTTACATGGTGATCTTCATAAGGATAAGGAGAAGTACAAAGATTGAATTCACATCTTCATTACTTGATGATGAGTCACTCATATGCTGCTATCGACATATGCATAAGGATCATATAATACAGTTATGATGCAGTATTCCTATAGTTCGTGGCACTCACATAGATGAGGATTGTTGCTGTTAATGATATCAAGAAGTCTTGACAAAAGATCTTGAGCTCAAGATACATAGTGCTATATATAGTATGCTGGATACATGGATGATTACTCAAAGTTGCATTGTTGGAGACATGTTCTTAGCTATATGATGATAGGTTGATACTTACATATGTTGATTGATGTAGATGAGGGATGTCCCCGAGTGATGATACATGGATGGTATATAATATCATGCAGATCTTGATGATGATGAGATGACTATGGCGTTTTTTTTTTACATATGATATAATGTGAATGATTTTGTATGTCATATGCAGAATTCATTCATGGAAGGCTATGATAATGTTCAAAAGGATGAGTTGATATCTATATGCAGACATACCTTGTTACAGGTTGATGACTTCTACACTAATGGACATATACAGGTTGCTGGTCTGGATGTTGTTGATAGATGCCTATGGAGCAGATCATACAGTGTGTATGATAGTTGTTGATGACTATCATGGTCTTGTTTAGATATTTGGTCTCTGTTATAAATGTCATGTATATCATTCAATGTAAAGGTCATATCAAGACTCATGATGTAATAGTTTGTCTCTATCTATTGTAGTCATTTGATGAATCCCTTTTGGTCATATGATGTAATTTGTACCCCCACTATGCATGGGAAGGATGATGTAATATTTCAGTCATGTATAAACAATTGGTATTTGGTATATCACCACTTGGTTGGGTGGATGAGTCAAGTTTATCCCCACTTGGTTGGGAGAATGAATGTATGTATGAGTCATTGGTGATAGGAAGGTCAAACTCACATAGTTGAGTTATAGAGTCATATTTACAGACTCTACATGTACTCAGGGGGAGTATGGATGATACAATATGTCTCAGTATGAACAAAGGGGGAGCGAAATCAGAAATTTCAGCATGCACTTAGGGGGAGCGTGACCCTTTGCCCTTGATGTCAAAGGGGGAGAGTGATTTGGGGTTGTTGCCATCAAGTCCAAAGGGGGAGATTTTTGGCATTATGATGCATGTGTTGTACTTGATGGCAACCCACTTGTAGCAGAACAACTCACTTATATATAACTAGATGAATCTACATAAGAGATATCAGATGTGACAGAATACATGGGATGCAGGGCAGCTCAAAGGAATTAGTTCAGATGTAATGTACAATGACAACTCATTAAGATGACAGTTCTCAGCATAGCAAGTTAACTTTGCCATCAAGTCCAAAGGGGGAAATTGTTGGCATTATGATACAGGTGTTGTCCTTGATGGCAACTTACTAAGATGACAGATCACAGTCCAATCTCACAAAATGAAGAAAAAGAGATATGCGCAGGTTCCCCTTGATAAAGTCGCGTATACACGCGGGTTAGCCGAGAAAAGGGTGCGTATATGTATACACGCACTTTCATGCAAGGAAATGCGTGTACATTTGGTTTTGGTCCGTGGCATTTGGATCATGGTATTGTGATCCATGGTATTGGTCCAATGTATCTTATCCGACATGTTGACCCCAGGTATTTGGTCCAAGGTATTGGTTCTAAGTGGTTTTGGACCATGGTATTGAGTAAGGCCTAAGACTATAAATGGAGGAGAAGATCATGAGACAAAGGCACTGAGAAAGTCTCAAATATCTGATGAAGTATGAGATCTAGTATGCAGGTTATGGGTTTATAATGCTTTACTTGATCTGAGCCAAGGAGGAATCTCAGCGATAGATGGAGGACAAGATCTAATGATGAATCGGGATCTTATGGCTTGGAATGAATCATCTATATATGGTTTAATCATGCTTATTCTAGATCTGTATACTGGCGCATGTAATGTTCTGTAAATATAATGATCTGGGTATAACTCAAGTTTGGAATAGTTGTAAATCATGAATGAATATTTACAGATGTATACGTTGGTTGACTATGATAAAAGCGTGTACATACACAGGTTATATACATCTAAATAGCGTATACCATATAAAATATGATGTTTGAAGTCATAGGTGGTTCTAGTTGTTGATGCAAAGCTCTGAGTTCTGGTGACTATTTACTGGTGTCAGTATTCTGCATATTCAAATTGGTTGATTGTGTTTCGCTTCAGTGTTGATGGATGAGATCTAATAATGGATCAGGATCATAATGACTTATCTTTATGTGATCTGATGGACTAGATCTAGTTGCTAACGCACGTATTATCCTTGTATATGTAATGATTTGGGTATGTTTTAAGTCAGGAAGTGCAGCAAAGTTATAAGTAAGTATTTGATAACATATACGCTGGTTTGCTTTGGTGAAGTTGTGTATACACGCTGGTTTGGCTCTTCCAAGTAGCGTATGCACTCTGATGATGATTTCCGATGAAATAGTTGGCTCTGAATATTTTTGCAGAGTTCTGTGTTCTGGTGACTGCATTTTGTTGACAGGGTTTCAGTGATTCAGTATTGGGTGATTCTGAGACTGATGATGCAAGTGGTGATTGATTTTGTGCTTCTATGATATTGATGGGTCTGGTATGAAAATTGGATGAAATGTGGCCTTCAGATTATGGTGTTGTGCTTCAATTGTATCCAGTCTGAAAATTTATGAAACGTGGTACCTGGAGGAAGAAAGAGAAGGTTGTAGCCTTCTATAGGTCAGCACCTATGTACTAGTACATCAGCTAGTACTAGAGCTAAGGGGGTTGTAGCTCCCTTCCAGGAGAAGATGGAGAACGAGAGGAGGTTGTAACCTCCTATAGGTAGAAGCCTGTGTACTGGTATAAGACTGCTCAAGTACAGAAAATTTGTAAAAAGAAGTTTCTTATTAAAAGAAGATAGAGACGAATTGCAGCATGTGGTTTTCACCCACATTGGGTTTCCACCTTACATCATGGTGTTCATGTGTGCTTCTTGTGTGTGATGATCTGTTCTGTTTTACTGCACCTGTTTACTGTTTTTATGCACTAATTAAAGATCAACATTTAAGGGATTAACTGAATCATAAGTTTACTGGATATATGCTAGTTGCATTAGACACAGGTGCATGTACACATGGTTTCCCTTAACTGAAGTAGCGTATATTTATCTGAATATGCAAATGAAAAAGTTATTGATTTGATAATACTGATTCCCCCCCCCCTCTTAGTATTATTTCAAACACATCTTTGTCAGGCTAGAACCCCCATGATGCTGAAGCTACATCTGCTACTATCCTATGCTCCCTTTGCTACTCTGTGCTGCTGCAACACCTCTATCCCTCTCGCGCTACTGCAACCATCCTTGTGCATTTCTACACTGTTGCAACAACATTTGTGCCTCTCGCACTGCTGCAACCCTCACTGCGTTGCTAGAGAACACTGCACTCTAGCACTAACTTGTTGCTCCATCTGCATCTTACTTATACTAACATCCATCATCCTGTTACTGTCTCTCGGGGCTCCGTAACCGGATATGATCCAAGAGTTTGGGTACCTCAAGGATCCTGCCCCTCATCTTTTGTAGTCCTCATGACTACAACTCGATGTCACCCCACCTCTTCTCTAGAGGTGCATGAGCACTCATGGCACAATCATCATCTCTCTCGACTTCTTTCTCCACCTTAGCCAGAGCTTCCTTGGAGTCAGAAGCCTCTTGATGTGATGTCTATCCAGAATAGACAGGATCCCGACCTTTCAATTAACAAATTTGGAGGCCCCATCCAACCTGTCTTGATCCCTCAGTTCATTCATTTCCATATCCACTCCTCTTCTAGGCTCCCTCTGAGTCTCGATTTCCCTCCTGCAAGTTCTCTCCTAGAATCCTTTTGAGTCTTGATTTCCCTATTGGAAATATTCTTGCCAACTGTCGATCCGCTCCTCTTCGGTCCTCTTTGCAATTGCAACTCGGATATGGATTTCTTGGCTAGAAATATGCTACGGTAGTGACTCCCTCTACCTTGGTTTTGTCCCATTAGGTACTATTCTACTTCGACAACAACAACACCCCACCATATTCCCAATCCACAATCTTCCCACAACTCCCTAGGCCCTAACAACTGAAGAAACTGACAAGGCTGAATCGCTCTTCTAGCCAACTACATAAAGACTACCTAGCTGAGTAGGATGACGTGGCTCCTTGTGAGCGTCTTCCGCTTCTACGTTGGCCCTCTCTCTTGCTTGAAATGATGATGAAGACCCTCTGTGTCACTCCTTTGCTACCTTCTGCTTAGGAACAACTCTGTCTCTCGGGACAATTGTTTCTACTGCAAATTTTCTGATTTCAACTGGTGCCTTCAGTTCTCCTGTGATCTGCAACCCTCTGATACCATGTTGAAATTTCTAAGTCTAACCCATTATAAATTCTTCCTGCATTATCTTGTTTATTTCACCTACTTGTTTGTTCCTTTCAAGTTATTTAACCATATAAATACTGAAAATAAACACAAATGCAGTCTCAACTCATCTACAGGTCATGAATTGAAATAACAAATAGACACACAAAGGACATCATTATTTGTGGACAATCGTCCCTAGAAAAAGCCCAACTTGGGAAAACCGGTGCAGCAGTTCTGAGGGTTTTATTATTAAGCATATTTCTTGAGTACAACTAGGGTGCCAAACTAGCTCACACAACAGAGATATCTATATGGCAGTAATACCTCTCTTTGGAAGAAGATATTCAGCACGTCTGCTACACGAAAATCCTTCCAATGCTTCTCTGAGGCTCTGTGTCATCCCTCCTAGCCTTTGTGTAGCTATGAAACTCCCTATGTCAGCCCTCTGCTGCTTTGCGCTGGCTCTCTGGCCTTTTGCGTCACCCACGTTGGCCCTGCTAGCCTCTGTACAATCACTGCGCTAGCCCTCCAGCATTATCTCTCCCTCTCTACTATGCACTCACTGCCCATCACTGCCACTCAGATCACTTGTTCGAATTTTCTCAGAAAACCCCGCTTTATAAAATTGAACTAACTGATCAATCTTGGTGTGTCTCCAACTGACCCTCAAGCCTCCTCTTATACTTTTCCTGTTGAGTCTTCAACAACTGATATTAAGTCCCTAATTAACGGATAAGATTGGATTTGGCTTGATCCACGTCATTTAGAACATTCTCACCCAGTTTTATATTAATACCCATTAATATTTTAATTTTCCTAAGTTTAGACTTAGGAACCCCATTAAAAATATTAATTATTTTAATATCTCTCTAACCAGGTGTAATTTCCCCAAACCATTTCTGGGTCTTGGAGATCTCATGTGCATTAGCCTCTCCACCAATTTTCATGGCTAGAACACATCCGATGTTACCCCAAATCAACACATATTTCCATGTTCAAGCCTTCATCACAGATGATGCTACTGCTGAGATTGAAGCGTTAAGGTGATGTCTTTTTATTTTTATATGAGACATACAAAATATTATTAATGTATATTCTCTCTAAAAATTAAGTTATTCTAGGTCGTCAATCAAGTGTATAATATTATTATGTGTGTGGCATGTTTGTTGTGCATGGTTGAAGAATGTTGGAAATAAAGTCCAAGAAAGGTAAATCCAAATCCACATTTTTTGTGCTTTAGGAGAAATCACACACACATGTCAAGATGATGAATCTGTAAAAAAAACAGTTGAAAGGTTCTTTGAAGAATTCAGTGAACATAAAAAGTTTTTGGAATAGTTTAAAACCACTTGGTTAGTCAATGAAAAAATATGTATGTTTCCTGTAGGTGGTTTTAATGACCCTTATTTTTACATATGTAACATACATAATTCTTTGAAGGAACCTTCCTTCATTTAAATAAGGCTTTTGGCCTAGTAGATTGTTTCTGTCCTCCTTGCTTCTATAATCTGTAGGATTTTTTATAATATTTTGGAGTCTGGCATGAACAATGTTGGTTACATTGGACTATATTCTTCTTTTGTTTCTTTTTGCAGTCAAAATGGTACGTCTTTGCATAGATGTCACAAATTTTTGTATTAAACCCTAGTTGCTTCTTAACATTTTTTTGAATTTTTCGGGGTAAATGGGCTTTTTGGAGGGATTGTAGGATAATATGATGGAGACTTGCTAATCACAGATTTCAATATGTATTTTATTTAAATCAAGATATTCATGAACACGAATTGGGATCCTTCCAGGTATAGATGCAAGATAGTGTCTTAGATATGCAACATTATCTGGATCAAGGGTGTGATACAAAATATTTTGCATTGTGCAATAATATTTTGGAAGCTTTTTTATGTTGCATAGTCTTTGAGACATATATAGCTTAGCAAAATGATCTGTTGGTGGAGGAGTCAAGCCATAACATTATTTGGATAAGGCTTTAGATAGTTCTTCTATAGGCCTATCAGACTCCATTATACCAATTTTATCATCACGTTTTAATCTATCTCACCACATTTTGACAACTCCTGTAAACCCCATGTGATTCTTAAGGCCAATTGTTGCTAGGAGACATGTTTTTTGTATTGGAATTTCTGTGTCAAAGCCCATGCATTCAATTTTTGAATAATCATAAGAACCTCATCCTTTGATTTGAAATTTATATTAATCATTGGAGAAACATCTTGGTTTTCTTTGCTCCAATTAGGATAATTTTTTGTATTCAAAAGATCAAAAGGAAATTTCTTTGAATCATATCCATATTTGCATTTACACCATTTTTTCCAAGCGGACTCAAAAGGTTCTTGGCCTTTATCTTGACCAGATTTTCTTGGAATTTTGATATCAAAATTTCAAAGCCATTATGCTCTCTTTCCCTTGAAGATTCTCCTTCTTCATATTTTTTTCCCAACGTTTTAATCTCACTAATATACGGAAGAAGCGCATATACATAAGACATGCACATATACAAAAGTTGTATATATATGGAAGACATGTGCATATACAGAGACTGAAGTTCCGCATAGCTTTCGTATAAGTGCATATCTTTCATATATGTAAAAATTCCATATATGCACATATCTTCCATATATATACATATCTTTTATATATGTGTAATTTATGTATATGCATATATTTTCAATATATGCACATATAAAGAAGTTGCGCATATATAGAAACAATGAAAAACTTCCATAATATGCATATACGACAACCTTCATATATGCACAAATTTTGTGTATGTGCAACTTCTATATATGCGTATATATGGAAGTTGCGCACATACAGAAGATATACACATATACGAAAGTTGTATATCTACGAAAGTTGAATTTGTGCACATCTATATGCATATATGGAAGATATGTGTATAAGGAAGTTGCAGATATACAAAAGATATGAACATATATAGAAGTTGTGCCTAAATGGAAGATATGTGCGTATATTAAAGTTGTGCATATATAGAAGTTGCACATATACGAAATTTGTGCATATACAAAAGAGACACAACTTTTATATATGTGCATATTTTGTATCACATATCTTTCATATATGTACAATTTTTGTATATGCTCATATTCTCTGTATATGCACCTATACGAAATATATGCACATATGGAAGAAGTGCATATATGAAAGACATACACATATACAAAACATGCAGATATACAAAGGTTGACGTTTTGCACAGCTTCCATATATACGCATATCTTCTGTATATACACAACTTCTGTATATGAACATATACTATGGAAGACATACACATATACAAAACCTACACATATACAAAGGTTAAAGTTTTGCACAACTTCTATATATGCACATATCTTTTGTATATGTGTGTATATTCTGTATATGCACATATCTTGTGTATATGCGCATATATTGTGTATATGTGCAGTTTTTGTATATGCACATATCTTCCATATATGAGAAACTTTCGTATATGTACATATACAGAAGTTGCACATATACATAAGTAGTACGCAACTTCCATAATATGCATATATGGAAACCTCCATATATGCACAACTTTTGTATATGTGCAACATCTGTATATACACATATCTTCTGTATATACGCAACTTCCATATAGAATATATGCGCATATACAGAAGTTATGTATATATGGAAGTTGAAGTTGTGCATAGATATGTGCATATATGGAATATATGCTCATATACATAAAATATGTACATATACATAAGTGATCCGAAATTGATTTTGGATAGACTCCTAAGTCTAGTGGTCCTTCTAGAGGAAAAATGAAAGTCCAAGGAAGTTCCTGGAACTAGCCCCATAGCAAAGATCATCTCATTTTGAATCTACTGCAACTTGAATGGGAAAAAACTGACTTAGGATATAGAAGTTATCATAAAATAAAACTACCTCTATCCTTTGGAAAAAGGAGAAAAATCCCCTAAAAAGGGATACTAAAAACCCTCTAAAATCTTCATCTTTTAAAAATCCAAAAAAAATCCATTGCAAAAGGAAAAGTTCTGGATAAGGCGGATAACACTATTGGGCCTTAAAAACATGAGAAAACAGCGAAAATCGAGCCCATCAAAGGTCAAAGGGATAATGAACAGGAGCCGTCGGATTTGGCCGATCAACGGTCCAGATCCAATCGGCAATTGCAATCGGCGGTGGCAGTGGGCAGATATCGGAACATGGTATATGATTATTGTGATCGCAAAATCGCAATCGACGACTATAGTGGAGCGCACCTTAAATGGCCTAGGGTATGTGCGATATGTGATTGCGACAGGTCGCATTGCAATATCACATTAGAGATACGCAACGGCATGGGGCTATATATAGATACATATATGCAATGCGATTGATCGGACCCGATAACATTATAGCCGATATTATATATATTTTGAAGTCCGGAAAATGCCAATTCCCTTTGTATTTGCATATTTCATTTATCAAACGAAATACAAAGGATAAAGCATTGATGCGATAAAATGGACCCGAAAGGGTTCCTTAAGGCTATTGAATGTCATTTCAAATCCGCCCAAGGCCATATTTGTGGGATTTTAGTGTTTTAACATATTTTTAAAATACGAAGGGAAACCTTGGAACAGGGCCATTTGCAACATGCGATAGCGACTGACAGGCAGACCCAATAGGAGAATATACCAGATTTGAGGACATTTGAAGTCCCGATGAACAATGTTTTCTGCAGATTTTTCCTGTGTTAATGCATTTACCTATGTAAGTCGAGAATGCCAAAATTTGGGGATTTCAAGCGTCGGTGGTTCCTTCCATTGCAGCACAGGTGGCCACCATCCCTGAGGGCATTTAGCAATGATTGCTAACACTCAGAGAAGGGATTTGAGCGGACAAAGGCAGGAAGACAGAGAGCCCGAAAGGGAAAATGAACCAACAACGTCGATTTGGCTTAAAAGCCACAGAACGATAGAGGCAGAGGTTGATTGTTGGTTGCTGAGGTTGTTGTTGGGGTTTTGTTGCTGAAAGTGAAGCCAAAGCAAGAAGCTGAGGCGAAGGAGGCAGCGCAAAAGCAAAAAACGTAGCCAAGGGAGTCACTTGGAGTTCAAGTGAAAAGCCCAGAGAGTTGTAAACTAATAGAGGGAAGAAAGAAGCCAGAGCCGAAGAGCCAGAGCCAGAGCCAGAGCCGAAGAGCCAGAGTCAGAGCCAAAGAGCTAGAACCAAGAGCTAAGAGCCAGAGCCAAGAGCCAAAGCTTCAAGAGCCAGGGAATAACTTGGTGTTTGAACTCGCTATTTCTGTGTAAAATAGCAAGAGTTAAGCCAAGATCTTGTAAAAAAGACTTATACCATAATCCTAGAGAGCCTAGTTGAGTTGATTAGAGCTCATGGAGATGTATCCCAAGTGTTGTGGGTGAACTCCTAATTAAATTGTTGTTTCTATGTGATTGTTTATTGCTACATTAGTATTTATTGTATGTATTTACATATCGACATACAAAATAGATTTTAAAAACCATAATTAGCCAACAATAAATATAAGCACACACCTCTATTCTCAGGCATTTCTTAATTATACATTGGTTAATCAATAAGACTTGAGAATATTTAAGCTTTGGGAGTGGTAGAGGTTCTTGTAGTTTAGACAAGAAGCCTAAGTGCCCCATTTTCAGATCAGGTGGTATCAGAGCCTGAGATTGATTAATCACACCTTCAAAGAAGGTTATATTAGAATGCTTGATTAACAAAGCAAAAATTGCTTGTCTGAAAGTTGTTTAAATAGTCAGAGGTTGATTGTATGCTTGCTTTGCAGAATGACTATTTTTTTAGTTTGCAGGGGTGAAAGGGAAGCTATTGATAGCTTAGTCTAGGAAGGACAGGAAGGAAGAAGGGTTGAAGGCACTCTTTTATTCCAAAGGACCTCAAGGCAATCCTTAAAGCACAAGAGGTTTGCTACAAAAGGTTGCGTAAATAAGTTCTTTATTTATCTTGTTGAAGTTTTTTTGTTCATTGGCATAATGACAACTTCTACAAGTGGGTCCTCAAATTCTGCTTTCTTCACAAGATTCTTTGATGAAGACATGAAGCAAGAATTTTCCACCATGATGGATATGGTGAGAGAAATGTATGAGGATGGAAGGAAGAGTAGCATGCTTGGAGAGCATTTGAATTCCATGAAGGAAGAGAAGCAGTTGCTTTCTGACAAATTATAGGAAATGGAGAGGCAAATTCATAATACAAATATGAACCTGAAAAGGATGCATGAGTTGGAGACACAGCTCTTTGTTGCCCAAGAAGCCTTAGTCAAGTATTAGCTTGAAGAAGAGGTAAACCATTCCAGTTTGTCTTCAAATTCCTCTAAGGATGCTTATATTAGCTCTTTTGAAAAGCATACTAGAGGCATAGGTTCCAAGCTAATGTCCAAGATGGGCTATGAAGGAAAAGGCTTGGGTAGACATGCACAAGGTATTATTGAGCCAATAATGATTTAGGAAAGGCCAAAGTATTTGGGTCTTGGATATGGACAAGCTTATGGAGAAAGTTCCAAAGCTTCCATCAAGGCCATTGAAATAGGTCGAAGAAGGAGTTGCATTATTGAGTGTGAATATTGTATTAAGGATGAATTCAATAGCTTGAAACATCATTTGCAGGATGTAGGTGTTCAGAAGCCTTGAAGAGACTGATGGTGTTCCAAAGGGAGCCACCTCTTCATTTGCTTCACCACCTCATGAAGGCAATAAAGGTGAAATAGAAAGGTATAAATCTGGTTCTAAACATTTTCCTTTTGATTGTGCAAAGCATGATAAATTTCCACATAAATATGGGAAAATAATTGCATGTTCCTTTTGTGGGTTGGATAACCATGATGTTTCTAGATGTTGGAAGAGAATGGCCACATACAGGAAAGTTTTGAAGGAAAAGAAGCAAGAAGCCAAAGGTCCATTGGATAAGGAAAATCATGTTGTCAAGAGGATGCACATGCAGTGCACTTATTGCCATAAGCAAGGGCATCTTGCTGCAAAATGTTGGACTTTGAATCCAGCAATGCTTCCACAAAAGCTGAAGAAAGCGGAAAGAGAAGATGGCAGAAATGGAAGTGAAAATTCCATGAATGATGTGTCTCAAAATGATTCACATGATGATGCTGATGTGTAGACAAAGGTAGTACCTTTGAAAGGGATTGGTAAGGAACGGTTAGAGTTCTTATCCGATTAAGATTGCATGTCTATTGATGCATCTACATTATATTTCATTTCGGGTTCGAAAGTACAGTGTGCTTAAGTGAAAGTTGAAGGATGAAATGCATGCATGAGCATGAGATGAATGAACATGGGGATGTTGATGATTTCCTTGTTTTTGAACATGTATGTGTAATTAGCTTGTAGGGTTGATTGCTTTGACATGCATGTGATGTCATGTTGACTTGGGAGAATTTAACTTAGTCTCCAAATGGAGATAATGATGAAGTGTTTCATCTTTTGAAAAAGAGTCCTAATGGTCTTTTTCTACATGCTTGACTTGAAGGGTCATTTGTTTAAAGGCATGTTTTGTGGGTTTGTTATCTAGTCCATATGTTGGCTTGATGAGGCCTGGCCCAGGTTCAGAGTGTTTTAGCTAAACAAATCCCAAAACTACTGGCCCTTTTGGCAATAGATCGCGGAGCGCGAACTGAGGTATCACTCGAGGTAGTATGGGAGGGTGTTGGAACCAGGTTTCTGCACCCTAGGGATATCTTGATGAGGTCTAGAGAGCTTCACGAACTGATCTGACGCATTGTTCTACTTTTGTGCAGTCGTTTGTTCAATGCAACCACCTTCGCGCGGCTAAGATAATGAGAGCGAATGGCCTTTACCCTTTTTGTGCTAGGTATTATTATAGATCTTGAATTAAATTAAGTAAGCCCAACACTTTCAGTTATTTAACATAAACAGACATGTGCTCAATCATATATCATAAACAAATGCATACACCAGAGTATAGAATAGATATGCAATATTTCGCAACCAACTTATCTTTATTAATGCTTCTTCCAATTACAATCCACTTCTGTGCACACAGCTACGGACTCTACTAGGCCTTTGCGCACACAGCTGCAGAACCCCTTCTACTACTATGACTCATGAATCAAGATTATAGACTTAGATTACTTTCAGAAACCCATACACTTCCGATCTCAACCAAAATTTTCCTTCTACACTTAGAGCCTCGCTCTATTTATACATTCCCATGGTCCACAGACCATGGGTAGGCCGACACATTCTAGATTAATTTACAATATTTTAGGGTGGACTACCCTTTGACTTGACTCGTTACAACTCATGCTCCGCGCACTTCGCAGATCCTTTACAATACCAATACCCAAAATTGTGGGCTTTAAGCTCCAAAACCCTTACGCGGGGATATGCTACCCAACAAGCCCCCAACACAAACATCGTGACTCGTCCCGAGTCACTTGGCCAGTGCGGTGATCTTTGCATGAAGATCATTCAACAATTTCTGTGCTTTGCTTAAGTCTGCCACACATTCCTCTGTTGTCTACTGTATCAATTGTGCGCGACTCTCCGATGCATCATTGTCAGAGGCCCCCTCTTGCCTTTTCACATATGTGTCCTACATCTGGGCTAGCTTCTCCTCGATTGTGGCGGTGACCATGAACGCTTCTTCGAGCCAAGGCTAGATGCGTTCTTTAAGCCCTGTTGCTTTCTGTCGAGCAACGTCCACCTGTTCTTTCATAGCCTGGGCCTCCCTCATCTTGGCCAGTTGCTAGGTAAGGACGACTATCTACGCGGTCCTCCGGACATTGTCATAGGCCTGTTGTAATTCCCATGCTTATGTTTCTAACTGTTGTAGCGTTGGGTCTTCCTGCAATGAAGTGAGGGTGACGAGTGACTGGTCCAACAACCCTGTGCAATCCTAGACAACATGCTCTATTTCTTCCAACCCTGATTGAATGGCATGGTGGCACTGCTCTCTGACTTTCGGGGGCATGGAGGATGACACCTTCATTCACAGTTCCATGATCTGCAGGTTCAGCTCCAATTGAACCTTCGTAGCCTCCTCCTAGGTCCTACGGACTCCTACTGCCAGTTGATGATTTTTTTCCGTGGTGGGGAGTGACGCTGGCACGACCAGCTCCGGGATGCTGCTACAGGCCTCTTCCACCGCTTGTTCTACTCCCTGGTTTTGGGCGACCATGCTGTCGCACTGCAAGTTGAGTTGTTCTAACTCGTCCTCCTATTTACTTAATATTTGTAGAGCGCGACCCTCCCTGGCGCGAAGCTCTGCAGTTACCCCATCATGCAATTGGTATAGGGTTTTGGTGGGAAGGGAGACCAAATTCAAGCCCCAGCACCTCATTTTTTCTTCAGCTTCTGTGAAGATGACGCCTTTTGGTAACACCAAAGTGTTCATTTTGCAAGTGTGCACCATCTGCTCAGCTTCAGCTATACCTTTCGCAAGGTGCAGTGTCATCTCTCTGGGGGGTCACAACTGTAATGCCTACAACTGCACTCTAAGCGCCCCCAACACAGTGGTATGCTCTGACATCAACTTCTCCAAAGCATCCTTAGTGATTTCACAAACTAGTTCACTACTGTCAATGAGGTTTCCCTCCGCAGTCTTCATTGTCTTTGTCTTTTTGTGTGTAGTTGGCTACTCCTAGATGCGTGGACTCTTGATTTGGGTCAATTTTGTTGTAAGGTCCATGCATTCCGGTGTCTCCTCCTCCCCTTGTATGTCCTACTCCATGGACATTTCTTGACCTTCCTCGGTTTCGTTAGTGGGCACGGCTGTGGTGCGTGCCATATGCTCTATTGTTGTTGCCTCGGTCATCTTCTTCTGGGTGGCCGCATCTTGTTTTTGATGCTTTTTCTCTACCAGTTTCGTGATGCATAGCTTGGTCTCTCTCTTCCTATGCTGTGTTGCGCTCTTCCTAGTTCCGCCAAGTCCGGGGCGCGCCACTCCGGGGACCATGATGCCATGAATTTGTAGATCGCATCATCTGCGGCAATGAATGGTAGTTTTACCCATTCACAGGTTGGATCCTTGCGGGCCTGGATATACAAGTTATGCATGTTTGCCTTAAATTCGGCTGCACTTTGTAAACTATTATATACTTTCAGGGACAAGAATGGTCTACAATGGATCCATGTTCATAAAATTTCCTCTATGAATGACCGAAACACTTTTATCTCTTGAATCCATGCCGCGTCTTTCATTGCCCAGAGTGAGGTTTACCTTATGGCCTCGGGTAGGTTCCTGTCAATGGTAGGAAACTGGTTGGCCGCCAGCAGCTCCCAAGCAACCAGCAGGATGGATAATAGCAACCATGCATAATGGAAGGTCTTACCCTGGTCCTGGGCTTCCCTATAATTCGTCAAAAATTCCTCGTAGAGAAACTGCGCCGAATTGAACTGGACCCCTTTTGCACACTACTCTGCCAATGCAATTACAGATGCTAGCACTTCATCTACGCAGAATTTCCTCATGAGCTTTCCGGCCAGCAGCTGGGTGGTGACGTGCACCCGTCGGTCCTTCCTGCTTGATATTACATACCCTTGCTTCCTCTTCTCTAGCTTATATTTGGCCTTCATAGCTTCTGCGAGGCCCAAGTCCTACTCTTCCCTGCGATGTGCATAGGATTGCTTCCTTTAATAGGCAGTCATGATATTCAGTGAATTAAGTTGGTTGTGATGGGAATTGGCTCCTTTAGCCACAGATACCCATCATGTACTAGACATAGTAGCTATCGGATTACAAAAATTGTAATGGGCGTGCAATGGTAGTGGGGTATCCACCGCAGATGGAGTAACCTAACCATCTCCACACCATGCAACCATTTCTACTGTAGTAATTTCTCCACGACCAACTGTGGGAACTTCTCATTATCCGCGAGGTCCCAGTCTTAAAATTTGATATTCGATACCCATCTCAGCGGGGAACCGTCGAACCTTATCTCATCCAGAAGAAGCGGGGTCTGGAGCGCAATCTTCGTGGCCTTCAGGTCCTTTGGTATTTTAGCTGTCCCTTTCCACGAGGGAATGTAGGAGGGTAACTCTATCACTGACAGTTCTTGGGAGACATTCTCCACCTCATCGTCTTGTGCCTCAATTTGGGCTATTAGGACTTGCAAATATTCCTCCTCCTCCTTTGTTTCAGTGGTAATAACTTTGCCCTTCTCTGTCATTGACAATTTACTAACTCTTGGGTTGCATGGTGAGACTCAGACTGGCCCCATTGGCTATTTTCTTTTCTGTGGTCGTGGCGTGCGTGGGGACTGCGGTACCTCTGGTGCACTTGCTGCCTCTCCAGGCTCTCCCTGGGTCACCCGGGGTTCTGGATTAACTTCCGTGAATCTCACTCTGGTTCTGGAAATTGTGTCTATAGTGGGTTCGTTCGGTCATGTACTTACAGGCGGCGAGGTAGCTTGATGTTCGTCGTTCTGTACTAGCTCAAATCTCAAACCACCAAGTGTCATTCTACAGCTACCCCATGAACTTTTATGGTAACTTTTGAATTTGAACTCGGTTGTTCCCTCCATATATGAGTCAGTAGTACCTGCTTGGCGGCAGATCATCCCAAATCTAGCTCTTAGGTGTGACCGCGATCCTTGTGATAGACTGACCCTGCGTGGAACCTCCTTTCTGTGCAACTCTTTTGTAGACTTGTTTATAGTCTCATGCCTTCTTTCAATCATGTGGGCCACTGAGACCGTGCTTCCTACAGATAGTCAGGTGGTCAGGTGGTCACACCCCTGGTGCGAGGCTTCAATTTTCCTACTAGCCTGGGCCGCCGGCACCCTTCAAATACACTTACGTTCGGTGGTGTGTTGTGCTCTTCTTTAGGTGGTGCGCTCCCTTGTCTAGTAAGGTGCAGTTGCAGCCATGATAGCAGGGTCACTACTCTTTCGAATGCAACAGTACAGTTGGCTAGCCTTGGTAATAGCATGCTTAGTTTTTGGCGACCTGCTTGTGCGACTTCAATGTTCAGTTCGCTGATTTCTTTGTCCATTGTCACACTGCTCTTCCTTATCTGTGCCCACTCGTCATCAAGTTCATGAAGTCTCATGACATCTCTCCAAAGGTCTTCTTGCAACTGCCTCATTCCTTTACCTAGGTCCTCACATCTTGTCTCAACTGTGGTCTGGAGCCTCTTCTCTGGTTTCTTGGTTTCCTCATTTCTTAATGCTGTTATGCCCTAGTTTTTGCTTATGGTCCTATAGGCCCATCAAAATGCTAGTACGCGCAAGTCCCAATCCGTTCATCGCACCTGGTAAAATTTATTCATTATTCTATGTAGCCTGGTGAGTGCTTCATCGCAGGGTATTTGCGGTGTGCGTTGCTTTTCCTGCCACTGCGTCAGGTTGATCCTTAGCCTGTGATGTGCTTGCCCAACACTCATCTGTACCCATCGACACAGGTGGCCATGCAAACTACTTTTCCCTGGTTGCCCGAGTTGCTTTCGATGCTGTGGCCTTCCAAATCGTAAGTGCATATGTATCCTGCATTCATTCTAGTTCCCGATGTTGTTCTGGTGTGTCTGCCACCATCGTGTCAGTGTCACACTCAGTGCCCATTCCATCGCATTGTACCTCTACTGTTTTGGTACTGACCGTTCGAATTTGTCTAGGAATTCATCCACGTCTGTCCCCCCATTATATGTTGGTAGTTCCCTTGCTTCGAACCTCATGCACTGCAGTAATCTAACCATCATGTTGCAACTTAGCATTGTTACTTCGTGCAACCGGTTCTGCCAGCGTTCTGTTTCCTCATCCAAATCCGAAGTACATGAACTGTCATGCTCCCATGAGATTCTTCCATCTTCAGTCGAGTTCACCTAATCCTGGTCTTGTGTCGTTATCTAATAGATGTAATCTAGCTCATCATCATTGTCATCCTCGCGCACATGTTCTACGTAGCATGCCCCTTCGGCCGGATCAAGCGGAACTACTATGCATAGGGACTTTTTTCTCGAAAATCATTTTCTACTTCTTCAGGTTGATGACTCCATTCATATCCATGGCCCAGTCTATTCCTAACAGTGCGGGGTAAGGGTTACTATCATCCACAATCTATATTACTTCAAAGTCAGTCTGTGTGCTCGCACCTTCGATATCCACAGTTACCCCTTGCAATCTTCCCATGGGCATGATCTTTTATTGGTTCGCCACCCGTAACTGGATAGGAGACAACTATAGTGTGGGACTGCCCATGCGTTCCCATGTCTGATTTGGTAACACATTCGCGTCCGAGCCCAAGTATAGGATGACCTAATCCATCTCATATTCACCAATTTGCGTCGTCAATCTCATTTCCCTTCCAGTGCGCAAGGCATGCTTCTCCAATTTTCGAACTATGCGTGGTTCCCTTGACCCTGCGCAACTAGTGATCAACTCTTGTAGTCCTTTAACTTCCTTATTGTCACGTAGCAGCTTCATGCATGTCTCTAAAAAGGTAGTAAGCATAGAAGGAAACATGCCCGGCTATGGTTGATCCTTACTACCTGTTGAGCCTCGAACCTGCACCTTTCTATACACCCTCTCAGCCTTCTTTTTCCACTCATTTCATCCACCAAGTTGATTAAATCATTGTATTTTAGTTTAAAAAAGAGATTTTGACATGGTTTTCTAACTACGCTGATGACTGTTGTTTGGTTTAGAATTTTGTTCAGACAGCTGCGGAAGCTTCTCAGTTTTCGCAGCCGACACAGGTTTCCGCAGCCGACCCAGGTTTCTACAGCCAGCACAGGATTCCGCAGCTGTTTTGTCAAACACCATGCTACAGGTGTCCTCTGAAGAAACGAGCCACATGGGCAAGTTACAGGAGTCAAGGACATGGAACGTGTCCCTCCAGATCATCCAGCACGCCCATAAAAGCCCGTGGTCAAACAAGGGGCAAAGGATAGTCAACGGAAGTGTTCAGCGGTGGCACGGCTCTGCGTAGCTCTGTTTTTGAGCACGTGAAGCTACGTGGCACAGTCCTTAGCCACGAAGACATCCTGGTAGCGTGAATCCAACAGCCATACCTCTCAGATTTAATAAACATGATGACAGTTACCTAGATCCGGGCTGAAGAGGATTTACGTGTCTCTGGCAGCGTGGTTAATAGCGTAGATTTAGTTAATTTGTTTAGCTTTCTTTCCTTATAAATAACGCGTCCATGAACGCTGTAAAAGTTAATCTCTTGTAATGTAATTCGAAGTTGTTGTATTTCCCCACTGCACTTTTACGTTGTTGTTTAATATATGAGAAGACTGGTTTAAACTTAAGCTTGTAGCTGTTCGTTGAATCGGCTGAAGTGGCAGAGGGCCCCTGCTCACTAAAGCCTTGTACAGTTGTCCTTTAACTCTTGCATTACTTTTTTTTCTGTTCATGTATATTAGCTGTACAGTTGTCATTTAAATGCTACGTTTTATTTCATCATGTATATTAGCTGTACATAACAAAGCTTTTTGATTTCTGTTGATTTACATTTTCATTGCTGCTCTTTTATGGTTACAACTGATCAGTGTTTTCTGCAGGTTTTCTTAGGCAGCCCGGGGCAATTATTCACCTTTTCTTTTTATAACTATTGGCATACGAGATCATCTTGTCTTTGTCGCTGACTCTTGTTTTCTGAAGTTTGATTTCCAGTACTGTCATTTCCTTAAGTTGTACATTTATTTTCTGCTCTTAGATATCATGCTATTCATCTGTTAACGGTTTCTTTCTATAATCAAATAACTTTATTAGGAACCAGAATATCACTCATTATAGCTTGATTTAGTTTGCTTTAGATCTCACATTGCTTGGCTTGTTCATGATTGTTTCTCACAGGGTAAATTAAGCTGAAAGGCAAAAGGTTAAGAGAGTTAAAGTAGTGTGATTAGTTTCTTTTATGCAGTTTAACTTCTTTTAGATTTCACATTGCTTAACATTTCATGATATCTTTTCACAAGGAAGATTGAGTTGAAGAGTTGAAATAGTGTGGATTAGTTGTTCTTACTTTTAATTGAATTTAGTGTAGATTTCGCTTTCATTTTCATTCAGCAACAAAGATACTGGGCCGATGTCATTAGTTCATTGTTTGATGTCTTTATTTCTTTTTTAGAATTGATTTCATTGCAGTTATTTTAAAGCTTTCTTTCTTTTAAGTTTTGAAAAACCACTTAGAGATCACCATAATCATCCATATTTCACTTGCTTTATCACCTTTTCATCATCTCACATTAGGGAAAGATAAATCCAAAAACAAACTTAAAAAACTAAAAACGACAAAAGACTAAGGAAATGGTTATCTAGTACATATAG
Organism: Pinus tabuliformis; assembly: GCA_031772625.1. Lineage (NCBI taxonomy): Eukaryota > Viridiplantae > Streptophyta > Pinopsida > Pinales > Pinaceae > Pinus > Pinus tabuliformis. Next base: position 416,094,411 of record CM062808.1, on the reverse strand, counting down.
TACACTTCACTTCGTCAGTTTACGAACCCCGGGTTGACATTTTAAAGTAGCAATTTAGACCTCACTAAATTGACCAAACATTTTGGCGCCGTTGCCGGGGAAGTGAAATTAGGTAGCCAAATTCTTAAAAAAAAAAAAAAAAAGATATAATAACAAGAAAATTTCAAGGAAGGAAAATTAATAACCTCTCAAAGTATGCTCTCCTCTTGCACCTAGAGTGATCTGGAGGATCAGAAAAGAGAAAGTTATTGGTTTAATAGTTTCTTAAGTATGCTCTCTTCTTGCACCTAGAGTGACCTGGAAGATCAGAAAAGGAATTATTACCCCGACTTGAAGAAAAAATAAAAATGACATGCATAGAGCAAGAGATTCTAGGGGAAGGTTTTTAGCTAGGGCTAAGAGTTCGATTTTTACAAGTCCATCCACTTCAAGGGATAGACAAGAGACATCTTCATCATCTCCAACCCACACTCCTAGTCCTAGGGTCCCTGGAATTCAAGAAGCAGTAGTTGACTCACCCACACCATCTATCGAGTCTGAATTAGGAAGAGACCCTTTCCTTCCTTCCACAGGAGGACAAATTGTAATTGAAGAAGTAGAATCACCTGAGGAAGAAGAGGGAGGAATTCCTCCTCGTTCACCATTAATAGAGGAACCAAAGGACTCTGAAGTCTCTAGGGAAACTATCATGACAGAGGAACGAGTAAACGGATTTGGTAGAGGTAGAGGAGGTAGAGGAGGAAATAATGGAGAAGGTAGAGGTAACATTGGGGGAAATACAGATGGAGATAACTCATTTGGGTTTCCTATAGTTGATGAAGACTCTCGAGAAACCATGAAAAACATCTCACCATCTGTCCTCCCAAACTTTCATGGGATAAGAAATGAGGACCCTGAAACATTTCTATTTGAGTTTGAGGTCGTGTGTCGAACTTATGATTATTTGGAAGACTCTCAAAAACTCAAACTGTTTCCTTCAACATTGAAAGGAGCAGCTTTGAAATGGTTCATGGGGTTACTCCCTCAATCCATTAGGTCTTGGAATGACATGAAACAAACATTTTTGGATAGGTACCTGGACTATTGTATGCCCACCAATCACAAGGATGAGGTATTCAAAATGGTGCAAGGAGAAGATGAAAACTTGGAAGATTTGCTTGAAAGATTCCAATACAACCTGAAAAGAGCAAAAATGAGTAATGTAGATGAGGATACCTTAAAAGCCCTTCTATTAAAAGCCATCAGAGATGAATGGATAGATATTTTGAACATGATGGGGAAGGGAGATATATCTCAACTTTCACTCCATCATATAGCTGAGCTATGTATCCATCTCTCAAGGGGAAAATCTAAAACTAAAAAGGGGCCTAGAGATCCTTCTCTCATTAGAGCAAATAAATCTGCAACTGGTTCAGTAAGTAGGGCTGAGATTGGCAATATGCTGGATGAATTCAAAACTGATATCTTAGGGAGTCTTAGTGAACAACTAGACACCCTTAAGATACATAATAAGCAGAAAGCAGAGGCCGAGGCTTTGGCCATCTTTTGCCCAAAATGCCGAAAAAAACATGCTCTAAGGGAATGTCCCTTGGATGCAAAAGTTGTAGACACATGTGTAATTTGTTCAGAAAATCATGAGACCAAGGATTGTCCTTCAATCCCTGGCCTTAAAGCTGTCTTTCAAGAAGATCCAAATACAATTGAGTCTCTCTGTTTTGTGGCAAGGAGACCTTGGCAAGGGCAACAAAATCAAGGGTTTAACAACTCTATGAACTTTCAAAACCCACCAAATTGGAATCCTTGGCAATCTTGGTCCCAATCTCAAAATCCTTTTCAAACATGGGCACAAGGTATGCAAAATCCTTATGGAAGATTTTCTCAATTTTATCAATATCCTCCATCTTTTCCAAATCAACAAGCTTTACAATTTCCAAATCAAAATCCACAATTATCATTACCATTTCAACAACAACAACCTTCTCAACAGAATCCAAATTCTCAACTCTTGCTTCCATTCCAACAGAAGTCAAATCAACTTCCTTCCCAGCCATTGCCAAACCCCAATAATAAAAACCCTCAAAATGCTTATATGGTAGAAGGACAACAATTTCCTACCTATATGATTGTTCCTCTCAATGATGTACAACTCAGATCTGGTAGAATTTTAGATAAGCCTTCTATAGATGCTAAAAAAAAAGACATTTTTGAGGAAGAGTCTCTTGAAGCCAATAAAGGTTCTGAAGCATCTCTTCAAAACCCAAACACTCAAAAAGAAAAAGAAAAAGAGTTAACCCCCACAACTCCCATAGTTGAGCAACCTGCATCTTTATCCACACCTCCTTTTCTTGAAAGATTACAAATTGACAAAGGAGTGGAAAAACAAATTTGGTTGCCTGACTATAATTTTCTAGATGAATTGAAGAATGTCTGTATCAAGATTCCCTTGTTACAAGCCATTAAAGAGATTCCTATTCTAGCAAAAACAATAAAGGAGTTGAGCCTTAAAAGACCAGGAAAGAAACCAAGAGACACAAGAAGAATCCACCTGGTAGGAAAAATTACAGATATCATGATGGGTAAAATTACCATGCAGAAGTATATAGATCCCGGTAGTCCAATTGTCAAAACACATATCAATGGAATTGAAATTCCAAATACTCTGATTGATTTAGGGGCTGCTATCAACATTATGAGTAGACAGACTATGGAATAGCTAAAACTTCCTAATCTTCTCTTTACACCTACTTTACTGCAACTTGCAGATCGATCAATTATCAAACCAGATGGTGTATTAGAAGACATTCCAGTCTCCTTAGACTCTTGGGAATATCCAGTCGATTTCATGATTTTAACTCCCAAGAGTAATCTAGGAGGACATCCTCTTATTTTAGGAAGACCTTGGCTAGCGACAGCTGATGCTTTTATCAGTTGTAGGTCTGGGGATATGTATATTTCAGATGGTAATTCAACAAAGAAGTTCAATCTGTATCCTCCAGCAAAGGCAATAACAGAAATAGAAGAAGATGAGTGGGTCGATGATGAAGATACTATACAACCTGTCCTTACCATTTCTGAGATTAGTGAAGATAGTCAAATTCTAAACACACTAGAAAACTTTGGAACACTTTCAGAATATGACTACACACAATTTCAGTTGGATGCCAACATTGAGTATCTATCCTCTAGACAGATGTCTCTTTTCTCTATGGAAGAGTTTGGTAGTTCCACCATTGAGATCCTTCTAGGGAAAACATTGAATATCAACAGAAACTTGGAAAGATCACAACAAGAAAAGTTAACCAAACTCTTGCAAAAGCATTCTACTGCATTTGCATGGGAGTATACCGATATGAAAGGTATCGATCCTAAGACTTGCATTACTCATTAGACAACCTCAGAGAAGGATGAATCCAAACCTTAGGGAGATAGTGAAAGAAGAGCTCCAAAAACTACTCAAGGTAAACTTCATTTATCCAATTTCAGATAGCCGATGGGTTTCTCCCTTGGTTATAGTACCTAAAAAGAATGGTAAATGGAGGGTTTGCATTGATTACAGGGAATTGAACAAAGCAACTTTGAAGGATCACTTTCCTCTACCCTTTATTGATCAGGTATTAGATACTTTAGCAGGCAAAAAGTATTTTTCATTTTTGGATGGTTTTAGTGGCTATAATCAAATTCAGGTAGCACCTGAAGATCAGGACAAGACCACATTTACCTGTCCATGGGGAAATTTTGCCTACCGAGTACTTCCTTTTGGATTATGTAATGCACCTGCTACATTTCAAAGGGCAGTACTAGGAATTTTTTCCGATCTAATCCATGATTGTGTAGAGGTCTATATGGATGATTTTACAGTTTATGGTAATTCATTTGAAGAGGCATTAGAAAATTTGGAAAAAGTCCTTATAAGATGTAAAGGAACAAATCTTTCATTAAGTCATGAAAAATGTTTTATGATGTTTACTGAAGGGATTGTTTTAGGACATCATATTTCGGGAGATGGGATTAAAGTTGATAGATCAAAATTTGAAGTCATCTCCAAGTTACCTATTCCAAATTGTCAAAGAGATGTTAGAAGTTTTCTTGGATTTACTGGATGTTATAGAAGATTTATTGAAAACTTCACCAAGATAGCATCTCCACTTTTCAAATTACTTACAAAAGACTGTGAATTCAATTGGGATCCTAACTGTCAATCTGCATTTGAAACTTTGAAAACAAGAATATCTAAAGCACCCATTTTGAGAGGACCAAATTGGAAACTTCCTTTCCATATTTCTACAGATGCTTCAGATACAACTCTAGGAGCTGTATTGGGACAAAAGGATTTAGTTCCTTATGCCATTTACTACACCAGTAAAAATCTGACTCCCACTGAGTTAAATTATACTGTGACTGAGAAAGAGTTCTTAGCTGTTGTTCATGCAATCAATAAATTTAGACACTATATAACTGGCTATGAAACTTTTGTCCATACTGATCATTCTGCAATTAGATATCTAATGAACAAACCTGTTACTAATGGCAGAGTTACCAGATGGCTCTTACTTTTACAAGAATTCAATATTACCGTATTGGATAGACCAGGGAAACAAAATACGGTAGCTGATTTCTTGTCTAGAATCCAAAATACTAACGAAGATTCTCCTGTAGAGGATAAGTTTCCAGATGAATATTTGTTTGCAGTAACTACTAAAACTCCTTGGTATGCAGATATTGCTAATTATTTGGTTACAGGGAAACTACCTCCACATTTATTTCCTAATGAAAGGAGAAGAATTATTCTGGAGAGTTCGAGTTATTCATGGATTTCTAATGAATTGTTCAAAACAGGGCTAGACTGTGTGATCAGAAGATGTGTTCGGGAAGATGAAATGCCTGACATCCTCAAGGCATGTCATGATGAGCCATGCGGTGGGCACTTCGCTGACAAGAGGACAGCTTATAAAATCCTTTCTTTAGGATATTATTGGCTTTCTCTCTTCAAAGATGCAAAACAATATGTTAGAAGGTGTGACAGCTGCCAGAGAGTTGGGAGACAGACTCTTTCAAATGAAATGCCATTACAGCCACAGGTACTCATCGAACCCTTTGAAAAATGGGCTTTAGATTTCATTGGACCTATTAATCCACCATCTAAACAAAAGAAGTATATATTGGTTTGCACTGATTATGTTACTAAGTGGATAGAAGCCAAGGCATTGCCTTCTGCCACTGAAAATTCAGTTGTTCAATTTCTTTTTGAGGATATTTTTACTCGTTTTGGTGTCCTAAGAGAAATTGTAACAGATCAGGGAAGTCAATTCACATCTAATTTGATGGAGAAGCTGATGGAAGAATACAAAATCAAGCATAGAAAATCTACTCTGTACCATCCGCAAGCAAATGGCCAAGTGGAGTCTACAAACAAAGTCCTTGAGAACATCATCACCAAAATTGTTCATCTACATAGAAGAGATTGGGCAGAAAGGCTTCCTGAAGCCTTATGGGCCTATAGAACTACATGGAGGAATACAACAGGACATTCTCCCTATGAACTTGTTTATGGGAAAGAAGTCCTGCTCCCCATTGAGTTTCAAGTCAAGACTTTCAAGATGGCAGTTCAGTTGGGGATGAATCTATCAGAAGCCCAAAAGCACAGAATGGAGCAGATGAATGAGCTAGATGAAATAAGACAATATGCAATTTTAAGGACTGATCTAGTTCAGCATCAAAGAACTAAGTGGCATGACAGATATATCAAAGAGAAAAAGTTTCAAAAGGGAGATTGGGCGTTACTGTTTGATTCCAAGTTTAAAGACTTCAAAGGAAAATTTCAGACTCATTGGCTTGGACCATATGAGATTGACGAAGTCTTTAGCAATGGAGCAGTTCGAGTCAAGACCATTGATGAGTTTCAAACTCCTCTCATTGTGAATGGCCACCGATTGAAAATTTATCATAAGCCACTCTCAAAAGAGGAATTTGTCAAAATGTTTCAAGAAAATTCTGCAATGAGGCTGGTGGAGAGGAATCCTTCTCCTCCATCAGCCTAGTCTTTGTTTCTTTCAGTTGAAAAAAAAAAAAATCTTTTGTATAAGCCTGAAAACCAATCATAGATTGGCAGTCTTATACAGAAAATGTAGAGTGAAAATCAGGGGCACCTGACACTCTATATTTTCCAAAAAAATAAAAAATAAAAAAAAATCTCTCTCTCTTTCCATCTTCACTCCACCTCATTTACCATTTCAGTTCATCCATCTCATTTTCATCTCCATCTTCACTCCACTTCATTTCCATCTCATTCCACTCATTTCATTTCATTCCATCAATAAAAGTCCCTCTCAGGACTATTTTATTTAGTTAGTTCTTCTCTAACTATCTTTTTGTAGTTAAAGGGGTGTTGTCTTAGTTTCCGCAGCTGGAAACCGTTTCCGCAGCTGGAAACCGTTTCCGCAGCCAGAACCAGTTTCCGCAGCCAGAAACGATTTCCGCAGTCAGCATCACTCTGTCTTTATAGTCGGCATCACTCTGTTTAAAAAAAAAATCACAGTCAAAGGTTAGTGTCATCATCACCAAGTGCAGCAAAGACATGGGGCATCTTCAAGATTAAAGAACAACAATGGGTCAGAAGCCTTAATCAAGAAATGATAAACTTCCAAAGGTATGATCAAAAATCTCTACCAAATAACAATTCAAAGTCATTATTATGCATAGTTATTAAACCATGGCAAGTTCCACTAAATGCAATGATTTGATACGGCAAGCCCCATACCACTCCTCTTCCACGATGTCATTCATTTCTAACGGTCCCATGATCATTCTAAATTTAAACTCGAGATGGACTGCTCTCCCATTTATTGGCCGTACTTTTGAGACGTGACCTACTGTACTACGGCTCTCCTTCACCATAATTTCCGCAGCCGTCTGCTGAGACGTGTGCGCAAGTCATCTGATCCAAAAGGACTCAGCCGTTATTCTGCCCATTTATCACTTCACTCCCACATGCATTCGATGTTGAACTCGTTACTGTTGCTTACCCTTTACTCCCTCGGTACTCATACCATTCCCTATTCTCCATTTCTGCTGCATCCATTACAGCTTGCTCCAAACCCTGGCTACAGTCACCACATACATCCTGAACTTCGATTACGGCCACTCCAGTTACCCTAAGAATCCCATAATCAGCCCATTTTTTTTCCTGAACCTTCATACGCAGTAGAATTTTCAGTCGAAATTTAAAGCCGAGAATGGGAAAACTACTAAGAGCTGAACCGGAAGGACCAAAATACCTGGAGGGTTATCCTCAAATGAAGGAGTCGTTGAAGAAAGCAAGGTGGCTGAGATTCATTCAAAAGTTCAGGGGCTATAACAAAGAAGTGACTAAAGCCTTTGCACGGTCCTTTAATGGACACGCAGTGGAGATAGGAGACTTAAAATTTACAGTGACCGAGGCCACAATAGCAGCTGCAACAAGTCTCCCACAAGAAGGTTAAAGGTGGTTCAAAAACAAAAGTGTGGACGATCAAGGATGGAGAATCATGCTCCAAAACCCAGGTATGGATACCTCTGTATTTACAAAAGGAATCCCTGTGCATGCAATAAAAGAAGAATGGTCCACTCTGTTATTACTTATCCAGAAATTTATCACATGCGAGGGTCGTTTTGGTTCCATGTACATGTATCATGCCAGGCTAATGATGAATTTTATGGAAGGTTATACCCTTAATTTGCCTTATTTTCTGTTATCAAGCTTGAAGAAAATGAGCTCTATTGTTCAAAAACACGTAGGCAATATTGAACCCCATCATTACCATCACGGGTTCATAAAAATCCTTATTGAAGATCAGTTGAAAAACACTAAGGATACTTGGGAAAAGTTTTTGACAAGAAACCACTTCCAAGAACTGACTGAAGCCTCTGGAAGCAGTTCCCCAAAAATTCCAAAGAGAAGTAGGAGGAAAGAAAAGAATATTACAGCCCAAGACTCTCCTACAATAGACATTCAGGAAACTATTCAGAAAGAAGAAGAAGAGGGAGCTAAAAACAAGAAACAGAAGAAGGACAAAGGCAAAATAACCATTCAAGAAACCTATCCATCCCCTGAACCATCCATAGAGGAAGATTCTCAAACTTTGGCAGAAAGATTAGTACATCTTCAAGTTGCTGCCATAACAAAGAAACAAAAAGGAAAACAAAGTGCACAGGAAAAGAGCACTAGTCCACACGTGAGGAGGAGCAGTAGGCTAAAAGGAAAGAAGAGTGTAACCCAAGAAAAACAATCACACTTTATTGATTTAGGTGAAGAAACGCCTGAAAAAGCTCCAGCTCAGCCAGACATTGAGTCAAGTCCTCCACGTGATGAAAGCCCTTTTCGGCCAGAAAGAGAGGACAGTCTTCCTCCTCCACTAGATTTTGATTTTGAGCCTAGCCCAAGAAAGACACCTGAAGTAGATCCTAATCAGCAAGAGGTATATAACTACCTAGAGTCCTTGGAACAATCAGCTGCAAGACCAAGCACCACCTTGCCACTTGATGCACAAGTACAGTCTTTAAAACAGGAAGTGTTTGAATTGGAAGTCCTAAATAGGCACATCAAACAGGAAAACGAAGCACTCAAAGAGCAGAGTAAGGTAGACAAGATTGTCCATGATAACACTATGCTCCATTTAGGACTGTGGCAAAAGAAGAACAGGAAGCTGAAGAAAAAGTGTAAAAAGTTGAGCAGGGCATTGATTAATCTTAAGTTCAAATGTCTAGTGAGGAAACCAAGGACCATTTTAGCATCAAAGAGAAAAAGAAGAGGGCTAGATGTTCTTGCAGAAGCCTCAGAGCATATGGATTAAGGGAAAATAACTAAGTTTTGGTTGCATGAGGACATGCAACACCTTCACAGTGGGGGTATGTTGAGCCTCGAACCTGCACCTTCCTATACACCCTCTCAGCCTTCTTTTTCCACTCATTTCATCCACCAAGTTGATTAAATCATTGTATTTTAGTTTAAAAAAGAGCTTTTGACATGGTTTTCTAACTACGCTGATGACTGTTGTTTGGTTTAGAATTTTGTTCAGACAGCTGCGGAAGCTTCTCAGTTTCCGCAGCCGACACAGGTTTCCGCAGCCGACCCAGGTTTCTGCAGCCAGCACAGGATTCCGCAGCCGTTTTGTCAAACACCATGCTACAGGTGTCCTCTGAAGAAACGAGCCACATGGGCAAGTTACAGGAGTCAAGGACATGGAACGTGTCCCTCCAGATCATCCAACACGCCCATAAAAGCCCGCGGTCAAACAAGGGGCAAAGGATAGTCAACGAAAGTGTTCAGCGGTGGCACGGCTCTGCGTAGCTCTGTTTTTGAGCACGTGAAGCTACGTGGCATAGTCCTTAGCCACGAAGACATCCTGGTAGCGTGAATCCAACAGCCATACCTCTCAGATTTAATAAACATGATGACAGTTACCTAGATCCGGGCTGAAGAGGATTTACGTGTCTCTGGCAGCGTGGTTAATAGCGTAGATTTAGTTAATTTGTTTAGCTTTCTTTCCTTATAAATAACGCGTCCATGAACACTGTAAAAGTTAATCTCTTGTAATGTAATTTGAAGTTGTTGTATTTCCCCACTGCACTTTTACGTTGCTGTTTAATATATGAGAAGACTGGTTTAAACTTAAGCTTGTAGCTGTTCGTTGAATCGGCTGAAGTGGCAGAGGGCCCCTGCTCACTAAAGCCTTGTACAGTTGTCCTTTAACTCTTGCATTACTTTTTTTTTTGTTCATGTATATTAGCTGTACAGTTGTCATTTAAATGCTGCGTTTTATTTCATCATGTATATTAGCTGTACATAACAAAGCTTTTTGATTTCTGTTGATTTACATTTTCATTGCTGCTCTTTTATGGTTACAACTGATCAGTGTTTTCTGCAGGTTTTCTTAGGCAGCCCGGGGCAATTATTCACCTTTTCTTTTTATAACTATTGGCATACGAGATCATCTTGTCTTTGTCGCTGACTCTTGTTTTCTGAAGTTTGATTTCCAGTACTGTCATTTCCTTAAGTTGTACATTTATTTTCTGCTCTTAGATATCATGCTATTCATCTGTTAACGGTTTCTTTCTATAATCAAATAACTTTATTAGGAACCAGAATATCACTCATTATAGCTTGATTTAGTTTGCTTTAGATCTCACATTGCTTGACTTGTTCATGATTGTTTCTCACAGGGTAAATTAAGCTGAAAGGCAAAAGGTCAAGAGAGTTAAAGTAGTGTGATTAGTTTCTTTTATGCAGTTTAACTTCTTTTAGATTTCACATTGCTTAACATTTCATGATATCTTTTCACAAGGAAGATTGAGTTGAAGAGTTGAAATAGTGTGGATTAGTTGTTCTTACTTTTAATTGAATTTAGTGTAGATTTCACTTTCATTTTCATTCAGCAACAAAGATACTGGGCCGATGTCATTAGTTCATTGTTTGATGTCTTTATTTCTTTTTTAGAATTGATTTCATTGCAGTTATTTTAAAGCTTTCTTTCTTTTAAGTTTTGAAAAACCACTTAGAGATCACCATAATCATCCATATTTCACTTGCTTTATCACCTTTTCATCATCTCACATTAGGGAAAGATAAATCCAAAAACAAACTTAAAAAACTAAAAACGACAAAAGACTAAGGAAATGGTTATCTAGTACATATAGTACACTTCACTTCGTCAGTTTACGAACCCCGGGTTGACATTTTAAAGTAGCAATTTAGACCTCACTAAATTGACCAAACACTACCTAATGTAGAGGCCTCCGTGAAGCTCTTCTTAGCTTCCATAAATGTGTCCTTTGCACGCTCCACGTCAAACTCAAGTTCTTTCGTAGGAGCCTTGTGAACCCATGTATCGCCCTCGGGTTGCTTTCCCTTATCGTCCCTTGTAGTCGCATTGCTTATGAGTACCATGTTCACATTAGGGTCTTCTTCACGTGATTCTGACCTCATCATTTGGATATTCTGTGTCGGAGGAGGTTGTAGCACCCCTTTTTCGCACATCTGTGCGATCAACGTTGGGCAATCTACTACTTCATGGTCAAACTGATAGCAATACGGACAACATGTTTTGGTCGGATTCGTATAGTCATGAAAGTAGTGCCTAGGGCCCCCACAATTGTAGCAGATTAACTATTTGCACCCTCATCCGGGTCCCATTCCTCCTCATCCTCATCTGCGCCCTTGAAATCCACCACGCGCTATGGCTACGGCTAGATCCTAGCCTCACGCCTCGATCTGCATCCTATAGGCAGGCATTCGATCCATTAATAATTCATAGCTCTGACAGTTTCTTTCATCGTGGCCTACTGATCTATAGAAATTACAAAATAACTGCTACGGAATCTGCGTATACTTCTGCAATAGGTGACAGTTGTCCGTATTGTGCTTTCCTCCCACCTGACAGATTGCGCACCAAGTGTGGGTGCCGCACTTGGCCCCACCTAAGCCTCTAGCCTCAATGGCATTGGTCCTCCTCCCATCAAATAGTTCACAAATACTGGGTAGTGATCCTTATCGTGACCCTAGCCTTTACATTTTATGCACCACACTTCTTCGCGTGCTTCCGGTTGGGGTTCCCTATCCTGCTTCAAACTCTACATCTCCAAGCATAGGTTTTGTAGCTGCATGTGGATTTGTTGGACTCCCAACCCTGGATCCTGTATCTTAGTCTCATCCAACCTCATCGCCATTTCCAATGCTTCTGCCTAGGTTGAGAGCTTCTATTGTGACAGTGCCATCCTCAGGTGTGGTGTCAAAGATGCCACAAACCACACGTGGTGTTGTGCATCTATTAGTGTCATATTAGCCTCGCGGATCATACTCTTTAGTCTCTGATCCAGATCCCAAGGGGTTTCACCTGGAAGCATCACGATCTATTTAAATTCGATGAGCGACTGCGTTTCGGATTTCGGGTGGCTAAACTCTATATTCAACGCAATCTGGATCTCCGTTATTCCTACATTTGGGTGATCATTCGAGTGCTTTATATACCAAGTCAATGTGCGGTCCTGTAGCGTGCTTACCAATGTGGCCTCTTTAATGTTATCATTTGTAACCCCGTGTGCTTCCCATATTGCTCTTACTACAAACCAAAATTGATTTGGATCTTCGTTCCCTACTCCTCTGAATACAGGTAGCTTGATTACGCTTCCCATGCTAAAATGTTGGTTTAGTGGAGGTGGTGTGGGCAAAGATGGAGGTGAATGAGGTGACGTGGGTGGTGGTGTTCGTGGGGATGGTAACTGCGGAATGTGTTGCCTTATCAAACTGACCGCACTCCTTGTGCACTCTTCCTCGCTCGCTCGCGGAGGTGAAATTAAAGGATTGTTTCCTAACCATTCGATACCTTTGTAGACCTTTTTTCTCTGCGTTGTTCCACTCATTAATGTATTTGCATCACCCATTTTTCAGACAACAGCATCTTAATCCAGGTATTCAATGATTTGATGTACTTACCTCGCGGTCCCTTGAGAAAACGTCTTTCTACTTCGTTGTAGCTGACAATCGTGTCTATCACAAATTCAGTGATAAACCCTCCTATTATTCGATCCAACCAATGGTCTACGGCTCGTGCGATCTTATCTTCTGAAGCCTCTAGCCTACGCACCAACTCTGGGGTCCACACTATGGGTTGATCAAGCTTGCACCTTCCCTGGTTGACTGCTAGCCTTGCGATCCAATCATACAGTTCTAAAGAGAAAGATAGAAAGAAGATCTCATGGATTTCTGTATATACGTAGTGATCCAGCCACCTCTTCTCAGATATCTGTGGAGTTTTGTTTTCCTGTACCACGAACTCATGAAGCTTTTGATCCAACCAATATTCAATTTCCTTCTTCATATGGTTACAATGTTCCAACATCAGACATCCCTTAGGCAAATCCTGGTTTCGGCAACGGAACCATTTGTTGGCTTAATGGGGCCTGACCCAAGTTCAGAGTGTTTTAGCCAAACAAATTCCGAACTATCAGCCCTTTTGGCAACAGTCCGTAGAGCACGGACTGAGGTCTCACCCGAGGTAATATGGGAGGGTGTTGGAACTAGGTTTTAGCACCCTAGGGATGTCTTGATGAGGTCTGGAGAGCTTCGTGAACCGATCCGACGCGTTGTTATACTTCTGCGCAACCGTTTTCTCAGTGCAACTATCTTCACATGACTAAGATAATGAGAGTGAATGTCCTTTACCCTTTTTGTGCTAGGTATTATTATAGATCTTGAATTAAATTAAGTAAGCCCACTATTTTCAGTTATTTAACATAAACAGACATGCGCTCAATCATAAATCATAAACAGATGCATAAACCAGAGTATAGAACAGATACGTAATATTTCATAACCAACTTATCTTTATTAATGCTTATTCCAATTACAATCCACTTCCTACCCTACGTACACAACAACAGGGGTCCGCGCACACAACTATGGACTCTACTAGGCCTCTGCGGACATAGCTGCAGAGCCCCTTCTACTACTACGACTCACGACTCAGGCTTACAGACTTAGATTACTTTCGAAAACCCATACACTTCTGATCTCAACCAAAAGCTGCCTTCTACACTTAGAGCCTCGTCCTATTTATAAATTCCCACAGTCCGTAGACCATGGGTAGATCGACACATTTTAGATTAATTTACAATATTTTAGGGCGGACTACCCTTTGTCTTGACTCGTTACAACTTATACTTCGTGCACTTCGCGGAGCCTTTACAATACCAATACCCAAAATTGTGGGCTTTAAGCTCCAAAACCCTTACGTGGGGGATCCGCTACCCAACAACATCATTTGTATACAGATGTAAGAAATGGAGGTGTTCACAAGATGTGAAATCTATTCTTTTGTTGAAGCAGGAGTTTAAGCCATCCATTTGTTGTCTATATTTCTGTTGTTGTTGGCAGCCTTTCAAACAGGTACAAATGAAAGTTTTGTGGCGCAGATGAACTTCATATTTGTTTGAGCCACCTTGGATCAATGATCAGGGTAGGGAAATTCAAACTACCTTCTGTGACCATTTCAGCAGAAGTTCTCCAATAAGGCAAGGAGGAAGACAATTCTTCCCAGGAAGACCAGCCCATCCAAGGAGGGGAAGTGGTCAGAAACTTTTGTTCAGAAGCACTATGCAAAGGAAAGTGTAGGGAGGCTGAAAGAAGAGGGCGCGTCACTCTCATTTACTGTTCAGATCAGTATGTCAGTCTTTTGGAGACCAAAAGTTCTTTTAGTGGGGAGGCATGATCCAAATTTGATTTTGGATAGACTCCTAAGTCTAGTGGTCCTCATAGAGGAAAACTGAAAGTCCAAGGAAGTTCCTGGAACTAGCCCCATAGCAGAGATCGTATCATTCTAAATCTACTGCAACTTGAATGGGCAAAAACTGAATTAGGATGCAGAAGTTATCATAAAATGAAACTACCTCTATCCTTTGGAAAAAGGAGCAAAATCCCCTAAAAAGGGATCCTAAAAACCCTCTAAAATCTTCAAGTCTTCTAAAAATCCAAAAAAAAATCCATCACAAAAGGAGAAGTTTTGGATAAGGCAGATAACACTATCAAGCCTTAAAAACATGCGAAAACAGCGAAAATCGAGCCCATTGGAGGTCAAAGGGATAATGAACAGGAGTTGTCGGATATGGCCGATCAACGGTCCAGATCCGATCGGCAATCGCAATCGGTGGTGGCAGTTGGCGGATATCAAAACATGGTATATGATTATTGTGATCGCGAAATCGCAATCGACGATTTCGACGGAGCGATATCGCAGTTGGCGACTACAGTGGAGCGCACCTTAAATGGCCTGGGGTATGTGCGATATGCGATTGCGACAAGTCACATCGCAATATCGCATCGGAGATACGCAATGGCACGGAGCTATATACAGATACATATATGCGATGCAATTGATCGGACCTGATAACATTATAGCCGATATTATATATATTTTGAAGTCCGGAAAACTCCAATTCCTTTGCATTTGAGTATTTCACTTATCAAACGAAATACAAAGGATAAAGCTCTGATGCGATAAACCGGACTCGAAAGGGTTCCTTAAGGCTATTGAATGTCATTTCAAATCCACGCAAGGCCATATTTGCGGGATTTTAGTGTTTTAACTTATTTTTAAAATACGAAGGGAAACCTTGGAATAGGGGCATTTGTGACATGTGATAGCGACTCACAGGTGGACTCGATAGGAGAATAGACTAGATTTGAGGACATTTGAAGTACCTATGAACAGTGTTTTCTGTAGATTTTTCCTGTGTTAATGCATTTACCTGTGTAAGCCGAGAATTCCAAAATTTGGGGATTTCAAGTGCTAGTGGTTCCTTCCGTTGCATCATAGGTGGCCACCATCCCTAAGGGCATTTAGAAATGATTACTACCATTCAGAGAAGGGATTTGAGTGGAAAAAGGCAGGAAGACAGAGAGCTTGAAAGGGAAAATGAACCAACAATGTTGATTTGGCTTAAAATCCACAGAACGACAGAGGCAAAGGTTGATTGTTGGTTGATGAGATTGTTGTTGGGGTTTTGTTGCTGAAAGTGAAGCCAAAGTAAGAAGCTGAGGCAAAGGAGGCAGCGCAGAAGCAAAAACGTAGCCAAGGGAGTCACTTGGAGTTCAAGTGAAAAGCCCAAAGAGCTGTAAACTGATAAAGGGTAGAAAGAAGCCAGAGCCGAAGAGCTAGAGCCAGAGCTAGAGCTAGAGCCGAAGAGCCAAAGCCAGAGCCAAAGAGCCAGAACCAAGAGCTAAGAGCCAAAGCTTCAAGAGCTAGGGAATAACATGGTGTCTGAACTCACTGTTTCTGTGTAAAATAGCAAGAGTTAAGCCAAGAGCTTGTAAAAAAGACTTATACCATAATCCCAGAGAGCCTAGTTGAGTTGACTAGAGCTCACGGAGATGTAGCCCAAGCGTTGTAGGTGAACTCCTAATTAAATTGTTGTTTCTGTGTGATTGTTTATTGTTGCATTAGTATTTATTGTATGTATTTACATATTGGCATACACAATAGATTTTAAAGCACCATAATCAACCAACAATAAATATAAGCATACAACTCTATTTTCAGGCATTTCTTAATTCTGCATTGGTTAATCAATAAGACTTGGGAATATTTAAGCTTTGGGAGTGGGAGAGGTTCTTGTAGATTATACAAGAAGCCCAAGTGCCCCATTTTCAGATCAATAAGTTTCCCATATATGGAAAATATGCGTATATGCAGAAGTTATGCATTCCCGTAAGTTACATATATATATGAAAGATATGAAAATATACAAAAGTTGTGCGTATATAAATGATATGCATATACAAAAGTTGCACAACTTTTATATATGTGCATCTTTTGTATCACATATCTTTTGTATATGTGTATATCTTCCATATATGGAAACTTTCATATATGCATATATACAGAAGTTGTGCATATACAAAAGGAGTGCAAAACTTCCATAATATACATATATGACAACCTTCATATATGCACAACTTTGTATACACGTAACTTTCGTATATGTGTATATACAGAAAATATGCGCATATATGGAAGTTGTATATATACAGAGGTTGAAGTTGTGCACATGTATGTCCATATATGGAAGATATGTGCATATACAGAAGTTGTGCCTATATGAAAGATATGTGCATATATGAAATTTGTGCATATATGGAAGTTGCGCATATACGAAAGACACAACTTTTATATATGTGCATATTTTGTATCGCATATCTTCCATATATGCACCTATAAAGAAGAAGCGCATATATGGAATAATTTCATATATAGAAGTTGTGCATATATGGAAGATATACAGATATATAAAACTTGTGCATATATAAAGGATGAAGATTTGCATAGCTTCTGTATATGCGCATATCTTCCATATATGCGCAACTTTCGTATATGTGAAACTTTAATATATACGCATATCTTCTGTATATGCGTATATCTTCCGTATGTGTGAAACTTATTTATACGTGTATATATGGAAGTTACGCACATATAGAAGATACGCATATTGTATCTTTCGTATATGCCCAACTTCCATATATGCATATATATGAAAGTTGTATACATATAGAATATATGTGCATATACGAAAGCTATGTATATACATAGGTTGAAGTTGTGCATATGTATATATCCCACATATGAAAAAGAGATGTATTCCATTGTGTAGGCTAGCCGACAATGAAATCCTTACATTCTGGGGAAGGAAATGGTCATCCACACAAACCACTAACCCCTAGAGTTCATACAGACACAAGGGAAGTTGCAGAATGATTACCATCAGAAATGGTCCACATACCTGCAACAGTGCTATTTGAAGTATAAGAAGGGCAACACCACCAATCTTACAGACTACCTCAGCCAACCAATGGTCATGGCACTAGACATTGTGCTCGACTCTTGTGGGCACAAGACTGCGGGGGGCCACATCTTTACAAGAGTGTTACAAATTCGACAACACATACCAAACACTCCTTGGAAGGTAAGAAAGTTCCAAATTTTCACCTCTAGGATGCACTGTTATGCCACCTGGGACACATATGTGTTCCTTCAAGTGAGTGTGCCAAGATGACTTGGGAGGCACACTATAGTCGGGTTGCTGGACATTTTAGGGTAGAGAAAACAATGGCATTGCTACAAAAGTATTTTTATTGGCCGAACCTTTGACAGGATGTTGGGAAGTACATCAGATCCTGCACTGCCTATGCCATTTCCAAACCGACCATCAATAAGCAAGACCTATATACTCCTCTGCCTACTCCTAGTCGACCTTGGGAATCCATCTCCATGGATTACATGTCAGGCCTTCCTTCTACTAAGCATGGCAACGACTGTATTTTTGTGGTCGTCGACAAATTCTCTAAGATGGCCATTCTAGCGGCCTGCAAGAAGAGTATCACAGCAGAAGCCACTGCTAAGCTCTTCTTTGAACAAGTGTGGGTACATTTTGGTATCCCATAATCCATTATCTCAGATCAGGACAACAGGTTCCTAAGTACATTTTGGTCAAGTCTTTGGTCGATGTTGGATATCAAGCTCACTAAGTCCACTTTCCACCCCCAAATTGATGGCCAAACAGAGGTTGTCAACAAGATGATCGATACACATTCTGCGTATATACAACTCAAAGCATCCACGCACATGGGATGAAAGTCTCCACTATGTTCAGCACAGTTACAACAAAGCTCTCCATAGCTCAATTGACCACAACCCCTTTCAAGTGAGGTTGGGATTCTAGCTAGTATGTCCCATTAATGTGGCCACACCATTTGCAGCTACTCAAGAAGATTCGACTCATGTCCAGTCTAAAGCTGACAGGGCTAACAACTTCATTGAGTGCATTCAGCACATCCGACATAGTTCCATGACATATTACACATATCCAATGATAAGTACAGGCAACATCATGATCAACATCAGGTGCCACACAAGTTTTAGGTGGGTGACAAAGTTTGACTACATTTGCAGAAGGAGCGCCTCGTTCGGCCCCACCGCAAGTTCCGTTCGTTCTGATATGATCCTTACACCAACACTAAGGTTGTAGGGGACAATACTTTCGAGCTCAACATTCCACCATTCCTTGGCCTACACCCAGTGTTCAATGTGGACCACCTTCGACCATATTTTCCACCATTACTGGACACATCAGATATTGCAGAACAACTCACACCAACAGAGTTAAATCCAGACTGCATGGAAGATGCCACAAATGATCGAATCATGGAAACTTAGATCAAGAACACTTGCCAGTAGAAGATCCAACTTTATCGAGTTATCAAATTTGCTCAACTCCTGCACCAAGTCAAGTGGCTTACCGGGGACCAAGTTCAGCAGAAGTTTCCCCATCTCATGGAGGCACTCAACGCAATGGGAACCATTGCTTCCTAAGGGGGCAGGATTGATCCAGCTCGATATTGGTGGCCACCCACCTATTCCACTTGGACACCCACCGTTTTTTCTTTCGAGTTTCCTTAATTGTATCAAAACTTACTATTTTTTGCAGTTTTTTGGGTCCTAAACTTCCAAAGTTATTTTGATGAAGTAAAAGACGTTTTTTTAGAGAAAATAGAGGGGTAAAAAAAGTCCCAAACCAATTAATAAATATTTTGGCCTCCTCTTCAAGATCTTTGAAACGAGGTATTATGATAGTCAAACGGAGATCATATGCCAAACTTACGACCTTGGGAGGTTGATGTACTAATTTACCCAAACAGGGCTCATAGTTTTAGAGCTTCATCTCCTAGGGTTACGTTTTTGGATGTTTAGGGTTTTCCAGTGTTTCTCAACAATAAATAGGCCTTTGAGCCTCATTGTAACACAATTCTGAGGCATATAGCCGCCACATCTCTTCTGATAGATAAGCTACCATCGTCCAAGCTAGTTTATTTTTATTTTTGTATGTAAGCATATTTCACTTATTTGATATTAATGAAATAGAATATTATTTATGCTACATATTTGTGTATATGGGTGTTTCTGTATTTTGTTGTGTTCGTGCATAAGTCTGGATCAATATGGATCTAGGCTGGTTTAATTTTCCCCTTTAAATAGGATATATTCCACAGGAATATCATGGGTTCTCAATGTCATGGGCCATTTTCATTTTATTTTTATAGGGTTATTTTTATTTTGTTATTTCTTTATAATCTTATTTTGACCAAGTTAAACAATTGCATTACATTACATTACATTAATGTTTTTATTTTATTTAATTTAATTTATTTTTATTTTTATGTAATTTGACTTAGTCAAAATGTTAAACATTACATTACAACATCTCTACCATATTGGGTTGCAAAGTGTCTCTCGACCCAATCACGTCATTATTATTAAAAATTTCTCTTAAAAGGTTATCATTCAAATCTAGATGGAATAGAGTATGCATACTTTTATAAACTCTTTTTTTTAACCAAATTATTATGTGGATAAAATCCCTTATTTCACACACAATCATAACTTTAAAATTAAATTATTGCTTTTATTATAAAAAATAATTTTAAATTTAATAAAAATAAATAAGAAATGATTCCAATTTAAATAGAACTTATGAATTCATGAAATTATATACTTTATAATAATATTCCATCTTAGTCTTAATAAAATAAAATTGCAATTTAAATTACAATTTTTTTATTACTATAAAATATGCTTTATTAAAATACTTGTATAATATATTTAAGTTATATCTTATAAAAAATAAGTTATAGCTTAATTACAATTATAATCCACTTGATTTAAGTGAATAATATATAGTAATTTTTGAATGATAATGGGGCATATGCTTATGTATAAATTAGAATGGCCATATAAATTAAATTGATAATAAATATTGATAGGCATCAAACACTTACCTCAAAATACATTTCACATGGAAAAATTTGAAAGAAAAAACATAAAAATTAAGTTTTTTTTTGTTATTATTATTATTATTATATGAATAATATATTTTAAAAAATATGTAACAAGATTATTAACCATGGAGATTCAACACCAATTTACTATGGAGAATCTTAATTTATAAATAGTTTTTTTTACAATATTATGGACCATTACCATGGTAGGACCTTTTTTTAATTAATTAATTAATTAATTAAAAAAACAAAAAAGGCATAACTACTTTCAAGATAAATCTCAATCTTTGATTTATGAATATTGTAGCATATTTTGCAGAGATTAAATTTTTACCATCTACTTAATAATTATTGATATTTAAATTAAAATTTTGAAAACCATATTCTAAAATAAACTTGTTTATTAACATAATAATGTATATCAATTTATTATAATAAACATAAATAATGTAAGTGACTTAAATTTAAATAGTTATAAATTTTTATGAAAAAATAAATATAAAGATATCACTTGTTATCTCTTTGGATAAGCCCATTTTCATGGATCTTGGGGTTTGTAAAACTCATTTGTAAATGCTATCCTTTATTAAAATAATCTGTTGAGATTAAAAAATAAAAAAGTAACGTAAAATTGAGTCTCTTTTTTTTTTATAGTTTGTCATTTGGGCATTTTCAAATATTCTTTGAAGAAAGTTGAGAAATGATTCCTATTAGAAGAACTAAAGTTTAAAATACAAAATTTTTTAGTATATGAGTTAGAACTTTTTCATTTATGACATTTTTTTATGTGGTGGCCATAGAAAACCTTAAAACCTGAAAATTTTAAACAATAAAGGAAAATTTAAGTGTCTATTAACGACTCCTCCTCACTATCTTGTGAGAGCACTGCATGAAGTATATCATCAAGCTACTAACAAGAATGTAATAAAAGAAAGAATCATGACCATTTACATCATTTATGTATTATAATCATGGACATTTATGTCATGAACTTCAGGAAAATTCCAAAGAATATATCATAGGTATAGTTGATATGGAACTCTTTTAAAGTGTATTATTCATATAAGACAAAATGCACATACAATTTCAAATGTGATAATTGGAGTTAAAGGGATGGGGATATTATAGTTTGAGGTTTTTGGTAAGTGTCAGTCTGTTGTGTGTGTGTGTCATATTTTATATAAAGTGTGTGCTCTATTAAGACTATTCTAATATTCATGTTCTAAAAGATACATGCAAACTTTGTTATCTGTACACAATAATGATGCTAGAAAAAATATAAAAACACCTTTAAATAAGGTTAATATTCATATCTATTTATTTCTAGTTAGTCACAAATGAGCCATGTTGTTCCCCTCTCTCTCTCTATATATATATATATATAGTTTTACCCTAGATATATATATATATATATATATATATAGTTTTACCCTATATCTATATCTATATATATATATATATATATATATATATATATATATATATATATATATATATATAGTTTTAACCTATAAAGGGAGTTTTTCATCCAACATACTAGTTCTTTCTTTCCTTTGACAAAAAATTCTTCTTGCCACTTCATGTAGATTTCTTCTTCTAAATATTCATGTAGAAATGTTGTATTCATGTCCATTTTTTCTACTTCAAGATCAAAAGCAACAACAAAAAAAAAAAGAAATGTAATAAAAATTAACATGGAAACATGAGAAAAAAATATCACCAAAATCAATTTCTTTTACCTGAGAATAACTCTTTGCTACTATTCAAGCTTTGTATTTCTCCACTCTCCCCTTTGCATTCAAATTCCTTTTAAACACCCTTTTGTTGCTACTGGATTTTCTACCAACTAGCAACTCCATTAGATCCTAAGCTTCATTCTTGTCCAAGGTTTTCATTTCTTCAACCATAACCTTTTTCCATAATTTTCTATCATGTGAATCCATTGTTTCTCTAAAACTTATAGGATCATTATCAGTGATAAAGAAAGAGAAATTTGAATAGAAATGAGGTGGAGTATATCTTTCTAGTTGCTTTCTTTCTTGAACAAATCTTCCTAGTGTTAGAGTTTGTGGATTTTCTTCTTCCAATTCCTATTCTTATGTAGAGTTTGATTCATCATCATTCAATTCAACTTTTTTCTTTCTAGTTATTTGTACCTTAGTAGGATTTTTTGTTTGAAATCATCTTCGACTTATCTAAATACGACATCTCAACTATACATAACCTTCTTAGTTTGAGTTCCAATGCCTATAATATTTTTTAAATTCAATAAGGATACAATTTTCAACTTTCTTATATGGCTTACTCTTTCAACTTTCTTATATGGCTTACTCTTATTCTCATTTGGAACAAGTACAAAGCATCATAGCTAAATACCCTAAAATGATTAAGAGAAGGGTTTTTTTACACAGTGGTGTTAGAATATTCTTTTCCCATAAACATAATAAAAAATATTTCCTCAACTCTTCAATATTATCTTATTTTCATAATTGTATTTAATCACTTATTAAGGATATATTACAAAAAATCAATTCATGGATCTTTAAGAATTTTTTCCTTTGGAATATTTTCACCCACATGATGCCTCTTTGGCAAAAATCAATGGAGTCTCTCTTTCCCACTAGAAATCAAGAACACTACAAATTAAAAACCATTCATAAAAGAGAGATTTTATTAAATCCTCTCTCACCACAAATGCATAATAATACCCCCGATATAGAGTAATGGGAGCTAACTATTCAACTGGGATGATAAAAATGTCTATATAGGTTTACAATTCACATTAATTATTTATATTGATAATAATAATGTATTAGAACACTAATATTTATTGATTAATTTCATCGTAGCCTTTTAAGTAATCAATTTTTTACAATTAATTATAACAACGAGAGTGCTAAAATAATTTTACAATTACTTAGCAATTTGTTTTTAGCATTCTGATCTTATCTCTTACTCTATCTTTAACAATCTCTTAAATTCATGGATATTTAAGCATTATTTCTTGTGGAATTTTTTCACCCGATTCATGGATATTTAAGCATTATTTCTTGTGGATTTTTTTCACCCATATGACAACTAGTTAGCAAAAATGGATTGAACCTCTCTTTCTTATTAAAAATTAAAAAAACACTATAAATTTTTATAAGAGAGATTTCATTAATTTTTTTTTCCTCAAATACATAATAATATTCCATATGTAGTCCAATAAAAACTCTAAAAATATTTACAGAAATTTACAAATAACACTAACTATTTAAATTTAAAATAATAATACATTAAAACATTGACATTTTTCTCATTAAATTTATTATTAACTCTATCTAACCAAATTCTTTACTATCAATAATAACAATAAATTAAAAAAATATTAATATAATTGCATTGTCTATCCAAAACCGCTAAAATAATTTCACTCAGCTATTAGTGATTATATTGCCTATGGGAACGGTGTTTAGTACTTCAAAATCAACGAATGCAATGCATTTTCAATGGTGTAAATATGAAAATTGTTTAGAGAAGCATGTCCAAAGAAACATTAATTTAAAGTCATTTTATATGTCAATAATAACTCTCGTTTAATTGTATGAAAGAATCAATATATATGGCATCTGTTCAATCTGTTTCTCCTTTCAGTTTCTTATCCATAGAACACATCTGAGCATATTTGCAACATCTTGTTTATTTTTTTGATGATGTGGGGTGCTTGCAAACTACATGTTCTTCTTATCTCTGCTATTTTAGATATGTTTTCATGAATATTTTGTTTTTTTATCAGGTAAATCTTGTTGTATATGGACCTTTCTCTTTGTACTGATATCATTAAGGGTGATTTGTATATCCCGACAGTTCCAGTTAGGTTCATGTTATGAACAATGAACAATAAATGGCATATGTATATCTTATTTTACTGATATTAATAGAAAATTATGCTTTTTCGTACTTAATAGAAAAAAGAAAAAAATGAAACAACTGATATATGTTTATATAAACTAAATCGATATTTAAAAATTAATTAAGACAACAAAATTTGAATTCCATATATTATAAAAATCTTCAACTCTTCCGCTTGGAATTCTGAATCGAAAATATAATAAAATTTGAATTTTATTTTGCATAAAGCAATTGGATCAACTAGATTAACCATTAACTTAAGAAAACTCGGTAAATTGAACTTTGACATATTGTTAAATTAATATTACACTTGGTTTTTCCAAACCTGAGGAACCAGAACAATTGGTAAAACCACATCAGATAATAATAAAAGCAGAGTGTAGATTTAATAATTATGCAAAAATTTACAACTTTATCTCTAAGAATAATTCAATCCTTGAACTTTTTTTTTAAATGTTTCAATGAAGCTTGACCAAAATAAAACGTCATTTATCATTGGAAGACATCTTTTCCATCTAAAGAAAGCATTCCTTGCAATGGCTACCATGTTTTTCTGTTATGTTTTTCCATAAAATATTTTCAAGCTCAGAAGTCGTTTTAAAAATATTTCCTTATGGATATATTGAGGGTATATGGGTAGACTAAGTGTAATTAATCGCATAGAGAGAGAGCACTTCTGAGAAGGAAACTGTGTAATTGTTCACAGAGAGAGCACTTCTGAGAAGGAAACCCAGCAGAGCAATTTCCTGCTCTTTAAATCTTGAAACCTTTACATACACCACTTTGACGTTGTCTAAGGGAAGGATCAAGTTTGCCACCTAAGTTTGCCCTTGTCAATCTCCTCCATAATAAAGAGAAAATTTCAAGTGAGTATTTACCTTAGCATAAAGGTCACAAAAGTATTTACCTCGTTAATACTCTCTATGGGAGTTCTTTAGGGTAGTAGAAATGACTAAGAACTATGAGAGAAGTTAAAATGGTAGTTGTCAGTTATTAATCATGAACGACGCCGATCATTGTTCAACAGTTAGCGTAGTCAGTTAGTGTGAGTATCAATTGACGTAGTTATTGTTCATATGTAGTTGGAAATGTGTATAAATTGCAATGTTTAGTAATGAACGAAACAAGCTTTGAGTGTTGATTTTGTTCTCTGATATGGTATCAGAGCGAGAGTGTGAGGGTTCGCTGGTGTAGAAGTTGCAGTAGTAAGGCATATACTACTGTGTGAAAGCTGCTAGTAGTGAAGCTTGTGTGAAGTGTGGTGAAGGCTGGGTTGTATGCATTGAGCTTTGTTGAAAGAGTCTGTTGTGCAGAGTGTTTGTTGTGAGAGAGTTTGTTGTGCAGAGCGTCATTCTTGAGGCGAATACTGCTGTGTGAAAGTTGCTACAAGTCAATCAAGCATACAAGCTTGTAGTTGTCTATCGGAACCGCTAAAAAAAAATTGCTTCGTTGTTGTCACCACGTTGTAGAGGGCCTTGGTATATTTACAGTGGTAAAATTATCTGTACTCTTGCCATTTTGCAATATGTGGTTCTGCAATATAAATTTTTGTGAAGTATTTTTTAAATTATTAAAAAAAGGGAGCAAAGCATATTGATGTTATAAAGAGTAATAAGAGCAAGTGGGGTTATAAGGAAAATAAATAAATAATATGATATTCAAGTTTGTTGTGCGGTGGTCTTTATAATGCTGACCAGGAATATATGTTTTTTTTATAACTTGTTTTGAAATGGTATTGGGAATCCGAGAATAAAGTAAAACTATTGTGTGATTCAAGGAGTGATAAGGTTTTCATAAGAAGAAGAAAATTTAAGTGGTGAGAGGATTATTAAAAGGAAAAAGGAGTTTTCTTTTTTAAAGTGAAGTTTAATATAAGCAGGTTTTATTCTCTTTATGGTGAAAATTTATGAGATTTTATGATGCCTTTTGTTTGATGAGATTACTTTGGATGTGGTGAATTTGGGTGCATTTGGCTTTAGATCTGGTGGATTTGGTTGCATTTTGGTGATTGGAGAAAGTTTTTATTTCCATCATGTCAAATTTGTTGGCTGATATTTATTTGAATGAATCAAACAAACTTTATGGAGAAAATTAAGTGAATTGGAAATTCAAGTTGCTAACTATTTTAGAAGGTTATAATTTGTGGTCCATTGTGAGTGGGGATGTGCCCAAACCCACTATTGCAGCTTCTATTTCAGATTGGGAGAGAAGGGAGACGAAAGAAAAGGTGTTGTTGTGTATGTCCATAAAGTACAACATTATTCCTCACATCAGAGATTGCAAGACATCAAATGAAACATGGGATATGCTGAAGGGTTTGTATGAAACAACAAATACAAACCAGATCTTGTTTTTGAAGACTAAGCTTTTATCTCTAAAAGTGGAAGCAAATGAAAATATAAGCAATTTCATATCTTGTGTCAAAGTTTTAAGTGATAAGTTAGGAGATATTGGTTAAAAGGTGTCTAGTACTAACCTTGTCACCATCACATTAAATGGCTTAGTGCAAGATTATCAAATTTTTGTTTCAAGTCTTTCAGCTAGAGAGAAGCCCCCTACATTTGATGAATTGGTAGGAACTCTTCTACAAGAGGAGGAGAGGATGAAGAGCTTTAATTTGGGCTCTAGTAGTTCAGATTTGGCATTGGTAGCCAAGGGAAAACATCCATACAGAGGCAAGACGTGGGACAAGAACAAAGGAAGCAATTTTCAAGAAAAACAGAAAGGTATGACACAGTCTAAATTTCCAACCCATGATAAGAGAAATGATGATTATTATTATTGTGGCAAACCTAGGCATCATTCTAAAGATTGCTATAAAAGGAAATATAATGAGTCTAGGCAAAGAAACAAAAGGCATAATGGAAATTTTGTGGACAAAGACACCTCAATCAGTGATGGATTTAAAAATCTTAAATTGTTTGTTTCTAATGCTGCATTGTTTGTGGAAAATGATTATGTGAATGCTTGGTTCATTGATTCTAGTGTATCACTCCATATGTCTTGTAATAAGGAGTAGTTTGATTAATATTATGAAAACATTGATGGAATATATGTTTATCTAGGAGATAACAGATCACTTAAAGTTCAAGGTTATGGAGTAATAGGTGTGAATTTTCCTAGTGGACAAGAGAGATAGATCCATAATGTGATGTATGTTCCTCATATCAAAAAGAATTTAAAATATGTTTCTACTATTCCTGACCAAGATTTGAAGGTGGAATTTGTTAAATCACAGTGGGTAGTGAAAGACATTCAAGATCAGTACAAGGTTATTGCCATAGGTACTAGAGTTGGAGGCTTGTATAAGTTGGATGCGATTAGGAAAAGTCATTAAGCATTGGTATCTACAACAATATCAACAATAAAGTTATGGCATCAAAGGTATGGACATCTAAATCACAATGATTTAAAGCTACTTCAAAAGAACACAATGGTTGAAGGTCTTCCTGTCTTGAAGAATGATCATGTTGAATGTGAAGCATGTGCACTTGGAAAGCAACATAGGGAGGAATTTCCTATACATAAAGAAAAAAGGCAAGGGGAAATAATGGAATTAATTCATATTTATGTATGTGGACCTATGCAAACTAGATCTATTGGTGGAGCATGTTATTTTCTTATTTTTGTGGATGATAGATCTAGGTATACATGGGTTTATTTCATAAGAAAGAAGAATGGTGTTTTTTAGTACTTTAAAAAGTTTAAGAGTATGGTGGAAAAACAAATTGGTAATTGCATAAAAATTTTGAGATCTGATCAGGGGGGAGAATACAAATCAAGAGAATTTAATCAATATTGTAAAAGAAATGGGATTCTACAACAATTTATAGTGCCACATACACCTCAGCAAAATGGAGTTTCTAAGAGGAAAAATAGAACACTAGTTGAATGTGCACGTAGTATGATTCAAGGTAAAAATATTTCTAATGGTTTTTGGGCTGAAGCCATTAATACTATTGTTTATTTGAAAAATAGGAGTCCAACCAAAAGTTTAGAGCTTAAAACACCTTTTGAAGCAATTTATGGGTACAAACGAAAAGTGAGTCATTTAAGAGTTTTTGGTTGCAACGCATTTGCTCAGATTCCAAAAGATGAAAGAAGAAAACTCGATGAAAAGTCAATTAAATGCATATTTATTGGTTATTGTGATGATCAGAAAGCATGCAATTTGTTTGATCCTAGTACTCATAGACTACTTGCAAGTAGGGATGTGGTGTTTCATGAGAATGCAAATGAAGGTGATAAAATGAATAATACTAGTGTATGGCATAATACTGATGATTATGTCAAATTAGATACAAGTGTTGAACAAGAACAGGAACAGGTACAAGTTCAAGATCAAGGAGCATCATGAATTCATGACACTCCAAGAAGAGGAGAGGAGACTACGCAAAGTAGAAAGAAAGATGAAAGCAGTAAAACTCC
Organism: Pinus tabuliformis; assembly: GCA_031772625.1. NCBI lineage: Eukaryota > Viridiplantae > Streptophyta > Pinopsida > Pinales > Pinaceae > Pinus > Pinus tabuliformis. The sequence goes on along the minus strand of CM062808.1, from coordinate 416,065,733 downwards.
AAGAAGTTCATCACGCCAAAGTCAAGTACTTGTAAGGTATAAAGAATATGCATTAATGTCTCTTGTTATGAATGTTGTAGAACCTTCAAGATATGAGGAAGCTAAAGAATATGAAGAATGGAGAGATGCAATGAATGAAGAATATAACTCTATAATGAAGAATGACACATGGGAATTAACAGAATTGCCTAAAAACAAAGTTCCCATAGGATGCAAATGGTTGTATAAATCCAAGATTAATGTTGATGGAAGTATTGATAAGCATAAAGCTAGATTGGTTGCAAAAGGATATTCACAAAAGGAGGGAATTGATTATGAAGATACTTTTGCACCTGTAGCTAAGTTCAACACAATTAGAATCATGATTGCATTAGCTACAAAATATAATTGGAAAATGTATCAGTTAGATGTCAAATTTGCATTTTTGAATGGTGAGTTAAAAGAAGAAGTTCATTTGGTTCATCCTGAAGGGTTTTTAAAACAGGGACAGGAGCATCTGGTTTGCAGGTTAAAGAAAGCTTTATATGGTTTGAAACAAGCACCAAGATCTTAGTATGTGAAAATTGATTCTTTCTTTTATAAGAAAGGTTTTATGAGAAGCAAAAGTGATCCTAACTTGTACATCAAGGAAGATGAAGGTGGGAATGTTGCTTTAATATCTGTATATGTTGATGATATTATCATAACAGGAAATGCATGCAAGTTGATTGAAGAAATTAAAATTCAGTTGTCACGTGTATTTGAGATGAAGGATCTTGGTGAATTGCATTACTGTTTAGGTCTTGAAGTTTGGAGGGAATTTGGTAAGACACTAATCACACAAAGAAAATATATAAGGGAAATCCTTAAAAGGTTCAATATGATTGAATGCAAGGAAACATCTACTCCTTTAGAACATAATGTAAAATTGTGCAGTGATGATGGAACCAAAGAGGTGAATGGAACTTTGTATCGTCAACTGGTGGGAAGTCTGAACTATCTCACCACTACCAGGCCAGATATAGCATACTCTATCACAATACTTAGTCAGTTCATGGCTAAGTCTTGTGAAAGCCACTAGAAAGAAGCAAAGAAATTCCTTCGATATCTGAAAGGAACACTTAATTTTGGTATTATGTATACTGATGAATTTGATGTTGAGTTGGCAGGTTATTCTAATTCCCACTGGGCTGGAAATCTAGATGACAGGAAATCTACTATTGGATACGTGTTCAATATCAGTTCAGGACCAATATCATGGAGCAGTAAGAAACAACCAATTGTTTCCTTGTCATCCACTAAAGATCAGCATAAATCATTATGCAGTGCTACCTGTGAAGCAATATGGCTTAGAAGGATACTTGAAGATGTTGGAGAAAAACAACAAGCACCTACAATGATCAGATGTGATAACCAAAGCACTATCAAATTGTCAAACAATCCTATATATCATGCAAGGACAAAACACATTGACACACAACATCATTTTGTAAGAGAAAAATTGAAATCAAAATAAATTGGCTTATCATATTGTACTGCAAATGAAAATGTAGCTGACATATTCACCAAGCCTCTTGGAAAGGCTAAATTTGGAATGTGTAGAAGTAAGTTGTGCATTGTAGAAAATATAAATTATGTTGTAAGCCTAGGTGAGACTTAGACCAACAGGAAAGTTAACATGTAGATCGTGATTAAGGGCAGGTGTCAGGTATTAATCACAAACGGTGCCGCTCACTGTTCAAACGGTGCCGATCACTGTTCAGACGGTGCCGATCACTGTTCAACAGTGATTGTAGTCGGCTAGTGTCAGTATCATCCGGCACAGTTATTGTTCATCTGTAGCTAGAAATGTGTATAAATTTCGATGTTTAGTAATGAACGAAACAAGCTTTGAGTGTTGATTTTGTTCTCCGATAGTAGTGAACTCACAAAGTACGATTATTTTGAAGAGCTTTGATCTCCAAGGTAGCTGTAGCACTGTCAATGATGTAATTCTTATAAAATACAAATACTTGAGATTTTTAGCAGAAGTTTTCAAATTATTTAGCGGATAACATGTCACTGTTAAATTTTCAATAACAAGGCATTTCGCTACAAGTTGTTCAACCATGTGATCAGTAATAAAGACAAATTATAGAAAGCAGGTTATAAGGTATCTAAAACTACAAAAAAGAAGAAGATATTTGTGTCAAATGAAATCTCTTAAGCTTTAAAAATGTCAGGCAGTCGCAAGGAAAAATGAAAGTTGGAAGATTGACTGAGCATTCAAGAGTGATTAGTTTCATTTTTTTAAAGAGGAACAATTGACCCACCTGACAAAATTTTGTTATCGTTCATTTTATTCAGAAATGACACTGAAACCCCAAAAATTTCAAGTTGAAAAGAATGATAGAAAAAAATATTATCAATTAATTTTGTTGTAAATTTAGCACTCGAAAAGTTCAAATGGGATAATAAATTCCAAAGACATGGCCATCTACGGGAGACCACAGAACATCTGCCATGGAACCATCCCATCTAGGTAGTCAATGGTTCCATATTCTTTGTTGCGATTTATGAACTTCTTGTGTCAGTGGTTCCATATTCTTTGTTACTCTTCGCCCTGTGGAAGACATACATAAGACCTACTAAATTCCCTCTTCTTATCTAGCTCTTTTTACTTTTGGTTGGACCTTGCAAATTTTGGTTGTGGAAAACCACATCCTTATCCGTGGAAGTACCGATCTGCTTCCAGCCACTCATGTCACCAACGCTGAGTTGCTGTTATCAAATATCTAGCCGCTCATCAAAAATAATATCTCCTCGCCTTGCTTCTAACAACCGGCTCATAAAAAACAAAGGCGTCCCTCCTCATAGATGTCATACAGATTAATATTCATCTTGGAAACTAGCAACACATTCTATGGATATTGTTGAATCAATGAGTTTGTTTTACGAAGTTTGACTGATTTTTTTTTACGAAGTGTAATTTCTCAACTTTGGATACAATTGGGATGGTTGATTGATTTTTAGCTATCAAGGACCTATATCGGTCATGTGTTAACTTTCGATACAGTTGGGATGCAAATTAGATTCCATCTTTGTTTTTAATATATATTTCAAATGTATATGTTTATATGATTTTTTTTTAAATTAGTTTTTGTTATATCAATATAAAATGTATTTAAAAATATTATATTAGAGAAATTTTGTATTGGCATGATATTATGATCTTTTTAAGATTATTTTTTACCAAACTATAGAGATGGGTTTAAAAGAGAAGTTTCATGGTCGTTTGAAAGGTGTAAAGTTTAATTTTTTTATATGAATATAAAAATTAAAAATGTATTATTAATGAAACTATAATATTTTAAGATTTTAAATTTTTTTACAAGAATATAAAGATTTGTTTAAATAAAAAGTTTCAAGTTTTTTTTATAAGTTTAAATAGTTAAATGAAAAGTTGTTTATTGTATTTTTTAAATTTAATATTTATTAAATTTGTTAATTTTTTTTCCTATGAAATTTTCACAAATTTATTAAAAATAAAAATAAAAATTATTATATGATTATTAAAATTAAAAATTAATTATTATATGATTTGGATTTTTTTCAATGTGAAAAATTCATTATTATATGTTTTGGATTTTTCCAAAGAATTGCGATTAGAGCTTTTTTATATAGTTTGAATGAAATTGTATTTTTGAAAGTATAAATACACTGAATATTTTAGAAAAAAATCATTTTTTTTTTTAACAGAAATGGTTGAGTTTTATTTATAAGGAGAGGTTGGGCATGGCCAATCAACCTCGATTATAGTCATTTGAGAGATTCTAGCTTTTAGAGTCCTCATATTCTGGCTTTTGTATCAGAGCTTAGCTATCGCTTTTGATTCTTTTGGTATGGCTGAGTGTTCCTTGATTTTCTCTTGGATTCTGAGTATCCTTTCTTACATTTCCGCTTTCCTTTGGTAATTTGAATATTGCCTACCTTACAATAATTCTCGGATAAATATTAATCCCAAGCCTATACTTGCCCGCCCAATTTAAACTATATTGTTAAATAACTTGGCCCCACCTCCAATAAGCCAAGCTATTCTTCCGTTCCTGACCCCACGTCAGGGTTAACTTCCCTCCTTGTTCAACGTGCGATAACCATAAATCTTCCCCTGCCCAGATTTGACGCTTATTGCGTCCTTCACTATTCGGCTCTTAACTCCTCAGGAGCGCGCGATATGGGCGGTTTTGTCCCGCCACGTGTCAAGCCCTCAGGTACATCGCGTCGATTCATAAAAAACTGCCCAACAACCAAAAGCGGTGCGATGAAATCCGCTTACCGCTCCCCGTGTCATTAACTCCCCACCATGATACTCGCGCGATGACCGTCAGATCTTCACCTGCCAAGATCTGACGCTTTTCGTGTCCTTTATTATCCGACCCTTAACACCTCGGAAGCACGCAATATGGACAGTTTTGTTCCGCCACCCATCGAGCCCTCAGGTACATCATGTTTGATTAAGAAAAAAACCACCCAACAACGATAAGTAGTGCGATGAAAACTGCAAACCGCTTCCCGCTTCATTAACACCCCACTATGTTCCAAGCACGATAACTGTCAGATCTTCATTTGCTTAGATCCAACGCTTTTCGCATCCCTCGTTGTTCGACCCTTAACACCTCTGAAGCACGTGAAAAGGGCGGTTTTTCCCAGCCACGCGTCAGTCCCTCAAGCACATCGCGTCCAAATGAGGAATACTGCCCAACCTCCATAAGCGTGTGAGAAGACCACTTACCACTCCCCGTGTCATAAAAGCAATCGTTCTCTGTTTGACTTCTGTTTTGTGCCTTGTTTAATCACCATACCTTCGATGGTCCATGCAATAAACCAATTACCTGTCTACTCCACTCAGGGATAAACCATCCCACGATCCGATTACCTGTGCCAAAGCCTTGAATCTGCATAATTCTTCTGCCCTCAAAGCAGAATTGGACAAAAGCATTGGGACTAAGGCCCACTGCCTTGTCTAACCTATCCTTGTACCACTCACCTATTCTGTTAAGGAATTGGGTGCATTTCAACTTCTTCTTCGTTCTTTTCAACATTCCTTGAGCTAGAAGACACCGTTTGTTAGCCATTATGTCAGCTTCCTTGTTAAGAGTTCTTGGGACATGGTAGAATGAGCAGGAAGTGAAATTTTGAGTAATATTTCTTATTCTTTCAAGGGTCTTGTTTAGAGCAGAGCTATTGAGTTGGTCACTAGTATTAAGGACTTTTATCAGGATTTCGGAGTCATCGAAGATTTGAAGATTTTCCACTCTGTTCCTTTAAGCTAGCTGACACGCTTTGAGTAGTCTGAGAATCTTGGCCTAGTTATTAGTGCTCTGTCCTAGACCCCAACTGAACCTGTCCTTTTTTTGCCCATCTGTGGAGTAAATTATTCCTCCTACCCCTGATGTCACCGGGTTTCCTTTGGAGCCTCTATCGAAGAATATCGTGACTTTTCCCTAATCTTTCCACCACTTTTTAAAGTCCTCCTCAGAATTCCGAAGTTGCCACTCTAGATTATGGCTAGGCAGGGAGATTTTCTTTTTTATGCTAACCCATCTCAAGGATTCACCTAGCTAGCTCAGTTCTTCAGGTAATAGGGAGCTGTCATGCTTATAAGGTTTGTTTTCAAAAGTTTCCAGCAGCAGAGCTTTGGCCTTGATTGACACTGAGTTGGTGGATTGAAGTCTATTGTTAAAGATGGCTTCATTCCTAGCCAACCAGATTCCCCAACAGATATATTTTGGGATTGCATTCCAGATTTTAGACCATGTAGATTTGCTTTTCAGAGTGTGTGGATAGCGTTCTTTCCATGTTGCAAAGAGACTAACAACTGATGTCTACTCAGGGATTTGGGCGTTGAGCCCCATCATTGCTTGAAACCAGACTTCTTGAGAGAAGGGGCAGTCTATGAATAAGTGTTTGATCATTTCTTGAGCCTTGCAGCAGAGAGGGCATCTGTGGGGTCCAATGATTCCTCTTTTCTCTAAATTATCTCCAGTGAGAGTCCTTTTATGCATGAGAGTCCAGCAGAAGAAGTTGATTTTTGGGAGTCCAAATGGGTCCCAAACATGCTGCCAAAGCTTTGTAGTGTCGATTTGATGATGCTATTCTTGTAGAGATGCAAAACCTTGCCTTGCTGAGTAAGCTCTTGTCTTCCCTCAACCTCACTTGTCCTTCAACTGGAGATGCACAAGAGCAAAACCATTAAGTTTAGCAAGTTATATATGGAGTTGAGGGAGTATCCAGTCAGGGGGACATTAGAAGGCCCAATTACTCTAGTTTCCTGCTATATCCCAAGTGCAGATGTCAACAAGATTATGGATACCTTTTTGAATGAGCCAGTTGCGTAGGTCTGCAATTTCCGGTGCAAGATTTAGGGGTTGGAGGCCCATGATCTTGTCATCCCACAGTCTAATTCTTTTCCCGTTTCCTGGTATTCTATAGAGCTATTCTTTGAAAAACTTCCAGCCTTGGCTGCATAGCTTCCACAACATGGTTCCTTTGTGGGAGGCTCCTTCTTCCATATTCCTTATTGAGAGTCTGTGCAGATATTTTTTAATTAGAACTTAACTAATAGGGTGTCTTTGATTTGAATATATTTTCTAGAGGATCTTGCCTCCCATTTCCAAATTGGCTAACCCAAGATCTCTTACCTGTAGTCCACCTTCAAATATTGGCCTTTTCACTACGTCCCAGTTTACTATATGAATTTTTTTTTGGTTCCCCTTTCCTTCTTGCCATATAAAGTTTTGAATCAACTTTGCTAGTTGTTGGGTGATCATTTTGGAGCTAAAAGGAACGAGGCCTGTTATATAGGAAGGGATGAGAGAACTGACTTGACCAGAGTGAGCTTCCCTGTTGTGGTGAGCCACTTTCCACCCCAAGAAGTCATTTTAGCCTTAATTTTGCTGATAATTTCCATCCAATGAGGGGCCTTACTGGTACCCAAGGTTAAAGGCAGGCCAAGGTACTTGAATTTTTCCCAGGAGACATAGTCGGTGAAGCCCAGGGCTTGGGCAATCCTAAGTATAGTTTGCTGGTCTACTGCCCAACCATACACTACACTTTTCCTCTTGTTGACCATTGCTCCGGAGACTCTGCAGAAGCTTTGGATTACTCCATTGAAGGCTCTTTCTATTTTAATGGAGGCTCCCCCCATAAGGATGGAGTCATCAGCAAACAAGGCATGATTGATTGGGGTTGTTCCAGTTATGGCCCTGATGCCAGGAAGAGTCCCCTTGAGCTTCTCAGCTGTGAGCTTTCTGTTGAGAGAGTCTGCCATCAGAATATACAAGAAGGGGGACAGAGGGCAGCCTTGCCTGATTCCCCTCGAAGCTTTGAAGTATTCTGTCGGTCTGCCATTTACTAGGGGGGCTATCCAAGGTTCTCCAATGCATGCTTTAATTAATTTAACAAATTCAGAACTGAATCCAAATGCAAAAAGAACTTGGAGGAGGAAAGAGTGCCTTACTCGATCAAAGGCGTTCGCCATGTCTAGTTTGATGAGCATACCTTTCTCTTTGTGTTGATTGCTGGAGTGGATGATTTCTTGCACCAGAATCACATTATCCAGGATATGTCTGCCTTTTAAAAACCCTCCTTGGTTGGTTGGGATGAGTTTTTCTAGAAAAGGTTTTACTCTATTTGTAAGTAACTTGGTGAGGATTTTGTAGGACGCATTACAAAGCGAGATTGGCCTGAATCTATCTATTGCCTTTGGGTTGGATTCTTTGGGAATTAGAGCTAGGAAGGTGGAATTTGTGCTTCCTCCCACTTTGGCTTTTTGGAGGAAGCCTTTGATCATTCGGTACAAATCAGCCTTGATAGTGTCCCAGCAGATTCTATAGAAGTGAATGGAGAATTCGTCTGGTCCTGGGGCTTTGTCTGGTTCCATCTTCCATATTACATTGCTAATTTTGTCTTCAGTGAATGGCTTAAGGAGTGTTTCATTGTCCTCCTCGTTTACCAACCTTGGGACGTGCTTGAGGAAGTCATGAGCTTCCTCACCATCCACTGCACCTTCTTCTTTGAACAGCAGCTGAAAATGAGAGGTTTCTGCCTCTTTTATCTAAGTTGTTCCTTTGAGTACAACCTCGTTTGGCAAGGTGATTTTAGCAATGTGGTTTCTAGATAGACGGGTTCGAATTTGCTTGTAGAAAAAGGGTGTGTTTTTGTCTCCAAACGCAAGCCAGAGATTGCGAGACTTGAGTCTCAAGTATTCTTCCTCCTTTCTAAATGTCTGGAGGGTTTTGGTTTGATGTTCTTGCTCACTATGGATTTCTATGCTGGTTATGACTTGCTTTTCCAGGCCCATTTGCAGATCTAGCAACTTCTTTGTGCTTTGTTTTCATTGGGTAGTGGGGGAATTTGTGGGTTTTTTATCCATTGTTTCAAGGCTGCTTTGGTGGCTTTTATCTTTTTCTCCCACACATAGTTGGGCGAACCAAGAAAATGGATGGAACATGCCTTCTTCAATGTATCCAGAAACCCTTCTCTATTTTCTGATAGTGGGCAGAATCGAAAGGGGATTGGCCCCAGGTTTTCTTCTTCTTTTAGCAGGAGGAGGATGGGTTTATGATCTGACTTCCACTTTGGCAGAATTTTCGTGGAAATGATCATCTTCTTGAAGAGGAAGGAGCTCTGGAGTAGGAATCTATCCACCCTTGCTGATATGTGCTTCTTCCCTGTTTTATTAGTTGTCCATGTGTAAAGCCCTTTTTTTGGCTTGAAATCTAGTAAATCCCATTGTTGAATTAGATTTTCCACCAAGGGAAGAAAGCGGTCCCTACTGCTGGTTCCTCCTCTTTTTTCCTTTGGGTCAAGGATTAGATTGAAGTCTCCTGCAATAATTATGTTCTTGAGGGAGTATGCTTCTAGAAATTCAGTCAGTGTTTTCCAGCATTCTTCCTTTTCTGTATAGAGGACAGGTACATAGAGATTAAAGAGAGAAAAGTTTATCTTACTTGGGAGGTGGCGGAGTTTGGTGTAAATCCAGTGTTGCGTCTGGAAAGAGCTCTCAAGCTGAAACTTGTCTGCCTCCCAGAGTGTGGCTATCCCGCCGCATGTTCCTCTGGCACTTACCACTTTTCCAGCTTTTGTTTTCCATTTTGCTTTGCTGAGTTCCAGAAGGGCTTCACCTTCTATTTTAGTCTCCTGGAGCATGAGGATCTCGGGGAGTTTTGATTTCAATAGGCTCTTGACTGCTTCCGATTTTGATGGATTCCCCAGTCCTCTGTAGTTCCAAGAGACTAATCGCATTATTTACTGTTATGGGTTGGGGCAACACCTCCCTTGGGAGGCCTGGTTTTGGTATTTCTGCCAATAGACATCTCTATAGTGGCCTAACTGCCTTGCATTTTTTGTCTCTCTGCTTCCTCTTCTCTGGCCTCTTTGTGATATTTCCTCCCACTCTTTTCGAGGGCCTCTCATTTGTTTCATCTTCTAAGGATCCTGATGTATCTGGGATCTTCTTCCTTTTCATATCTGCATAGGATGGGGAGCTAGAGGCACCTTTTGGGGTTTCGGTTTGGGGAGGGGTTGTTTCCTCTTGCCTTTTTCTTTCTTCCATATTGTTAGCATGTTGTTCAACCTCTTTGTCTGCTGGATCTTGAAGTTTTCCTGGTGTGCTGAGTATTTCAAAGGGGTTTGTGGGTATGTTTTCTCTTGGAGGGGCTGTGCTTCCTTCAGCTTGGGCTTTGGTGGGAGCACCCCTCCCAGTGGACAAGGCTTTCCCTTTGTTCTTGTTGTTTTTCTTAGTTGTTCCTGATTTCTATACTTGAGTCCATTGATCTCCTTTCTCCTTCTTAGCTCCATCCTCTATTTTCTTTTTACAGTGCTTGGCAAAGTGACCATAGCCATGGCAGTGCTTGTTACACAATAATTTGTCACTGACCCTACATTCCTTGATGCCAGACACTGTCGGTCCGTGTTATTGACATCTACCTTGTGTCATGTTGCAAATTATATGTCAATGTATTCTTTTTCATCTCAGGAATAATACCTCAATTCACTACTGGAGCAGACCCTTTTTACCTATGCTTTTGGGTCATCGTGAGACAACAGTTGTTCCACCTGCAAAGATGGCCAAGATTGCACTAGCCCTAGCAAAGTCTTCGCTCTATCTCTGTGTTGCACTCGCGATGAGCTACTTTTGGCAAGTTTCTTAAACAACTCGTTGAAGTTTCGAAGTGTAACAACTTCATGGGCAATCCTAGGGTTGTTTGTAGGGTCAGATGAGCTCACCTCTCTCCTTTGGGATGGTTGTTCCACCTTTTGTGCAACCTCTCAAAGAGATAAGATCTTTCTCCCATATTTTATGGAAGCTCATCCTCTTATAAATACTTCCTCCATGACTAAGATCAGTTAGCTTCAGAGTTCAAGAATTCAATAGTAAAAGTAGAGAGTTTTGCTAGAGTGTGGAAGTAGACTCTCATATAACTTAGCTTGGGATGGTTTTGAGTGGAGTTAACTTGATTGTAAGAGTGTTCTATCATTAGCCTTTTGGGTAGGAGAGAGAGTTGTTCATTTTTGGGGAGACAGTCTATGAGTGAATGCTTGTGGAGACATGCTGACAGGACCCTTCAAGGAGGCTTACGACGTCAAGGCTTGGTTGTAATTACTACTTTAATTTACATTAATACAAATCAACAACTTATTTCCTATATCATGTCTCGAATTGCGTAATGATAGCTTGATGCTCCTTTATTATTTAAGTAGATAGTTTTTGTCGTACTCTATTATGTTTATGGTTGCGCTTTGTATGTTGTTTTTAGGTACAAGTGATTAGAAGAATGAGAATTGGAGCAACACAACAAGGACTTCATCGAATGACGGTTTGAAGGTAAGCCTTCATGGCATCAACATTCTAAGGAAATTTGCTTTGGTATTGTCTTTGTTGTGACTAGACCCACTCTAGGGCTAGAGGGGTTGCCTCTGTCCACAGAGGGAACTTGCCTGCATCACAAGCTGGCGACTACACAAGGGACCTTTTTCTTTTGTCTCTTGATTTAAGTTTGTTTTGTTTGTTTATTGTATCCTTTACATTTGGGATGAATTATTCATGTTATGGGTTCTTTGACTACCCTTGGTAGTCTTCCCTATGTCATAAGTGATAGGTCTGGCCTTCCCTTAGCTGGATTTTGCAATTTTTCCTTTGTTTTAGGGTCATCGCAATTTTTTTGTGACAGTTGCGAAGATAGTCGTGCTTGCGCTATCTGATTAGTTGCACCTTCTGTTGTTTGGCGTGATTAAATCGCCTCACAGTCGCGAAGAGCTCTGAAATTGGCTTGGCATTGTTAACTGGTGTACTTTGGCGATGACGTCACAAAGTTGCTAGTTAAGGAGGTGAGGCATTTTATTGTCGGCACATGTTGTCAGTTTTATGCTCGTGAAGATTGCTGTAGGTTTCAATTTTGAGGTTTTGTTTGTTGATTGGCCAGTGTGTCCTATCCTTCTGAGCTTGTCTTCTGCCTATTTATTGTGTGTCAAATTGTTGATTTCTAGAATATTTGACTCTTTGTTTCCTTCCCTTGAGATCTCTCCTTTTGAACTGTGTGACTTGTTCACCTTTGGGTTGCTTGTTCCTTTGGACCTTTGAGCGGTGTTCGAAGCCATCCCTTGCTTTGTTTGAGGCTTTTCCTTAGCAATTGTTCTTTCATCTTCCTAACTGGTATGTGACATTTGGTTATCAATACTTGCAAGTATTTTTTGTTTGGTTTCCTTCCATCACTTTGGCATAGATCACATTGCTTCCCGGTCAGTGAGACAACTTTCTAGTTTTTGCAAGAAGAAACATATTCTTGGTTTTGAGTCTTTGATTCATTCTAGAGTAGAATGTTTCTCTTTACTTATTGAATGATTTCATTTGAAAAAGACTTAAAACTAGCATTGTTTTGAGTTTTTCATTTGGTTGCTTGTCATTTATTTGAAAAAACAAAATATTGCATTCATTTTGCATTAGGAAATGAGAACAATCTTTTGCATTAGTAAATTCTTGACATTTAGACGTTGAAAAGCAAAGGATGTATTTTTCATTTTCTTAATTAGATTTCTTGCAAGTTAGTGAAAGATAGAAGCATAACTCTTTCCTCTTGATTGGTTTGCTTGCAAGATAACAAAAAGTACCATTCTTGCATTTGCTTGCTTGTTGCTTTGCTTGCTTTGAAATGAACTTCTCACTTTTCTTTAGTTAGTTGTTCATTGAAAAGGAATGGTTTCTTTTCTCATTTAGTTGCATTCTAGGAGTTTTTGAAGATACATTCGGTAGGGCCTTGAAACTTAGATCTAATTTGAGATAAACCGTTAAATTTATTGAATTAACCTAAGGAAGCATTGAAAATTAATGCTCATATCTAGAGGTCTAGGCTAGAGATGTGTTCTGGCGTCTTTAAACCTAGTGGTTGTTGTTTTCACTAAGGTTGGGTGATTCCTCCTTTTGTGATTCGATAAGTGCTAGTACGGATTTGTGCTCCCTATACCATTGCGAATATGATGGGAGACCCCACTAGGTTGCAATCCTGTCATCCATAGGAAGTCGAGTTGGCCGCCTTGCAGACCTGATACACTGAACACAACATTCAGGGAGATTTGCTGCTCGTACTTCTTGGTTTTCCAGGAGGTATTCTGCAGTTCACGCTTTTCTAGTAAACCTTTTGCCTAGAGTTCCAGAGTAGTCACTTTCATTCCTTTTCAACTCTCTAAAAGTAAAAGGATCATCTGAGCACTTTTCCTTTCAAGCTCATTTCCAATTGAAAACGATAGAGTCACCTTTCATCCTTTTCTCGACTCTTGAAACATGAAAAGGCAAAGTTTTGTTTCAGTGTTCTAAAATTAACTTCCCAGGAAATATTCCTAGTAAAATTTATCTTCCTTAGTAATTATTTAGGGCTGATTCCAATGGAGACATTTTCCAGAGTCTACTAGTCAAGGATTCCCCTCGGAAGGGAATCCTGGTCCTTTTCCTTCTTTTGGAAATGCTAGTGCTCCTTATATGGCAATGTTGTCCCTTCCTGGGTTAACCATTGGTTTACCTGTCTAGTTATTTTTTACCTCAGTGATCCTAAGTGTCTCAACTCCTGCCCCACCGTCGCCTTCATTCGAATCATGGCATGATGATTCTAATGTTGACCCCTCTCCTTCTTTCCCTATTTCATCACCTTCCTCTTCTACTTCACCTAGTGAAAGTTTAAAATATAGTAACTAGGAGGCTCAGAAGAATTAGAAGAATACGAAGAAGAAGAAGTCAGCTAAGCAATGGGTCAACCTTGTTGCTTGCTTTGAATTGAACTTCTCACTTTTCTTTAGTTAGTTGTTCATTGAAAAGGAATGGTTCCTTTTCTCATTTAGTTGCATTCTAGGAGTTTTTGAAGATACATTCGGTAGGGCCTTGAAACTTAGATCTAATTTGAGATAAACCGTTAAATTTTATTGAATTAACCGAAGGAAGCATTGAAAATTAATGCTCATATCTAGAGGTCTAGGCTAGAGGCGTGTTCTGGCGTCTTTAAACCTAGTGGTTGTTGTTTTCACTAAGGTTGGGTGATTCCTCCTTTTGTGATTCGATAAGTGCTAGTACGGATTTGTGCTCCCTATACCATTGTGAATATGATGGGAGACCCCACTAGGTTGCAATCCTGTCATCCATAGGAAGTCGAGTTGGCCGCCTTGCAGACTTGATACACTGAACACAACATTCAGGGAGATTTGCTACTCGTACTTCCTGGTTTGCCAGGAGGTATTCTGCAGTTCACGCTTTCCTAGTAAACCTTTTGCCTAGAGTTCTAGAGTAGTCACTTTCATTCCTTTTCAACTCTCTAAAAGTAAAAGGATCATCTGAGCACTTTTTCTTTCGAGCTCATTTCCAATCGAAAGCGATAGAGTCACCTTTCATCCTTTTCTCGACTCTTGAAACATGAAAAGGTAAAGTTTTGTTTCAGTGTTCTAAAATTAACTTCCCAGGAAATATTCTTGATAAAATTTATCTTCCTTAGTAATTATTTAGGGCTGATTCCAATGGAGACATTTTCCAGAGTCTACTAGTCAAGGATTCCCCTCGGAAGGGAATCCTGGTCCTTTTCCTTCTTTTGGAAACGCTAGTGCTCCTTATATGGCAATGTTGTCCCTTCCTGGGTTAACCATTGGTTTACCTGTCTAGTTATTTTTTACCTCAGTGATCCTGAGTGTCTCAACTCCTGCCCCACCATCTCCTTCATTCGAATCACGACATGATGATTCTAAGGTTGACCCCTCTCCTTCTTTCCCTATTTCATCACCTTCCTCTTCTACTTTGCCTAGTGAAAGTTTAAAATATAGTAACTAGGAGGCTCAGAAGAATTAGAAGAATACAAAGAAGAAGAAGTCAGCTAAGCAAGGGGTCAATCGTGCGGCTATTACTCTTAATGCTCCTCCTAGAAGGAAACCTTCTAATCCTCCACGAAAGGTCAAATTCCCTTGCAGGCTCTGTAAGAGTGACCATCTCCTTTGAGACTGTTTTGGCATTTCTAGAGTCTTATAGGTATGGTCTCAAAATCTAGATCGACCATCCCCATTGACCTCTGGAGATCATGTCGATGCTACACTCTTGGCTAGCGATGGTAAGAAGAAAGGGAAGATTATATTTCCTTGTAGGTTATGTGAAGGAGAGCATCTTCTTCACCCTTGTTCGCTTATGGATAAAGCTTCCAAAGTTATGGAAGACCTTGCAGCTCCTCAACCCCAACTTCCTGTTAAAAACCTCGTTAAAAAATGAAACAAAGAGTCTGAGCATAGTTCCTCGTCTTGTGTCAAGCTCGTTCAAAAAATGAAACAAGGGTCTTGAGGACAGTTCTTTTATTGTGTCAACCTCATTAAAAATGAAGCAACTCCCTTTTCCAAATTGAGTCTTTTATTAAGATCTCGTAAAATCCTAGTTGAGTCTTTCTAAGATCTCGCAAGTGAACCTTCATTCCATTCACTTAGTCGAATGAAATGAAGCTTGGGGGTCATGTACCTTGATTTGAGTCATTATGTTGGGGGCATGCAAACTTATAGAAAGCATAGTTTTTCATTTCAAGCTTGTGTAAACATGAAACCGAATGCAAGCAGAGTTCTCCATGGTTCAAGCTTGTGTAAAAATGAACCCACACCCGATTTACATCTCGTGATTGTTGTTTTAATCAGTTGGTTTCTGTTAGATGAGCCTTGGTTGTTTCATTCCATCACCACCATCTCTTTGGCCAATCATATGCTTTCACTTGGTTGTTTTTCCTTTCCTGAGGGACCGCAATGATGAGTGGTTTTATTAGCCAGCCTCTTAACCATTACATGTTTTGAGAAACACAATAGGGAATTCATCGAACAATGGTTTGAAGGTAAGCCTTCATGGCATCAACTTTCTAAGGAAATTTGCTTTAGTATTGTCTTTGTTGTGACTAGACCCACTCTAGGGCTAGAGGAGTTGCCTCTGTCCGCAGAGGGAACATACCTGCATCATAGTGTCGGCATTTAAATGAGAGTTGTTCATAGTCTAGCACTTGTATGTGTTTCCAATCAGCCACCGTGAGTTTAATAGCTTCAGGGAGACCTTCCTCCAGGTCTAATTCTACACAAATTCTCGCACAGGAGTATTGATCTCTTCTTTCTTCTCGATCGATGTATTTACCAAGTTTTTTGCCTATGGTTTCTAAGGATTTAGGGTTCCAGCAGTGCAGAGGTAGATGGGGCAATCGTAAACCGGAACAGTTGAGGGCACATCTTGAATCAGATCAAAGTCTGGTGTCCATTGATTCATATAAAAACCCTGGGCCCCATGAAGTACGGGCCATTTCTGAATATGAGATTCCTATCTTCTGTTGCTTCAAATACAAATACAAAGAATCCTTTGCCAACGAAATGGCTTTTTATTCCTTCCTTGACCAGTGATTGCCAGTTCCTTTGCACCCAAGCGTCTATAGATTTAGGCGAGGGCCATAAGCCTGTGAACTCTCCAATAAGCCCTCGTTCTTCTAGGTTTAAAGCCACTTTGCAAGGTTCTTCATTCGCCAGAGCAACTATGGGGATGGATTCCATTTCTTTAAAAAACTTCCACTGGTTTTCAAATGTTGGCTGTTTATTGCATGCCGCAACTAGATCCCAGAATGTAGCTAGCTCAGGTGGAAAGGGAGGGTCCATTTCGCGGCCCCCTCCTGGGGCCATGGCTCTGTAACTGTGCGTTGTCTCTTGGTTGATTGTAGCTCCTTACGCACTCCCCTCAGCTCTCTTCCCATCATATCACTAGAAACGATTGTCCCCAAAATCATCATTTTATATTGTAAAATTTCAATCTATAATTTTACAATTCTAACAATTTAAAAACAAATTAATTAAATTTTGAATAAAACAACTAAAAAAATATTCAAATCATAAGTTTAAATTAAGTTATTTTTATTTTTAAGGAATGCAATTTTACCTAATATACTTGAGTTTATTAATTAATTGTGAGGAATGATTGTTATGCTTCTCACCTAAATTCAATTTGTGCAAATAACATTGGTAAACTTTATTGTAATGATACCTAAACTTGTTGTATCAAAAGAATAGAAAAAAGGAATGAACTAATTTAAAAAGAAAAATTTTTAAAATGTTTAAAAATGTGAATAATTAAAATAACATTTTATTTTTTATATATTCCATCTTTCTTTTATATATATGAATATGAAAATTTAATAATTTACAACAAGAGAAATTAAAAATTAAATACTAAATTTAATGAATATTTAAAGTTTTAGTTTTTCCCACAAATTATTATCAACGTCTGATTATATAATTTTTGGTAAAATTTGCAATTAAACCTAATTAGATATCTCAACATTTAATATATGCAATTCCAATAATTCATTTTCTTTTAATATTTTTAATTCTCAATCTTTTAAATTATTAATTTACGAGGTTAATTTACGAGATCATAATCAATGGTAATCATGCCATAAATAAATAAGATTCGAACTTGGATAAAGATCATAATAATTTATCCTTTCAACCCCAAGATATCTCAATAATTGATATTTGCAGTTCAAATAATTCTTTTTCTTTTAATGTTTTTAATTCTCAATCTTTTAAATTCTTAATTTATGAGGTCATCATGAAGATTAATCATATCATAAATAAGATACCAGCTTGGATATAGATCATAACAATTTATCCTTTCAACCATTTGAGCTAGACCCAATGAATTTTCAAGCCTTAATTGATTATATTAATTTTGTTAAGATTAATTTAAACCCTTTCTTTCTCCATTTTAAGAATTTTGATGATGATATCTATATATATATAGTGAATTAATGCTTTTATATTACTTTGAAAACAATTTACATGGATGTCAAAAGAGACCATGGAGGATAAAACCTCTCCTCATCTTGTTTCCATTGATGACTAGAGGACCAAAAAACTCCCATAACTAGGTTACATTGAGGCCAAGGCTAGATCTAGACTATCTCACTACCCAACTATCCCATACATAGATAACAAATAGATTACCCAAGTATAAGTGCCACCTACAACTTTCAAACAACAAAAGATCCCACGAGAATTCCAGAACAAGATACCTTAAGAAATTACCATGACCAATACACAGACAACCAAATTGAGGTTGAGTTGACGCGTCGAACCATTTGCATACAACAAGGATTTGAAAAGAAATAACAAGTTCTCTACAAAACGAGCCCAGAACAACCACAAAGTTTACAACGCCATGACTACACTATGCCAACACAAAAATGAGACCAAAAGAGATAACAAGTGCCCTATACAAATGGACCAATGACTACTAGAAGACCAACATAATGCACTAGCTACCATTTATGCTCAATGATCATTATCCAAGGATGAAATATTTGTCAGAGTCCTCACACTAGAACCAGGAGGATACATTAGGTCTCCACCATCTGAAGCATAGGAAATATGGCTCTCCACATGTGTCGGGCAAGAGTCAATCATATCCAAGAAAAACCTTTGATTCTTGAGCATCCTCTTGATGTCCTCTAGGGATGCAAAAACATTGTACTTCTCCACTTTCTTATCCTTCAAGACTAGGCCCAACAAGGTCTTCATTTGCCAACGAAGAGCCACATAGTTTACTTATTGCTTCCTGCTTCCCCTGGTATGCCTAGGGTCAAGAACCAAAACCTACGTCCTCCAAAAGCTTGTAATCTGAAAGAGATCATCTTTTCTCCCCCGCTTGGATCTCAAGCTTACAATTTTTTCCGAGTACTTGGTGAAGCAACATTGAAATATGTGGCAACCAAGTCATGGGCAGAAAGTCTCACGCCTCATTTCCATGGCTAAGATCTGCTGGCTCCCCCCATTTTTGCACCTCATTCTCTATATTCGTGGCATAAATGAGACTCCGGGGGCACACTTATTACAACTTCTATGAATGCCTCTACCTACAAAAAAAAGAGAATGGATGTGACCCACCTCCTATAAGACCATGATACCAGTAGATCAAATTGTCACAAAATATTTAGACATATGACCCAAACATTACAAAAGACCCACCAATTGAGATACAAGATGAAACTTCCTCGACCAATACCCTTTCTCCATTAACCATTGAACAAGATAAAAACAACACCAATACCAAAAGACCTCACAACCCAGGAGTGCACAACCAGACAATGAATTCAACAACTAATTCTCATCTTGCCATGAAAATGACCCAACATTTTAGGACCCTCGTAATTCACATCAAATAGGACTCACAAAACCCAACTTAAGCCTTAAATGGCCCCTCCAAAACAAACACCAATGCCAAATTAATAAACTTCTACAAATAGAATCCTTAGACTAGAAATGAAAATACATACACAAAGATTTGTTCCCTAGACACACATACCTAGACCAATGAAACACCTAAATAAGGAAACCAAGAATAGTAGAGAAACAACCTGAGAGTTTGCGTTGCACTTGAGACTAGAATCCCCCAATAACTCTTCTATAAAGTAATATCCCAACATCCATGAGCAAGACCAGGCATTTAGGGAACCCTAGGCATTCAAACTTCATTTATAATGGCCAACATGACCTCCTTTCCAACCTTTGAAACCCACTACAACCCACAACACCAAGATTCTCACACACTCAAGATGAATAGATAAACTACACCAGGAGGCCAAGGACTTTACCTTGGTTCCTCTTCACTCACCACATAATGTATCACCGCCCATGAAAGACCTTAAATAAAACCACCACCGACAATGATACTACATGCACATGCATGCTAGGGAAGGCTACACCATCCCTCTTTAAATGCATAGTGCATACTCGAGGTGGTGGACGTAGCCTCCAAGGTCCCCCATCCATCTGCATTTACACTCCCATCAAGGAGTATATAAAATTTAAAAAATAATGATAAAATTGAAATCAATTTAGGATATCTTCACTATAATAACAACGAATACATTGAAATTTTCATTTAACCATCTCCCTCCCTTTCTGATCACATTTGAGGAGGGGTATGCTTTTGTCTTTTCTCATTGACTTGATCCTTCAGGGTTATGATTTTATTTCCATTTGAACTATCTGTTATTGTTTGGGCAAAATACCATGGATGGTTCCATTTTCATGTTTTCATTTGGCCCTTTTGAAAGTTTAAATAAACATGAAATTAAAATATTAGTGATATGATACACATAAAGACATAAGATTATGACCAATGGTTTCATATCCAAAGAGGTCTCTTCGACTTCTCATGACTCTTCATGTTCTGTTGTGGCTTTTCAATTTCGACGCAAGTGAATATTACAATTTACATAATCCCCTATGGATTATGTTTCCAACATACACACCGACCGTGGCCCTGTCTTAATCCAAAGGGTGTATTTGAGTCCAAGAAGAGAGCTAAAATATGAAGGTAAATAACAACCAATGGCTAGATGTGATCTATAAATATAGTGGTTCAAGGAAGGTAACAAATCAAATAGGTTAGAAAAGTTCGCAGTCTTCTACTAGTGGTGGTTTAAGGAAGATCGCAAATCAAAAAGGTAATAGAAGCCAAATTCTTATATAAATAGTAGTTTAAGGCTAGTCACTAGCTGTAGAACATGGCTTGATTCAATTCCTAGAGTAATTCATAACCTGGATAGAAGTTGATGTATTCTACTAAATGGAAGTGCTTTCTAATAATTGTTTAAAGATAACCACAAACTATTGAAATGGTGGTTTGAATATGACCACAAGTTATATAGCAGAAGCAATAAGTATTCTACTAAGTCGTGGTTTAAGGAGGACCACAAACCAACAGGTGGTTTTGGGATGACCATAAACCAAATTTTTTTCATGGAACATGAGTTTATCTCTGACTACATCTTAAACTCTGATGCTAGTTGACTCTAGCTGTAGGCTTTGACTACTAGCTTTGTTTCTAACTATTGCTCAAGCTCACTTAATATGACTTCGAAACTAGTAGCTGACTATAAATTTCCACCTTATCAGATACAAGGTGTGATTAAGTGCAAAAGAAAATTATGTGATTTGTAGCTTGGAGAGGAATTTCCTATACATTTTAAGGCTAAACACATTATATGAAACATGTCACTAATTTTGATATTTCTTCGAGAAATTTATATAGCTAATCTAGTATTTATGCATGGAAAGTTTCCATTCTTATAAGGTTATGTGATGTGATGAAATCCAAGGTCTTGTAGAAGTTGTTAGAGTCTGTCTGGTGATCCCTCCGTCAGAGATCATTTCTCTTATTGCATTTCATTTTTAGGTGTCTCATTCAGCTCGATCATTTGCATTCTACTAGGAGCATGCCATAATCTGACGGAAGGGCCTTGTCACTCATTCCCCTCATGTTATCTACCTACTTGCTCTTCATTTAAAAAAACATATACAGTCTTTTCATCAAAGTTGCAAAAGTTGTCTTTAGGGTTTTAGTGTCAAGTAGGTCTAGGGTTTCATTAGGGTTTTGTCAATAAATGCTTCAAACTATTCAATAATTACCAACAGGCACATGAGGGAGGTTAGAAATAAGTTTTCATGACATAAATTTCATTGTCAATATGCTTGATCATGATTCTTCTTCAAAACTCTGTTTTGAAGAAAAATCGTCCATTTTATCTTTGTAATAAATATGTAATTCTCAAATCTCCTTCAGTTGTGAAATTCTTCAAGCGCAGCCCTGGTCTCCTTTGCCGAATCCAATGATAGCTATCCCTGCACAAAAAGACAAGAGTTTCATCACTCAACTCAAAAAATCATAAAGGAAGCAAAACAGAGTGTAAAGATAAAGTCATTTGCAAATATTATGAAATTGGGTTTTATGAGCCAAAATTTAAAAGCTCCTATTTTATAAATCATTTCTTCAAATTGCAAAGTTCATTTGCACTCTTGGAAGCAAAGGAAAGTTGTGTTTGGAGGTAAGCAAGAGAAATTGGGAGAAATTGGTCAAAAACAGGTGCGCGACGCATTGGCTGACTGGCGCGGCGCATACAATCGGTGTGGCGCACTGGGCTTCAACTTTTAGTTCAAAATTGCACAGGCGCGACGCATTGGGCGTGCTACGCGATGCACACAACAAAAGGCCCAAAATTGCTAAGAATTGTTCCCAATTGCCAATAATTCACACGGATTCGCCAGGTAGAGCCTCCATCTTGGTGTTTCATCCAATTTTGTGATAGGCTATGGTGGTTTATGGATGATAATGGTTAAAACAAAAACATCAAAACCTACCTCCTAAATTACCTCAAGGAAACTTGCTGTTAGGGTTTCAAAATCATTGTTTTGTCACCAAAGTCACTCCTCCATCCCTTTCTCCCTTGTTTTCATCATTCCCTAAGTTTCCTTACCCCTTAGGTTCATTAATTCCTTCTCCCAAATTCTTTTTCCCAAATTCTCAAATCCAAAACCTCAAACCCTAACCCTACACAAAAATTCCTAGTCTCATACTTAAAATTTCCAAACCCTAATGGCTGTCCCAAGAGCTTCATGTCACCATTTGGCAAAATGTACCATCATTCAGAGGGTTGTCATCATCATGCCAGGTTTCACTGGGTTATTTTATGCCTTATTCATGCTTCAATTGCGCCTAGGTAAGGTCATTTCCCTCTCCTAGGGTTTTGATGGCAATTTCTCTTGGATGGTCAAATCATCAGTAAAACTTGTATCCTGATGTTCATACACCTTCCCCTATCCTTAATGTACTTTATCAAACACTTCCCATCACTGAGATACCCCAAATTCCTCATTTTCGCACAAACCCTAGTTTCTTGCTACAACTTGGCAATTTTCTAGGCTAGGCCTGTGTTTTTCCATTTTGGACCCCTTCCCCTCACTCAATTTCTAAGATTCCACTTTCCCCTACTTTCTAACATCCCTCCCTACTTCCAAAAATTTTCTCAAGAATTTAGAAGCCTCTTATCCCCTTCATTTCGCTTCATTTCGACAAATCCCCTGTTCCACACATCGGGGTAGGTTTTACTCAAATGATGCTTCTGAGCAAGGAAAGATGAATTTGAAAAACATGAGAGATATTTTTGTCCACAATAGGCCAAGGAAGAAAAACCTCCTTCACTTTTTACACAGGTGTTATGGTTTTAGAGAAATGTCAAAAATACAGTCGCCTTAGGAGAATTCATGCACCTCTGAAGTGACCTTGGGAAAATGAAGTTTTCTCCTAGCTTGGTTGGCAAAATGATTTGCTTGATGAGTCAAAGGATAACTATACACAACGAGCTTTCCAATGAGCTATCATGATCTCAATTTTGAGTTGAGGAACACCTTCAAAATTTGACTGCAACAGCACTCTGCCCTGAGGCAGCCTTATTTCGCACATTTTGACCAGTCTTGGGAGATTTGACTTTTGGCAGGGTAAATGAACTACAAATTAAAAAATTATAGTTTGGTTGGAAGTTATACTCAAATACCTTTCCAACGAGCTATCTTGCACCCAATTTGGACATGGGGAAGGCCCTCAAAACGGGTCTTCAAAAATGCGCTACGCACAGAAATTTTTAACATAGGGTTTTCCTCCCTATGCGCCGCGCCACGTGCGCTCGCTTTTGATAGAGGGCTCCAAATCCAAAAAAATTGCATTTCTGGATTTTTCATGATAAATTATTCTTTCCTACCTATGGCCAATAAATTTGGGCAGGTTTTGAGCCCTCAAAAGGTCAAAGAACACTCAAAAAATGACCTCACTGCCCCTATTTTGACACACAGGAAGCAGTCTTGGGAGATTGAAGTTTTGGAGGGGAAAATGACATCCAAATCTAGATATTCCACTTGGTTTGGAAAATAGACATGTAGGGTTTTGCAACGAGCTATCATGAGCTCAATTTGGACTTCCGGAAGGGCCTCAAAATCAGCTCCAAAGTGGCACGATGCATAGAGAATCAAGCGCGGCGCATAGAGGATTTTTGCCTATTTTCCACTGTTCAGCTCAGGAATTCACCTAGTTTTGACCAGTTTTGCTTTTTGATGTTACTCTTGATATTTTATGATGTAATTTGATAACCATGATGTAGTATTGGCACATTTTTACTTGTTCTAGAGGATTCATTCACTAAAAGATGAAAATTAAATAAATGAATCAGTTTCCTAGCATATAAGTTGTTTGACTACCTAGATTTCAGTTCCTTGTTTAGAATTGGTTAAAATAGCTCCTATAATGATGATCTCAACCCCTAGAGGCATGGGAAGGAGTTAGGCTTGTCTATATCATGTAATTTCTCAGTCATTTTCAGGGTTGGATACTTGGGATTGCTTGGCACCCTATTGTACATTTCATTTCTGCAATTTTGGCAAAGGAAGGACCAGGGTTTTGTAGCACTTGATTGGTGTCCATGTGGCTCTATGTTTTGATGTTGTTTTTCTCTATGTACTTGTAAGTTCACTAATGTTTATGTGTATCATTTTCCCTTCTCTTTTCTTCTACAATTAAATAAATGAGTGATTAAGGTAGAATTCATTGGACTGCTATGCTCTGCGTGGATATTTTGTTTAATTCTTCATGTTTTCATCTATTTGAGGAGGACTCTTGAGACCCTCTTGCCCTCCTTAGCTTCTCACCGGTCTGATCCATCCATTCATTCGATACAAAGCATCAAAATGATTGCCTTCCTTGCCCCAATCAGAACTCTGCAAAAACTAGGCCTCATCCCCGGACCCAAAATTGTCCTGTCCCTTTTTTCCAACAAAACCCCCCAAAAACTCAAATCAAAACTTTGCACTTCATACCTAGCCTAAGATCAGTTGTTAAATCAGTCATCTCAAGCCCCATCGATTATATTTCGCTGAGATTGACCGAAGAGATCCCTCTCGTGTCCTCGTAGGGCTAGCTACGAGGCTGAGCGTGGTTTGATGTGGACCTAGAACCTTGTCTTTTCAGCCTAAGGCAAATCTAGGCTCTAACATAGTGGCGACCGTACTGGGGAAGAAAATGGTTTTCTTGTTGATGTCATTTGTTTTACAAGCTACAGACGGAGCCTGAAGTTATGCCAGGTAGCCTTCGACATGCTTTTTCTTTGCATCAGCGAAAGTAGATAAACGTTGCTTCAGTCAATCTTCGGTCTAGCTTGTGAACATGACACTTGACTTGTGAATTACCCCCCAGTACATCAGATCGTTTTAGACTTTGGGTGATGAGTCTAGAATTCGATAGGCTGAAATCATTCACCCGGCGACTCCATTCACCGAAAAATCCAGAAATCAATGCTTCATGGTGACTCCACTGCAGGAAGATTAGTGGCTTTAAGATTTTCAAGATGAAGCGGGTTGCAAGAAGATACGCTCCCATGAGATGAGATTACATTCTAGGTTTTCCAAATAAAATTCCTAAGGTAGATTGGCAAAAGAATTTGCCTATGTTTACAAATGATGATAGGAAGGATGCTGCCTTACATCTGGTTAGATTTCACATACATATTCGCAAGTTGAAGGTTGATTTCCCTGAAGATTGCTTGATGAAGATATTCATGGCCACTCTGGAAGGTGAAGCCTGATCTTGGTATGAAAGTTTGCCACCTGCTTGTATTTACTGTTTGAAGGATTTTCATGCCATGTTCTTTGAAAGGTATAAAGAATATTATCCATCATTAAATTTAGTTCAGAACTGTTGCAAACATGCTTATAGTTTTATTGAAAATCTTGAGAAATTTTATGAAGATGATGACTTCATGGATGATGAGATCATGGACGCCCTGTATGAAAGTCCATTTCACCAACATGAAGAGAACCTAGAGGATTCCCATCAAGATGCTCAAGAAACTTTGCAGCCGGATCAAGATCTTAGCACAATGGAAAATGATGAAAGAGAAGGTTTTATTTCAGATCTGTCCATAGAAGAAGACAACATGCAGGAAAGTCAAGTTTCAATCTTAGAATGTGATAAAGTCAAGTCGGTTAGTTCAGATCTAGATTCAGATCGTGATGATCAAGAGTACCTTGTTCTGAATCCCATGAAGGAGAGCTCTGCTGTTGAGATCATCTGGAATGAAGAAGACAAAGTTATTGACCAAAGCCTTCATGAGGAGGTAATCCAGTCAGTTCATGAAAAACAAGATGAGATCTTTGTTCAAGTAAGTGAAAAATATTCTTTCAATAACTCAGTGGTAAATGATAATTTGATTTCCATGTCATATGAGGATGATCAACAATGTTTTCAAATTTCAGAAGATCAGGGAATTGAGGACTGTTAGTCAGGTTTTTCATGTTTAGAAATGTTATTTCAAGAAGACAATACTTGCTTGAGCAAAACGAAACAAAAAGTCTTATCTCCTTTGTCTGAAAATGAAATAGATCAACTACTGAAAGGTCATGTTACAACTCAATTTAACGCAGATCTGCAGTGTGCACATGGTCAAGAAGGTGATGGTGGAACTTCTTCCTCTTTTGAAAATGATGACAGTCTTGTAATTAGCTTTATAGATCAGCAAACAGATAATATTTTCTTTCATAAAGATGATAAGGCTATCATGTTTGATAATCTTGAAGATTGTTTTCTGTTTAAGAATGACCTAGACCATGAGGTTGAGTTTGAGAGAGACAATATGCCAGAATTTCTCACGGTTACTCAGATGGCAGAAGCACATACCTCTCTGTGCATTCCTATCCCTCAGAAATAAATTGTTCTTTCAGATCAAAATGGAGGGAGTACTTGTATTTTTGCAGCTGGATCTCAAGATAAGCCAGTGCTTCAGGATTTTCAAGATCCCTTCGGCATTCTTCTGCAAGCATTAGAAAAGATAAATATTGCCTGGTTCATTATCATAAGCTTTGGTTTCAATGGTTATTTTGAGTTGCCTACAGGTTCATCGTTCCGCCTGCTCGAGAAAAGTGAGAGCAGAAATTTGGTATGTAGCCATCTGCTGGATTGGTTACATTGGAAAGCTCATTACACATGATTGTACATATTTCATTAGTATGCAGGTGGTTTTCATCATGATTTGAAATCTTGATGGACTACTGCCCTTCAATAAGCTTTGTAAGTTCTTGTTTTAGTTAAGTCAGTCATGAGTCATTTGTGAGTCAGTTTTCAATCTTGTTGTTAGGTTAGTTTGTGTCGGTTTTCAGTCATGCATTTTAGCTTGAGTTTTGACTCCATTGCCCAATGGATGAAGGCACTGTCTGCTCTCCCAAAGATCTGCCATTCTTGGCACCTCCAAGGAGCTACCATTCCCATTGGAGCCAATGTTAGATTCGGTCTGGTCATCCCTCCGTCAGAGATCATTTCTCTTATTGCATTTCATTTTTAAGTGTCTCATTCAGCTCAATCATCTGGAATCCACTACGAGCATGCCATAATCTGACGAAAGGGCCTTGTCACTCATTCCCCTCATGTTATCTACTTGCAGGCTCTTCATTTAAAAAAACATATACAGTCTTTTCATCAAAGTTGCAAAAGTTGTCTTTAGGGTTTTAGTGTCAAGTAGGTCTAGGGTTTCATTACGATTTTGTCAATAAATGCTTCAAACTGTTCAATAATTACCAGTAGGCACATGAGGGAGGTTCGAAATAAGTTTTCATGATATAAATTTCATCGTCAATATGCTTGATCATGATTCTTCTTCAAAACTCTGTTTTAAAGAAAAATCGTCCATTTTATCTTTGTAATAAATATGTAATTCTCAAAGCTCCTTCAGTTGTGAAATTATTCAAGTGCAGCCGGATCCAATGATAGCTATCCATGCACAAAAAGACAAGAGTTTCATCACTCAGCTCAAAAAATCATAAAGGAAGCAAAACAGAGTGTAAAGATAAAGTCATTCGCAAATATTATGAAAGTGAGTTTTATGAGCCAAAACTTAAAAGCTCCTAGTTTATAAGTCATTTCTTCAAATTGCAAAGTTCATTTGCACTCTTGGAAGCAAAGAAAAATTGTGTTTGGAGGTACGCAAGAGAAATTGGGATAAGTTGGTCAAAAATAGGTGCGCGGCACATTGGATGACTGGCGCAGCGCATACAATTGGCGCGGCACTGGGCTTAAAGTTTTAGTTCAAAATTGCATAGGCGCGGCGCATAGGGGAGGCGCGGCGCATTGGGCGTGCTGCACGGCGCACAGAGCAAAAGGCTCGAAATTGCTAAGAATTGTTCCCAATTGCCAATAATTCGCATGGATTCACTAGGTAGAGCCTCCATCTTGGTGTTTCATCCAATTTTGTGATAGGTTATGGTGGTTTATGGATGATAATGGTTAAAACAAAAACATCAAAACCTACCTCCTAAATTACCTCAAGGAAACTTGCTGTTAGGGTTTCAAAATCATTGTTTTGTCACCAAAGTCTCTCCTCCATTCCTTTCTCCCTTGTTTTCATCATTCCCTAAGTTTCCTTACCCCCTAGGTTCATTAATTCCTTCTCCCAAATTCTCAAATCCAAAACCTCAAACCCTAACCCTACACAAAAATTCCTAGTCTCATAATTAAAATTCCCAAACCCTAATGGTTGTCCCAAGAGCTTCATGTCACCATTCGGCAGAATGTACCATCATTTAGAGGGTTTTCATCATCATGCCAGGTTCCACTGGGTTATTTTATGCCTTGTTCATGCTTCAATTGCGCCTAGGTAAGGTCATTTCCCTCTCCTAGGGTTTTGAAGGCAATTTCTCTTGGATGGTCAAATCATCAGCAAAACTTGTATCCTGATGTTCATACACCTTCCCCTATCCTTAATGTACTTTATTAAACACTTCCCATCATTGAGATCCCCCAAATTCCTCATTTTCGCACAAACCCTAGTTTCTTGCTACAACTTGGCAATTTTCTAGGCTAGGCCTATGTTTTGCTCTTTTTGACCCCTTCCCCTCACTAAACTTCTGAGATTCCACTTTCCCCTACTTCCTAACATCCCTCTCTACTTCCAAAAATTTTCTCAAGAATTTAGAAGCCCCTTATCCCCTTCATTTCGCTTCATTTCGACAAATCCCCTGTTCCACACATCATGGTAGGTTTTACTCAAATGATGATTTTAAGCAAGTAAAGATGAATTTGAAACAACTGAGAGAGGTTTTTGTCCACAATAGTCCAAGGAAGAAAAACCTCCTTCACTTTTTACACAGGTGTCATGGTTTTAGAGAAATGTCAAAAATACAGTCGCCTCAAGAGAATTGATGCACCTCTGAAGTGACCTTGGGAAAATCAAGTTTTCTCCTAGCTTGGTTGGCCAAATGACTTTCTTGATGAGTCAAAAT
Source organism: Pinus tabuliformis (assembly GCA_031772625.1). Taxonomy (NCBI): domain Eukaryota; kingdom Viridiplantae; phylum Streptophyta; class Pinopsida; order Pinales; family Pinaceae; genus Pinus; species Pinus tabuliformis. Next base: position 416,037,086 of record CM062808.1, on the reverse strand, counting down.
ATAACTAGACACAAATATATTTCCAATGCGCTATGATGATCTCAATTTGGAGTTGAGGAACACCTTCAAAAGTTGACTGCAACAGCACTCTTCCCTGAGGCAGCCTCATTTGGCACATTTTAACCAGTCTTGGGAGATTTGACTTTTGACCAGGTAAATGAACTCCAAATTGAACAATTCTAGTTGGGTTGGAACTTATACTCAAATATATTTCCCACGATCTATCCTACACCCAATTTGGACTTCGGGAAGGCCCTCAAAACTTGTCTGCAAAAAGGCGCTATGCACATAAATTTTTAACATAGGGTTTTCCTCCCTATGCGCCGCGCCACGTGGCGCTCGCTTTTGCTAGAGGGCTCCAAATCCAAAAAAATTTGCATTTCTAGATTTTTCATGATAAATTATTCTTTCCTACCTATGGCCAAGAAATTTGGGTAGGTTTTGAGCCCTAAAAAGGTCAAAAAACACTCAAAAATTGACCTCACTGCCCCTATTTTGACACACAGGAAGAAGTCTTGGGAGATTGAATTTTTGGAGGGGAAAATGACATCCAAATCTAGAAATTACACTTGGGTTGGAAAGCAGACAGGTAGGGATTTCCAACACGCTATCATGAGCTCAATTTGGACTTTGGGAAGGGCCTCAAAATGAGCTCCAAAGTGGTGCGATGCATAGAGAATCAGACGTGACGCATAGAGGATTTTTGCATATTTTTTACTGTTCAGCTCAGGAATTCGCCCAGTTTTGACCAGTTTTGCTTTTTTATGTTACTCTTGATCTTTCATGATGTAATTTGATAACCTTGATGTAATATTGGCTCATTTTTACTTGTTCTAGAGGATTCATTCACTAAAATGTGAAAATTAAATGAATGAATAAGTTTCCTAGCATATAGGGGTAAGTTGTTTGACTACCTAGATTTCAGTTCCTTGTTTAGAATTGGTTCAAACAGCTCCTAGAATGATGAGCTCGACCCCTAGAGGCATGGGAAGGAGTTAGGCTTGTCTATATCATGTAATTTCTCAGTCATTTTCAGGGTTGGATACTTGGGATTGCTTGGCACCCTATTGTACATTTCATTTCTGCAATTTTGGCAAAGGAAGGACCAAGGTTTTGCAGCACTTGATTGGGATCCATGTGGCTCTATGTTTTGATGGTGTTTTTCTCTATGTACTTGTATGTTCATTGATGTTTATGTGTATCATTTTCCCTTCTCTTGTCTTCTGCAATTAAACAAATGAGTGATTAAGGTAGAATTCATTGGACTGCTATGCTCTGCCTGGATATTTTGTTTAATTCTTCATGTTTTCATCTGTTTGAGGAGGACTCTTGAGACCCTCTTGCCCTCCTTAGCTTCTCACCAGTCTGATCCATCCATTCATTCGATCCAAAGCATCAAAACGATTTCCTTCCTTGCCCCAATCAGAACTCTGCAAAAACTAGGCCTCATCCCCGGACCCAAAATTTTCCTGTCCCTTTTTTCCAACAAAACCCCCAAAAACTCAAATAAAAAATTTTCACTTCATACCTAGCCTAATATCAGTTGTTAAATTAGTCATCTCAAGCCCCATCGATTATCTTTTGCTGAGATTGACCCGGAGAGAGCCCTCTCCTATCCTCGTAGGGCTAGCTACGACGCTGAGCGTGGTTTGATGTGGACCTAGAACCTTGTCTTTTCAGCCTGAGGCAAATCTAGGTCTAGCAGAAGCCAAACATGAATTACAAAACCATAATATTTGTTACAGAGTGCACAACCCCAACCATTTGGTTTTGGATAATGTATTAAATTAATTCAAATGACTAAATCACAATGCATAATAGAGAGTGATTTAAGCCTGCACATGAGAAATCAAAATAGACTTCAAATATTTTATATTAATTCAGAATATGATGTTACATACAAGAAATTTAAATCATAGAGAGTGCAGTCCTCAAATTAATTGGAATTCATATGTTGTTACACAGTGATACCATGCAACAACCAAAAAACTCTCACTAACTCGTACAATAACTAGTTGATCTTAATTAAAAACTTGAAGGTCTCTTTAAAAAAATGCAAGTATATGTCTTGTGGGCAATGGATCAAGTTGAAAAAGCATATAAACTTAGTGTTTTTAGGTTAGTTTTCAAAAATAAGACAAAGGAAAATGAACCATAAACAACAACACAACACAAAAATTTGATAATGGAGATCACCCCTCTTGGACTACGTCTCTTGGTCCCGCTTCCAATGTTAGGCCACTACAATTATATGCTCAAATATGAAATTAGATTAGTTTAAATTTCTCGAATTGGAAAATTAGTGTTGCCAATGGATTCAGAATGCTCAAAAACTGCTATCTAGGCTCTTCTTGAGCTCAAAAAGGTTAAAAATGAGCAAGATATGCTTCATGGAACCAAGCTCTATTATTCTTTCTGCAATTCTGCAAATTTGGCTAACCATTCTACGTATTCTATCTTTCCATTGGTCGTCGAGTGACAAATTCTCTTGGCCCCAGTGGGATTTGTCTAAAAAAGGCGAAAAATGTCACCTCTTTAATTTGGACAATAACTCCTTAAGCACCAAATTTTTAGCCCCAACAAGTGGTCATATGGCCCATATGGTTGGGGTCAGGCTAACCGCACATCCCCACTAGTTTAGCTCCACTGTTCAACTCTCTCATTACGGTGTTGGTTGGTGACCGAGGACTAGATCTTATCTGCCCACCCCCTTTGTTGTAGCCTCCCATCAATGGTCATGTGGGCACTGCATAGAAAAAGGGTTGGGGCTTAGTCCTCGCCCCTCCACTTTCCGCTCCTTCGTTATGGTCATGTGGTGTAATATAAGACTAGGGGGATAAGGCTAACTGCTTGACCCATCTTCCCTAAACATGTCATTACTCGTTTTCAAATAAAAATACGCACCATGTTATGTTAAGAACCATTGTGCCAGTGTGTTGGCTTGCCAAAGGTATAGGGGTTGAATCCCACTAAGGCCTTTCGACCCTGTTGCAAATTTTTTGGCCAATAGGCTTGTGCCACATGATGACCTTCCATTGGGCTATGTGGTGACCTATGATTGGCCACAAACAAAACACAACAACCAATCAAATCTCGTTAACCCAACTTGTACGACCCTGCCATGTGTCGGCATAGGATTATCCCATCTGACACCTTACCCTACACAATCAGCTGATGATTTCATCACATGGATCACCCAGTCAGCAGCCCAATCGACTCTACCATTTGAAATTTTAGCTATTTGGAAAAAAATTTAGAACATCATAACTTTCTCATATGACATTAGATTGAGTCAATTCAAGTGGTGTTGGAAATAGGACGACAAACACTACGATTGGTTCTAGCGATTTTGAGCACTTTCCTTTTTGAGGATTCTTCTGATCCCATATATCATTCCTCCCCGCTGGAAGCTTTTGGACCACCAAAATTATTTTTTCAGATAGCAGGTAAGTGAGGGTACAACTCCCTCACTTTTCCGACCTCAATCGAATTGGCTTTACTTGGATTAGTTCCTTTGATCCCCACAAGAAGATACTCCACATTGCTTCTGCATGAAGTTCTTATCCTTCTATCAAGAATAATATATTTATGCAAATATTCTAAGTATTCAAGAATTTTTTTTTCTATGGATGTAATCTGAACATTCTCTCCTTGATCTTCAATCGTAGGAGTCTTGTATAGTATCAAGTTTTCCACATTAATGACAACACAAACATGTGTGGTGGAAAATATAATCAGAAATAATTATTACCAATCTTCTCTAATATTTTAAAAGGACCTTATATGATTGACTTGAGCTTTCTACCTTCACCTTGAAGTATTTCCTTGATGATATATAGCCAAAATTGATCTCCCACCTGGAAGTTGTGGTCAACCTTATGCTTGTCATGTCTTACCTTATACTTGGCTTGAATCTTCTCCAATTGTTCTTGTACCATCTGAATCACCAACTAAATCTGTTCAATGAAGCACTTGGCTTTGTCTATATCATTGTGTCCATCCATCGCAACATCTTTCCCAAAGATAAAATCTAAGGGAGATTTTGGTAAATACCCCAAACATGCTTCGAATGGAGATGTCTGAGTCGATGAATGCTTGGATTTATTGTAGGCACACCGGATGTAATGTAAGTGTTCATCCCAAAGCTTAGGATGTTTACTGCAATATCCACAAAGGATATGTACTACTGTTTTGTTCAATATTTTTGTCTAGCCATCAGTTTGTGGATGAAATGTTGTGCTCTTCTTCAACTTCGTGTCCTTGAGTTCCCATAAACTTGAACAAAATTTCTCGATAAATCGAGAATCTCGATAAGAAATAATAGAAGTGGGAAACCCAAATTGTACCCATACATTTTGGAAGAACAAATTTGTGGTTTGTTCATATATGACTTATTTATTACATGGCATCAACACACACATTTTTTTGAAATGATACACAACAACATATAAATAATCATGACGTTTTTTTGTCATTGGTAGTCCTCCTACAAAATCCATAGATATATTTTCCCAAGGACAAGAAGGAATAGGAATTGGAGTATACAAACCCTATTTCCTATTGCTAGGCTTGCTAGTAGCACAAATAGAACATCCTCTTACATATATTAAAGCACTTTCATTCATGTGAGGCCAATAACAATACCTCTGTAATTTTACAACTATTTTTCCTACAACAAAGTGACCAACAATAACAGAAGTATGAGCTTCCCTTATGATGTTGACTCTTTCACCCTATGGAACACATAGCTTGCCAAGATGATACAACAACCTGTTATGAAGATGATAATCCAACTCTTCGACATGATTTCCTTAAATCAAAGTTGCATAAACATCTTTAAAATCACCATCTTCAGCATACTGTTCAATATAACTTTCATGCATGATTGAGTTATTCTTAAGAATGAAATATGCATTAACAATGGACCTTGACAACACATCAAAAAATTTGTTGTATATACCTTTCTTGTACCTAATTACCAAATGAAACTATTGTAGAAATCATATCCACTTGAAATGTCTAGCTTGTTGCAGCTTGGTTTGTGATTGTAAATATTGCAAAGGTTGATGGTCAGTATGAATAATTGTTTCCTTACCCATCAAATAATGCTTCCATTTCTTCACGCTTTGTACCAAGAATACAACTATTTACCATAAGTTGGATAGTTGATTATTGCATTGGTAAATGTTTCATAAATATAACAAATAGGCTTACCATTTTGCATCAAAACTGCTCCCATGGCATAATCACTTGCATCGGTTTGAATCTCAAATGGATGCTTAATATCTAGAAGTGCAAGGACTAGTGTTGTACTGATTTTCTCTTTCAATGTATTGAAGGATTTATGTTGCTTGCCTCCCCACTGAAAGACTTGTTTCACACTTGTCAAAGCATGTAGTGGAGCTACAATAGATGAGAAGTTAGCAATAAACTTTCTCCAATATCGGGCTACTCCCAAAAATATCCTAATCTCTGTTACATTATTGGGCTTAGGCCAATTCACAATGATTTCAAATTTTGAGGGATCAATCTTCAATTCATCCCCTCCAACAATATGACCGAAATAAACTAAAGAGGTTTTCCCAAATTCACACTTAAACACATTCAAATACAATTTATCTTTCTTTAAGACATCTAAAACTTGTTTCACATGCTTGAAATGCTCTTCATGAGTCTTACCAAAAATCAAAATATCATCTAAGTAGACTATGACAAAATAATTAAGGAATGGTCTCAACACATCATTCATAACTCTCATGAATGTTGTAGGTGCATTACAAAGCCCAAATGTCATAACTAACCATTCAAATAAATCTTGTTTTGTCTCGAAAGAAGTATTCCAAATAACACCTTCAACAATCCTGATTTGATGATAATCGCTTCTCAAATCTAACTTAGTGAAATAAAAAACATATTTTAATTGGTGTAGAAAATCAATAATACGAGGAAGAGGATAGCGATACTTTACCATGATTTTGTTCAAATCTCTAAAATCCACACATATGTGCCATGTACCATCCTTCTTTGGAACCAAGACAATAGGAGACCCACAAGGAGATGTACTTGGTCTAATGATCCCCTTGTCAAATAGCTCTTGAATTTTCTTCTTGATCTCTACTCCAAAACTCACATTCTGTACATGCCAATGTTTGGAAGAGGTGCATCCTACTGCAATTGAATCTCATGTTGGATTCCTCTTTTAGGAGGTAATCCTCCAGGTTCCTGAAACATCTTGTCATATGTGTTAACAACTTCAACCAAATCATGCTTGAGTTTTGCATCACATCCTTGGAAGGCTTCAAATTCATTAGTATCTTTGGGTTTGATCATCAACAACAAAAAATTCTTACTAGCATTTACAAGCCTTTTCATTTGACCAGCACTTAAAAGAGATAATTTCATCTTCTTGTGATGTGCTCTAATAATATACTCAATTCCATCTTTAAAAATATGATATTCTTTCTCACGGCGATAGAATATGGATTTTCGGTCATACAAGTATGGACTCCCTTAAACAATTCCACATATGTCAAGTGGTACAACATCAAGCTATACCTCATCAATAAATTTTGCAGTGATGGCGAATTTAATTTTACATTTTATTGTCACTTACAATTTGGCATTTTCACATACCCAACCCAAAGGGTAAGGTTTAGGATGAGGTTTAGTTTCTTGACAATAGCTTCATAAATAAGGTTAACTTGGGATCCACTATCAAACAAAGTATCAAATTTTGTATGTTTTATAATGACCCTAATATGGAAAATCTCAATTCTTTCTTTATCATTTTGAGACTCAATAGGATTACTAGAAGAAATAGTACTTGCAATATAATCTTTACCTTTCATTCCGATGGTTGTGATTTTGGTCTCATCACCTGAATAATATCCTAGATCTTATTGAGTTGTTGCAGCAGTATTTTGTTCCCCTTGTTGTTGAAATTCTTTGGTCTCATTTCTGGATGTAGTTTCCAACAATGGTCTTTATCATGTCCTTATTTTGAACAATGTTTGCATGTGAGTTTCTCTCTCTCTTTCTTGACTGTAGCATTATTTTTTCCTCTAACTTTAAACTTTCCCTTTCCTTTGTCTCCATATTTGAATGGCTTCTTACTAGTCTCTTGACAAACATTCTTCCCTCTTACTTCTAAATGAGTTATCTAAATACATACTTCATCTATATTAGTGGGATTAAACATAAGAATTGTATGTCTCAAATAACTATGTAATCCACCTATGTATTTAAGGAGAGTGTCTTGTGAAGAAAAATTACACCCAAGATTAAACCTCTTCTTATAAATTCTTGTGTGTAACTTTGAACACTCTGACCTTTAGCTTGTCTAAATATTTTCCAATCCATAATTTCTTTTCACATGTAAGTTAATGGATAAAACTTCCTTCTTAATGCAACTACTAAATCATTCCAAGAAGAGATAATTTTACCACTTTTATTCAAGTCTTCTTGAGTTTTGGCCTCCCACTAGACGAGAGCTGCACTTTCTAAATGAAGATCAAAAACTTGGATCTTGGTCACATCATACTTAATCCTTTGAATCCTACAATAGACTTCAATCTGATGAACCAATTTATCCACATTTTTAGCATTTACTTCCCCATTGTACATAAGTAATTCAAACTTGACATCAAGATTTAACAAAGGAGACTTAGCATGTACCTTTGGAGATGTTGGAGGACTATGTGAAGGAGATGAAGATACAGATGAGGATGGAGAAGATGGTGGAGGTGAAGGAGGAGGTGGAGGTGTAGGCTTGTTCCCATCACCACCATTACCTTTTGGTTGATTTGAACTCTCTCCATGCAACCTTGTTGTCCTCTCTTCATATAAAACTTTCACCATTTCAGACATGTCATAGAAATCCTTTCTGAAAGCTCTATCATCCTTAGACATCATCTCATCTCCTTCTTCATATGCCATGACTAGTGGAGTTTAAGGAGTTTGTGACCTCCTTGAACCAATTTGAGGATTTGGCTCTTCAAGCACTCCTTCTCCTCTTTTAAACTTTAACCTTGTAAACATCAAGAAAACATTTGTAAACATAGTCAAACCTTCAAACAATGATGCTATGATACCAAACTAATTTGAAATTAAAAACGTGAAGGTTTCTTAAAAAAATTGCAAGTCTATGTCTTGTGGGAAATGGATCAAGTTGCAAAAGCACCTAAAATTGGTGTTTTTAGCTTAGTTTGCAGAAATAAAATAGATAAAAATGAACGATAAACAACAACACAATGCAACAATTTGGTAACGGAGTTCACCCCTCCTGGGATACATCTCCAGGACCAACTTCCAATGTTGGGCCTCTTCAATTATATAATAAAATATGAAATTACATCAGTTTACATTGTCAGATTGAAAAAATAGTGCTGCCAATGGATTCAGAATGCTCAAAAACCCCTATCTAGGCTCTTCTTGAGCTCAAAAAGGTTAAAAAATGAGAAAGATATGCTTCCTTGAACCAAGCTCTATTATCTCTTATGCAATTCCACAAAATTGGCTAACCATTCTATGTATTCTGACTTTTGATGACCGTCATGCGAAAAATTATCCTAGCGTTGTCATAATTCTTGCCAAAAAAGGTGCAAAATGTTGCTTCTTTAATTCCTCCAATAACCCCTTAAGTGCCAAATTTTCAGCCCCAATGGGTGGTCGTATGGCCCATACGGTTGAGGACAGGGCTAACTGCCCAACTCTACCAGTTTAGCTCTGCTGCTCCAACCGTTGGTTACAGGGTTGGTTGGTGACTGGGGGTCGAAGCTTATCTACCCACCCCCTTTGTTGTAGCCTCCCAATGGTGGTCATGTGATCAGCACATAAAACTAGGATTGAGGCCTAGTCCCTGCCCCTCTGCTTTCCACTCCTTCGCATTGGTCATGTGGTGGAATATAAAACCAGGGGCCAGGGCTACCCACCCGGTCCCTCTTCCCCAAACATGACATTACTCATTTTCAAATAAAAACACCCACCATGTTATGTTAAGAACCATTGCGATGGTGTGTTGGTAAGGCGTTGTGCTAGCTTACCAAAGGTCTGGGGTTGAACCACACTGAGGCCCTTCGACCCCGTTTCAAAATTTTTAGCCAACAAGCATGTGCCACATGGTGGACTTCTATTGGGCCATGTGGCAGCCTGTGATTGGACACAAACAAAACACACCAACCAATCAAATCTTTCCAACCTAGCTTGTATGACCATGCGATGTGTCTGCATGGGATTGGCCCATCTGACACCATACCCTACACAGTCAGTTGATGAAATCTTTGTATGGATTTCCCAATCAGCATCCCAGTCAACTCTACTATTTAATTTTTTAGTTGTTTGGAAAAACTTTAGAACATCATAACTTTCTCATACAATTTTAGATTGAGGCAATTCAAATGACGATGGAAACAAGACGATGAACAATACGATTTGGCGCTAGTTTTGAGCTATTTCAAGCACTTTCATTTTTGAGCATTTTTCTGATCACCTAGATCACCAAGCACACTCTCTCCAATCATGCAACAACCATTGCTAGAACCCAAAAGACTAAGAGCCAGAAGAAAAATCCAAAAGCCCCTTTTCTTCCTTGTTTTCACAATTTATTTCTCTCGCTTCTATCCTCTTCACATTCCAAGTAAACCAAGTATTTTCCCTTTTTGTTGCCCTCTTCCCATTCTAGAACTAAATTGATTTGATTCCTCACATTAAGCTTTCAAACCAAAATTTGTAATCTACATTCCATTTTCGTAGCATGTCTAGTAGTGATTCTCCTATAGTAGCAACTACTGGTTTTGGTATGTCAACAAATCCATGAAATAGGAGTATTAACACATGATCTTGAGAATGTCAAAAACTCCATGCAATAGGAGTATTAGTCCATGATCTATTGAGTGTCAACAACTTAAAAGTAATCGTCACTTTGATAAAACGTAGCTACAGAAGTAGAAAAAACTATCAGTTGGGTGTATCAACAACTAATATAATAAGAGTGTTGAAAATTCAAAATACATGGGAGTAGAGATACTTATTTTTCTACATTATGAACTCAAACATAAATTTGTGTTTGGTTGATGAGGATTTCTCGAGGCTAAGGATGCTCTTGCATTAGACACCCTTGGTAAGAAAATATGAGCTACCAGCTCATGTGGTAGTTACTTCAAATATTAAAGCACCTTGCAGGCATGCTATCTCTTATTCAACCACCCATGACACATCTTCAAATCCCCTATTTTTCCATTTGAATAAATACACCAGATACTCCCTGTGGCGAGTCTTCTTTCGAATCCTTGTGGCCATAATTTCTTCCACTTCTTCAACAAGTTTAACTGCTAATTGTTCCTTCCACTCAATGGGTGTACCTATCTCTTCACTATTTTGTCCTTCATGGAACTCATATAGATCAACCACATTGAATATTGGAGAGATATCAAAGTCTCTTGACATATCTAACTTGTAGGCATTTTTAGAAAACTTTCAAAGAATTTTGCATGGGCCGATTTTGTTATATTTCAACTTGTTGTAGATACCCCTAGGAAATATTTATTCCTGTAGATGCGCCATCACCAATTCTCCTTTTGCAAAAAGCTTCTCTCCTTTTTAAATCTACTTTATCCTTATATTGGTCATTACTTTGTTGTAATATTTTCTTCCCATGTTCGTGTATCCACTACACGTTGTCTACAAAATCACTTGCATCAACACTTTTCCTTTCCTCCAAATCCAACAACTTTATTAGGTCTACAAAACCCTTTGGTGACCTACCATAAACAATATGGAAAGTAATCTTGCTATTCGACCTATTAACCAAATCATTGTATGAAAATTTTTCTTGTGCCAAGACCATATATCAACAGTTGGAATTTTCACCACTTAAGCTTCTCATCAAACTTCCAAGACTCTTTTTCACTACTTCAAAATTTTCCATCTGTCTGTAGAGGATAGGCTAAACTATATAACAATTTATACCCCATTTTATTCCATAGCATCCTCCAAAAGTGACCCAGGAATCTTGTATCTCTATCTGAAGTAATGGTTCTTGGAAAACCATGAATTCTCACTACTTCTTTGAAGAATAAAGAAAACACTATAGTAGCATCGCTTTTCCTTTTACATGCTATGAAATGTTTCATCTTTGAAAACCATTCGAAAACAACCATTACTAAATCATGCTTCCTTTGTGTCCCTAGCAATACCAAGACGAAGTCCATGCTCACATATTCCCAAGGCATTTATGGTACCAACAATGGAGTATAAAACCCCATATTTTAACGTCTACCCTTTGTTAGTTTGCAAAATCTATAGCACTTAATAAACTTTTTGACATCCTTGTTGATGCTAGGCCAAAAATACCTCTCCTTTATTAACATTTTAGTATATTGTCCATTCCAAAATGTCCACTTAAGCCTCCACCCTCTAGATCCTTAATAAGATTCAACCTCATTGACCCTTTAGGAATGCACAATTGTTAATTTTTAAATAAAAACCATTCTTGGATATGGTAATCCAAGAACATGGTTTTGTCCACACTCCAAGGTGCTTTACAAGATATTAAAGATTCTCCAAAATTGGACATATTATGTATACAAATCCTTCATTCTTTACAAACCCACGACTTTTAGTGAAAAAGTGTTAAGTAGAAACACTCTCCTACTCAAAGCATTTACAACTTTGTTTGACTTTTCAAATCTATGCTTGAGAACACATGTGTAAATTTTCAAGAATTCAACCCATTTAAAATGCCTTTGATTTAACTTACCTTCATTATTGATATATCGTAATTCCTTGTGATCAATAAACAAGACAAATTCCTTGGGAAAAAAATAGTATATCCACTTCTTCAAAGCCTACACAATAGCATAAAATTCTTGATCATATACATAATACTTCTTCTTAGCATCATTCAACTTCTCACTGAAGAATGTTATTCGTCTATCTTCTTGACTTAAAACTACCCCAATTGTTGTCCCACTCACATCAAAGTCAACTTGTAATACTTTATCAAAGTTTGGAAGAACCAAAATAGGTTTCTCTATCACCTTCTTTTTTTCATCTGCAAACATTTTTCTTATTGTTGTTTTCCATTTAAAATTTCCATTTTTCATGCAGTCAGTAAGAGGTGAATAAATCTACTTGAAATTCCTAATGAATTTCTTGTAGAAGCTTTCCAATCCATCGAAGCTCCTCACCTAAAAAGTAGATTCAGGTGTTGGAAAATCCAAGATAGCCTTCACCTTTTCATAATCCATCTTCAGTTCTTCCTTGAAAATTATAAATCCCAAGTACACTAACTCATCTTGCATAAATGTACATTTCTTCAAGTTTATCAACAACCTCTATTCCTTCAATCGTTGTAACACCTCTCTTACATGTTCCAAGTGCTCCTCTTTTCTTTTGGTGAAAATTAAAATGTCATCCAAGTATTCTACAATAATTTTTCCCAAGAATGGTTTCAAGACCTCATTCATGAGCCTCATGAATGTGCTATGGGAATTAGTTAGCCCAAATGGCATAACCAACTATTCAAACAAGTAATTACATACTTTCCCTTTCCACTTTCAAAACTTCCTCTTCCTCTTCCAACATTGTTTCCACCTCTACCACCTTGACCACTAGTGGATTCTTACTCCCTTCAAATGCCTCTATAAATCCCCGTCTTACCTTTACCTCTAAAACCTCTTCCTCTACCTTTATTATGTGTTTACTATTCATTTTTTCTTCTAAATTCAAGGAAATGTGATAGGCTTCATCAACAATCCAGAAATAATGCATACTCATTTCGTCTTGAATTAAGTATTTTATTCCATTCACATACCTTGCAACTCTTTGGAATTATGGTTCTTTTATATCAGATCGAAGTGAGAGTCTAGAAAAATCTTTGGTGTACTCATGAACATAGGTTTTATTTTGTCTTAGATTCTTGTCTATACAAATTCTGCTAGTAATAAACATGTAGAAATTTCTCCTTGATCTTTGTGCCCATATTCCAAGTCTTAATCATTTCTAGTTGATTATTTACTATGTATTTCTATATCATATCCCACCATAGTGAAACATGACCATTCAACTTCATCATGAAAAATCTCACCTGATTTGGATCATGAACATCGTCATACTCAAAATATCTTTTGATTTCTCCAATCCAATAAATGAGCATATCAACTCTCATATTACCATCATAACAATAAAATTCATCTCTTGTAATTCCTCTATTTCTAGAGTATGAAATAAACCTTTTTGTTGGGTCTCTCTTCTCAACATCTTGTTCTTCACCTATTTGTTGTTCGGGCTCTGAATCTGCTTTTCCATCTCCATTTATTTTATGCTCCAACTCTTTTATTCTTTTTCTTAACTCTTCCAGAGTCGCTTCCTTGCACCTCCTCATCCTACACCTCTTCTCCTTGATGGAATCCTCACAAGTTGTAAATGTCTCACCGACATCGACAGATCTCAACACAGGTTTTGTGTCCCAAAAATCATTGAACAAGGTTTTTTGGGACCCTGTTACTCTAAGAAAATCAAGGTGAAAATCTCGGAGAGAAACTCACGATGATACTACTTGACGCAATACGGGGTATTTTCACACCCAAATACGAACTACATAACCAAAATTGTTGTTACAGAGAGCACAACCTCGACCATTTGGTTTTGGATACTATATTAAATTAATTGAAATGACTAAATCAAAAATCATTATAGGAGTAATTTAGTTTAGAGAGAGTAGAGTCCTCAGAGTCCTCATACAATATCCAATCACACTCTCGCTAACTTGTACAATAGCCAATCACACTCTCTCCAAATCGTGTTGCATCCAAAGCCGAAGCCCAAAATCCCAAGAGCTAGAAGCAAAAGAAAGAAGCCCCGTTTCTTTGTTGTTCTCACAATTGATTTATCATGCTACTAGTCTCTTCACTTTCCAACTAAACCAAGGCATTTCCCATGTTGATGACCTCTTCACATTCTATAATTGAATTGATTTGATTCCTCAAAAATATGTGGACAAACTAAAATTTGTAACCTACATTCCATTTTCGTAGTGCATCTAGTAGTGGTTGTCTTGTTAATGAGCCTCATCATTGGGTAATTATATGGGCCTTAATTCACCTCTTATCTTAGTCAAACCAACTTTTCTCATAACTTATTACATGCTTTTGATTATATTTTGTTTATGAGGTGAGTTAGAGTTGGATATTATGCTTAGTGGACTAATATGCATTGAATGCAGGATTAAAGGAGAAAATCAAGGAATTTTGGCAAAGACTAAGGTCAAAACTTGAATGGAAAAAGGGAGAGAGATTGTAGGAGGTAACTCCTCCTCATTTACTACTCCATTCGAATATTCCTCCATTCATCACATCAACTCGGAGTGCAAATAGCCAAATCATGAGGATTAGAAGGTAACCGAGCAAGTGAGAGACAAAGCACTAGTTTATCTCGAGTTTGGGAGCCGAGCCTCCCTAATTTTAAGGAAGTCATTAGGGAATTCAGTTGTATAAGTAGAGAGGCCTAGGACCTTAGTAGGATGGGGATTTTTATTGTAAAACTCTAAGATATTTTTGAGCTGCAATACTTGTGAAAGTTCTATTGATGTAATTTGTTGTTTTGGTAATAAGAATGAGTTTTGTTTTGAGCTAGCACTGAGTTAACTCAGAGGGCTGAAGCTCTTGGGTTAGGGCCCAACCCTAGCAGCCAAGGCTCCTCTTTTTTGTTTTGTACATGTATGTTTAGTGTAGTTCCATAGCTTCCACGGCTGAAATCTAGAATGGCTTGATCCATTTCGTATTCTCTAATCTACAAGGTGAGTCTCATTTCATGCCCCGTCAATGTTTTATGCTTACCGATATTTTGGACTGCGCATGGTTCACCTGGCATGGTCCCAACACATCTATTGATGAGTTCTTGTAACCCTTTCATAGCCTTACTATTGCGCAGTAACTTCATACAGGTTTCCAAAAAATTTGTGAGCATAGAGGGGTCCATCTTCGGCTTCGGTTTATCCTTGCTTCCTGAAATGGAGACCTCATCGAAGCTCTTCTTAGCTTCCATGAGTGCTTCAAGAGCACACTCCAAATCAAACTCAGCCTCTTTTGTCAGGGATTTGTGAACCCATGTACTATCTTTCGGTTGTTTCCCCTTGTCATCTCCCATTTTGATTCCACTCCGGAGCACTATATTTATGTTTGGATCTTCCTCACACGGCTCAGACCTCATCATCTGCAAGTTTTGAGTCGGGGGAGGTGGTAGCACGCCTTTATCATGTATCCTAGCTATCAACATAGGAAAATATTTTGTTTCATGACCAAACAATGTGCGATACTTGCACGACGAGTGCGTTGGATTAGTGCAATCGCGGACATAGTGTCATGGTCCCGCGCAATTGTAACAAATCAACTGTCCTCAACCTCTATCAAGTCCTCCTCCACCTCGGCTTATTTCGCGCCCCTGAAATCTTGTCTGCGCCATCCCTACATTCTAGTCAAGGGGCCATGTTTTGGCCTGAACCCTGTAGGCAGTAGTTCTATCCATCATTAATTCATAGATCCTGCAAGTACGCTCATCATGTCCTACAGACCTGCAAAAGTTGCAGAACAATTGTTGTGGTGTTTTCACATACTTCTGAAGCAAGTGACAGTTATTTGTGGCATGTTTTTTGGCTACCTGACAGATAACACACCATAGGGCAGGCACTGCGCAACGTCTTGCTTGAGCTTTTGGCCTTAAAGGCATCGGTCCTCCTCCTGCAAGGTAATTTGCAAAAACCGGGAAATGGTCTTTGTCATGACCCTGACTCTTGCATTTCAAGCACCATACCACCTTGCGTACCTCTAGTCGAATCGTCTTGTCCTGCTTCAGATTTTGAATCTCAAGACATAGATTCAGCAGCTGCGCGTGGATCTGTTGAACTCCTAGATTAGGATCTTGCATCGGAGTCTCATGGCAATCTCCAAGGCCTCTACCTGAGTTGTTATCTTCTTCTACGACTACACGGTCCTTAAGTGGGGTAGTAGCGAAGCCACAAACCACTCGCGATGATGTCCATCTATCAAATTCATATTGGCTTCGAGGATTTGACACTTCAGTCTTTGATCCAATTCCCAAGGTGTCTCGCTTGGTCACATCGCAATCTCTTTGAATCCCACAATTGATTGCACTTCAGATTTAGGCCTGCTAAATTCCCTATTTAGTGCTGCTTGGATTTCCGCTACTCTAGCATTCTTATTATCATTGGAGTACTAAATGTACCAGGTTAGCGCGTGATCTTGTAGAGTACTAACTAATGTCGCTTTCTTTATATGATCATCTGTAACACCTTGAGCTTCCCATATAGCCCTTACAACGAACCAGATTTGGTTCGTGTCCTCATTTTCCAAGCCTTTGAACAAAGGCAACTTCACTGTGTTTGCCATACTGAACTATGGTGGAGGTGGATGTGGTACGGGTGACGTTGGAGGTGATGGCGGTGAATATGGAGGTGGTGTGGGTAGAGGTGGCATTCGCGGGAATCCTTGTCTTATCAACTAAATAGCTCTTCGCAGAGAGACCTTTGTTATTCCTTCTTCGTCCCTTCACGGAGGTGAAAACAAGGGGTTATACTCCGAACCCTTATTTCCTTCGTTTCTGTAACTTTTTCAGCTTCGCGTAGTTCCAAACATCAAGGTATTTTCATAAGCTGTTTTTCGCACAACAACATTTTAATCCAAGTATTCAAAGATTTTATGTACTTACTTCATGGTCCTTTAAAAAAGTGTCGCTCTGCTTTGTTATAGCTGACTAAGGTGTCGACTGCAAATTCAGTCACAAATCCTCCTATGACGTGATCGAGCCAATGATCGATAGCGTGGGCGATCTTATCCTCCGATGCTTCCAACCTTCGCACTAGCTCTGGGGTCCACACAATATTATCATCAAGTTTCCACCTTCCTTGGATATCTGCTAGCTTCGCGATCCACTCGTATAGCTCAGTAGGAAAGGAGGCAAAAAAGATTTCATGGATCTCCATATATAGGTATCAGTCCAACCATTGTTCTTTTGACAGTTGAGGGTTTCTATTTTCTTGAGCCGTGAACTTGTGAATCCTTTTGTCCAGCTAGCCTTTGATTTCTTTCTTAGTTGGATTCTAGTGATACGACATCACACATCTCTTATGAAGATTTCGATCTCGGCAATGAACCCATTTTTTTGCTTGAGGGGGCCTGACCCAGGTTCAACGTTAGTTAGCCAAACAAATCCCTACACTACAGGCCCTTTCAGCATTAGCCCGCGGAGTGCGGACTGAAGTCTCACTCGAAGCAGTATGGGGGGGATGCTAGAACCAAGTTTCCGCACCCTTGAGATGGATGTGATGTCAGTTTATTCCAGCTATACCTGCCTTCGTGTAGGTTGCTTAGCCCTCTGTTCCACCATTCAGTACCTTCGCAAAAGGGTACAATCAATTTTCGCACAGCCCTAACCTTGGGTTGATATACTTTCATGCTGCTAGGGCAGTGAACTATGATATTTCCAAAACCAGGCTAAGTGTCTTACTTATCTTATCAACCGATCTTAGTTAGCTCTGTGTAAACATATGTTCTTACTTGTGTTCACTTATCCAACACAATTACATTTAATCATGCATGATATAAGAATTATAAGTGAAATTCATACCTAATATAACAAGATGCATAAACGGGAAATAAAGACGCATAAATTGTAGAATACTTCTCTTTATTGATAATTCTAAACAATTACAAACTCGACCCACCCTGCACACTCAGTTGCAGGGGTCTATGCACTCAGCTGCAGAGCCTCTACCTACGCTATGACCCAAGACTTAGACTTCTACTTCAGAGCTATCTCTCATACATCATATCTTCATTGCTTCATTGATTGATTTCTAAAATACTTAGAGCTTAGCTCTATTTATACAATCCCATGGTCCGCGGACCATGGGTAGATCTTCTACAGCCGACATTACATTTTCAAAATAAGGGTGGACAACCCTATGACTCTTTAACACCTACATGCTCTGCGACCACAAAATGCGGAGTCTTTACACTTGGATTACAAAATTTGACCAAAATATGGGCTTTTAGCCCTAAAACTGCCCTTGGGGGATCTCGCGCCCAACAAAAAGGATGATATAAAGAATGGGCATATAGTGGATCAAACTAAGATTCAATCCCCCTTCTTACTAATAATGGCATATAACATTGGTCAATAATAAGAATTAGAGGAATGGAAACTAATAGAGAATGCAGCAAGATTTTATCTATCAAAGGAATGACCTAGATATATAACATGGGATGCCAACAAAGTTGCCAAGGAAATGAGGGAAGAATAACTAAAGGATTAGGAAGGTTAAATGTACATTTTCCTAGGGATGGGTGAACAATTAAGTAGGGAGGTATGATGGGCCCTTGAATTGTACATTTAAAGGCCTATCTATAACCTATATCACTTAGAAACAACATGCATTTTTTACCTTGATTATTATGCATTTTTCTAGTTTTCATGTTATTATTATGTTGGGTGAATTCTTAAGGGATTTAACTATACTAATGATTTGTGTGAACCTTGATAACCTTCACATCCTGATTTGAACATGTTTTTGAAAGACAATGAGCTCCTCAAGAAACCTCCTAGTATCCTTCCATGAAGATAGGCAACCTTTCCCATTGGTTATAAATATACAACTAAAATATCACTAGGAAATCAAACTTATCATCAATTAGAGAAGAGGTGGATGTGAAACTAGCCATAGGGAACCAACTACCATGATTCTAGAATTTTTGGAGGAAAAACAATCCCCTTAGTAAGGAGAATTCTCTCTCAACAATTTTTATAATATGGGAACTCAAGCTAGTGGAAAAGAGTCATTTTGAAGAGGAAAAAACAATATTGTTGTTTTGCAGTCTTGTAATGTTTTATCTTCAGACTTCTGTAATGCCACTTTTATATTAATGGAAAGAAAAATCATTTTGGTTGATTTTATTCAATGTTCTTGAGCACCTTGGGATGGCCCACCCGCAAACCCTTTGGAAACCCCTCTTGTACCTTATGTACTATATTTCTCTATGTTTCTTTAAGCCATTATCATTTATTTTGATGTTTTAGTCAAGTATAGTAACATTGGGATAGTTTGATGTTCCTATAGATGATTTGAATATGTTGTTTCTTAGTTGTTGATTGATGGTCATAATTTCCATGAGTTAGAATTAGCTTCTTCTATCTACTTTCATATTTATTTCATCAGGTTGTTGCAATTATATTGGTTCTAGGAGTTTCTTGCAGCGTTACAAGTATTATTATAATTATAGGGCTTCATATAGAACAAGCCTGAGAGCTTTAGCTTTGCATCATTTCTTGTGGTTTCATGTTCTCTATTTATAAAACACCTCGATTAGTCATTTTAGTATGATTAAGTGAATGAGGGGGAATTGAAGAAAGTTTGCCACAATTTATAGAATCTCGTGCTAGATCACAATCCGAGTATCCCAAAATCTTTCTAAATAACTAAAATCATTTATATAGTAAAAAATCAATTTTAAACAACAAATATAAAAATTTAGTAATTCTTATATAAACAAATTCAAACCAAAAAACTCCTGAATGTATAATGTTTTGGCATCCACTTCCCCTTGTTTCTTATGTTGGTGGATGCTAGTGGCTTTTCACTTGACTTGTATCTTAAGGTTTAGATATATTTATAGGTAAATATTTATTAAAAAATTATAAAACACCATACAATAAGACAAATAGTCAATGAATAGTTAGCTATATAAAAAGACAATAAATTGATAATTGATTTTAAGGGGGTATTGTTTATAATATGTGGTGTGGTGTGAGGAAATACTAAAAAATCAACGACAGGAGGAAAACTGGTTGCATGTTCATCTTTCCACGATTCAAATGACGGTATTGGTTCTTTAAATAATTTAAATAATAAATGAAAAATATAATATCGCCACTTGAAAATCACAGAAGTCAACCAGATACAAGTCATGTTTTGATTAAATAACTAGGTATTAATATTCTTTTGAAAAAAATAATAGGTGTTGATACACAGAAGAGTCCTCCATTTACATGGAGAAAGGCCTTAATCGAGAGCACTCGCAAGAGCTCTTTTTCTCCCATGCATGGGATTTGAGGACGTGGTTGAATAATTTTTGGATATCTACAATGGGTTTCCCTTATATCGTAAAGTTCTTGGAGCCTAATTGGACAAAAACCCAAAATACTGGAAAATATGATTTAGAATATGGGAAAGCCTAATTGCACAAAACCTCCAAAATACTTCCCAGCAATATTCAAAGCACACTTCAAATTAGTTATGACACCCTGGATAAAGAGGAAAAACAAATTTTCATAGACATTGCATGTTTTTTCATTGGAGAACATGGGGATTGATCCTACTTGTCCTTCCCTTCCTGGATTTCACTAAAAACGTCACGAATTTTATATATACAGAGGGTGAGCCACCTGCAAACACTAGCAACATGAATCTCAGGTAATCTTTTCTTTTTTCTTTGAAACAGATTTTCGTTTTGTTTTTCTTCAATTTATTGTCTTTCCCTTAAGAATTGTCTTTGTCTTTGCATACCACAATGCCAAAAATTTCACATTTACAGTGTCAAACCAGGCACCTCTCGAATTGTAGGCACCTCTCGAATTGTAATTGAGGGAATTGTCATAAATAAGATTTGAACTTGGATAAATATCATAACAATAAGATTTGAACTTCGAGTCATCATCATCAAGAGTAATCATGTCGTAAATAAGGTCATCATCAAGAGTAATCATGTCATAAATAAGATTTGAACTTGGATAAAGATGATAACAATTTATCTTTTCAGCCAGAAGGTATCTCAATAATTGATATTTGCAATTCCAATAATTTTTTTTCTTTTAATGTTTTTAATTTTAAATCTTTTAAATTCTTAATTTAGGAGGTCATGATGAAGATTAATCATGTCATAAATAAGATATGAGTTTGGATAGATATCATAACAATTTATCCTTTCAACCATTTGAGCTAGACCCAATGAATTTTCAAGGTTGAATTGATTATATTAATTTTGTTAAGATTAATTTAAACTCTTTCTTTCTCCATTTTAAGAATTTTTCATATATGTGTGTGTGTGGGTGTGTTAATTAATTCTTTGATATTACTTAGAAAACAATTTTACATGGATTTCAAAAGTGACCATGGAGGATAAAACCTCTCCTCATCTTGTTGCCACTAACGACCAGAGGACCAAAAGACTCACATAACCAAGTTACATTGAGGACAAGGCTAGTGTTGAACTCTCTCGCTACTCAACTATCCCATACATATATATAACAAATAGAGTACCCAAGTATAAGTGTTGCCTATAACTTTCAAACAAAAAAAGTTCCCACGAGAATTCAACATACAAGACCTTAAAAAATTACCATGATTGGTACACAAACAACCAAATTGAGACTGAATTGTCATGTCCAACCATTTTCATAAAACAAATATCTCAAAAGAAATCACAAGTTCTCTACAAAATGATCCCAAAACCACCATGAAGATCACAATGCCACGATCGGCCTATGCCGACACAAAAAGGAGACCAAAAGAGATAACAAGTTCCCTACATAAATGGGCCAATAACTACCAGAAGACCAACATAATGCACCACCTACCATCTATGCTCAATGATCATTGTCTGAGGATGAAATATTTTTCAGAGTCTTCGCACTAGAACCAAGAAGATCCATCAAGTCCCCACCATTTGAATCACAGGCAATATGGCTCTCCACATGCACCAGGTGGGATTCAATCATATCTTGGAAAAACCTTTGATTCTTGAGCATCCTCTTGATGTCCTCCAGGGATGCACAAATATTGTACTTCTCCACTTGCTTATCCTTCAAGACCAGAACCAACAAGGTCTTCATTTTCCAACAAAGAGCCACAAAGTTTAGTTATTGCTTCCTCTTTCCCCTAGTATGCCCAGGGTTAGGAACCCAAGCTGACATGTCCTCAAAAAGCTTGGAATCTAAAAGAGTTTGTCTTTTCTCCCCCACATGGGTCTCAAGCTTATGAATTTCCTTCTGAGTTTGGTGAAACAACATTGAAATATGTGGCAGCCAAGTCATGGGCACAGAGTCTCACGCCTCATTTCCCTTGCTGAGCTCTGCCACCTCCCACCATTTTGCACCTCCTTCTCTATCTTCTTAGCATAGCTGATACTCGGGGGGAACACTTATTGAAATTGCTATGAATGCCTCTACCTAGAAAAAAACAAGAGAATGGATGTAAGCCACCTCCTACAAGACCATGATTCCAGTAGACCAAATCATCACAAAATCTCCGGGAATATGACCCAAGCTTTATAGAAGACTCACTAATTGAGACAGAGGATGAAACTTCCTCAGTCAAGACCATTTTTCCATTAATCATTGAATACGATAAAAATAAAACCAAGACCAAAAGAACTCACAACCGAGAAGTGTGAAACTAGACAACAAATTCGACAACCGATGGAAATCCTTCCAAGGAAACAACCCAACATTTCAGGACCCTTGTAATTCACTTCAAATAGCACTCACAAACCCCAACTTAAGCCTTAAATAGGGCTGCCAAAACAAAAAAAACAATGCCAAATTAATAAACTTCTCCATAATCCCTAGGCCATAGACGAAAATACAGACACAAATATTTGTTCCCTAGACACACATACCCATGGGGGCTTCATTCAATAAACCTTGGACATATCACATCCGTTCGTGGCATATTAAACAATACCCTTAATTTGACTACATACTAAAAAATACCTTTAAAAATAACATTGTTTAACCCCCTACCAATAATAACCCAATACACCTTCCTAATTTAAAAACCCTTACTTTCACTAGATATTATAGGTATCCATTTTTTCATTAACATTTTTTATACCCATTTATATTTTTCATTAACTTTGAGCTCCATTTTTTATACGTACCAATATAAAAGCCCTTTACCCCCTATATATCCCCCAATATAATATGTCATTTTTTCCTCAACATATATCCCCCAATATGAACCCACATGGTATGGTATTGCTCTACTAGTTAAGCCCTCGTGCACATACCTAGACCCTATGAAACACATAAATAAGGAAAATAAGTGTTGGGCCTCTAAAATGTCTTCAAAATGATATCATCTTTCACATTTATCGCCACCATTTCTGTTATGAAACCAGCTCAAGAAAAGATAGATCAATGCCTTAGAATTCAGCCTCTTCGGGGGGCAACCTCCTTTACATTACATAAATGAACAATTCTTGGATGATACAAATGACAAAACCTCCTTTCTATATATAAGAGTCTAAGGAGTCACAATATAACCCAGCCGACCTAAAAATAATAATATAAAGCCACAAAAATAACAATAGAGGGATTCTATGGGGCACAGTAATAACAATATGGGGATAATAGGGGCACAACAATATTAATAATGGATGCAACTACAATATTAATGGGGTAATCACTAGTATTATAGGGACCCAACAATTTCACTCACATATCACATCTCCATAACCATATAACCTTTCATTAGCCACCATTTTCATAAATATATGGTTTAGAATCCTTATTTACCAAAGTTATTTATTTTATGTGTTTAAAGTGAATTTATGATTAAAAACTAGGAAATGAACATGGTTTCATGTATCTATATATATGGCTTGAGTTTCATGACATGTGTAGGTTATTTGGAAGCTTCGAAGGCACCCTTATGTGGCCTACAATGCTCAAATTCGAATTCCCTTCAAAGGAGATTTGGATAAAGGTCAAAGAAGAATATGTGTCCTATTTGGATTGTAACTCTATGAGGTGTCTCATCATTTCCTATTTGGATCAGAACTCTATGAGACAACTAGGGGATATGAGTTTCATTATGAGCTATTTGGTTGTAACTATATGAGATTTTAGTGGATCCTCATTAAATAGGGTAGCTTCTTATGTTTTTGTATAAATAGGAGAACCTTTTCCTTTGAAAGGCATGCGTAAAGTTGGGGAAATGCTCATGTTTTGAATATATAATTTGGATTTGGTACCATGCTCATGAGTGATGTTCACTTTGATTTGGTTATGCTTGTATATGGAGCTTCTTCACTTTCCATCGTCATGCTTTTGGATTGGCCATCTATAATGTGTGAGATTTATTGTTTTTCATAGATTAAGATTTACTGTTTCATAGATTAAGATTTATTTATTTCATATCTTTTCCTATGTGAGAGGTTAAGAGTGATTGTTTTAATTTGCTTTTAAGATCCTCATTTAATTGCATTAACTGATATTCCTAAAGATCATTTCCAGAAATTGATTTAATCATATTTCAATATTGAATGGTTGAATATTGAATACATGCAATTACTGAGTTATTTTCTGCACACTTTACTTTCTTTTCTAGGACATTAGAAGTTAATGTATAAATAGTTTCTTACACCTCATCTCAAGAAGGTAACACTTCATAATTGGATGTTGGAGTAACTAAGTATACATTAGTTGTTTTTGGTTTCATAGGTTAGTTGAATTTCATTTTTATTATTTGATTTCATAGATTAGATGAATTGGTTTTTTTGTTATTTTGTAGTTAGATTGATCTAAACTGAAAGATAATTTCTAGCATATATAGTGCACGCACACTTCGCAACTTTTACGAAACCCCCGGGTTGACAAATTAAATGATAGGCAATTACTTTTCCCCAACACTAAGAATAGAAAAGAAATAACCTTAGATTTAGCGTTGCACTTGAGACTATCAACCCCCAATAACTCTTCTAGAAAGTAATCTCCTAGTATCCATGAATAAGAAAAAGCATCCAGGGAACCCCAAGCTTTCAAACTTCATTTACACTGGCCAACCTAACCTCCTTTCCAACCTTCGAAGCCCACTACAACCCACAGTGCTAAGATTCTCATGCACTCAAAATGAATAGAGGAACTGCACCAAGAGGCCAAGGACCTTACCTTGGTTCCTCTCCACTCACCACATAATGTCTCACCACCCATCGAAGACATTAAATAAAACCACCACCAATTGTGATACTGCATGCACATGCATGAGAGGGCAGGTTTTGTCCTCCCTATTTA
This sequence comes from Pinus tabuliformis, assembly GCA_031772625.1. Lineage (NCBI taxonomy): Eukaryota > Viridiplantae > Streptophyta > Pinopsida > Pinales > Pinaceae > Pinus > Pinus tabuliformis. Next base: position 416,012,006 of record CM062808.1, on the reverse strand, counting down.
GATTATTAGTGCATACTCAGGGTGCTGGGCGTAGCCTCCAAGGACCCCATTCCATTTGCATTTACACTCCCAACAGGGAGTATATAAAATTTTAAAAATAATGACAAAATTTAAATCAATTTAATATATCTTCACTATAATAACAATGAATACATTGAAATTTCGATGTAACCATCTCCCTCCCTTTATCATCACATTTGAGGAGTATGACTTTTGTCTTTTCTCATTGACTTGATCCTTCAGGGATATGAATTTATTTCCATTAGAAATATTCATCATTATGTGGGCCAAAGACCATGGTTGGTTCCATTTTTATGTTCACATTCGGCCCTTTTGAAAGTTTAGATAGACATGAAATTAAAATATTAGTCATCTGATACACATAAATACATAAGAATATGAAAATTGGTTTCATATATGAAGAGGTCTCTTCTACTTCTCATGACTCTTCGTGTTCACTTGTGGCTTTTCAATTTCCACGCAAATGAATATTATAATTTACATAATCCCCTATGGATTATGTTTCCAACATTCACCCTCACCTAGGCCCTGCCTTAATCCAAAGGGTGTATTTGAGTCCAAGAAGAGAGCTAAAATATTAAGGTAATGTTGTTGCTACTACAACAATCTCCAAAATTTTGGTCTGAACCAAATTTCGGAGCCTACCTTGGTCTTTTATATTGTCATCACAAACATTGAAATCCATTCCATGTGTTTTCTCTAAGTGTTTTGGTCCCTTTTGTGAGAAAAGAAAAATGTTGTATTTTCGCATGTTAAGAATTGCATGATGTATAAAAGCTTGTCTTGGTGGTTTCAAGGGGTTATATTTGTGAAACTTAGTTGATCCTACCATGTAAACATCTTTCACACTCATTCCCAAAGTTGTAAGAGTTGTGGAACAAGTGTTTTCATGGTCGTCACAAAGTGTACCTTTAGTGTCGCACATGTCGTAAGTTGTCGCAAAGTTGTCGCACTAAGGGAAGCATGTTATTCATGTGCCTTGGATGATCTATGTTGTTTTTTCATCAAGTATTCTAAGTGTGTGATCATAGTCAAGTCTTATCACTATTCACATCAACCTCATCGATCTTACACTTGGTTAATTTCTGAAAGCTCTCCGACCAAGAAACATAGACTCATCCGACCCTCCTAAATTGCCAATTGTAGAGTCTCAACCCTCTAGCTGTGAACTTGCCTCTTGAAACTAAGAAATTCATAGTTCCTACCTCCCAAGACTATGCACTACGTAGTTTCAGTGCTCAAGCCTGGACCTAGGCCTCCAAAATTGCACAATTCAGCCCTCTAGCCTAGCCTCAACTACACATTTCACAATCTATGGCCTCAATCTCAACCCTTGAGATACTAAGCTATGTAATTATGTAATCACCTAGCCTCCTCTACCTTCCAAAACTGTGCAATAAGCTGAATCAATGCTCAACCCCTCAACCTAGCTCAGTGAGCTCCCAGATTGCGTAGTTTTCTTCCTCAGACTAGCCTAAATAGCGCATTGCATAGTCTCAAGGCTCAATATTGACCCTTGACTTCTTGAGCTATACAAATGTGTAGTCACTGAGCCTCTCCCTCAGCCTTCCACCTAGTTTTGGTTTGGCTGGTGGATCAACATGCACCATCTTAGACTAGAGATTTATTGGACTGATGTTGTCTCGTCATGAGTGAATTGCATATGGAGGTACCCTATCATACCATGACAGGATGATGAAGAAGGAGATGAAGGATGGAAATATGTTAAAAGGCATCTTTGTATCTCATTATGCAAGGTGAACAATCAAGAAGAAGCAAAGGGACACTAGTTTGTGACCACATCTCAAGACTTGATATCATTAAAGATTCCTTACCTCTAAGCCATATGAAGGAGGATAGAAGACCATCCTCAAGAATACACATATAATGATCAACAAGAATGGATTTACATTGCCATATCATCAATAAGTCCATGTCAGTAGTGTCATGTTACATCATGTCATGAATCGTCACATGCCACATCATTATTGTGGATTATGTAATTTATGATTCGAAAATGTATTGTAAAGTGAAAGTCCAAAGGACATGTACAAAATATGAAGAGTCATGTAAAGTTGAAGAGTCATAGGAAGTCAAACAGTCATGAGGGTAGTCAAAGAGTCACAAGGAAGGTGAAGCATCACCTCCCCATTGGTTATATATACACCCTCATTGTATGAGCAAAGGAATTTTCACCTTGGCTCCTCCCACAAGGCATTAGAGAGACAAGCTAGTTCTTTTGGGGAGCAAGGAGTGGCTCCAACGCTCCACTATTGGGGTTAGTGGTGTTCATTGTATACATGTGTCTTGTGACTTTTACTTAATATCATAAGCCTCATGGCCAACACGTTCTTCTTGCATGGATTATGAATATTTGTAAGACTATTTTGTGGATGTTTGTAATTCATGTTTTCTTTCATCTATGCTAAAGTAGTTGAATTATTTTGGTTATTTTTGTACTTATCATATTGAAAATGTGTTGTAATGTTTACTATAATTGTCGCATCCTTGTGGACTATTATGTTGGATGTTAGACATATCTTCCTTGTCTATAATGGTTATAATGACCGTCGCATCTTTGTGGACTATTCCATTGGATGTTAGACAAATATTTTCTGTGTTTTTATGTCTCTACTATGGTGGTACTATTACCTCTCTCCTAGAGGCTCACTTTTATTTCTCTCCGCAGTATAAGAGTCTTGACACGCATACAACCAAACACCTGCCAGACATACTTACTTGTTGATCCAATATTACCTGTGCATAACTCTCTTGTGTTGAACTTTGTAGCCAAGGCAAACCTATAAGAACACATGGTAGTCGAGCTGATATCCCAGATGGGGCTCCTATTCCAAATGGTGTCTGGTCTAAATGGGACTTCACATTGGGGATACCCCCTTGGTTGACATATTTCCAACACTGTCAACAAAATGGTGCTAGAAGGAGGACTAGATGACAAGCTAAGCCCTTTGAGTATGTTTTGAATCTCTTATTGAAAATGGCTCATCCTCAAATCATACTCCCAGGGTTTTTTTCTAACCTGGCCCTAGTGAAATTTCAATCCATGATGAGTCTCTCCATGACTTGTCTCAACTCAAGTTTGATGGAGAGGGTGAGATGTCCTTTGCCGAGCATGTATCTCTTTTTCATGTTTTGTGAATATTATGAAATTGATTGTGAAGATGTGGTTTCTATTATTTTCTGCCTCACCCTTGAAGGTTGAGTTAACCGATGATATCACACTCTACCACCTACTTCCATTCATTATCTTAACCATCTCATCGAGGAGATTCATTTAACATTTGATAGGTATCATTATCAAGATGTTTATAAAAGAATCAATTAGCTTAGAATGGGGCTTGATGAATCAGTTGAGGATTTATCTAATTGATTCGTTCACCTTTGTTACGAATTTCCTGAAGAAGATATGGATTGGGATTTCTTGAAACAAAATTTTGAGCATTTGGTTCATATCTCTTTTCACGGTGAATCCAAACCATCTGATGTCTCTTCCTCCCCATCTCTTGTAAATCAAAATACACCCTTAATTTCGAAGGAGGAATTGACCACTCCTTTTGTTCCTTGTCCCCTTCCTTTTCTAGTTCTGATGAGGGTGCCTTTGTGTTATGATAGTAAAGTTGGGAGATATGCACATCAAATTCCTAATACATCTTCTTATCCTCCTTCTTCTTTTCATGATTCAAATCCAATAGAGGAAATCTCAAAATGGATCATAAAGCCTATGGTGAAAGCCAATTTTTCCATTCCTCAAGATGGTATCAACATTCATAACTCTAGTCTTGAATCTAATTTGGTTTTCCATCATCCTCTATCATCTACATTCCATGACTCTTTGTACCATTATTCACTTGATCAATCTGCTCCACCAACTAGTTTTTCACACTCTCCTAATTTTCAATTTGTTGGTCCAAATTGCGATCAGGTTCAAAGTAGTCACATTACACGGGTAGAGGAGAAGGAAGGTGAATAATCTTTCATTATTTCTTCTCTTTTTCAAAATCCTCCATGTCAAGATGATACTCTTACATTCTTGGATTATTTTCAATCTTCTAATCTTGGTAGTGAATAAAATAAAATCAATTTGTTCAAATCCATAGTCTTGGGAAACAATCATTATGATGATGGTGATTCTTCTAATGTATGCAATGATGAATGTCCACGTGCACCAAATGATTTTTCAATTCCTCTAGAAGATTTTGATTTTACAGAATCAGATCTGTGATTTAATCCAACTGAAGAAAATGTTTTTATTTTTTTTCTTCTTCTGAAATCAGGCTTCTGTGATCCATATTATGAATGTTGAGAGATATTTAGGTAAAAATCACATAAAGAAACTTTAATTTTGTAGATTTTAACCCCGTACACAAATTACTTGCATACGAATTATAAAACACAGAAAATAAACAATGCGAGAGCATAACACATAAAGCACATATACACATAGATTTTCCCTTGGATCCAAAAACCGGGACTACCAGCTTGATTTTTCATTGTGATCACCTATTTGTGATGCATCTACATGTGATGAAGATAATCCAAGCTCTTCAAGTTCTTCATCGGATGAGGTCACTTCTCAATTGACACAAGGTAGTGATATTGTTCATGATGAAGGAGAAAATAATCAGATTATTGAGTACCCTTTCCATCATGTATCATCTCTTGTTTTGCATGAAGACAACAATTCAAATAAGATTTCTCATGAAATTTCTTTGATTCATACATCTCTAGACTTGCAATCAGAATAATCTTTTGACTTGAGTAATACGGTTGTCAAAGTTGTAAATCTGATCAAATTAGTGACAAAGATGGCATCCATCCAGTTGATAGTGATCTCATTAAAATCAATGAAAGAAGTTGTCCTCACACCATACACGTTCTGGTTCAATATTCAAAATGTGATTTTATAATCCTTGAAATTTTTAGGATTTTTTAGGGAGTTGAGGTACTTCAACTTCTGTTGATGGTTATTTCAAGACCTCGCAAATCTGTTAAGATCCATGAACTAACTCAAGTCCGGTTTTCCTCACAAAATTATTCTTTCTGCATAGTTTCGCTCGATGTAAATTCCTTCTTGAAATATGTTTGGCACTGCAGATATAATATTTTAAACTTTCAAGATTCGATTTCTAATCGGATTCAAGTTCCTATTTCAGGTGATTCATCTCCATGCAAAAATCTTTCTCTTAATGCAGGCTTGGAGAGAGTGTCTCTCACAAAAGCATGGAACTATAAAGTTTATTATTCTAAATATTCTTTTGAAAACAATAAACTCCTAATCCTTCTTGTGAATATTATGATGCTAATATTTTTGTTTATCAAACCTGAGATCCTCTTAAGTGTTAGTGAATGCATGTATTATTTGACGAATCAAATTCTTCTTCATTCATTTTACCCTGACTGGATTCATGTGTTTCCTATACTATCATTCCTTTTTACTTCTTTTGATTATTACAATACTAGTGTAGTGTGTAACTAGTTACAAGAAAATGGTTTGTTACAGTCATCATGCAAGGAAGATGAGTCTATTATGTAGAGCATTTATGAAACTATTCAAGTTGATTTATATTTTGTAATACAAACTTGGAATATGATGCTTTAATCAGCCCATCTGATCATGATTCTGTCTCTAATGATTATCATTCAACTTACTATTTTCCCATCAACACATCCGATGACACTTGTTTTACACCTTTTGATCTCTATGGTTTAACATATCACGATCCGGGTACTTGTCAAGTAGTTGAGGCACTTTCGCACTCCTTGATGGTTATGTCAAATGGTCACTGTCTTGACATGCATGCTAAATATGATCAGATCTATTTTCCCTTGCAAGATTCTCATCGTAACCCTGTGCGTCTAATTTAAAATTCATCTTTTCAAATATTTCAGGGTTTTCAAGAGGATTTTCACGAATTTTACAACCCAGTTGCCGAATTGTTAGAGAATCTTACTTGGTAGGCTCTATTGCAAATTCCAAGCTTCGATCTTTCCGCATTCTCGCTAAGGAGTTTGGTGTAGTTGAAGACACATTCGCAAGAAGCTTCCAAGGTTTGTTGAATGATGGTTTTCATCAAAAAGGTAAGAATGTGAGCTGGTTAGAAGTAGTGGCTATGTCCTATCTTTCCGCTGGCATGAAATACCTTCAAATTGTTTTGCAAGTTATTCAATTTCTTATATGTTCTATTACAGAATTCTTTATATTAGCTTTAATTTCCTGCATTCATTTTCTATAGTTTGTCATGTGTTTTCTCATTTTGATTTCGCATCATCTTCTGGTTAGCATCCTTCCATTTTGTATTTTGGTTTTGTTTCCTTGTTGTGTGTTCTCTTTTATTTTGTTTTGTAAGAGCTTGTAGGAAGATGCCCTGTTGGCTCAAAAGGAAAGGTGGAAAAATTGAAAAGATTCTTGTGATACTACAATATTTGGCTAACCTTCGGTCCTCCTTCTTTGTGTTGGTTACATATTTTGGTCAATTAAGTTCTGATAAAAAATATGATCCATCGTAAGGAGATTTTTGGTCAAACCATGATACTTGTGTCTATTTAGGAAACGTAATGCCCATACTCGATTCTTTTTATTTCAATATTTTCACGCTTATCCAATCAGTAGAAGAGGGAAAGGGGAAAACCTAAATGAGAAAACCTAAAGTAGAGGCCTCTATATGCTTCTCTAAAGGAACAACCTCTCCTACTCTCAATAAGTCGAGATACCTCTTTCGACCATAAAATGAATATGTTATGCTCTTAACCTGCAAGACGATACAAGGATACCAAATATGCATAGAAATATACCCAGAACATAGAACAGTGAGAAATAACAAGAAGTATTTTATTATTCAAAAAGCAATGTTCACTTGCCTCTTTGAGGGGGCAACCTCCAACAGAGCAAAGCTTGATTACAAAATAAGACACGATGCTCCTCGCAGGGAGTCTCTATCCTTTATATATGACTCATACATGCAATACCATGGAGCAAAACCATGGTTCTTATTAATACCATCTATCTAATACCATGGCCCATTTGCAACTAACTGTGGTCCCGTCATTAAATGCGGGTTAACCACTTACAATTATTAATATGGGCTTTATTTACTCTTTACATAACTATAACTATGACTTGATCCTACTACATAAATAAGGGGGTTAGGGTGGGACCCTAACATGCCCTCCCCCATAAGAATAGCCTTGTCCTCAAGGCTGAAGCTGCGGAAACTACTGAAGAATAGTGGTTGGTTCCCAGGTTGCATCTTCTGGAGAGGTGTCTTTCCACTTGACGAGGAATTCCTTGATCATGCGGCCACACATGTGCTATTCTCGTGTGTCTAGGACCTGTTCAGGTTGGAGCTAGATTGACCCTTCTTCATCCAATTCAGGTAGACTGGTTTGAATTCTGCAATTATTCCCAATCACTTTCTTGAGGCATGAGACATGGAAAATTGGATGGATTTTTGCAATGGGTGGCAAAGCTAGCTTGTAGGCCACTTCTCCAATGCGCTGAAGTACTTGATACGGTCCGTAGAATTTTGGAGATAGTTTTTGACAATCCTTGTCTTTGAGTGAGGTTTTCTTATATGGTTGCAGCCTCAAAAATACTTGATTCCCTTCTTGAAATTGGCCACCTGGCTCGAAGTTTCCCCCTACTGGAGGTCTCTGCATGAGTAGATGTCCCTACTCAATCTCCTCTCAGCTTCCCTTGTTGTGGCTGCTCCACAACCTCCTGAAGCTGCTGCACCAATCGTGGCTCCTCCACAATCGTCTGAGACTTCTTTTGGCTCTGCATGTTGAGAGGTAATATACGCTCCCTCTCAACCACCAAGTCTCCATCAGTTGCCTCGCTGCTCAAGGCTTTGCATGCATCTTGAACCTCAAGAACATACAGGTTCTTGACCCGTGAACTAATCTGCTTCACCTGTCTAGTGATGATGTGTCTAAGGAAAACCTTTCCCTTACTGAAGACTACATCATAGCCTCTGTGTTCCAGCATCGCGATCGACACCAAGTTTCTCTCCAGTCCTGGTACATACTTGACATCGGTCAAGGTAAGACGAGCTCCATGCTCCCTCTGAAAAATAACCGTGCCTACACCTGAGACACTATACTTCTCATCATTACCCATCGCTATGAGTATCTAGAGATCTTTCTCCTCCAAAGTACTGAACAAACTCTTGTCACCGGTCATGTGGAAAGAAGCTCCACTTTCAAGAAACCAACCACTTCCCACCATGGATGAAACCATGCATGCGAAGAGTGTGAAATCCAACTCAAACTGTGAAGCAAGTGCCTCACCTTCAGATCCTTTCCCGGATCCCTTCTTGGATTTCCTCCGTGGACAATTTGTAGCATAATGGCCCACCTCATGGCAACGAAAGCATCGCACTTTCGATTTGTCAACCTTCTTCCCATCATTGGAAGAAATGGATTCGGAAAGAGAACCCTTCTCCTTCCCCTTCTTTGCTTTGGCAGCTGTTACACAAAAATATCATCACCATGATTATTTGCAGTCAGTATGGGTCTATCATCACTTGTATTGTCCTCCTAAGCAAGTCTCAAACCTCAGTTCTTCAAGTCAAGCTTTGAAAATGAGAGAAAGACATTGAAAATCAACAAAGTTCTGGTTCCACACCTTCTCTCATTGTTGCCTGTGGTCCCGCACCCCCTGTTCACAAAAACTGTGGACCTGCCCACTCTGTCCCTAAAGGAGTGGGTGCGGACCCCTGTGAAAGCCAAAAAGGCGCAAGTTCATTCTAAAAAACTCACTTTGGGTTAATTCTAGATGATTCTAGAAGGAATTTTGACGTGGATTGGTCGCTCTTAGGTGGTTCATGCATCCCAAAAGAGAAGGAGCTAATCCCTTGATGAGAGGAGCCATCCCTTTGAAGGAGGGCTTTATCCCTTTGAAGGAGGACCTAGTAACTTCCCTCCATTGCACTATAAATTAAGGCATTGGGCTGGTTGCTAGGGAGGTTAGAAGCTGAACATTTTTTAGGGTAAATGCTGGTGGAATTGAGACTTCCTAGTTAAGCTTGAGAGGAGAGATCACATACCTTTTTGGCTTCATTGGGAAGAGAGTGAAACTTGTCAAAGTAGAGGAGACTTCTTGTTGGACCCTAGGAGGAGCTTGTACAGCATCAAGGCACAGGTTGTAAAGTTCATCTTTGATTTGAATTAATACGATCAGATTCATTTTTCTCAACAAATTGTCTTATGTCATTTGTTTCATGAATTCCTTGATCATCATGTTAGGTATGCTTTATGATATTGGCTTTTCAGGTGCTATTTAATTTGTTTGCTTGTTTGTGTTTGCAGATTCGCAACAAGGGAGCTCATTTGGATCAAAGGAGCGAGGCTTCCACAAACTTGCATTGGACCCAAGGTAGGCCTAAACACTTGTTTGCCTTTGTTTATAAATGCATATTTAGAGAAATATGGTTTTTGATTGGCTTGCTTGTCACTAGATATCATTAGATTCTAGGAAGGTCTATCTTGTCCGCAAGATCGACTCATTCCGTGTGACAAAATGGCGACTCTGCTAGGGACTTGATTTTTTCCTTGTTTTTACTTTGACCTGAGAAACTGTGTTTTTGTTTCTGTTTTTGGCTTGTGTGTGGAATTGGGTAGATTTAGTAGATCTAGGATTATTTTTTGTTTTTCATAACTTTGGGAGAGGACCGCACCCTTGGCTTGGGACATAGTGTAGACTTATCTGCACTTTTGCTTTTAGCACAGAGCGGTACCACACCTGTGTTAACTGTGGGCCCATGGACCCTGTCAAAATTTTGGAAAACCTAAGATTTTCTCTGTTAGTCAGCTTAGTTTTTGTTTAGATGTTATTATCCCCTGCCCAGACCTGCATATAACTTGTCAGAAGCTTTTCCTAGGTTAATTCCACTGGTGTTAGGGTTTTAGGTGAAATTCCTAGAAGTTTTGATTGTTGGGTTTGGTTTTCATTTTGGTCTTGTAGTAGCTCTGAGCTTAGAAGCTGTAGAAACCTCAGATCACCTTGGTTTTTACTAGCCTTCTTATGAGTCTGACCATTTGCGAAATCTACCTTTGTTGAGGAATCCACCTTGTGTTTTCTCTTTACGAAACTTCGAAAAAGCTTGTGTTAAAAGTTTGGATTTCATTTTTAGAAAAGAAAACAAAAATTGGTTGTTTTTTCACTGATTTGTGATTCTGGACAAATTAGTCCTTAGTTTTCTTGTAGCTAAGTAAAACATCCTTGAAAAAGACATCTTGTAAGATTTGACTTCAAATAGGTTTTTATAGTTTATAGATCTCAAGATTAGTCATTTCCATAGTTTTGAGTGTTTTATAAAAAATAAAAAATCTCTTTTGGAAAAAAGTTTATTTTTGTAGTGGTTGAGTGTTTTTAAGAGAAAAGGGAAATTTTTGTGAAAATAACTAGTTGTCTCGTTTTGAGTGCATTGGAAAAGACAAAAAGCTCTTCTTTTAATTTGTTTGATAAGAAAGATTTGTGTTTACAAGTATCTGCATTCTCAAACTCTTTCCTAGCTAGAAGTTCATTGAAGGGAAAAGATTTCTTAATCATCTTAAGTGCATTTTTTAGTGATTTCGAGTCGAGTCTTCACATCACGAGTTTCATCTCCGCACCTCTTGACTTAAACAAAAACCAATAAAAATAACGCTTAAAGTAAAATCTATCTAGTACTATTTTTGTTTCTAGGGCTCTGATACACCAACATAGCTTAGGCTAGTGTCTTGGAGTAGGGAGTAATTAACTCTCCAAGACAATAAAACAAACAAGTAGATGTATCTTGCGGTAGGAGAGAAATCCAATTGTTGCAATTATGCTCTGGGAAAGCTCCTCTTAAAGGAGAAGCACGAGATCGTGTTCGAACCAGTGTGGGAATCAATCCTTCCTCATTGGGAACGACGCCAGATATTCACGTATTAAAAACGGTAAACCTCGGATTAACCATTGTCGAGGAGCCTAGGGTCACTTGTTGGTAAACCTTGGATTATGTCAAGGAGCCTTCAAGGGGATTGAGCTTGTTACTCTGCCCTTGCATGCGTGTCGTATCATAGACTGTTCCCCCAGGTATATTTGTTTCCATTGGTAACCTTAGTGACCATATTCTATAGGATTCTTCCTAAGGTGACAGTGGTGGGAAGATCCCACTGTACCTGGAGCAGACGTCGGCTAGACTCACTTGGATTTTCTGGGGGGTTCTCTTCACTCGAGACGGTTTAGTGGAGGAACTTGTGCCAGTCTATTCATTAAGCAGGTTGCCGGGGTAACTGTTCCAACCGCCATTTCTGTATTGAACTCTGCAACGTTGGGCTTCATCACCAACTAGTGTTTTTAGTACGGAAAGTTATTGTTTGTGTGTGGTTTGATCTCCTAGATTCTTTAGGCGTGTGATTCAAATTTGTTTGGTTCTTTAGAGGCTTTAGGTGGTTTTCATTGAGATTTTACTTTGTTTGCGTGTGAAGTAGTTAAAATTTTTTAATCGTGGCTGAATTACCGAGGAAGTCCCGTAGACTTCGGGGCCAACCTCCTGAGTTTTCACCGAGCCAGCCTAAAGAGTTAAGAGCCCTCGTAACTCCTAGAGACAGTAGAGTTGGGTCACCTAAAGAAGGAGAGTCTTATTTGGTGGTACATCCTGATTTTCAAGCTTTAGTAGCAGACTATAATCCACAATCAGTGTCTGTTTCCAAAATTACTGGTAGCTTTTCATCTACTAGTGATATAGGTGAGGAACCTGAAATATCCGAGCCTGAAAGTGAATTTGCTGCTACTCCAACATCGGGGTTTACCTCTCCAACTTCTAGTGGTCCTGGTTCACCCAGGGTAGAAAGAATAATTACCCAAAATCTTCCTTCTGGACTTATAGCTATCGAAGAACTTGCTACTCCAGAAGAAGAAGTAGGCATCCCTATCCCTAAAAATGAACCTGTTATTGAACTAAGGGAGCAAGAATCAATTTTTTACAGTCCACCTAGGAGCAGTGCTTGGTATCTTTCATTGACAAATTTTTTGGAAAACCCAGGGCTAAGTTTTTCACCACCTCGTATTCCTTATCACCCAACACCTAGAGGTTACTATCCTCCGTTAAATATGTTAAGCCAGTCGTCCATATTTACTCAATCGCCAGAATCCTTTTTGTACGGCGGTCCTTCTGTTCCCTCTGGGTATCAGTCACTTTCTGGTACTTTTGCGGGAGCATCTCCTTAACCCATTAAACAAGGGTTATTAACTGGAAACAATGGTACTAAGCCGTTGAGTGTAGAAGATATTCTCATGATGTCAGGTACTATTCCTAATCTTCAACCTCAAGGTGGCCAGTTACCGCCTAGGGGGCAGCCTCAAAATCCTCAATTATCGCCTGGGGGGAAACCTCAAGGTACCCAATTTGCGCCTGGGGGACAACCTCAAGGACAATACATACCTACGGGACAGTACGTTCCTCAAGGTCAACCCCAGACTCAATATGTACCTCAAGGTCAACCCCAGTATCAATATGTACCTCAAGGTCAACCCCAGTATCAGTACGTGCCTCAAGGGTATCAACCCCAAGGTCAGTACTCGAACCAAGGTTTCCAACCACCCTCCGGTCAATCATATGTTCAAGGAATAGGAAATGTACCTTTGAATTATCAACCCTACCCTCAACCCGGTTATGGTCCTCAATATTCTCAACCTGTTATGGGTCCGTACCCCGGAATGAATTTAGTGTGGGATCCATCGCAAAGTCAATAGGTCTTGCAAACGAATGTACAATTGTCATCTCAAACTGGACAACCCTTAGTTTCTGGTTCACCCCAGCAACCTGTCCAATCTACTATTCAAACTTCTGGACCTTCGGTAGTTTCTCATCCTGGGCCTAGTACACCTCGTACTTCGCCTCAAACGGCTGCTGCAACTGTTGCAACATCTGTTCAATCTACCCCACCTACTTCTGGAGTATCGACACAGCTCTGATTTCTACTATTCCTGTATCTACTCCTCAGACATCTTTACCTCAGTCTGGATCCACAATTCAAACCTCAGTTCAGATGCCTGTAGGACAACCTGGTTCAAGTACGGTTGTCACAAGTCAACCACAATTTACTTATCAACCGTACCAGGGACAGTACCAATTCGGTCCTACTGTGCAGCAGCCAGTCTATCAGTATCAACCATACCCTGGGTATACATATCAACAACCTCAACAACCCCAGTATGGTCCGGTTAATCCTGGTTTTCCGGGAGGATACAATATCCCAAATGCAATTCCTATTCCTAGTTATCCTGGATATCCTCCTCCTGGGGTTGGTCTCATGACCTAGAGTTTTAGGGACCCTAATCGTCAGTTACCATTTATCGCAACTTTGGACTTGCCTGACTTGTCGCGCCTAACGAACGATCCCATTAACTATCTTCCGTTTTGGCCGCCAATGCCGAATAAGTTGCCTAGTGATATTCCTAAGTTTGAAGGCAAATTAGGAGAGGACCCGTCGAACCATGTGATGACTTATCACATCTGGTGTGCGTCTAACTCCATTTCAGATGATTCAATCCGTCTAAGGCTTTTCCAGCGCACTCTAATTGGTCTTGCGGCCAAGTGGTACGTTGAGTTACCACGAGCCACTTTTTATAACTTTAGACAGTTAGCTACCTCGATTTTAACTCATTTTCAGTTGCCAGTCAGATATGACAATGGCACGGAATTACTAACTTCATTAAAGCAGTCGACGTCCACTTACATTTCAGATCACATTCATGAATGGAGACGTTGACGGCGTTTAGTGAAGGTTTTTATTCCGGATCAGATCTTAGCTGAATGGTTTGTAAAATCTTTATTGCCAAATATCACTGAGGATGTAGCTAAGGTCGGAGTCGTTACTGAGGAGCAAGTAATTTCTCAAGCGCAGTACCTTGACTTGGTTTATACTCAGTCAGGTACGTTACATGAGAAAATCCCCAATCTTCCTAAGCAAAATCAAATCACTGCAGCTCCTTCAGGGTCTCATGTCACTGATGGTATGATTGGTATGGTTAACATCAAAAGTAAGAAGAAGTCTTCCAAGAATTCTTCTCCTATCATAACCTTGCTAGATTCCCCGACAGGAGATTCTTCCGCGGAGATTTCCACCGATATTCATGTTGTAGAGTCATCCACAGCTAAATCAAAATCCGGTGGTAAGAAGAAAGGGAAGAAGAAAAATAAAATAGACAAAAATTCAAAAGAGAAACCAGAAAAAGCTGAATCAAATGATGAGAAACACAAACCTCGTTATCCTTGTCTCATTTGTGACGAAGAGAATTTTACAAGAGACTGCCCTCATCATGCAGAGGTTGCAAATATTGTCAAAGGTTCCCAAACGCCTGCTATTTTGAAGGATCCTTTTCCAAGTCAAGACAGTAAGATGATAGGTTCTTCCTAGAATGCCAATGAAGAACCCATACTAATGATGTCCCATGTTAGGATTGTGACTCGATCGCATGATTATGGTAGTAAAAGTCCTGTTGATGGTAAAGAAGCAGAATCTTCTCATTCTAACCCATCAACCTTAGCTCCCGGTTCCGATCCACTACAGATCGAGAAACCTAATCCAGACTTAGTAATCAAACCACCCGCCAAGGGTATACTTTGAAAGTCAGCTTTCAATCCACATGCGAGAGTGTCTTAGAACTATAACATTGTTGAGGATTTAGCTGTTTCACCTTCAGCAATGTTGGCTTTGGAAGTGCTGCAATCATGTCCAGCACAGCGTAAATTACTTTTGTCGGCTATAGGAGCTGTTGACGTTCAGGACTCGAACCTAATAATTTTCGATCTAGAAAATAGTACACCGTGTTTACCTCATCAAATGGCTTTCCAGATCCCAGTGATAGTAAAAAACAGACCTATTCATAGGACTGTGATTGATGAGGGAGACTCAACGTGTATTATGTCGATACAGTGTTGGAGATCGCTTGGTTTTCCTTCACTAAATCAATCCCCGACGATTCTAAAGGCCTTTGATGGCCGTGGGTTTCATCCTTTTGGCATTCTACAGGATTTACCTATAGGGGTTGAAGGAAAAACTATTAATCTAGATGTGGAGGTGGTTGATGCCCCTCTAGATTACAACCTTCTCTTGGGTCATAGTTGGTCTTATGCTATGACAGCTGTCGTTTCATCGGTCTTTCAGGTTATAAAGTTTCGTCACAATGGAAAGATCGTAACCATTCATATGATTTCGTCAGACACCATTGTTTATGATGATCCTTGGATCGTACCTTCTAAATCTGAGATAGACTTATTTGGTGATGTTATGCCTTCGAGTCCATATGAAATTGCGTATCAGGCCGTGCAGTCATTTTCCAACCCATCTTCAACCAAAATTGACTAAATGAATGTGGTCCATGAGGAATCACTTTTCACAACAAACTCGGATTCAACAACGTTTTCCGAACTTGTTCACTCTGATGAGCAAATTCGTGAAATCCTATGTGTAGATGATTTACCATGGGAAGATCTCCATCACAGATCTTCGTTTTTACCCAAGGATGATCATTTTGAAAATGATTTTTCATCAATTTTTACGACTGAATATGTCAAGGGACCTCAGAATCCAATGAAAAATCCTGATTCAGAGTTGAATTTGGGAAACATTTCTCGAACTATTCCTATTGACATTTCGGTTAAGCCTGGGATTGTTGAAAACATTCATATAGGTGCCTCATGTACAAAAGATGAAATTCAAATATATAAGGCCCTATTTCAAGAATTCCGCGACGTGTTTGCCTGGTCATATGAGGAAATGCCAGGAATTGACCTCGCGATTGTTTTTCATGAAATCAAGACTTACCCGGACGCTAAACTCGTCCGGCAACGTTTGCGTCAGATTCACCCGAGAAAAGCTGCTGCTATTAAAGCAGAAGTTGAAAATTCACTCAAAGCAGGTTTCATTTATTCGATTCCGTTAACGGATTGGGTATCGAATATTGTTCCGGTTAACAAAAAGTAAGGGACAATAAGAATATGTATCGATTATAGGGACATTAATCGAGCCTGTCCAAAGGACAATTACCCAACTCCCTATATCGATCAAATCATTGATGATTGTGCCGGCAGCGAAATATTCTCCTTCATGGATGGTTTTTCTGGATACAATAAAATCAATATTCTACCTGCCGATCAACCAAAAACGGCTTTCATTTGTCCATGGGGGACATTTGCTTATTGCAAATTACCTTTTGGGCTCAAGAATGCTGGGGCAACTTTTCAAAGGGCCATGTCTTATGCGTTTCATGACATCAAGCACATTGTGCAACCCTATCTCGATGATTTGCCTGCTCATTCATTACATCGAGCTGATCATCTCATCCATTTACGAGAAATCTTTATGAGGTGTAGGCATTATCGGATTATCCACACAAGTGTGTTTTCTGTATAGAAACGAGTCAATTGTTGGGGTTTGTTGTTTCGAAAGCCGGCATTCACGTCGATCCCTCGAAGGTTGAAGCTATTGTCAAATTGCCTCCTCCTTCGAGTCTTCGCCAACTCCAAAGTTTGCAAGGGAAAGCAAACTTTTTATGATGATTCATTCCTAACTACGCTGAGGTTACAAAGGGTTTTACCCGGTTGTTGAAACAGAATACTCCATTCTATTGGGATGAGATAGCTCAGAAATCTTTTGATGCACTAAAACACGTGTTGACCCATGCACCCTTATTGCATCCTCCCAACTACAACCAGGACTACTTCTTGTATCTCGCCGCCTCTCATTCCACCATTGGAATGGTCTTAGTTCAGGAAGACGAATTCGGTACTGAACATGTGATATATTACCTTAGTCGAACTTTAAATCCAACTGAGCTAAAATACTCACATGTGGAGAAATTGGCATTGGCAGTTGTTCAAGTTGTCCAACGTTTTCGACACTACATTTTACTACGTAAAACTAAAGTATTTTCTGATTGCAACCCTATGATCTACATTTTGACCAAGCAATTGCTAGGGGGAAAGTAATCCAAATGGATTGTGATCCTGCAAGAGTTCGACTTGGAATTTGAAAAATCTAAGTCTAAGAAATCTTTAGTTTTTGCGGAGTTAATGTGTGACTTCCCGCGTGCTGACACGGAAACTGTGGTGGAGGAGCCCATTGCGGACGAATCCTTGTTTCTAATCAGCACTTTAGATCCGTGGTATGGGGATATCACCGTTTATCTCCAAACCCAATCCTTTTGGCCAGAAATTTCAAGGTTAGAATGTCGAAAAATACGATTCCAGTCCCAATAATTTAGAATTATTGGAGATACTCTTTATCGCCGTGGGGCGGACTCTGTTTTTCGACGTTGTTTAACTCACGAGGAAGCTGAAAGGGTTCTAAATGACTGTCACTCTGGAGCGTGTGGCGGTCATATGTATGGGTATGCAACAGCCCAAAAGATATTGGAACTGGCTACTTTTGGCCATCTTTGTTTAAAGATTGTATTAACGCGGTTCGAAAATGCCACAACTGCCAAATTTTTGATCAAAAGATGCGCGCTCCACCTGCTCCTCTCCACCCTATAATTGTCGTTGGTCCTTTTGCCAAATGGGGTATCGATTTTATTACATGTAACCCTCACTCGGCCGGGGGGCATGCGTATATCATCCTTGCGGTAGATTATTTTACCAAGTGGGCCGAGGCGATGCCTACATTTGAGGCAGATGGCAAAACAGCTGCAATTTTCGTGTTCAATCATATAATTGCTAGGTTTGGTGTTCCACAAGCGATTATCACTGATCATGGGCGTCATTTTTGAAATGTTATGATGACCGAACTTACAGGCCAGCTTGGCTTGCATCACAATAGTTCAACTCCCTATTATCCACAAGCTAATGGTCTGGTTGAATCCATCAACAAAGTTTTATTCATCATGATCCGATGAATCATTGGGATTCATTGGTCGAATTGGCATAACATGTTATTTTCAGGCTTTGGGCGTATCGAACCTCAGTAAAAACGTCAACAGGGTTCACTCTTTTCCAAATAGTTTATGGTCTGGAAGCTGTGTTACCCATTGAATGAGAAATCCCGTCATTGCAAATGGCCATCATGTTACTTCCAGCCACTTCCGAAGAGGAAAAACGTTTGTTATACTTGGCTCAATTAAATGAGAATCGACGTGATGCTGCATTGGCGATCGAAACTCACGCAAAACGTATTAAAGTTCAGTATGATCGAAATGTGACCCCTCGAAATTTTTCGGAAGGAGATCTAGTCTTATTGTACGATCAAGCTAATGATAAATTAGGCACTGGAAAATTCGTTCCTATGTGGCATGGTCCCTATGTTGTCAAGCGAAAGCTAGAAAAATGGGCCTATGAATTGGTAAACTTTGACGGGGACTCTTTAGGTAAACCCAGAAATGGTCTTTACCTGAAGAGGTATTATGCTTAAAGAATAGGTATGGAGATTTTTAGTTAGGATAATTTTCTTTCTAGCTGGTGTGTTTTAGTTTAAAAAGTGTGCTTAGCTTAGAGAGTGTTTTTCGTCATTATTCCTGCTTATCTTGGTTTTACTCTTGATATTGCAGATGTCGATGCCTCTCCAAACATACATTGGTTTCGCTGATGGTGCTTGTCGTAATACACGGAACATTTCTTCCGCAGCGTGGGTTATTTATTCGCCCTCTGATGAGTTGGTATCTATGCATGGGGTAAGCCTCGGTCAAACAACGAACAACATTGCTGAGTATAGTGCAGTGATTGAGTTATTATCTGAATCTATTTCATTTGGGATTCAGAGCTTGATAGTAAGGTTAGATTCTGAACTTGTTGTATTACAGCTTAATAAAGTGTATGCCATTAGAAATCCATTGTTATTGAGATTATTTATGAGAGTGCGTCTCTTGGAACGTGAATTTGATTATATTGAATATCATCATATTCTAAGATCTTTAAATACATTAGCAGATGCAATTACTTCTCGAATGTTAAGTAGACATTTGCAATAATCATACATGTAAATTTAAAAGCATTCCACAACATGATTTACAAGATAAGCCAGTAATAGTGATATATATATAGGAGTGTGTCAAAATATACATCGTCCTCGATCATAGGTTGAAAAACACCTTATGATCGGTAAAAATGATAAGTACAAAAAGCAAAAATGTCATATGTGTCTACAATAGGCGATCATCCTATCACTGGTGATGATCTCGATAAGAAACCACTGTACGGGCCACCTTACAAAGGAACCTCCTAAAAAGTCCTAGGACCCCTATCACATAGCGCTGTAGTCGACGAGGAATGTCATTTATGCCGGTCTCTGGAATGTCCCCTGTCAATCGCTCTAGATGACTCTCCAACTCGACCAAGGTCTCTGCTGATTCGTCCTGTGGGGCTGGCGCCACTGCAGCTAGTTGTTTCCTCTCGTAAGGCCGGAGAGCGACTGGTCGCTGTGGACCCACATCTACATTGAAACTTTTACTATCAGTTTTGGGACGACATAAAAA
Source organism: Pinus tabuliformis (assembly GCA_031772625.1). Taxonomy (NCBI): domain Eukaryota; kingdom Viridiplantae; phylum Streptophyta; class Pinopsida; order Pinales; family Pinaceae; genus Pinus; species Pinus tabuliformis. The sequence continues at coordinate 415,992,526 of CM062808.1, read as the reverse complement.
CAAAAAAAAAAAAATTAAAATAGGAAAATGTTGAAAATTATTTTACCTGAGTCATCCCATTGCTCTCTTGGTGGAAGAGCCATGTCTGGGTCACCACGAAAATCTACCCCAGCGTAAGGGAAGTCCTGAATAGCAAAACCCTGGTTTTCCAACCAATGGAAATACTCAGGTTTAAATCGAACGACCTCTGTCCCCTCGTCAAGATGACGAGCCATAACTGTGACCCATCGCATCAGTTTGGGCTCTCGAGGAAGCCCAGCTCCAACAGTCAGGTGCTGTGGGACTAACATTGGGACCCTCTCCAGACCAAAGCTCACAATCAAAGCCCCATAACCAAAGGTCTTCAGTTGTCCGTTCTTGGCTCTGGTCAGTTGGCCTTTTACATTAGCCAACACAGCATCGCACCAGTTGAAGATGGTGCCTTGAAAGCAGTCAACTACCATCCGCATCTGGGATTCGGTGGAAATATGTAGTGCGGCACTCCCGCAAAGTCTGGTAACAGTAAACGTGATCACCATGAGTTCAGGATGGGATATGGTTTTAATGTCTATCCCTTTGTCTCTAGCCTGGTTGTTGCAGAACTCTAGCCGGAGGCTATCGACAGACTGGCCACCTGGCCTAGTCTCGAATAGAGTTAAGTCTTCACCTCTCTTAGGCAAACCAGTCAAAAAGTATATGTCTACCGGCTCAATTTCGAGCTGGTGGCCACCAATGAAGAAGCATTGGTCCTGTATGCTCCACTTGTCTACTAGCCACTGCAAGAAGTCCACCTGGGCCCTCATGCTAGGTATGGCCCAGAATTTGTACAAGCCGCATGCCTTCAATGCATCGATCGAAGGTTGGTGATTTAACGCAGCAAGATCTACGTCCTCATGCTCCCGTTCTCACCAATCAAGCATGATGTACACTCTACATCCAACAAAAAGGCAAATTAGAATGCAAGAAATTAAATTGTTTGGGTCAATTTTGAGAATTTTTGGGTTAAAAACCCTTGCTGCAGGGACCGCACCCTCTCTATTAGAGACAGTGTGTGGGTCCGCACCTTGCCTTCATGGAAGGTGCAAACCCCTGACTTTTCCCCATTGAAAAAAAGTCGGGGTCCACGGGCTGCCAGTGTTAAGCCTACGGGCCCCCACGCGCGGGTTTCTAGCCTAAAAACCCTCTAAAAAATGAAATAAAACCCTAAAACACAAATTGAAACGGTTGAATTTGAAGAGTAGGATGATGTGGATTACTTGGAGAAGACGGCGTTCGATTCCGACGGATGGATTTTCCGCAATCTTCACGGGAAGTTTCTGAACAAAAGCACTATTTTCTCACCCAAATCTCAAACGGTAAAAATGAATTGACGAAAGCCCTTTTTATAAGTTTTTTGAATAAATGAATTGTAAATTTGTTTATGTTTCACTTTAGAAAGGTAACTTTTGCAACATTTTTATCCATTTCAAACAGGTATGAGTAATGTTTGCAATTTTTGTTCAGGATAACGGATTGTTCAGGCGAAATCGATCATTTTCGATGAAAAAAAATAAATTTAGAGTCACCTTTAAGCTCTTTTCTGACTCCTAAAACATGAAAATATCGCCGAGTTTTTCTTTTTAAACTCGTTAAAACAAAACTAAAAAGACAGTCCACTTACAGCTCTTTTTCTGACCGTAAAAACATGAAAAGATTGTCGGATTTTTGTCATTTCAAATTCGATATTGGTTATAAAACGACGTGTCGTTGATCGCTTTTTTACTTTTTCGGATCAGGGGCACTAATTACGAAAATTACTCCTTGTTCGTAAAGATCAAGCAGTTCTCTCAAGTATTATTTTATACTTTTTCGGGCTTGGGAGACAAATTTACGAAAAAGGTCAACCCTGGAGTCTTCTTAGTTTTTTCAGACTCTCTAAAAATTGAAAAACGCCGAGTTTCTCCTATACTGGACTCGTTAAAATTTAACAGTGAAGGACCTGTTCAATTACAAACAGGAACGAACCACTCCTTCTTAGGGTTCGAATTTAAAATAAGTGGACTCATCCGAAGGATGAGCTTATAATCAAGCAAATGTTATCCTCCTCAAGCTTGTCAAAAATAAAGATGTACTTGCCAGAAATGGTGGGGGAAAAGAGAGAAAAATGAGCCCGTTTGTCATACTTTGTAACCACTCTTGAACACGACACTTTTATTCACCTGGGTTGGAAAATCCTTTGCCTAATAGTTGATCAAACCACATTTGAAAGTCTTCAGCTGGTTTCTGGGTATTAACTTTGGGTCAATTGTCACCAAACCATCTGCTGTGTCGTTATGTGCTCAAGAGGTCACTGCCAATAAAGCCATTCATCTACAAAATATCTGTCATCCATCTTGACCATCCCTGAGTCAGTCCTTGCAACTAAATTTCTTCAACTTGATCTATGATTTCGTGTTGTGGGCTCACCTACGATGGATCGCTTTCTATCGACTTCAGCTCATTATCTAGAAATATGATCTAGAAATCGTCAGTACCTTGGGATTTGCATGCCTCAATGGCAGGTTTCTCGCCTTTGATGACAGGTTGCATCATTGACCTTCGATCAAAGGATTCCGTGACATGTTCGACATCAACACATCTATTCACATCTCATGGATTGTACTGGGTACTTTGAGAGCCATTGACATCACTGGTGGTTTCTCTCACACTTGTTAACAATTTACATCATTGACTGGTAATCAAGTGGTTTCTACCATGTTCGACTTCAACACATTCATTCGCATGGATAGAATCGTACTGTTTCGGGAAGTAGAAATGAAGACCCTGGATCTAGTTTCTGCAATCCAGGCTACGAGAAATTTTGTATTCATTATATTGTGGACTATTCATAAACAGATGGTTGCGTCCATACTGTGTCTACATGAGTATATACTTGTGATGTATTACAAGATCATTCCTATATCAGAGCAGTAGTTAGTTTTCTAGTTCGGTTTCGATCTGAGTATGGGAATGCCTACCTCAGCGATGATATGATCTCATATATATATCTTGCATTGAATTTTTTTTTACAGGTTCTGACCGGGCTCTCCACAAGATGATCCTCGAAATGATAAAGTACTTCACTCTTCCTAAATGATAAATGAAATCCTCATCTACTACAGACTTTGCACTTTAGGGGGCAATCTGTTACACAAAAATATCATCACCATGATTATTTGCAGTCAGTATGGGTCTATCATCACTTGTACTGTCCTCCTAAGCAAGTCTCAGACCTCAGCTCTTCAAGTCAAGCTTTGAAAATGAGAGAAAGACATTGAAAATCAACAAAGCTCTGGTTCCACACTTTCTCTCACTGTTGCCTGTGGTCCCGCACCCCCTGTTCACAAAAACTGCGGACCTGCCCACTCTGTCCCTAAAGGAGTGGGTGCGGACCCCTGTGAAAGTCAAAAAGGCACAAGTTTATTCTAAAAAACTCACTTTGGGTTAATTCTAGATGATTCTAGAAGGAATTTTGACGTGGATTGGTCGCTCTTAGGTGGTTCATGCATCCCAAAAGAGAAGGAGCTAATCCCTTGATGAGAGGAGCTATCCCTTTGAAGGAGGGCTTTATCCCTTTGAAGGAGGACCTAGTAACTTCCCTCCATTGCACTATAAATTAAGGCATTGGGCTGGTTGCTAGGGAGGTTAGAAGCTGAACATTTTTTAGGGTAAATTCTGGTGGAATTGAGACTTCCTAGTTAAGCTTGAGAGGAGAGATCACATACCTTTTTGGCTTCATTGGGAAGAGAGTGAAAAGTAGAGGAGACTTCTTGTTGGACCCTGGGAGGAGATTGTACAACATCAAGGCATAGGTTGTAAAGTTCTTCTTTGATTTGAATTAATACAATCAGATTCATTTTTCTCAACAAATTGTCTTATGTCATTTGTTTCATGAATTCCTTGATCATCATGTTAGGTATGCTTTATGATATTGGCTTTTCAGGTGCTATTTAATTTGTTTTCTTGTTTGTGTTTGCAGATTCGCAACAAGGGAGCTCATTTGGATCAAAGGAGCGAGGCTTCCACAAATTTGCATTGGACCCAAGGTAGGCCTAAACACTTGTTTGCCTTTGTTTATAAATGCATATTTAGAGAAATATAGTTTTTGATTGGCTTGCTTGTCACTAGATATCGTTAGATTCTAGGAAGGTCTATCTTGTCCGCAAGATCGACTCATTCCGTGTGACAGCATCCAAAGCACAATTTTCTTCATCAGATGCCTTTGATGAAGATCCGTCCCTGGTATTCTGCCTGATCTCCTCTTGCACAAGATCCGACCAAAGTCTCTCCCATCCTTGCAATTTCTCCCAACCATTGACAGAGTCCTGATAGGAATGCCAACTCTTCGAAAGACCAAGGAGAGCCAAGCTCACCAAGTCCTCATCATCAACAGTCACCCCTACACTTCCCAGCTCATCCCGGCATTGAGTGAACTTTGTGAGATACTTGGGCATACTGTCTCCTTTCTCACACTTAATGTTTCTGAGTTTATCCTTGAGCGCCAACTTCCTCTGGTCGCTCTTGCTTTGGAATAGATCTGTCAATGCTTTCCACATCAAGTATGGAGAGCCTTTCCATGCAGGCTGGATACAATGTGATCCTTCATGCCCTCCAACAGAATCCTTCGACACTTTGCTGTCTTCTTTTTCCAAGCCTCATTGTGAGCAGCATCAGTAGGCTTTGGGACCTCAACATCTATGAACTCCTTCAACCCATTGTCATCTAACACCGCCTTCATCCTGTCTTTCCATGCAATATAATTCGAGCTGCCTTCAAGGGCATACTCCAATCGCAATCCGTTGAAAGACATTTCAACTTTGACACCAAGAAAACACTGCTGCAAATTCGAATTCCACCAGCTCAAAACTCAACCGCTTCTGATCTAAAATTCATGAGAACAAAGTATTTCTCGTACAGAGATTGAATGTATGGGCATTCACCGGATATCTCACCTTCCAAAAGAAGGATGAATCCAGAGGCTACCTGGCCCGATTACAGACTCTGCCTGAAGAAATAAAATGTAATCACTTTCTGAATAATAGATCTGATGATCAACTCTCCTCTGATACCATGTAGAAATTTTGAATAATATGACACTTATTCACAGAGATTATCTTGATTATGCACTATTTGCGGAATGCATGCATAATACATAACCTCCTCTACTATTGATCATCAATTTGCAGTATTCAGAAACAATTGCATGCGCACATTGAAGCATCAATCACACATATTAACACAGTATATCACGGGGAAAGCATACAGCCGAAAACCCCCAACTATCTGTATATTATAATGATTGAGAACATGTAACAATACATAGTACAATACTCCTCACAAGTACTCAATACTATCTCCACCTGCTACACACAAACTAGCTTAGATCTGAATCAATCACAGGTTCAAATCTCCTCTGCTGCTTGCCTGCCTCCACTGCGCAATCCTGCATGAGAATAATGATGAATGGCTGATCCAAACTCATTTTCCTTGGCTTAACCACGTAATCCTCATTGGCAATACTCGATCCATGCATGTGCAAATCTCATGCACAACTATAGTCACAACTGACAGCTGTCTTGCCCTTTCACTCACCTCTAACACCTGTCTCCACTGAACTGTCCATGCACTGAGTTAACTGATGTATTCTTTAGTTGCTTTATGAGTTAATAATTAGTGAATTAATTAATAATTAATTCACATCACTCATCACTAGTGTATTCTGCAGTTAGACTAAATACAACTAGTTCAACTAAGTCAAATTGAACACAACTCCATCAACTCCTCAATCAACTCCACCAAAACTCAACCACATGAGTTCTAACTGAAGTCCTGCATGCAATAGCTCAACTGACCCACAAGAAAAGCGTATTTCCTTCTGACAGTTGCATGTGCCACATCCGTAGCTCGAACTTAAGTGCTCCAAGAGGATAAGATAATGTTTATAGTCTAAATATTATTAAGAGCTAATAATATTCGACTGTTCTATTTTTAGCCTGGCAGTCTAAAAATAGAATCTGCCCATATGTCTAAAAATAGAAGTCCATCTATTTTTACCAACATGACCAATCATCCACAAATAGCATCCTGCAACTCATAGACCATGATCCATATGTCTAAAAATAGACTTTGTGCCAAAAATAGCCCGCGGGCCCACTTAGTGAAGGCGACTTCTTTCCACTAAGCTCCATCATCTTGTTGCATTTTCAACATAGCCAAACCTTCGCGCTCTGACATTGAGTAATTCTTCTTGGCCTTTGAAAATTTCCTACTTGTGAAGGTTGTAGGGTGGTCCATCTCTCCTTCACTGGCCTATGTTAGCATTGTGCCCAACGCAATGTAAGAGGCATCAACATGTACATGGAATTCTTTTTTCCAATTTGGGAAGACAAAAATCGGCACAGTGACCATCTTCTCCTTCAATACATCTAAATTACACTGACATTCTTCATCCCAACAGAATGTAGCATCCGTCTTCAGCAGTTTCTTCATGGGCGCGGTAATCTGAGCATAAGCCTTGATGAACTTTCTGTAATATCATGTATGTCCAAGCATTTCACGCAGCTTTTTTTACACTTCTTGGGGCCTCCAAATTCACAATTACCTCAATCTTGGTAGGGTCCACCATCAATCCTTGTTTGCACACCACATGACCCAACAAGATCCCAAAGGGGACACAAAATAGACATTTCTTCATATTTAGTGGAATCTGGTATCTGCAGCACGTATCCAGTGTCAGGCACAGACTTGCTAAGTGGCACTTTACTAGACCGAACATCATCTAGTCATCAAATTACACCTCCAAGAACTTATGAATAAACTTTTTAAATGCTGCTATAACCATGTGAGAGAATATTGCAGGCGCATTTTTAAGTCCAAATGGCATGACAGTGTACTGAAAGCAACCTAATTCAATTGTGAAGGTTGTTTTGCTCCTATCCTAGGGTGCAATATTGATCTGATGGTGCTTTGAAAACCCATCAGTGAATGAGTAGGCCTCCTTCCCCCAACATTTTCCAATACCTCATCAGTAAATGGTGTCAGAAAAGGGTCGTGGACGTAGGCATCATTAAGCTTCCTTAGATCTACGCAAATCCTTAATTACCCCTTCTGTTTCTTTTCTTGAACCACCATCGGGCTCACCTAATCAGATTCTTCCACAAGTTCGATAATGCCTACCTCAAGCATCTTATCCAACTCCAAGTAGACCATTTCCTTGTATTTGGGATTAAGGCGATACCGCCCTGCTTAATGGGCTTCGCATCTAGTTTCAAAGTGATTTTCATCACACCCAAATCACCTATGATGCCTTTCAAGTCCGAAAACTTCATAGGAAAAAGATCCTAATACTTGCAAAGTATCTTAGCAACTTTATCTACTATGACATCATCCCAGTAATCTTCGATCTTTGCGAATTTCGGCTTTGCTTTAGTACCAATGTTTACTTGCTTGGTTTTCAATAGCGTGGTGATGTTTGGATTCTCTATTTGCAGACCTTCAACTTCGTGATGGCCTTTTTCCTCTAGAATATTGATATTTCTTAGATCCTCATCCTCCCCCTCAGTAGTCACATTATAGCATTCCAGCGCATGGTGTAGCTAGGTGCTCCAGTCTGGCTGAACCAACTCCAAAGGATCCTACGGTATTATGAAGATGGCTAGCTTAACCTCCTACAGAGCTTCATCAATGCTCTCAAACCCATCTTCAAAGATGAAGGTCATTAAGAATCCTTCCCTTAATATATCCCACTTTGTGGTGCCATGGCAGAGCTTGGTTTGCAGGTACCAATTCATAGGGATTGTATCCAAAGTATGATAGAATAGGTGCACCCACTCCGGCTGCGGCTCTCTTCCATAGGCTTTAGTGCATTTTGGAAAATGATCATGTAGATCATTTCTCCCATCATACTTCTTAGTCAGTCGAAATTTTGGATGACCAAATCGAAACCTCATCGTCCTTCTGTAATCTTTTCATTCACCAAAGTTATCTTTGTGCATACCCCACCATCGTGCGAATGTAGCACGCAGTGAAAATATAGTGCTTGGAAGCGATGATCCTCAGGAACTTCTCATTCAAAGGCATCTAAAAACTTATCTTTGTCAATTAAACCATCATAATAGAGTAAATTCCTTACCTCCAATGACACAAAGCACAACAATTTAGTCATCATGTTGTAGCACAATGTAGATACTTCATGCAGCCTATTCTGCCATTGCTCCAATACTTCATCCAAATCTGAAGTACAAGAACTTTCCCGGTCCCATGCAATTTTTCCATCAACTGTTGGATTAATCCAGTCTTGATCTCGCGCAGTTATCTTATAAATCTGATCCAAATCATCATCATTTTCTTCATAGTCATAGAATGGTTCAGTATAGCATGGTCCTTCTACAGGGTCCAACAATACTACAACCTGAAGCGATTTCCTTTCGAATGACATTGTTCTTTTCTTCAAGTTGATGACTCCATTCATATCAATTGGCTCAGTCAATTCTGAGGAGCATAGGGTATGTATTGTTGTTGTCAAAAATTTCTATTACCTCAAAATCGGGTAGCATGCTCGCACCTTCTATATCCACTATTACTCCATGTAGTCATCCCATAGGGATGATCTTTTGCTAGTTGGACATTCTAAGTTGGATCGAATACCACTGCAACACAGGTCTCCCCATTCTCTCCCAGGTCTGTTTAGGCAAAACGTTTGTGTTAGACCCCAGATCCAGAATAACCTGATCCATCTCATAATCGCTTATCTGTGCAGTGAGCCTCATCTTGCACCTTGTTCTTGATTTATGCTTGTTAATCTTTCTGACTACATGGTGTCCTTCAAGAGAATTTTCCTTACCAGCACATTTGTTTATCAACTCCTTCAGGTCTTTCACAGCCTTGCTATCATGCAGAATTTTCATGCAAGTTTCCAAGAACATGGTGAGTACAGAGGGACCAATCTCTGTAGGCACATGGGTTTCTGGTACCTGGTTCTTACTCCGAGAGGTAGATGCCTCAGCGAAGCTTTTCTTGGCTTCCATAAACGTTTCCTTCGTGCGCTCTAGATCAAACTCGCTTTCCTTTTTTGGAGCCTTGCAGACCCATCCACTCTCTTCAAGCTATTTTTCCTTATTATCCCCAGTTGTCACTACGCTTCTCTGCACGATATTCACATTCGGCTCTCATCATGTAATTTATGTGTAGGTTGTTGAGGTTGTGCCTTCTTCTCTTGCATCTTGGCTATCAGCACAGGGCATTCTTCGATAGTGTGGTCAAACTGGCTGGTTGTAGTATTGACAAGATGAGCATGTCTTATTCTGACACTCCTACACGTAGTGCCCTAGTGTCCCACACTTATAACAAATAAACTCTCTGTGACCTCTATCTAGTCCTCCTCCTCCTCGGCCTCATCCTCACCCTTGATATCCTCCACATGCTCCCCTAGTGCCCTAATCTGGGGGCTGAGTTTCCACTTGCATTTGATAGGTAGGAATTCTTTCCATCATCAATTTGTAGCTACGAAGGTGGCGCTCATCGCGGCCCACTGGTTTTCAGAATTCACAAAACCAGTGTTATGGTTTATGAATGAACTTTTGCAGAAAATTACAATTATCCATTTCATTTTTTAAAGCCACCTGGCAAATATGCACCATATCATGGGCCTCACACTTGGTCCTGCTAGAGCTTCCTACCTCAGGGGAATCGGTCCCCCCTATAAGATAATTCGTGAAGATAGGGTAGTGGACTTTATCATGCCCTTGGCTCTTACACTTGAGGCACCAGACTTCCTCATGCACTTCTGACCTAGCCTCCTTCTCTTTTTTCAAGCTATGCAATTCCAAGCAGAGGTTCTACAAATGTGAGCAAATTTGCTGGAATCCCAAAGTTGCATCCTAAATAGGTGTCTCATGCAATCTCATCGCAATTTCCAAGGCTTCCACTTGACTTCCTATCTTTTGTTGTGACAAATAAATCCTTAGGTGGGGCAGAAGCGAGGCTATAAACCACTCAAGGTGTTGGCCATCTGTGAGCTGCATATTAGCTTCACAGATCACACACTTTAACCTTTGATCTAACTCCCAAGGTGTTTCACCAGCGCTCATCGTGATTTCCTTAAATTGAAAGACTGACTACGAGTCAGACTTGGGCCTACTAAACTCCTTATTTAAAGCATCATTAGTCTCTGCTAGCATTGCTAAAGGATGGTCAGTACAATACTTAATATACCATGTCAGCGTGTAGTCCTACAGGGTAGTAACTAAATGTACCTTCTTTATGTTATCATCAGTGATCTGCTGCGTGGTCCATAGCATTTGCAACAAACCAGAACTGATCTATATCATTGCTTCCTATACCCTTGAAAATTGGCAGATTTATTGAATTCAACATGTTGAATGATGGTGGTGGTGGCGGTGGTGTGGGCAAAGGTGTATGTTATGGAGGTGAGGGTGGAGGTGGAGTGGATGGATGATGTATCCACAAAAACCCATGTCTTATCAGTTGGACAACACTCCATGGTGAGGCACATAATGCTCCCTCGTTGTCACTCAAAGGAGGTCCAATCAATGGGCTATATTCAGGACCTGTTTTCTCTTGATTTATAAATATTTGCCCACTTCGCATAGCTCCAAACATCAAGGCAACGACATAACCCTTTTCTCTCATAATAACATCTTAATCTAGGTATTCAAAGACCTCAGATACTTACCTCATGGTCCCTTGAAGAAGCATCACTCTACTTCGTTGTAACTGACTAAGGTATCAACTGTGAACTCTGTAACAAATCCTCCTATAATCAGGTCAAGCCAGTGATCAACAGCGCGCATGATCTTATCTTCAGAAGCTTCCAACCTTTGCACTAGCTCTAGAGTCCACACTACTGGACCATGAACCCTCCACCTTCCTTGGCCGTCTGCCAACTTAGCTATCTGCTCGTATAGTTCAATAACAAAGGTACAAAAGAACATTTTTTGTATTTATGTGTACAAATATCTGTCCAGCCACTGCTTTTTTGTCAAGTGTGGATTTATGTTCTCTTGCGCTGTGAGTTTGTGGATCTTCATATCCAACCACTTCTCAATTTCCTTCTTGGTTGGATTCCAGTGATGCGACATCACACATCTCCTTATGCAAATCCCAGTCCTGGAAACAAAACCATTTTTTGGCTTAATGGTTCCTGACCCAGGTTCAGATTTAATTGTGCCAAACAAAACCCTACACTACTGGCTCTTTCGGTATTAACCCATGTAGCGCAAGCTGAAGTCTCACCCGAAGTAGTATAGGGGGATGCTAGAACCAAGTTTCTGCATCCAGAGATCAATGTGATGTCTCCTATTGCCCTATATTTGCCTTCACGCAAATCTATAAGACCCTAGGGCTCACCACTGCAACTCCCTTTAAACAGCTTCTAGACCTTCACGTAGGTCTACGATAGGTCTTTGTGGATCCTTAACAGGAGAATTAACTACTTATGCACACCATAAATTAACCCTAGATCTGTGTTCACACAGATCTATTTAAGAGCTTAATAAACATAATAGAATATATTATAATCTTCGCGTAAATACTTAACATGCATTGCAATTAGTTAATAAGACTTATCCGATAAAGTTGCGCATCAATACGTTATTATTTCATTGAGGCATTATTTTATCACAACATATATCGCGAACATAAATAACAGAAGTAAACAGATGAACACATGAATTTCTCCAACAGTCTTCTTTATTGATATTCAATATGAGGTTACAAACTCAAACTTCCCTGCGCACTCAGTTGCAGGGGTCTGCGCACTCAGTTGCGGACTCTACTCTAGGCCTCTGCGTACTCAGCTGTAGAGCCTTTTCCTTCTCTACAACTCACTTCTCTATGCTATCTTCTATTGACCCATTACATCTATATTCTTTTTATTATGCTTAGACTTTCTAAGACACACCTATTTATAGCTTTTTGCACACAATCCCATGGTCCTTGGACCATGGGTGGATCTCAAAACCGACTTGACTTTACATAGACAAGGGGCTAAACCCCTTTTGATTTCTAACTATCTATGTGTCGTGCATCCACAAATTGCGGAGACATTACATCTTTTTACCAAAATTTACATCAAGACTTGGGTTTTTAACCCCAAAACTGACCCATGCGATCCTATCCCAACAAGAGTCATGAGGTAAGTCAAAGAGTCAAAGGGGAATGTCAATTGTCTCCCCTTTTGTTATATATATAACCTCATAACTCATAGTAGAGTCTTTTGGGAGCCAAGATTTTGACTAGGCATTGCTTAGAGAAGGCTTGGAGAGTATTGCGACGAGCCTTGTCTTATCCACAGTTCAGAGCGAGTACATCTCTTTGGAGGAGTAGGCAGCGTTGATTGTAATGTTCCACTATTGGGGTTAGTGGTTGTCATGGTGTATGTATGGATGGAACTTTCACTTTATATAATATAATATAGCCAACACGTTTTCATGCATATGTTGTTATTGCAGTTGGACTATTTTGGTTGCTTTAGCAATGTATGTTATTTAACTTACACATTCTTTTATGAACTATTTTGTATATAATTGTATGAATCTTGTTGGAGACGTGTTGTTGGTTTAACTCATCACCTTGGATTGTGGACTACTCCACTTCCATCCCGTGATGTCCTTCTTCTCATGTGTTCCTTTCAAGTTATGTACTATTACATGCTTCTAAGGGACACACTTCCTTTTCCCCTTCATCTGTCATAACCCCCCATGCATCTCTCTTGACTTGTCGCAAGGTCATAAACTTGCTTCCGACAAATATATCACACTTACCTCTGCATGCTACTGCAATTAAGGCATTATTGTACTACCCACTACTGGGACTCCTACTCCAAATGATCTGAGGTTTAGTTGGGACTTCTTACCAGGGATATCCCCTGACATGTTGGCGGGTCCAACATTGTCAACACCAGCATAATAAGAACAAAAATAACATAAACATATCAACCATCCAAATCCACATATACATCAGTACATTTACACATGAAAATCAAGGGTATGAATTTCTCATTAATGAATGAAATGAACCAACCCGAGATGGGACTACCACGTTCCACCCAACCATAGAATGGTTGAGCCAAATATCTCTTCATCCATTCACCCTCCTGCCATATTCCAAGCATGAATGTGGGACCTCATAGAACACATCAATCAAAACTCATCTAGGGCTTCCAAAGGAAATCCACCTCAACCCATCAAATAGTGATTCCTCCTCACAATAGGACATCACAACACCATCATTAGATTGATCTCCATCCAATCCTTCCACGAATTCCAGATTGTTTTTTCCAACCAAGGCTTCTAGGACTAGTAACTCAACTCACAACTGGTGCCAGGCTTCTAGAGTGTTTGTCCAACCAAGGCTTCCAGGTCTAGTAACTCAACCCACCAAGGGATTCCAGAGCATTTTTCCAACCAAGGCTTCTAGGACTAGTAACTCAACCCAAACTATTACAGGGATTCCATGAACTAATAACTCAACCCAAGCTAAGGAAACATGAGAACCAACCAACAACAAACAATGAAAGTAAACCCACAATCACCATGGCTATCTGGGAAATTGCAAGGCTAGGAAATCCACTGTCGATTGAGGAAATCCTCCATTCCAATGACAGATCACAACTAAGAAACCACATCCATATGCCATGCATGCCAAAACTAGTGAAGAAATCATACATGCAACTTGGTAACTGCAACCAAATATGATGTAGATGTTGATCTCGATGCCTTCTTGTGCTTTCCTGCTCTTCCTTTGCCTTCTTGCTCCAAAAATCTAAGTATGCCACACCCTCCAAGAGTTCTCCAAGAAAACTATAAGTATCCAAGAGTATGAGAGAGAGAGAAAATAATGAGAGAGAGCCCCAATGATGAAATGACAAAAGGTTACCAATTGATCCTCAGAAGCCTTTTTATGGACGAGGCCTCTATTTTCTTTATTTTCCTTCATTTTCATCCTCACATGCAACCCGTGACCTTTCACTTCCTTTTTCTCCTAATTTCCATTATTTCCATTATTTTCATAAATAATTGTGTCAAAGATGCCATTTTTCCTTTCCAAAATCTTAGACATTGCCTTTGTCAATCTCCCTAGCCATTAACAATCATAAGTGATCCCATCACTAGGATTTTTCCCAACATCCAGATTGGAATAAGTGTCCCATCAATCATGGTTATTATTTTTCATTTATTAGCTTTTATTCCATGGAATTTTCACCGGGCTTGTTACAAGGATTAGACAACTTCAACAAGAATACTTGTAGGTAACCTAAATTTGCATGCATGATTTCCTAGCTGGTTTGGACATGCATGGATTTGCATGTTGGTGTATGGTTCTCTTGATGTCGGTGGCATGGTTTTGTCGGGCTATGACAATGGTTTTTAGCCTATCCTTTCCTTTTTCTGATGCCATGGTGTTGGGATGTTTACTTCGGTTTTTTAGCTTTGGTTTGTCCGATGGATTTCAGAATCTGGGGTGGAGGTGGTTTCAAGTTTCACTCCCAAAGGCCTAGGAATCCCTTGACCATTTTTGGCGGGATACACAGTAAAGCCTGAGGGAGAAATCTCGATTTACGACCTAGTGATCTGGGTTTGGATTGCAGTAAACCTTGAGAGACTAGTCTCAGTTTAGGGCCTAGTGATCCAAGATTAGATTGTTGTAAAGCCTAAGAGATAAGAACATAGAAAATTCCTCAAGGATAGTGATGGATTCTAGATGGCATTCCAAGTTCGGTTTGGTTGTGATCGGAACACAGATTTTAGTGTGATCATCGTTTGATGAGGGTGGAGGTGGTTTAACCATTGGATTCCCTTAGATATTCTAGGATTGGTTCTTTTGTGAGAGCCCACATTCATGCTTGGAATATGGCATGAGTGTGACTTGCTAAAAGAGAGATTTGGTTCTGCCATGTCTACTGTCGGGTGGTAGGTGGAAGTCCCAAACCTAGTCAGATTTTCCTATGATTAATAAAAGCTAAATTCTCTTACTTTTTCACTTGTATATATATGGATTTAGTGGTTGTGACATCTATGATATTTGTATGGTTTTATGATGGTTATAACCATGGTTATATGACTGGTTCATGTCATGGTTATTTCATGTATTTACTTTTAATTGCTAAATTGTTAGATGCAAGACCTAATTGATGTTATAATTGTTCAATGGATAAGGTGGTGATCCTTCTAGTTATATTTCATAAGTGCTTTCAGTCATTCATCCTTTGTCTTGTATCCTAGATCTATAGGTTGCATTGATGATAAGTGTTTGACAGAATGTTAGTCCCAGCTGGGGATGCTCAGACCTAATCCTGAGGTTGATTTTGATTTATTAGTATTTTCATCATGTCCTTGATGAAGTATGGAGGGTATAACAATTTTTGGGCACAGGCCGAGATTCTGGGCTAGAAAAGTGGCTAAAATCTTGAGGACACTAGAACAAGTCTATTGAAAAGAGTCCATGGACATTGGCACATAGCCTTGTGAGAGCGACTTTGGGTTCTGGACATTGTCATGCCTATAGCATGAGAGATATTAGGGGTTAAAAGGTTTAAAACATCAGTGGGACTTAGGGACAGGATGTCTGAGTGGCTGGCATGTCTCATGAGGTTGTTGTTGTTGATGTGGATGGGTTTGGTTGAAGTGTTCCGTTGATTCCATTTCCTTAAGGTCACCAACGACGCTGAATCCCTTATAGTGACCTCTCTCATCACATGTTTACCCTGGATGGTTGGTTTCTTAGGTATACCTAGGAGGAGGGGGTGTTACACCTAAAACCTTGGATGAGTGAGCCTCTCTAACTGGATACAATCTTTAACCTTTACGAATACATAACTTATCCAACCTATAGAGTAACTTGTCCTAAAGATGGTAGTTAACAGTTTTGTCACCATTGTGCACATGACTTTGACTCTACAACTGTTGAAACACCTCCTTGAAGTCCTTATCCTCTTAATATGCCTCTTTATATGCATCATAGGTGAATGAATCCATGTGCATTAGAGTTCCCAAAGTTGTGATCTTTAATGTGGGTGACCTTGAAAGCTTGTTGGCCAACTTGTTTATGTTCGAAATACTAAGAGGGGGTGAATCAATATTTCACTTCGATTAGTTAATTTTTAACTTTAGAGAATTAAATATCATTAACATCATATCAAAACATAAATAAGCATCACATGACATGAATAGTACACAATAATTTTTAGGTAGAAACCTTTTCGGGACAAAAACCACAGAATCCTTTTAATATATGTCTTGAAAAATTACATCAACAGGAAGCACCAACTTCCAAGATTTACAACACCAATTAAAAGAGGCATTAACCCCTTGGTTTACTAGTAATGACTAGAAGGAGGCTCTGACCCCTTGGTTTATCAACTCCAACTGACTGTCCATGCTCCAACACCCTGACTTTATCAACTCCAACTGAAAGGATGCTCCAACACCATGCACAGGCATCAATCACTACAATGGTCTTTGGTTTGATATAGCAAGGATATTTGAAAATTAGATGAAGATGCCATTGAGGCTAGATTTGTAATATTTATCTAGAAAAAGATTAATGAATAAAAAATGGTTAAGCACATTGTTAGTGTTTTTTACCTTCAAGCCTCCACATTTAATTTCTCGTGTTTATATGATGATATCATTGTTTATTTTACAACAAATGATCTATCATTTTTTGTTGTGTATAGTTCATTAACATTATTAAATGATATAGGTCATAGTTATTATTGGGTTTTTGTATAGTCATGTGATTCATGAAGAATGTGTAGAAGTGGTCCATTATAAAACTTTGACATTGTATGGGATGGTTCCTCCTACATCACTTTCTCACACCTACACATAATTAGTACCACTATTTCCTTAAACATTTTATATTAAGTTACATTTGAAGTAGTTGATTTTCTTTGAATTTTATACATTTGTACTTAATTCAATAACATCATTTTCCTTTCTCTATGTTTTCCTTTGTATTTTTCAACTCGCTTTAAAATTTCCTTTATAAGAGTAGTTCCTTTAGTTTTCTATGATTTTCTCACAGTTATATCAAAAGACATTTGCTACTAGTGTATCTATATAAATCAAAAGGTTGGAAAATGTATATAGGTATTAAAACACTTACCTAATGATACTTATCATGTTGCTAAACTTTAAGAAAATCGTAAGAACTAACTAAATTATAACTTTGTTTTAGATTATTATTATCATTAATTATAAAAATAATTAATATATGAGTTAAACATATATACATTTAAGAAAAAACAAGCACAAGATTCTTAACCATAGGGATTCACCGCAAATTTACCATGGAAAGTCGTAGCATATAAATAGAATTTGTTACAATACCATGAGGCCAATACCATGGCTTACTAATACTATATGCCCAAAAACTATAACTAATGTTAATATGATATATGCTCATTTGACCCTCTTTTTAATTAATCAATTTAATTAAAAATGAAAAAGAGCATAACTAGATTTGAGATAATTATCGACCTTTAATTTGTGGTTGGTGCTAAAAGTATTCTAAAATATTTATAAAAATTAAATTTATATCATCCACCTAATAATAATAATAATAATAATATAACATTATTTATACAAATTTTTTATTTCCTTCTCTTATTCTTGTTTTTGGTAAAATTTGTAAAATAAATATATCAAATAAACCTAAATTATTAGATCTAAAACATTAATCAACCTCATTTCTAAGTGAATCTAAGTTTCACTTTTTCATCCAATATTATTCTCCAAAGTTATATAAATTAAAATAATTAACGCTTAACACTGTTTTTTGAATTTAAAAAAATATATATATTATTATTATAATAAATAAATAAAAATAGAAACATTTTGCTTTCCACGAACAAATAAATACACATCACAGTCATCCTTAAATATATTTGGAAAATAAGAGATATATACATGATCATCCATCCATCCATTGATCATAAATTATACATTATATGATTAGAGATATCATAAACTTGATATTATAAGATTAAAAATGTTATAATTTTTTTCATATATATTTAATATTAATATAAATTAAATAATCAATAAATATTAGTAAATATCAAAATATATATTTTATGATATATTTTATGTTTTTATTTTTTTATTAAATTAAATTTTATCATTATTATTACTATTATAAAATATATACAAGTTATATGTATATTGAAAAAAATCATGAAGCAAGATTTGTAATTATGAAGATTCGCTCTCACTTTATCATGAAGATTATTATTTTATAAATATGTTTAATTACAATACCATGGGCCAATACCATGGTTCACTAATACCACATATCCAAAAATCCTTATCTTTACGAATAAGGAGAAAATTTATTAGACATTTCGACCACCTTCTTATCAATCCCTCTCCCTAGGCATGACTCTAGCGATTTATTCGTCTTTTGATCATTATTTGTTTAGCATTGACTAGTGCAAATTATAAGATTTAACTTTAAAAATGAATAAATTATTTTTTCTTATTATTGAAAAAAATAATTTGTTAACATTTAATTGGACAAAAAATTGGATCTTTTATTGTAGGCTTGGTGTCATATGTCCCATGTCACTGATAAATTTTGTTAACCCAGTATTTACAACCAGCATGCTTTTGGAAATAACTCTTTCAGTGGCTCGAAGTACTCTGCTTTCATGTTACCACTTGCTCATACGTGACAGTTTTTAGTACAAGAGATAAGTTTGATTTTATTGTTTCTATGTCTATCGCTCTTGAGCTTTACAATTTTGAAACCAATAGAACACATTATTTCCTTTTGTGTAACAACAAAAATGAGTTATTGCTTCGTTTTCTTTATCCTTTGTCACTTCTCAATACGGCTATCATGTTTAGCGACTTAGAGAGGTTATTGTTGGTTGTGGTTCTCTTGCTAGAAATAGCTCAGGTATGGACACCAATTCCTCTTTGATTGTTCTTTCGATCCATGCTGATATAATTAGACACAACTTGTCTGTTGTTACCTTCAAGAAGTTTGCAGAAAGATTATGTGAATTAATAGGGGATGATCTCATGTGTGCTTTCTTCTTGAACTCCTTTGAGGAAAAGGAGCATATAAAGAATTGTGAAATTGCCATCATATATTTCATAGGAATTTCCTAGATAAGTGGCTTGATCATCATCAGACGAGGTTCCTTGTTATGAAACCAACTCACAAAAAGATAGAAAAGATAGACAAATGCCTTCAAAATAAGCCTCTTTGATGGGGAAACCTCCTTTACATTACACAAATGAACAATTCTTGGATGATACAAATGACAAGACCTCCTTTCTATATATAGGAGTCTAAGGGGTCATAATATAATCAGAGCTGACATAACAATAATAATGTAAGGGCACAATAATAACAATAGTGGGCTTCTATGGGGCACAATAATAACAATATGGGGATTGCATGGGCACAACAATATAATAACGGGGTTGTACTAATAACAATAATGGGTTACACTAGTAGTATAGGGATCTAACATGCCTTCTCTCTATATATTTTCTTATGCCAAATAGAATAGCTGATAGCTAGGTGAGTAAACCATGGGTTGTCGATCTGATGAATTTTATCTTCAATGATGATTTAGTAATTTCGTCATTGATCCAAAATTGATCTAAGACAAAAAATAAGGTATTACAGACTCATGTACATAGATGTGCCTATGTTATTTTATGCAACGGATCGATAAGATTGTGAAATACACAGGAAATGAAGCAATTAAGGAAAGCATAATAAGCAACACATATAAACACAACAAGTTTAATAAGGAGTTCACCCAATACTCCTAGGCTATGTCTCCTGGTTTAGCCTTCAATGGTGGCCTCTCTATTATGTTTTCTAAGAAGAGCTTTTACAATGGTGAGCTCAATTTGAGTCTCACTCAACAAGTATAAATTGGTAAGACTGTACTTGGATCCCCCAAGTCTCTAGAGTACACAGACTCTCCTTACTGACTCTTGACCTCTATTGGTCACAGTAGTATGAGTCCAATCTGAGACTCATACATGACAGGCATTACAGAGGGGTGCGCTTGAACCTCTCAAGCCTTCTTTGGAGTACACAGACTCTCTGACTCTCTCTGTCTCTATCCTAAACTCTAGCTCGATGCTTCCTTTGCTTCTGTAGGTCAGCTCAGCTTTTTCTCTCTGCTTTCAACTTACTGCCCTTAACTTAACTTCTCTCTCTGTCAGATTGTGGCTTTTAAGCCAATTTGCTTCCTGACTATTCGTTTCCGCTTCCTGGCTTTTCGGTTCCCCTGCCTCTGTCCATTTGAATTCCTCTATCCTACATCATCAGTCACTACACAATGTCTCACACGGAGGTGGCCACCTATTTCGTAATGGATGAGTGTCAGTTCTCTTGGACATATTTGAAACAGCAGTTTTTTCTGTTAACTCCAAGAATGCCCGCAAAACACGACCTTTTGCCAATGCATCATACATATCAGACTTCAAATCCTATGTGACCTTGCTTTATAATCTTTGTCAAATCTAGTCATCCATCGGAACACGTCTCCGCCATTGATCTGGGGGCCCCAGATCCTATAGTTTTCGTTCATATCGGGCGGCTGAGTAGCATGATGTTTACCCATCCGATGTGAGCGGTTTTCTCTCTCTTCCCTGGGACACGTGGCAATCATTGTATGGCATCGGGCGGAACTCGGTTGAAACCACTTACTGCTCGAATTCTTCTGATATCCTGTTGGTTTTGTGGAATCCCACTCCGACAAAACCAAAACATTATTTTCCACATTTTATAGTTATTTCGGGTCTTGGTGCTCGGGGCCTTCCTTCTCTGAGAGGTTTGCCCTGTGATATGCGATTAGCTAATCGCATATTTGAAACTACCTCGGTTGCTTAAAATTATCCCTGCATTTGCTGGTTGGTGTCAGCGCACGTTACCATGTTCTGTCGTTCTACGCGCTAAATCAACGACGCTCGTTGATCTGCATTGATCACAATTCACAACTGTTATGCAGATTCCTCACGATAGCTTGATATTTTTAAGACTTGAATCTTTGGTATGATTTTTAAAGAGTTCATGAAAACTTAGAGAGTGTTCTAGGATCCATTTTAGATCACGCCTTCCCACTGAAAAAGCTTTTGGACCACCAAAAGTTGGTTTTTAAGCATCAATCAAGTGAGGGTATATATTCCTCACTTGCCCAATTTCTATCCATCTTGCATTGCTTGGTTTTGAACCTTTGAGTCCAATCCTGAGGTACTCAACATCCCCTCTATGCATAGTTCTTACCTTCTTGTCCAGAACTGTATCTTCCTACAATTCATTGAGATATTCAGGCAACAGATCATTAATATAAGGCAATTGACTCTACTCTTTGGGATCTTCAATCAATGAAGGTTCAAATATTCTCAAGCTTTCTGCATTAACTACTGAATAGATGTGCATGTAAGCTGGAAAATCAAGGCGAAAAGAATTTTCACTGATTTTCTCAAGAATCTTGAAAGGTCCATACCTTATTGGCTTCAGCTTCTTACCTTCACCTTGCATTCTGTCTTTGTTGATATATAGCCAAACTTGATCACCAACTTGGAAACTATGCTCAATCCGATGCTTATCATGCCTTGCCTTGTACATGGCTTGGCTCTTTTCCAGCTGTTCCTGTACTACCTAGTGAATCTCTTGGATTTGTTCAATGAACTTGGTTGCCTTGTCCACATCACTATGTCCATCAACCACTATGTCTTTACCAAAGACAAAATCCAAGGGAGACCTTGGTGTGAAACCAAAGAAGGTCTCAAAAGGAGATCTCTATGTAGAAGAATGTTTAGCATGGTTGTAAGAATGTTGCACATAACATAAATGTTCATCCCAAAGCTTGGGATGCTTGTTGCAATAGCCTCTGAGTAACTGGATCACTGTCCAGTTGACCACCTTTGTTTGGCCACCTGTTTGTGGATGAAAGGTTGTGCTCTTCTTCAGTTTGGTGTCCATAAATTCCCATAGACTTGACCAAAACTTCCCAAAAAATCGGGAATCTCGATCGGATACAATGGAAGTGGGTAATCCAAAATGAACCAATACATGCTGAAAGAACAACTTTTTTGTTTGTTCAGCTGTAATCTATTTGTTACAAGGTATTAAAATACACATTTTGCTAAACCTATCCACAATAACATATAAAAAGTCATGACCTTTTCTAGATTTAGGCATTCCCCCAACAAGGTCCATGGAAACACTTTCCCAAGAATGAGAAGGAACTGATAGTGGAGTGTACAAGCCTAGTTTTCTATTGTTGGGATTGATTTTAGCACACATGGTACACCCTCTTACATATCTAGAAACGGTTTCATTCATTTTTGGCCAATAACAAAATCTTTGCAGTTGTGCAACTGTTTTACTTAGTAACCCCAAAGTAATCTGATAATAGAGAAGTGTGTGCTTCTCGAATTATCTTTACTCTTTCGGTTTGAGGAATGCATAAATTTCCAAAATGATACAAGAGTTGGTCCTTAACATGATAATCTAATTCTTCTACTTGTTTGCCATGACTTAAAGTTGCATATATATCTTTGAAATCTATATCTTGAGCATACTATTCAATGTAGCTTTCATGCAATACTGAGTTATGCTTAAGTATAGTAGATGCATTTACGATTGGTCTGTACAACATATCTGCAACTTTATTGTGTATATCCTTTTTATATCTGATGACAAGATGAAACTGTTGTAGAAAACCCATCCACCTATAGTGTCTTGATTGCTGCAACTTAGTTTGTGAGTGTAAATATTGAAGTGGTTGATGATCAGTATGTATAATTGTCTCTTTGCCCATTAAATAATGTTTCCACTTTTTCACACTTTGTACTAATGCATACAATTTTTTATCATATGTGGGATAATTAACTACTGCAGAATTAAATGTCTCAGAATGATAACATATGGGTTTACCGTGCTGCATCAACGCTACTCCCATGGCATAGTCACTGGCATCCATTTCAATCTCAAAGGATCTTTGAAGATCGGGCAGTGCTAGTGTTGGTTCTGTACTAATCTTTTCTTTTAAGGTGTTGAATGATTTTTGCTATTTGCCTCCCCACTGAAACACCTTGTTCAATCCTGTTAAAGCATGTAAGGGAGCTACAATCAAGGAAAAGTTAGCAATAAACTTTCTCCAATATTGTGCTGCTCCTAGGAAGCTTCTAACTTCGGTAACAGATTTGGGCTTAGGCCAGTTCACAATCACTGCAACCTTAGAGGGATTTATCTTCAATTCACCACCCCCTACAATATGACCCAAATAATTCAAAGACGTTTTGCCAAATTCACATTTTGATAGCTTAACATAAAGCTTTTCTTTTTTCAAAACATCTAGAGTCTGATTTACATGCTTCAAATGTTCTTCCCATGTTTTACTAAATATAAGAATGTCATCTAGATATACAATGACAAAATCATCAATAAAAGGCCTGAGTACATCATTCATTACTCTCATGAAAGTAGCAGGAGCATTAGTTAAGCCAAAAGGCATAACTAGCCACTCATACAATCCCTGCTTTGTTTTGAAAGCAGTCTTCCATGCATCTTGCTCTGCAACTCTGACATGATGGTAGCCACTATGCAAGTCCAACTTGGAAAAGTAAACAGCTTCTTTCAACTGATCTAATAGATCATCTATGCGAGGAAGGGGATAACGATTTTTGATCGTTATCTTAGTCAGTGCTCGGTAGTCAATGCACATTCTCCATGAGCCATCTTTCTTTTTCACCAAGATAATTGGAGACCCACATGGTGATGTGCTAGGTCTTTTGAACCCTTTCTCGAGCAGCTCCTATACCTGCTTCTTGACTTATACATTCTCTAAAGCGGACAACCTGTACATTCCGATGTTAGGCAATGGAGCATCTTGCTACAAATTAATATCATGTACTATTTCCTTTTTGGGTGGCAGACCTTTAGGTTAGTGAAATAGCATATCATATTCTGAAACAACTTTTTCTAAATCAGATTGTTGTTTAGCATTACAGCCTTCAAATACATTGGTTTTATCAGGTTTCTTTTCCTTTACAACCATCAATAAAAATTGTTTGCATGAATTTACAATTCTTTTCATCTGCCCTGAGTTTATGAGAGTATAGTTATTATTGAGTTTATGAGCTCTTACAATATATTCAATTCCATCTTTAACGAGTTGATACTTGTTTTCAGCTCTATAGAAAATGGATTTTCTATCATACAAGTAAGGACTTCCTAAAACAATTCCACATATATCTAGAGGAACTATATCTAACTCAACCTCATCTACAAATGCTGACCCAAAAGAAAACCTAAGTTTACATTGTCAAGTCACTTGTAGCTTTGCTTTATCACATAACCAACCCAATGGATATGGCTTCTTGTGAGGTGTGGTTAGTAATCCCAACTTCTTTACGATTGCTTCAGAAATTAAGTTTACTTGTGAGCCACTATCAAACAAAGTATCAATCTTTTGATGCTTGGAAATAACTCTAATATGAAAAAGCTCATGTCTTTTCCTCTCATTTTCTTCATTATCAGTGCATTGTGCAAAATTACTAGTAGATGCTTCAAAATTTTTACCTTTTATACCTGTGGTTGTGATTGTTGTTTCATCCCCTAAGTCTAACACCAAATCTTTCTTAATAGTTGCAGAAGCCTTCTTCTTTTTTCCATCGAACTTCTTGGGCCTCAGCTCTAGATGCAGAATCCAACAGTGTTCGTCATCATGCCCATCCTTCTTGCAGTGAGTGCATGAAGGTTTGGTCTTTTGTACAACATTTGTCTTCCTCTATTTCCATTTCTTCTTTCTCTTTTCCTTGTTCTTGCTTGCAGTGGGTTTTGATGATCCCCCAACTTCCGGGTTCACATTCTTGCCTCTAGCCTCTAGATGTGTATCCTGAACAGATACCTCAACTATGCTAGTAGGATTAAACATGAGAATGGTGTGCTTTAAATAGTTGTGTAGATCACCTATATACTTCAGCAGAGTTTCAGGTGACTATAAAGAAATGCCTAGAATCAAAGCTCTTTTTCTAAATTCTTGGGTGTAGCCTTGTACACTTTGCTCTTTTAATTGGCGAAGAGTTTGCCAACTCATCATAGCTTGTTGCATATAAGCTAGTGGATAGAATTTTTTTTTAATTGCAGAAACAAATTCACTCCAGATAGAAAGGATTTTACCATGCTTCTTCATGTCAACTTGTGTTTTGCCTTCCCACCATACCAAGGTAGTGCCTCCAAGGCATAGGTTGGTCAGCTGAATCTTACTTTTGTCTGAATCAATGCTATACACCCTACAATACACATCAATCTGTCTAATCCAATTATCCAACTTCTTTGTATTCAACTCTCCATCATATATCGACAAATCAAATTTAACATGTAATTTAATCAAAGATGTTTTCTTTTTATTTTTAGGGCTATTAGGATGTGTGGGAAGCTTTTCTTCTTTCCCTTTGCCTTTAGAATGGTCATTGAGGAGAGATTCTTCTGTTCCTTTATCTCCTTTGGAGGTTGATGAATCTTCATCTCTACCTTTCTTAAATTCTCTATACATTTCTTCTACCATGGCTCTCATGGTCATGAAACTATACATGAACTGGGAGTCTGATTCCAAGGGAATTTCTTTTGCCATTTTCCTCTTAGGATAGACTCTTCCAATTTCTAGGTTAGCTTCAACCAATTCTCCTTCTCCTAATTTGAGCTTTGTCCTAGTTAGCATTCAACAAAAAAATCTAGCACAAGCTTGTCTAACCTTAGCAACCTAAAGCTCTGATACCACTTGATCCGAAATTGATCTAAGACAAACAATAAGGTATTACAGACTCATGTGCATAGATGTGCCTATGTTATTTTATGAAACGGATCGATAAGATTGCGAAATACATAGTCAATGAAGTAGTTAAGGAAAACATAATAAGCAACATATATAAACACAACAAGTTTAATAAGGAGTTCACCCAATACTCCTGGGCTACGTCTCCTAGTCCAGCCTTCAATGGTGGCCACTCTATTATGTTTTCTAAGTAGAGTTTTTACAATGGTGAGCTCAATTTGAGTCTCACCCAACAAGTATAAATCCGTAAAATTGTACTTGGATCCCCCAAGTCTCTGGAGTACACAGACTCTCCTCACTGACTCTTGACCTCTATTGGTCACAATAGTATGAGTCCAATCTGAGACTCATACATGACAGGAATTACAGAGGGGTGTGCTTGAACCTCTCAAGCCTTCTCTGGAGTACACAAACTCTCTGACTCTCTCTGTCTTTGACCTAAACTCTGGCTCAATGCTGCCTTTGCTTTTATAGGTCAGCTCGGCTTCTTCTATCTGCTTTCGGCTTACTGCCCTTAACTTAACTTAACTTCTCTCTCTGTCAGTTTGTGGCTTTTAAGCCAATCTGCTTCCTGACTATTCATTTCCGCTTCCCGGCTTTCCGGTTCCACTACCTCTGTCCATTTGAATCCCTTTGTCTTGCGTCATCAGTCATTGTATAACGCCTCACAGGGAGGTGGCCACCTATTTCCTAATGGATGAGTGTCAGTTCTCTTGGACATATTTGAAACGACCATTTTTTCCGTTAACTCCAAGAATGCCCACGAAACACAACCTTCTGCCAATGAATCATCCATATCGGACTTCAAATCCTATGTGACCTTGCTTTATAATCTTGTCAAATCTGGTCATCCATTAGAACACGTCTCCACCGTTGATCTGGGGACCCCAGATCCTACGATCGTCGTTCATATCAGGCAGCTGAGTAGCATGATGTTTACCCGTCCAATGTGAGCGGTTCTCTCTCTCTTCCCCGGGATGCGTGGCAATCGTTGTATGGCATCGGGTGGAACTCAGTTGAAACCGCTTACCGCTCGAAGCCCTTCTGATATCCTATCGTTTTGTGGAATCCTGCTTCGGTGGAACTGAAACATTATTTTCCGCATTTTATAGTTATTTCAGGTCTGGGTGCTAGGGGCTTTCCTTCTCTGAGAGGTTTTCCCATATCGGAAACTACTTCTGTTGCTTAAAATTATCCCTACATTTGCTAGTTGGTGTCAATGTGCATTACCATGGTCCGTCGTTCTATGCGCTAGATCGACGGCCCTCGTTGATCCGCGTTGATCACAATTCGCAATTTTCATGAGGATTCCTCCCGATAGCTTGAACTTTTTAAGACTTGAATCTTTGGTATGATTTTTAAAGAGTTCATGAAAACTTAGAAAGTGTTCTAGGATCCATTTTGGATCAGTCATAGAAGAGAGATTTTTCATGGAAAATATTGAATTGCGTGTTGTATATGTAAAAATAAATTAAAATTTATTGATCAATCTTTCCATACTAGAATATGATGGTACCAAAAGAGCCTAAGAAGAACATGTCTTCTGTTGGTTAATTGGGTGGGTGAACACTTTCTCTTTATTTGTGGAAAAGAATTTAATTATTTTTAAAACATCCACAAAGCTTAATGATTGCTTCTGAGAAATACTATGGCCTATTGGCGACTGACGAACTTTATCTTTGTGACTATGAATAATATTATTAGATTATGAAACTCCATATTATATTTAAGAATATTTTTAATTTGTGTTTCCTAAAGGCTTCATATTTATTTGTTAGAATTTCAATCCAAGCAACCGTTGAGAAATGTAACTAGTATCAGTCTTCATAATTGTATTTGAGTCATGATGTTATATATTTAGCAAAAGTAAGAAAAGGGAAAAAAAATTATAAAATAAAATTTATTTATAAGCACGAGTGGTTTATGTATTTTTGTTTCTAGGTCAAGTGCCCATTGAAGACTTTTAGGGCTGAGTCATAATTCATTGTAAATGTGTAGACCCTTCTTGGGCTCTCTATGTCAAAGAAAAAAAATATGTGTATCAAAATGTATCTAGTTCCTCCTCCACCAAGTATGCTTCCCCATCAAGAAAGTCGGCTCCATTAAAGATGATTCGACCCCATAAAATGTTATATTTAAGCAGAGATTTTGACCTAGTATGAAATCCATATTGTGAAATAATTCAATCTAAAATTTAAGGAAGAAAGAAGTGTGAAATGATTGGAAAGGAAGGTCTACTCCATTACAAGAAGAAAGAAGTCTAGTGAAGTGTAAGAGGATTAAAATTTATTCTTGGTTCTAGCCACACGTGTGAAAGGACTTAAGAAAATGTGTGAAGTCATGGGACTAAATATATAGGCCAAGAAGTTCAGAAATTGCATAGGAGGCTGAAACTCCATTTGACTTGGATATTGGAGATGGATTCTTGTTGACTTTGGAGATATTGACTAGTCTTATTTGGAAGCTAACTTGGTGGATTGGATGCGGTCATACTATTGGTCAAAATGTCTTAGTTGTCTCTTTTCTTTTGGTTCTTGAAGAAAAACTGAGAATTTTTTTGGTTTTCCTCTCCAAGAGAGGTTTTGGCCTTGGCTTCTAGCTACATTTGGTGTCCACTTGTTTTTCATGATCAAGAACACAACAATAATAAGCAGAAGAAGAATTTGATCAATCATGTAAAATAATGACACAAGAAAATATCAAGCTAAGAGAAATCAACATAATAAGTTTCCCTAGGTATTTCCCAACAATATATCAGAGTTAAGGTTAGTGGAGTAAGGTAGCTAGAAGATCACCGTTTGGAGAACAAGAAACTTCAAAATGTATCAAAAGGACCACTAGATTCATAAGATTTGAAGACCAAACTAAAAAATCATAATTTTGGGCATCTTCATAAGTGATAAACACTAAGATTAGGGCCGGAGGCCTAGCGAGAGGAGTGAATGATTTAAAGAATACATGAAGCATCTTTTGAAGGATTCGAAATTATAGCTCCATAAACCAGCGAAGGAAGTATATGAGGTCTAATATCTGAGGAGAAATGTGCATATATATAAAGAGTTTGAGACCTATAAGTGATAGAGAAGCCATCCTAGGAATAATAGAAAAATCACAGTGTGTTTTTGTAAAGTATATTGGGCCACTTGAGAGATCTATTTCGATGGTTGTGGGAGCCCTATCTAAAGGGTTTACAACCTCAATTCTATGCTAATCACTTCAAGTCTAGAAGATTGTACTTGTTTGGAGAAGTATTGAAAACTAGAAAAGGGACCAAATCTACTTCCAAAGGTAGTACAAGACTATCATTAAATATTTATCTATAACACTGAAAGAAGACGTCTATTTGAAGGCTTATAGTAGCACCTACAAGATCGCTCTAACCATAAATCAAGGCTAAAATCAACTTTATTATTCAAGTTATGGAACATTGAAAAGAATCAAGTGATGTAAGAAGCGTCAAGGATATTGCACTAAAGAACCTTGAAGATCATATTAAAAATCAAGATTGGAACAAATACCTCAAGGATGAAATTAGAACAATAAGAGGCATCTAGAAGAATCCTTTGCAACAAACATGGAGGGCTCAGGTAAGAAATCCTTGAGGTACGTATAAATTTTTTTATTATATAATTATCTAATCCTTATTATATTAGGGTTTTGAAATCTCTTTTTTTGGTTCTAGTGCTTGTAATATTGAAAACGTTGTTGCCATCAAAGTTCTTGTAAAACCTAGTCAATTGAGAAACCCTAACCCTATTTTATTTTGTTCCCTCATAGAAGCCCTAGTTTTGGTTTATAGGATTTGTAGGTAGTCTCAAAAGAAATTAAAAGCCCTACTAAGTATAGAATTGAATTTGAAACCCTAGAATTGATATCTTAGGGTTTGGAGTTTGTTAGATCATACTCTTGTACTTGTATACTTTTGGTACTTGTCAAGTAAATATTGAAGACGCATATAGAAATGTTGATATATAAATAGTAGGAAAGGAATCATTCAAGTAGAATATTCCACATTATCATAAGATATAATTATTATTTTTTATTTCCTATATATTTAGCTTTACCTTTGTTAATTGATCATTATCCTTTCCTTGGAAGGACTAAACTTGCAGGTATAGGGATTATGGATAGATTCAGAGGCAGATTTCAAAGGAAAACCTTGTATGATGAAAGAAGCCTTGTTGCAGAAGAAACCCTACTAGGTTTGTGAAAGGAACAACTCAAGGAATGCTTAAAGACTTGTAGCAGATATTCTTCATATAAAAACACACAATCGTTTTAGTTTTACTAACTTTCATGTCTAAGGTTTCACTATAAATATTCTTATGTTGTTGAAGATAATTGACCTTTAGATCAAATCAATCCTTCTCATACTATCTATCCTTTGTTAACTTTGGTAAAACCATAATATTTAGGGTTCAATATAAAACCCTCTCCTACTTAGGGTTTGTTGTAAAATCTAGAACATATAATGAAATCCTAATCTCTTGATGTTTAAGATTTGTTGATATAAAACCCTAGTTTTTTTGGGTTTGTTGTCGTTGTCTACATTTTATGATGAAACCCTAGATTTTTAGGGTTTGATGAATTAGGGTTTATGACAAAACCCTTGTGATTGTTAAACCTAGGAATGAAACACTAGGTGTATATGCTTCCATATGATTGAAACCCTAACTTGGTTGAGTTGTTGTGTATCTTTGGCAATCAATATATAAGGTTTACGTCAAAACCCTAATAGAAATTGATATAAGTCTCTCGGGAATGATAATGAAACCCTAGATGTAATAATGCTTTCATTATGATTGGAATAAATTATTGATATCTAAAGTTTAGTTTTGATGATGGAATCGAGGGCTTGTGACAAAAACCCTAGCAAAGGTTGTTGTGAGAAGTCTAGGATATGAAAATGTAACCCTAGTCGATTGCTTTTCTTTTTGCTATCTAAGTTTAGAATTTGATATTTAGAGTTCAAAGTTTTTTTGGTAACCCTAGATGCTCTCTCTATTATAATTTGATAATCTTAGTTTGACTTTTCATGCTCCTATATATTTCTTCTTGGTTGTACTTGTTGATGAAGATTTGCAGGTACATAGTCTTCAAGATATGGAAGATGCTTACCACGTACTTGATGAATTGATGATGATGTTGAGCATGATGAAAATAGGGAGTTGTAAGAATCTTGATAGCATTAAAGTGTACATTGATGATTAATAGATGACCTTGTTTCCATGTGAGAAGGAATGATCTTCCGAAAGGTTGAAAGTTATCTAATGATATGATGATAAAGCATGTGTGGCTGAGTTGTTGATTGATTTATCCCCTAGTAGAGAAGAAGCTCAGATAAAGAAAGTGTATAACTCCCTAGTTAAGAGGGAGGGAATATTGTAACAGCTATAGTAAATACCTTGGAGAAAGAGTGAGATCAAAGAAAGGCTACAACACTACAGATGGTAATTCATGAGTTGTATTCATGATTAATAAATTTGTGATTGATGAAGTTGTGAACAAGAATTGGATGTTTTGTAAAAGTGTTGAGGCTGAGTTTGGTGTTGTTGGAGAAGTTGAAGAAGAAGTATTTTGTGAAAATATGATGAACTAAGTAACATCAGAATAGTTGAAGACCCTAAAGTTTTGTGCTAGCATACAAGAACAGATACAATAAAGTTTGATATTGGTTGGGGTTGTGAAGCTATTGTACGTGCCAAAAAGTGAACAAGTAATTGATGTGTTGATGAAATCTCTTCCCAACAAGAAATTAGTTTAGTTTAGGAGAATGCTTAGATTGGTGGATATCACTAATTTGGTTGAGAGGAGAGATGAAGTACCATAAAACTGCCTATATGATGGTACTTGGGAGGATAGCATGGCCTAGTTAATATTGAGATCTCAGTTGATGTCTAGATCCCAGAGGGAGGGTATCATGTGGAGCTCAGGTTTAGTATTGATACCTGGATCCTTGTAAGGGTTGGTGTCAAGGCATGGAGGACTAGATGGTATCTATATCTTGTTGGATGGATACCATTGTTGTAGCCTGATGGTACCTATAGTGGAAATTTCCTAGATGACACCTTAGCCCATGTTGAGAGGATACCTTGGTAGTGATGGTATCCCAAGCATTATGTATGTTGTTGTACTCTTTTTAAGAACATTTCAAATTGATATCAACCTAGTACGAGTTGAACAATTATGAATACCTCCCTAGTTAAGAGGGAGTGTTGAGAAATGTAACTAGCATCGGTCTTCATAATTGTATTTTGGTCATGATGTAATATATTTGTCAAAAGAAAGAAAAAGGAAAATTTATTGTAATAGAAAATTTATTCGTAAGCATGGGTTTCATGCTTTATGCATTTTTATTTCTAGTTCAAGCCTCCATTGAAGGCTTATAGGGTTGATTCATAAGTTATTGTTGATGTTTAGAACTTTCTTGGGCTCTTTATGTCAAAGAAAGAAAAATGTATGTGTATCAAAATGTATCTATTTCCTCCTCCACCAAGTCATCTTCCTCATCAAGCAACTCAGCTTCCTCATCAAGCAAGTTGGCTCCATTAAAGATGATTCAACCCCACAATAGGTTATATATAAGTAGAGATTTATAACTAGTATGACGTCAATCTCGTGAACTAATTCAATCTGAAATTTAAGGAAGAAAGAAGTGTGAAATGCTTAGAAAGGAAGGTCTACTCCATTACAAGAATAAACAAGGCTAGCGAAGTGGAAGAGAATTAGAATTTATTCTTGGTCTATCCACACGTGTGGAATGACTAAAGAAAATGTGTGAAGTTGTAGGACTAAAGATATAGGCCTAGAACTTCAGAAGTTGCAGAAGAGGCCGAAACTCCATTTGACTTGGATATTGGAGCTGCATTCGTGTTGACTTTTGAGATATTGACTAGTATTCTTTGGAAGTTGAGTTGGTGGATTGTTGGAGGTCATACTATTAGTCAAAAGGTCTTGGTTGTCTCATTTCTTTTGGTTCCTAAAGAAAATAAGAGATTTGTTTGGGTTTTCCTCTCTAGGAGAGGTTTTAGCCTTGACTTATAGCCTACATTTGGCGTGTATTTGTCTTTGATGATCTTCATGTTTTGGTATTTGTTTTATGATGAAGGACATAATAATAATAAGCAAAAGACAAATTTAATCAATCAAGTAAAAGAATGACACAAGCAACTATCAACATAAGAGAAATCAACATCACAGACTGCCCTAAGAATACGTATTGCAAAATCTCTTTGTTATGCAGGTGTTTGTCTCTATACATAATTTGTTCAAATGCGGTTTTTCCAAAAAGAAAAAAATATATATTGTTAATTTTTTGCTTATTTGTTATATATATAGAAAGAGAGTTGTTCCAAAAAAAATATTGTTAATTTTTTTTTATTTGTTATATATATATAGAAAGAGAGTTGTGATGAACATGAAAATCCCAAGTTATATTCATTAGAGGGTATTTAAACTCAAGTTATTTTTAGTAATATTTCTCTTCAATGCCTGTAAAATGTTATGAAATATGTTAAGAATGAGTCATATATTCTCAACAATGTGATTAACATCTTTTACCGTGAGAAGGTCAACTCAGTTTGGAAGATATCAAACAAATCCTTCTCATATTGCACTATTGATCTGTCTCTATGTAGAGATCATGTCTATCTGAAAATCAACTATTGATATGTCTCTATGCAGAGACCATAAAATCAAAACAAATCACTGGAATTAAGATATTCCTTTCCATCTTGTTTTTCATCATACCAATATTTTTAAAATTATTCCATTGCATTGTTAATCCCTGAGCCCTGAGTAAGGGTAAAGGCAAGGGTAGTAGAGCAATGAGTACACATTTACCTTGTATTAGTTATGCAATTT
The DNA here is from genome assembly GCA_031772625.1 of Pinus tabuliformis. NCBI lineage: Eukaryota > Viridiplantae > Streptophyta > Pinopsida > Pinales > Pinaceae > Pinus > Pinus tabuliformis. The sequence goes on along the minus strand of CM062808.1, from coordinate 415,958,829 downwards.
CATTCCAACCTACATTTTTGTTCCTACTTCCATTTTATTCTTCCTTCCATGTTGTATTTTCTATCTTTTTGTAAAATAAATTTAATGTGCAAGATTTTAATTAAGATTTTGCTATTGTTGGAGGTTTCTATTTGTGAGGTTCGTTATAAATGTTTCTATTTGTGAGGTTCGTTATAAATGAAGACAATAGGTTAATTTTTTGTGCGGTTTCTTAGCAATATTTTAATTTTGACGGCAGTTGTAAATCAGACATTTATTTATGAAGTCCATATGTGAATGGCATTGAATTATTAATTTTTTGGTAAGTAAAAACATTTTCATTGCATTCCGAAAACAAAAAGTGCAATCTTGAGAGCCGCTTTGGAGAGCATATATTAGGCTTGAAAATGGCCATTAGAGCAAGAAAACATAAGGTGCAGATAAAATGGTGTTGTAAATCCGTGCAGGTGCAGTAGTGGATGTGTAAAGGCAAGTGAACGTACAGAGACAGATGGAGTGAGAGAATTATATGTCTCTCAAATCCATAATAATTATAAAAGAAAATTATATATCTTTTTATAATGAAAAAACATAAATCAACTTTTTTTTTTCCTTTTTAAAATTTCAATTATATATATATTTTTTATAGTGTTTAAATATTTCAAAACTAATATATAAGCAAGAATAAAATCATTTATTTCAATAAATTATAAATTATTTTATTTTTTCAAACACTTAAAATATATATTTTTTATTTCTTATCAAAAAAAATTTAGACCATATTATATTTAATAATATAAACATTTATATAAAACATCAAAATGACAACAGTTTTGTGTTTCATAAGTATCATTTTGTATTAAGAAATGAGAATTATTTTTCTTTTAAATTGGAAAAATTTAAATATCTAATTTTATATGTATTATAATTTGCATAATAATTTAATTGTGCAAAATTTCCTTTTTCCTTATTGGTTATAATTTTGCCTTTTTTATTTTAACAAGTTAATATATATATTTCTTAATAGCACATAGCAACACATGCTACGAGTTCTTTTTATTCATATTTTGATGTAATGATACAATGTCTTACTTACTATGTAGGGAGTCTATACACTCCATAAAAGACTTGTGGCTTTTTTGGGGTTAAAGCTAACACCCAAAACCTAGCTTTCTCCCACAATATGAACATAGCAACAACTCCCCCAAATCCAATCCCTGTTCCTATCGCCAATGCTAACAATGACATATTTTCATTTACACAACTCAACCATCCCACTTTAACATGAGGATTATTGCTAGTACTATTACCCTCTATCATAGGGTTTTCCTTTTGATTACTACATCGATCTATAGGACACCCCCATAAGCATTTATTACCTTGAAATGAAGCCACATCAAAAGTTGAAAATTGTGTCCCTGTTGGAATTGGTCCACATAAGCTGTTACATGAAACATCTAGTACCCGCAACCAGTGTAAGTTAGAGAGTTCTTGAGGAATTTTTCCACTCAAATTATTTTTGGCCAAGTCCAACACCTCCAAAGCAGACATGTTACTAAGAGATGTAGGTATTGACCCTTCAAATTGGTTCCCAGACAGATTTAGCCATCGCAAGCTGCTCATACTCCCTATGCTTGCAGGTATTTCTCCTACAAGATTGTTGTTAGACAAATCAAAGAAAGTGTTTTCCACATAAGATTCGATAGCGCATTTGCATAGTAATTCTTCAAATGGAATGAGGCCTATGTCACCTATTTCATTATTTTGTCCAAGCGAAGATACATTGGGTGCAAATCCCCTAAGTCTCTCAAGGTGAAATGGCATTCTTCCACTAAATTTATTGTTGGATAAATCCAAGGAACTCAACTTTGTGAGATTTGTTATCCATTCAGGAATATCACCATGGATATTATTATAACTAGCATTTAATGTAACCAAGTTATGGAATAATGCAAGGTGATTAGGCAATTCCCCTGTCAACCTATTTGCACTTAAATCTAGCCATTGTAGAGAAGTGTAATTGCCAAAGCTCTTAGGAATTGGTCCCTCTATACTATTTTGAGATAGATCTAAAATCCTCAATGAAACTAGACCAATAATAGTATTAGGAATAGGGCAATAAATATTGTTATCCTTTATGTACAAAGCCGTAAGAGATTTTAATTGACCTATGCTATGTGGGATGGTAGTTAAATTATTTGAATTTAAATTTAGAATTTCGATTGAGAGAAGATTTCCTAATTCCTTTGGAATTTCACCAGTAAAATTATTATTTTGCAATGTCATAACCACAAGATTGCTCAAATTACCCAATTGAAATGGTATACTCCCAAACAATTTGTTTTCTTCTAAACTAAGGCCCTCTAAGTTATGCAACAACCCCAATTCATTTGGTATTCTACCGTCCAAAATATTATCATGTAAAAACAAGGACGTAAGTGCAGTGCAATTGCCCAAATGCATAGGGATGTGACCATTTAAATAATTGCTTTGAAGATAAAGATAACCTAGGTTTCTTAGGTAACCCAAAGTCGAAGGGATTGGACCACTAAAATGATTATATGAAAGGTCAAGATGATATAGGTTTCCCAGCGAACCCAAGGTGGAAGGGAGTGCACCACTGAAATTGTTCCCCCGCAGGTTAAGAGAAGACAGGTTTCTCATGTAGCCTAAGGTGGAAGGGAGAGGACCATTGAAATTGTTAAATGAGAGGTCAAGATAAGACAGGCTTCTCAGCGAACCCAAGGTGGAAGGGAGAGGACCACTGAAATTGTTAAGTGGGAGGTCAAGATAAGACAGGCTTCTCATTGAATCCACAATGGAAAAGAATGGACCACTGAAATTGTTACCTGAAATGGATAATGTACGGAGAGATGTGCAGTTGCTCAAAGAAGTTGGAATACTTCCACCCAGATGATTAGAAAAGATGCTGAGCTGTTCCAACTCGATCAGGCGACCAAAGTCCGCTGGTATGGTCCCTGTGAAGTTGTTTGCTGAAAGGTCGATCCTTTTGAGGCGTGTGCAATTACACAGTGCTTTGGGAATAGATCCTTGCAGGTACTGATTTAGGCTAAGATCAAGTATTCTCAGCGCTTTAAGCTGCCCGAATCCAGGTGGAATTCCTCCTGTAAAATTATTAAATGAAATGGATAATGTACGGAGAGATGTGCAGTTGCTCAAAGAAGTTGGAATACTTCCACCCAGATAATTAGAATTGATGCTGAGCTCTTCCAACTCGATCAGGCGACCAAAGTCTGCTGGTATGGTCCCTGTGAAGTTGCTTTCTGAAAGGTCTATCCTTTTGAGGCGTGTGCAATTAGACAGTGCTTTTGGAATAGATCCTCCCAGGTACTGATTGTCGCTAAGATCAAGTATTCTCAGCGCTTTAAGCTGCGCGAATCCAGCTGGAATTCCTCCTGTAAAATAATTACCAGAGAGATCCAGCGTGTGCAATAAGGAGAGGTTGGCCAGAAATGGGGAAAGGGTACCATTCAATCCGTGATCCTCATCGAATCTGGTATTAGGAAGTATTACAGCGACAACTCTTCTAGTGTGTTTCCTGCAGGTAATACCATGCCAGGAGCACACCTGCTGTGAGTTCTCTGCTGTCCAGTTGGACAACATTCCAGATGGATCCGATTTGATGTGTCTTTTAAAAGCCAGAAGAGCTTCAATATCCCTTTTCTCGTGACGGTCCATTGATGATCGGAATTTGTCACTTTTCTCGTCCAGCACAGCACGTCCATTAAAAGCAAAATCATCAGAAGAAGCAGAATCATTACTCAAATTAACAGCTGCTGCACTTACAGTTAGAGTGACCACCATGAATAGGAAGCACGGTAGCATCACAATAACAACGCCTTTAGGATCCATTTCTCCGTCTCAGAAACTCAAAACGCCCTGCAAAGTTGAGTGAGTTGTGTTGCTAGATATATGTACATATTTATAAGGAGAGCGGCTCTCACAGCAATAACACGGAAGGAAGGGAGAGGAGAGGGGAGGGGTGAAGGAAGTTGCTGTATTGACTGCTGGTCTTGCAGCGATAGACGCGGAAATTGTCGTATTGAGCGAAGGAAGTGGCGGTCTTTTCAGCGATAGGCGCGGAAATTGGCGTATAGAGCGGGAGATAGAAAGACAATGGCGTGTGTCTAAAAATTAGGGAAAAGATGCGGCTAAGCTTCCGGTCTTTTCGTGAGTTGGAAAGATTAGGGAAAAGATGCGGCTAAGCTTCCGGTCTTTTTGTGAATTGGAAAAATTAGGAAAAGATGACACTAAAACATTTTATAACATCTCTAATCTTATACTGTTTCGTTTGTGTCTTCATTTGTCCGTTCAAAACAAAATGCTTTCAACTTTTATTTTATATTGCTTTTATAATAACGTGTTCTATTTGAAGTTTTAAATCAATGTTAATGTGTTAATTCAACTTTTATTTTATTTTGCTTTTATAATAACTTGTTCCATAAGCAAAATAACTTGTTCTATTTGAAGTTTTAAATAAATGTTAATGCGTTAATTAATTTATTTTAAATAGCTAGAGATAATCATATTAATTAAAATAGCTTGAGACAATAATATTGGTTAAAAGAAGTAAGCTTGAATCTTTTAGATTCACTTAGAATGACATTGTTTAATGTTTTATATTTCATGATTTAGGTTTAGTCGCGTATTTAGTTTATAATAGCATAGTTTAGAGATGTGTCATTTTTGTTAGAAAAATAATGGAAATTTCAGCATGATTTTGATTATAAATCTAATTGATTTTTTGGAAATTTAGGTTACTATTGTCAAGTTTCAAGATTTTGGGTGCCCTAATAGTTTTTTATGGTGCTCAATCTATTTCCACCATCAAAAACAAGGTTCAAGCACTCCTAACGTCAATTTTGTTGAAAAAAAATGATCTGACTAACACTCATGCTTAAGTTATGAATAATGTCATAGTTTAAATATTTTTATCAATCTCAAATTTATTATTGGTATTGGGTTTTCTTTTATATAATTATGGTGATAGCATTTAGAATAAGACTTTAATATTTTAATTTAATTATCAATAATTATTAACTGAATGATATGATTTTAACTTCCATAAACATTTTAAAAGAATCACAAAACAAAACAAAGATTGAGATTTATCTCAAAAGTAGTTATGCTATTTTTAATTTTTTTATTAAAATAATTAATAAAAAAAGTGTCATATTAACATGTGTCATATTAAAATGATATGATTATACAAAACCCCAACAACATGTATGACCTATATCATTTAATGATGTTAATTACGTATGCACAACAAAAATTGATAGATCATTTATTGTAATAAATAACGATATCATCATATAAACACAATAAATTAAATATGGAGACTCGAAGGAAAAAAAAACTAACAATCTGATTAGCCTCTTTTCTTTATTTATTAATCATTTTCTACATAAATATTACAAAACTAGCCTTAATTTCCTTTTTGTCTAAATTTCAAAGATCATTGGGTTGTCAAGCCAAAGAGCATTGTAGCCTCAACCATTCTTTAGTCTCTTCATTCTTCAACCATTTCTTTCTTCATGGGTTCCTATTGTTCCTACATCTTACAACTTCCATGTCCAACACTTCATGAATGTTATTTTCTTCCCCTTCTCTTATTTTTGTTGGAAAAATGTAAAGTTGCAGCTATTAATTCCAATTTTCCTTAACCTTAATATTTTCTTGTGAATTTAGTTAGTCTTCTTGTGTTCTTTATTTAGATATTTTCATCAAAAAAATATCAAGAAAAAAATAGTAGCAACATAGAATGCAGAAATGAGGCTCTCAACTAGGGAAAAAACCCCTCGAAGGGAAAATCCCATAAAAATCTTCTCTTCTTATAGAATCTACTTCAAATGGGACAGCAAAGACCCAATCCCTAGACCAAGTCCTCCTCCAAGTACCAAGTCAGCCCTTCCAGTCATGTCTTTCCATAATCTAGCACCAACCAACTTCAAACTGCAACTTCGACTTTCCAGCTTTAGAACTATTGCTTTGACCTACAACTTTAGCCCTGTAGTTGTTGCAGAAAATATAAGTCAACGCTTCAAGAAGTCTTCCTTGATCAAGGCATCTCCTTCCAAGATCAACGAAGTCAAACTAGAATATCTTTCTTTCCCAGCTAATTGATACTGCAACTCGAACCTGCAATTTTGGCCTTCTTGGAAGTTGTAGAAACCCTAATCCTTTGCATGTGTGTGAGAAATAGAGCCCAAACACAAGATTTTCATCCTTCCTTTCTTCTTTTAGACCTCTGTTATCTTTTTCTCTTGCTTCCCACCTATAGATCCAACTTCCTTCTTCAAATCGAACTTGTGAGTGAGTAAGTCACAAATGGGGTTGAAGTACTTGTATTTATAGCCTTTACAAGGGGTTGAATTGCCTTCTTTAGGCTAACTTGAAGCTGCCAAGACTGACGTGTACTTTTGGAGTTTCCAGGACTTTCTAGACTAAAAAATAATTCCTTATTTAATTACATTTTTCCTAGAAGGGTCTTATAAACATGATGTTGACTTTCTTGACTCGTGACAGTAACTTCTATGACCTAACAAACCCTAGAAGCATAACGAACATGCTTTTACCTAGAATACCATCAATAATAAGCATGAAACCTATGCTTTAGAATAACTTCTTAATTTTTTTTCTTATTCGTTACATCGAATACATATTGAAATGAGTACAACAACAATTATGAAGACTGAAAGTAGTTACATTTCCAACAAGTCTAGCAACAAATCTTCCTTACGCAACATCATCTTATCCTCTATGAACATAACATTTTCTTCCTCATTTTTATTTTATTATTCCCATTTCATAGGCTCTTCTTACTTTGATACCATTTTATATTAGAGTTATCACCCCCATACAATATCAATGTATCACAATGTACCACCCCATTTATATAGTCATCATGAATCACATGATTACATAGAAACCTAAGATTTATGATCTATGTAATTTACTGACATTAATCAACTATTCAATAATAATAAATAGGGTATTTACTTTCTGCATATCGAGTAACTAAGGTGGAAAAATTGGGGGGGGGGGGGGGGGGGGGGGGGGGGGGCGGCGATTTTGTGTTTTTATTTCCCCACCAACCGATGAATCGATGGGACTTGGCAACACCCCGTTCGCCCCCCCCCCCATAGAACATTCATGTAACGAATAGCATGACAACCAGTGTTACAAGGAAACCCATCCAAACAAACACTTCAAGAGATATACTGAGGTATGTAATCGGTCACAGTACTAAACCCATGCATCGACTTGCTCACTGCAATCCTATCAATCCATCCACATTCAATGAGGAGCCATTAATTGATGCCTCATTGGGATTCTACATGCTACCTACGGCTTTTCTCAGCAAACACATAGATGAAGATCATTATATTGAGGTGGCCTCGACAATTATTTTAATGTATTCATGTAAATTATATAAAGCGATGTATTAATATCAATTATGGGCAAAAACATGGAGCTGGGTTAATTTTTTTGGTGAAATAGGTTATGTTTTGGTGGAAAAAAAATGGCTCAATCGATCCATTCAAGCGCCCTTGGGAGCTAAAAAAATAGCTCGATTGAGGGTTAAAAACTAACCCTTAATATTTGAGAACAACGCCACTCCCTTCAGCTGATCAAACAAGTCATCAATCCTCAACAAAGGGTACCTATTCTTAATCGTCACCTTGATCAATTTCCCATAATCGATGAATAACTTGAGGGTACCATCTTTCTTCTTCACAAACAACATTGGTGCACCCCAAGGCAACACACTTGGCCTAGTGTAATCCTTGTCAAGAATTTCCTTCAACTGCAACTTCAATTCCACTAACTCTAGAGTGCTCATCCTGTACGATTCCTTTGAGGCGATAACTCTGAGATATTTGTTGGGAATACATCCTGAAATTGTTGTAAAACTGGGTACCTGTTCAAGACCTCAGCATCCTCAACATCCTTACCTTTGTCATTGGAAATATGCACTACAAATAAGACACACCCTTTCCTACAATTGTGCTTTGCCTACATACCTGTAACCATTCTAACCCGTGTCGCCTTCTTCTTATCATGCAAGAATCTCTACTCTCCATTGTCATCAAAGCACTCAATATCCCTATCATAGCAGTCTACCTTAGTACTATGAAGATACAACCAATCCATACCTAGAAGCATATTGTACGAACCCAATGGAAGGACATTCATATGCGTTGATGTAGACATACCATTCAACTCAAATGCACAAACTCTTACCCAATGATGAAATCATTTCTTAGTACCTGTAGCCAACTACACTAACCAAGAATATGCATGTACTTCTTTATTCAAACCACGCTTATCCACCAGGTCATGACTGATATAACTATAGTTAGATCTAGGGTCAATCAAAATAGAAACAACTTGATCACAAATATTACCTTCCATCTCAATAATATATGCATGTTGATCAACCTACTTATTATCCAAAGATGCATAAATTTGAGGAATACTCTGTCCAACATCCCCAACCGTCTGTGCTTCTTGAGCACTGTAAATCTGCAGTATGCCACCCTAATGTTGCACACAATCTCTCCTACGATGATCCTAGCCACAAGTCTAATATTGTAAAGGCTTCCTGTCATCACCCTTGTTCTACTCCTCATACTAAAATCCTTGTCCTTTGTCAATTGTATTGAACCTCTTATGTGACACTACATTCTCTTTGTTTCTTGTATCTGATAATCTTCCTCGCTTCTTATCCCACTTTCCCTTTTCATTTTAATTACAATTCCACTCCTATTTGGATTCATACATATATTTCGATTGCTCATAACCACACTTTATATTTTTTATGGCTTCCTCTAGTGATCTAGGCTCATCAATATAAATCTTGTCCTTGAATGCTACCGACAACCCAATGATGAATCTCTGAATATTAGGTTTCTCCTCCTTAAGACAAGGTATATACCTCAATAAATCCAAGAACCTACTAGTATACTCCTCGTTATTCATAGATATTGTAATAGCTCTAGTGAAAATTCAATGTAATAAAAGTAAATAAAGGAAAAATAATAACCACAAATGATGGGACACTTATTCCAAGTTGAATGTTGGTCAAAATCCTAGTGATGGGGATCACTTGTGATTGTTTATGGCTAAGGAAATTAGCAAAGGCAATGGCTAAGGCTTTGGAAAGGAAAAATGGCATTTTTGGCACATTTAATTATGAAAATAATGGAAATTGGGAGAAAAGGGAGATGAAAGGTCATGGGTTGCATGTGGGGAGAAAATTGAAGGGAAATAATGGAAAATGAAGAAAATAGAGGCCTCATTCATAAAAAGGCTTCTAAGGATCAATTGGTAACCTTTTGTCAGTTCAGTTTTGGAACTCTCTCATTATTCTCTCTCTCTCTTGGAGACTTAGAGTTTTCTTGGAGCACTCTTGGTGGGTGTGGTATACTTGGATTCTTGGATCAAGAAGGTAAAGGAAGAGCAGGAAATAACAAGAGGCAATCAGGATCAATAGTTACATCATATTTTCTTGCAGGTACCGAGTTGCTATATTTCCTTCACTAGTTCTGGCATGCATCGCATATAAATGTGGATTTTTGGTTGTGATTTATCGTTAACATGGAAGATGGCCAGGATTGACAGTGGACTCCTTAGCATTTTCATTTCCTGGATATCCATGGTGATTGTGGGTTTACTTTCATTGTTTGTTTTCGGTTGGTTCTCATGTTTCCTTAGCTTGGGCTAAGTTACTAGTCCTAGAAGCCTTCGTTGGACAAATTCTCTAAAATCCCTAGGTGGGTTGAGTTACTAGTCCTAGAAGCCCTACATAATATGTGGGTTGAGTTACTAGTATCAGAAGCCTTGGTTGGACAAACGCTCTGGAAGCCCTGGAAGGCTTGGATGGAGACCAATCTAATGATGGTTTTGTGATGTATGATAGTGAGGTAGAATCACTATTTGATGGGTTGAGGTGGATGACCTCTGGAAGCCTTGGATGGTTTTGATTGATGTGTTCTATGATATCCCACATTCATGCTTAGAATATGGCACAAGGGTGAATGGATGAAGAGAGGTTTTTCTTAGCCATTCTAGGATTGGGTGGAACGTGGAAGTCCCATCCCGAGTTTGGATTTTTTATCATTAATGAAAGGTTATTTCTCCTTTTATTTCTATGAGTATTATGATGGATTATATGTGGTATATATGACTATGATTTCATTGATATTTATGTCCCTATTATGTTGGTTATGTATGTGTTTTATAACAGCAATCATGTGTGGCTCTCATCATGGTTTTACTTGCAATTGAATGATCAATGTATCTATGACCTAATGGATGGAATGGCAGTTGATGTGTTGAGTCATCAATGATTCTTAGTGATTCCCAGCTAGGTATGAGACCCCTATGCTCAAAACTCTTATTTACACCTGTAGATTACATATTCGCGATATGTTTGATGAAATGCATGTCATGGCTAGTAGGGTTTGAGTGAAGGTCTTGAACAAGTATTTGCTTTACTACTATCATTTCCATGTTATTTTACTGATATGAAGAGATGGTTCAATTCTTGGAAGTGAGCTAGGCTCTGGGCTTGAAAAGGTGGCTCAAATCCCAAAGTCGCTGGCATATCACTGACAAATTTAGTCTCTGGTCGCTAGTAGGTAAGCCTGTCAGAGTGATTTTCGGTTTCTTGACGCTGACATGCCTACAACATGAGAGCGATCGAGGCTTAAGTTGTCTAGATGTTCAGTGGGACCCAAGGGCAAGCTGTCTAGATTATTGGATTGGTTTCTGAGAGTCATGTAGTTGATATTGAATGTTTGTATGGTGTGTTTCCATCAGTTTCACTTCTTTAACATGACTTAGGAGGTCAAGTCATATCATAGTGGCCTCTTGTTGCATGTTTACCCTGGCTAGCCCGTTGCTTGGGTAGATGTGGTACGAGGGTGTTACAGAGTGGTATTAGAGCATGGTTCACCCCTCAAACTTGATGGGCTATGTTTTGGTCATGAATGCATGTTAATTTCATGTGTTTCTCTCACACTTGCATTCGATGTACTTGTTGCATTGGCATGATGGTTTTCATGGTTTAAGTGATCTCATCATTTGAAACTTGATATTTTGTTGTGGAATGCATCGTCATGAGTATATGACTGGTTACATGTTGATTTATTTCACTTACATGTATCGTTGTAGTATGATTGGTTACATTCTTTTATGTTTGGTTACATTATTATATGCTCAGTTGCATGTATCATTCTTGTAGGTTTGATTTCAAGTATTGTGCACCCATGCTTGATCAAATGTGTTTAGGCATATGTGTGGATGGTTATGCATCACTTATTCATGTTCATGTTTGCCTATGGTCAAGTGTATAGTGAATCAATGATGGTGGTTTTCATGCATGAGGTTGTGGTGTATGTTGTTATTGAGATCATGCATTGATGACTAGATCCTAGCTAGAATGATGGTTGCATGGTCATGTGCTTATGTGTTAGGTCCCTATAATACTAGTGATTCCCCCATTACTATTGTCGTTATATCCTTTATTGTTATTGTTGTGCCCCTATTGTCTCATATTGTTATTATTGTGCCCCATAAAATCCCTCTATTGATATTTTTGTGCTTTTATATTATTATTGTTAGGTTGGCTTGATTATATTGCGACCCCTTTGACTCCTCTATATAGAAAGGAGGTTTTGTTATTTGAATCATCCAAGAATTGTTCATTTGCGTAATTTAAAGGAGGTTTCCCCCTCGAAGAGGCTAAATTATAAGACCTTGATCTATCTTTTCTATCTTTTTTTGGGTTGGTTCCGTAACATTTGGTATTAGAGCTTTGGATTCTAGGGTTTCGCTGCTCCAAACAGGTCATCGTGGAATTTTCACTATAATTTTTTTTCTACGACGTTTCAGAAGCTAAAAACAAAACCCATTTGAGACCAAGTATATTTGAACCTCTGATCCGAATTTTAGATTTTGTCTCGCTATATTTTCGGAGATACAATCTGAGGAGGTTAGGGTTTTTTACAAGCTCCACAATCTCATCTAAAACATGTTATCATGGAATGTTCACTATAACTATTTCGCTACGAAGTTTCAGAAGCTAAAAAAAAACCATTTGAGAAGAAATCGTTCTAAACCTTAGCTCCAAATTTCAGATCATATCTCGCTATATTTGTGGAGATATAATCTGAGGAAGTTAGGGTTTTTGCAGACTTCCGAATTACATTCCAAATAGGTCACCTTGGAAAAATCATCATAACTTTTGCTCCAAGAATCAGATTGAATTTTCGTAAGAAGTTACTGAAAGAGGATGGACTATAGTCTGTTGAGGTATCATTTTCAGAACCTAAGGTTGAAACAGTGACCCGCGTCATGTCGTAAAAGTTCGCTCTAATGAACGAGTCTATACTCAGGTCATCGTGGGAAATTTGGCATAACTCTTCATTGGAGAATCTAATCTTGATCAGACTTGCGGGGTTAGAAATATTACCCAGAGGGTAACCACAAGAAGAAATTTCAGACCTAGGAGATCCAAAATTACAGAGATACATCAGATTCAATATCGAGCTCCTACAAAGTGAAAAAAGGTGTGTAGTTTTTTTAAAATTTTTGCATAAGCTTGGTTTGAAAAATTAGTTTGAAGGAATTCAAAGGCCATAGTGAAGCATTATTATCGGTAATTGATGCCCGAAGAAAGAAAATGGAAACACCTAGTAAGCAACCTAAAAGCTCTAGCATGACTCATGAAGAAGAGGAAGAAATGCAACATGATATATCAAAATTACGAGACCAAGTGCAAAAAATTTCACTCGCACAAAAAGTAACAGAGATAATATGAATGGTTTAAAGAAAGATGTAGAAGATAAGATGGATGGTTTAAAGAAAGGTGTGGAAGCTAAGATGGATGGTTTAAAGAAAGGCGTAGAAGCTAAGATGAATGACGTGGAAGCTAAGATGGACGACGTGGAAGCTAAGATGGCATGGAAGCTAAGATGGATGATTTAAAGAAAGGCATGGAAGATTTGCAGACAAATTTGAAGATAGATTTGAAAAATTTTCTACAAGAAATGCTTACTAATGGTGAAACGATAGTAAAGGAAACTCATGATGAGAACAAAATAAATGGTAATCATGATTTCATAGACTCTAACGTTGGATCAAAGAACCACCATGTTCTAAAGATCGATATGAGGAAGTTTGATGGCAAGGATCTTGGAACATGGATACTACAGATGGAGCAATTTTTCAAGTGCAAAATGCACAAAAGGTACATATTGCAACTTTATATTTGGAACCAAATCAGTTTGTATGGTATCGATGGCTTTGCTCTCATAAACAAATTGTCACTTGGGCTATTTTGACAAATGAGATGATAGCACATTATGAGGATACAAAAAGCAACACTTTTTTTAGCCAATTGATAAATCTCAAACAAAAGGGTTCAATGATGGAGCACATTGAGGACTTCCAAAGATTGAATATAAGGGTAAAAGATATTACAAAGGAACATATGATTGATGTGTTCATAGGGACTTTAAAAGATAACATCCAACATGAGGTTTGCCTTTGGGAACCAGATTCATTGGAGAAGGCATTCAGGTTGGCAAGAAAAATGGAAAGCAAAATTATGGCAACAAGGAAGCCTACCACTCACAATAATAAAGATGGAAGTGTTACTGCCCCTAGCCATCCACAACCTACAAGGTTGAAACCACAACAATTGGAAGAAAAAAGAGCAAAAGGGATTTGTTACAGTTGTGATAGCAAAGACACTAAAGGTCATAAGTGTGCTGAGAAGAAATTATTTTACATAGATTGTGAAGAGGAGGAAAAAAAGGAACAAGAAATGTCAAAAGAAGAGGATATACACTAGGAACAAACCCTAGAAAAGAATAAATGAATCTGACCATATCTTGTAATGCATTGGCTGGAATTACCACTCCTCAAACTATCAAGATAGAAGGCCATATCAAGAAGAAAAAGGTAATAGTGTTGATTGATTCGGGAAGTACCCATAATTTTATTCATTGTAAGATAGCCAAGGAATTGAATTGCTTCCTATATCCAGCACCAGAGTGTCAAGTGATGGTTACAAGTGGAGGAACCATAAATTTCTCAGGAAAGTGCCATAATATAAGGCTATCCATGGGAGAATATGTATTGAATAGCCCAATGCTTTCCATTCCAATGGGTGGTGATGATATTGTACTAGGAGTCCAATGGCTACAATCCTTGGGTACAATAGCTTTTAATTTTCAAGAACTTTTCATGAAATTCTCTTCAGAAGGAAAAGAATTTGAATTAAGGGGTATCGTAGGGAAACCAGGAAAGATAATCAACTCTAACAAAATGACAAAGCTTCTAAAGAAAGAACAATGAGGCATAATTGCACAATTATTTTCACTAGAGGTTCCCACATTGAAATCATCCATTTCTCCAGATCTCCAAAAAGTCTTGGACATTCATTCCAAGGTATTTGAGACTCCCAAAGGCCTCCCACCTATTCATGATCATGGTCATGCTATTAATTTGATTCCATGAAGTGTTCCTCCAAACATCAGGCCTTACATATATCCCTATGTCCAATAGAGTGAAATTGAACATATGGTTGTAGAAATGCTAGAGGCTGGTATAATTCAACCTAGTCATAGTTCTTTCTCTACTCCAGTAGTATTGGTTCACAAGAAGGATGGGTCATGCGCATGTGTCCAGATTATAGGGAGCTCAACAAGCTCACTATTAAAGATAAATTTCCCATTCATGTCATTGATGAATTATTAGATGAATTGCATGGATCAATTTACTTCACTAAGTTGTATCTTCATTCAGGATATCATCAAATTAGAATGAAGATTGAAGACATTCCAAAAACATCATTTAGAACTCATGAGGGTCATTATGAATTTTTTGTCATGCCTTTTGGCCTTACTAATGCACCTTCTACATTTCAAGGTTTGATGAATTCCATTTTCAAACCCTTCTTTATAAAATTTATGTTAGTATTTTTTGATGATATACTAATTTATAGCAAGTCTTGGAAGGATCATGTCCAACATGTTGACATGGTGCTCAAACTAATGGAGGAGAAACAATTATATGCAAAAATCTCCAAATGTTTCTTTGGAATACAAGAGGTGGAATATCTGGGTCACATTGTATCCCATGAAGGTGTTAAGGTAGACCCTAGCAAAATTAAAACCATTAAGGAATGGAAAATCCCCACATCCATAAAGCATCTACGAGGATTTCTCAGGTTGACAAGGTATTATCACAAGTTTGTTAAGAATTATGGGAGAATAGCAGCACCTCTAACAACATTATTGAAGAAAGATGCATTTTCATGCACTCTAGAAGCAACGAAGGCCTTTGAACATCTTAAAGAGGCAATGTGCCAAGCACAAGTCTTAGCTACACTGGACTTCACAAAAACCTTTATTGTGTAATGTGATGCCTCGAGAAATGGAATTGGTGTTGTTTTAATGAAAGAAGAAAGACCCATTGCTTTCGAAAGTTGTCCAATCAAAGGAAAGTATTTACGCAAAGCTATTTATGAGAAGGAAATGTTGGCAATACTACATGCACTTAAGAAATGGCGACCCTACCTAATGGGAAGACACTTCAAGGTAAAAACAGATCATGATAGTCTTAAGTACTTTTTAAAACAAAAATTATCTTTAGAATAGCAACAAAAATGGGTCACAAAGATGTTGGGTTATGACTTTGAAATCATCTACAAAAAAGGGAAGAAAAATGTTGTGGCAGATGCACTCTCAAGAAAGGATGAGGATGTGGAAGCATTTCTTTGTGCCATTTCTATTATCCAACCAGATTGGATAAACTAAGTAAGGGATGAATGGAAGAATGACGAGGAAGTGTGGGCACTCATTCAAAAGATACAACAAGATCCCAGTACATCTGATACATTTAGCTGGAAAAATGATTCGGTATGGTACAAGGATTGGTTATACCTATGTAAGAATTCCCAACTCAAACAAAATATTCTTAGGGAATTGCACACCTCTCCCTTAGGAGGGCACTCAAGATTTCTAAAAACCTACCACAGGGTTAAGAAGGATTTCTTTTTTAGATGGCCTTAAGTCGGATATTCAAAAGTTTGTGGCGGAATGTTTGGTTTGCCAATAAAATAAAGTTGAAACAATTAAGACCCCAGGAATATTACAACCTTTATTCATTCAAAGCCAACATTGGGAGGAGGTTTCAATGGATTTTATCATAGGTTTACCCATGTTTGAAGGAAAGAGTGTTATCATGGTGGTAGTTGACAGACTTACCAAGTATGCACACTTTTGTGCATTATTTCAATGTCCATTTAAAGCGAGTACAGTTTCTACTGCATTTATGGAAACAATTCAAAAGCTACGTGGAAACCCAAAAATTATTGTAAGTGATAGAGATCCCTTTTCACTCGAAACTTTTGGAAAAAATTATTTTCTTGTCTTGGTACTCAGTTAGCTCATAGCTCATCTTATCATCCTCAATCTGATGCGAAAACTGAGATAGTAAACAAATGTTTGAAAGGATATCTTCGTTGCTTTGTATTTGATAAACAAACACAATGGATCAAATGGTTGCCTCTGGCTTAATGGTGGTATAACATTTCATTCCATACTGCAACAAAAATGACCCCATTTATGGCACTTTATGGATATCATCCACCATACATCACATCATATTTAAGAGAAAATTCTAAGGTTCAAGCAGTAGAAGATCACATCGAGCGTCAGCAACAAGTTCTCTAACTCTTAAAGGATAACCTCACCTTGGCATAGAATAGAATGAAACAGCAGGCAAATCAACATCGCAGTGAAAAAAGTTCTGATGTAGGTGATTGGGTATTTCTACGGCTACAACCATATAAACAAATGTCCCTTAAGAAATCTAAGAAGGATAATAAATTATCACCAAAGTATTATGGTCCATGCAAGGTGTTGCAAAAGATAGGTACTATGGCATACAAATTGGAGCTTCCTACAACTTCCCGAGTGCACCCAGTTTTCCATGTTTCATACTTAAAGAAGGTTATAGGTGACAAGCTTCCAGTTCAAACAATATTGCCAGAACTTGATGAGGAAGGAAAAATCATATTGGAACCTGAAGGAGTCAAAGAAACAAGAACTAGACAGATATGAAATTGATCAATTTCAAAGTATGTCATCAAGTGGAAGAACTTACCCATTGAAGATTCCACATGGGAGGATGAGAATTTTATACAGAAGCATCTAGAACTACTCAAGCGTTGAGGACAACACATTTTTGAAGGAGAGGGACATGTTAGGTCCCTATAATACTAGTGATTTTCCCATTACTATTGTCGTTGTATCCCTTATTGTTATTGTTGTGCCCCTATTGTCCCCATATTGTTATTATTGTGCCTCATAAAATCCCTCTATTGTTATTTTTGTGCCGTTATATTATTATTGTTAGGTCGGCTTGGTTATATTATGACCCCTTAGACTCCTATATATAGAAAGGAGGTTTTTTCATTTGAATCATCTAAGAAGTATTCATTTGTGTATTGTAAAGGAGGTTGCCCCCTCGAAGACGTTGAATTCTAAGGCATTGATCTACCTTTTCTATCTTTTTGTGAGCTGGTTTCATAACATTATGTTTTGTGTTTCTATATGTTGTCATGATTATGTTATACATGTATCACGCTAATTTGTTGATCTTGCAAACTTACAATCAAAATAATACTTACAATTAACAATACTTTTAACCATGGATATTACCAACCATACCATAACATACCATGGGTCATAAATACCACATGCCCAAAATCCATTCACATTTCACAATCAAAAAATTTTATAAATATTTTTTTTAAAATTTAATTCTATTACAGTTTTGGGCCAAGAGACACTATCCACCCCAATATGGAAGAGTTGTTGTAATGTCTAGTTATATTATGTTATCTAAACATTTTGACCAGGTCAAATTACATAAAAATAAAAAATAAAATTATTAATTAAACCATTTTGACTCAGTAAAATTATATAAAAATAAAAATTAAACTAAAAAAATAAAATTAATAAATAAACCAACCTAGATCCATTTGAACTACGAATCTATAAAGCTCTGACAGGGATCAAATCTATCAAGGTGCAAACCTTTCTTCAAATTTTTCACTCAGAAAAGAGGTTTTCACCTTGAGATATTTGATTTGTAACATGTACATCCCTTCTAATACTACTCATATGGCAAAATTAAAACTTAGTAAAATAAAACAATTTATTTATTTCTTTATTGCTTAATCAACCATAAATGTTTATAAATTCAATTCCACCATGATAAACATCAATAGGAGTCTAGTATTTAGGTTATCTGTAATGTTTCCAAAAATATGCAATTGATTAAATTTCCCTCATTAATTTTTAGGTTTTCATATCCCTCACACCTAACAAATCTATAGGTCTAATGTTTGTGCATATTTAATGGTTGGTATTCACATGTTTTACCTATAATGTGTATATGTTATAATTTTTTTGGCAACAAATATTAATCTAGCCCATACCAGCACATCATGTCGATCTATAGATCATTGACGCACTGTGAGGAGTACTTGCTATATTATTGACAATCCATCTCAATCTCGTTGCTAGGGTTGCTTGCCCTAATATGGGCCATATATCTTGAAGGAGTGAATCTAACAGTGGAGGTTGCTCCGGGATGGTTGAGGTAACTAAATGCCTCCCTAGTCCTGACCAAAATTCCCCATTCTCATCGAAACCGCTTGGAGCTCTGCAACCTATCTCCTGTAGAGTTTTGATAATGCTTGAGAATTTTTTGCCACAAGTACAAAATTTTCTCTCTAAGTTTTTCTAAGCCACGACCATCAACACCATAACTTGTTTAGCAGGTTTTTTTTTTATATCCGTTGCTCACCATACATTGGTGATTGCAAGCTCAACGCCCAACTTCCATGACAGGTTTTTCACTAGAGTCTTGGTTGGTCTTGGGGCACAGGTACTCACAATAGATCTCTTCTCCTTATTGAAGATTTCAACGATTTTTACCAGCGTCCTTACCTCTTCTCCTGCGGGTTTTTCCTACGCCGCTACACCAAGGCCAGCTACCCTTGATAGGTGAGAACAAGCACCAGTTCTTTATTATGTTTTACATTCTTCCTTATTACGAGGTTTGAAGCTAAGACTTCAATTAACTTGCACCTTTATTTATTTGCAGGTAAATGGTTACGAGTTCCAATTATTGTTGGCTATCAAGGAATTTTCACAGCGATCACATTATCTCCCTTGCTCTTTATTGTACCAGGTTATCCTACATGGCAATGTTGACTTACCCAAATTTTCTTCCTCATTGGCTTGTATAAAGCTCACGGCTAGGGTTTCATTGGTTGTTTTATGAATCCATCCAATTTACGAACAAAGTTTTGATTAGCCAGCCCTAGGTTTTTTATAGTGATATAGCTTGTCTGGTCTGAGTTAGAAGTTAGGGTCTATCCCGATGATAAGATTGTCAAAAGTGTTTATGTTATATCTAGTTCTGTAAATTATGAGGTCTCATTTTCTACTATAATTACCCAACAATATTTTATGTACAAAGATTTTTCTGTTACATTTTCCTTGGGCAGTTATATGATCTAGGAGTAGATATGGTTCTCACTATTCATATTGGTTTGATTTTTCTTAAAAAGGTTAATTATGCAGTAATAACCTGTAATGCATGAATGATAATTTCCTCTCTGCAAGATATGGCAAGGGAATATGAATTGTTGTAAAAAACTATCTAAAAGTTCTACTTTGTTGTTTCTTTTTCGTTGCGCATCTGTGATAAATTTTATTCCCTTTTATGTCCTACAGGTTCTTGAAATAAGCTAGTTTCCCGACATCTTCACACCTAAATTATTCTATTAAAAGTTCCATTAGTTTTTAATATATTTTCTGTTAACAAATTCATGTAACTGTAAAAAGAACACTCGTCGTCTGATTACTAAGGTCCAGCTCTTTTGCGTCAAAAGAGAAAGATGGTAGATTTTTCTATCGTAACAACGATATTTCTCATTAGGCGTTCAAGTGAATATACACATTTATTTTCTTTTTGGTAATCAATTTCCAACGATTTAATGAAGTTCATTTGTTTACTGTCTTGAATTGAAAGTCACATGTTTTAAATAATTACAACTATTTGTAGTAGTGTATCAAATGGTTATATGTTGCATATTTCAAGACTTTTCTACGGTACTGTCTACAGTTTCAGTTCATCTATTTGTATATCTTGATTGTTTACCCTTTTAAAAGTCCCGAGGCTATTCCTAGCAGCCAGTGAACTGTCTAGCTTCATGAACAAACCTGATCCTTAATCACAGTGATAATTTATATAAACCTGGGCACCTAGTCACCACTCTAGGTTACCCAGTGCTTCAGCTATACATATTATTTTCCCTTTTGATGTTTAATTCTGGAAAATTACTTTTTCAATTGTTTCTTTGTCATCTTATTACTTACTTCTATAGGGTGACCACCTAACCCTGACTGTAATTCCAGACAAGAAATTCTACATATATTTAATCATTTTCTTTTTCTATAACTGTCTTAATCACATATTTCTCTTTTGAAAACATTATGTACAAATAATCAATTAGTTGTCTGGAACATTTTTCCTAAAAACCATTCTTTCATCAGTTCTTTACTAAATGTTGACAAATAAAAAATTCCAAGAGAGTCTACCAAACCTTTTCCATATCCATAATTATTTAGTCAGAAATCTCCTCTTACACAGACACAGAAAAATAAATAGTAGGGAAGTTTCAGTACTTATCTGCATCCTAATAATCCGTTCCAGAAAAATCGTTCAGGAAGACCACTCCTCCCTATCAATGAGAATGACTATTACATCCATTTCTCACCCCTAGCTCTCCCAATTTCCAGAGAGTTTGTTCGACTAAGAGTCCTTTTGGTAAATTAATTTGCATCAGAGCTTCACTTAGCCTAGTGAGAACTTACAATCTTCTATTCTACTTAGAGCCTTCCACTTGTCCTAACTAGCTCAGGAATTCACTCTTAGGGCAATGTCCTGCCTCCAATGAGTATCCTCCTTTAAACTCCTTTCAGCCAAAAAGAACAAGAGAAACCTCCTCCTCTCCGAGATTTTCCTTAAAATATATAAGTGGTAGGAGAATAACTGCCCTTCCCAACTGTCTGGAAATTGGGAGATCTTGTGGGTCTTCCTGTGAGTTTTTCTTTCCAGATTAAAACATTAATCATAAAAATAATAATAAACTTCTTTTAAGATTGTATCAAAATTTCATTAGGTTCTTAACCAACCTAAAATATTACCAAATTCAAAGTAAAGTAATTAACAATAATTCTAACTCTCTTTTTTCAAATGCAACTTGGGGTGTTACATCTCCTCCCCTTTATGCGTAACACCATCCTCGGTGTTGACCCAGTCTTGAAGAAAACCAAGATAAGATTTTTGTACAAAGCTTTCATATTCCCAAGTAGCTTCCTCTGAGTTAAACTACTTCAACTGCACTTTAATTTGGGTGATAGCTCGCCTCCATATCATTATTTCTCTCATAAACTCTTCATGTGGCTTGACCTATAATATCATTTATGTATAAGTCATTAATCGTGCGGTACTAGGTCAAGGAAAGAAATATGTATGTGTGTGTGTTGTTAATACCCCTTTACCTGCACATCTTGCCAATTAATGATGTGTCTCGTGTCATATACATATTTTTTTAACAGTGAGACATGACATACACTGTGGACGCATATGTCACTGGGTGATGCAAGTTGATAATCTATTGGACCTATTCTTTCCAAAATTTTAAAGGGTCCACAGTAGCGAGGAGCTAACTTCGTACAACTCCCCATCTTAAGGAACTCTTTTTGGGCTTCACTCTCACATATACATGATCACCAACATGAAATTCTCTATATGTTATTTTCTCGTAGCTTTTGTCATTAGCTTTCTCACTGTCTGCTCCATTTCTATCAATGTATCTGAGCACAGTATTAACTTTTCCTCAGGATTGCTCTAGTTAGTTGGTGTTCTAAACCTTTTTCCATATAATACTCCAAATGGGCCAATCTTTAGAGATTCATGGTAGTTTTTGTTGTATGCAAATTCAAATAAGTGAAGGTACTCTTCCCACTTAGTTGGTTGTTCCATTGCATACATCCTTAACACGTCTTCCAAGACTTGATTTACTTGTTCAATTTTCCCATCAGTTTGTGTGTGATATGTAGTGCTAAACTAAATTTTAGTTCCCAAACCATAAAATAAGGCTTTCCAAAATGCAGAGATGAATTTAACATCTTTGTTGAATATCACTACTTTAGGAATTCCATGTAATCTAAAATTTTATTTCATGAATATATCAACAATTTCTATAGTTTATAAGTGGATTTGACAAGAATAAAGTTAGGATATTCCGACACATAGGAAATAGTTAAGTACAACTTGGTCTAGTGTAGAGTTAGGTATAGAGTTAGGTAAAGTGTGTTTCTTTACTATGTACATTTTGTAACTTACAATCCGACGGTCACGATATGTAGTGATTCGACGGTTCATTCTCTCCTCGGTATTATCGACACTTGATTCGTGGCTTAACACCCGATTGGTCCATGATCTCTATTTAAAGAGCATGGAGGGTAATTTGTAGGTTAACCGTGCATGAGAGAAGCTTATGTAAATTTTCATTCTTTTATTAATAAATTGCCTGAAGTGGCCGCGTTGCCTCAGGCCGTGGACTGTTTCCCTCTTTGGGGTTTTAACCAAGTCAAAATACTGGTGTATTGATCTGTGATCTATTTGTGAGCGGTGTCCTTTGGTGAACTTACCCTGTAAATTCCTACATGGTATCAGAGCTATTTGAGGACTGCGTCGATTGGTGATCCAAATCTGAAGCCGATAGAACTGCATCAGACTACCGTTTCCTAGATCTACTGTTTCTGACTGCTTTCGGGCTGAGAGGACTGCTCTGTTGTGTTGGGAGCATCTGTTCCAGTGAGGAACCCCTTTCGTTTCACGCGAAAAGGTTTCTGGTAGCCCTAGCTGTGTCATTTTTAAGATCTGGAGGTATACAGTGTTTATTTGCAGTTTACAGTTATTTTCTCTTTGTTTATTTCGGTTTTCAATTTATTTAGCCTTTTTTATTACCAGATCTATACCTTTCATTTCTGCGTATGATCTTTGCCCTGCGACTCTGTGCGATCTGGGCAAATCAGAAACAGAAAGGAAGGATTTTTCTCATGCGTATGCTCTTTTCTGTCGTGCCTTAGTGTGATCTCGGAAAATCAGAAACATTGAGGAAAATATTTAGTTTCCGGCTAAAGCTAACTTCGAGCCACAAGGATCGTTTTTGAAAATATTTAGTTTCTAGCTAAAGCTAACTTCGAGCCACAAGGTTCGTTTTTTTGTATGTCCGTGTTGGGTTTTTTGTTTTTTGTTTTGTAGGGAAAAAGAGCTTTCTCAAAGCAAGCACGCAACCCAAAGCATCAACCCCCCCCCCCCCCCCCTCTCTCTCTCTCTCTCAAACTTTTTGTATAGCTCACTTAGTGCAAAGCTAATTTATGAGAGTAGAGGTCTTGGGTTCAAGTCTCCATTTTGTGGGGGTGGATTTTTCATTCCCACACATTCCCGCACTTCGTCGGCGACTTCATCAAATGTTTTCTCAAAAAGCCATAACTTCTTCATCCGGAAGCCGTTTTCAGAACCGTTTTTTTTGAAATAGCCTAATTTTTCGAGTTCTTTCCATTGGTACACTTAGTTTTAGCATCTATAACTTCAGTTTTTTTTTAAAATGGAAAGTCCATGCCAAGTTATTCATGACAACACCAACTACTTCCAATGGTGGTCCTACATTGTGGATTTACTTAGAAGTAAAGGTCTTTACAGAATAGCCACAGGCCAAGAGACCAAACCGAAAGATGAAGACAAGGCAGCTAAATGGGAAAATAGGCAAGACCAAGCACGTGGGTTGATAGGGATGTCTATTTATCCAGATCTTAGATTCCATATTGCAGAACTTGATACTCCTGATGAAGCAATGAAACAGATCACTAAAGTCTTTGGAATTAAAAATGAACTTAAAGCCCATCAACTTGAAAATGAATTGCTTACATTGGACCCCAATAATTTTTCTTGCATTGAAGATTTTTTGTCCAAGTTCAAGACCCTTAGACTTCTCTTGGAAGGTGTTAAGGTTAAGAAAGAAGATAGTAGCCTTATCTACTCCATTCTTACTAAGTTGGGACCAGCCTATTCTGTGTTTGTTTCCACCTTCCATTCTACAAGAGAAGCCTTCATTTCTCAAGGACAAACCTACAAGTCCCCTTCCTTTGATTCTTTTTGTGATTCTTTAATAAGAGAACAAGAAAAACTCTTACACCTTGGTCTTCTTAATCTTGGAAACTCCTCTAAGAAAGCGTTAGCCACCCAACAGCAACCAAATCCAAAGAATCCTAAGAAGTTGTATCCTAAAAAGAATGGTCCTAAACCAAACAAGGGTCCTAAGCAATTTCAGCCTCAAAATGAAAAATCATTTCAACAAAATGATAAGACAAATAAAAACAAAGGGAAGAAGACTGATAGACATTGAAACTTTTGTAATTGAGATGGCCACTTAGAATCTAAATGCTTTAAGAAGATGGAAGCCTTGGAAGCAGCAATGAAGAAGCATAACATCCATTTGGAGCAATCTTCAACTTCAACTTCATCTTCAGGAATGACACTTTTTGCATGTGGTTGTCAAGCATCTCGGTCTGGCTATGCACTAAATGTATCTTCTTCTTCTCATTCTCATGAGTGGCTCATTAATTCTGGAGCTTCTTATCACATGGCCAAAAACAAAGCCATGTTTTCTTCTTTAAATGATTGTAACACCAAAAATATATATGTTGGTGATGATAGATCTCTTAGTGTCGTAGGGACTAGAACTGTTCATCTAGACAATGGTTAGTTTAATGATGTATTATGTGTTCCAACCTTATCCTGCAACCTTCTATCTGTATATCATATAACTCATTCAGGTGAAGGTAAAATCGTTGAATTTTCACCTCACGATGTTGTAATTAAGGACCTAAGAGATCCTAGAAAGATTTTAGCTACTGGCATTGTTGATGATTCTACAAGGTTGTATAAGTTTCACAACTTTGGGTCATCAAATCTTCCCTCAGTATTTGTTGCTCATAATGATGAAGTGAGCAAACTTTGGCATGAGCAATTTGGTCACTTAAACTATCGCTCTCTTCAGAATCTATGTAAAGAAAATATGGTGACAGGTCTTCCAATGGTATCTTGCAGAGATGGTGTTTGTTCCGGATGTGTACTCGGAAAACATCATCGGGACAGTTTTGAAAAACGTGCCTCTTGGCACGCCTCAGCCCCTTTACAGCTTGTGCATAGTGATTTATGTGGTCCACTTCCAGTTGCTTCATTCTCGGGCTACAAGTATTTCTTAACTTTGATTGATGATTTATCCAGACGCACTTGGGTATACTTCTTAAAACTCAAGAGTGAAGTATTTAACATGTTCTTGGCCTTTAAGGCCTTTGTTGAGAAACAATCTAGACATCAAATTCTTAAGCTAAGATCTGATAATGGCGGAGAATATGTTAAACACATTCATCAACTTTTGCATTGAGAATGGAATTCAAATGCAACATACTGTTCCATATACTCCACAACAAAATGGTGTAGCTGAAAGGAAGAATCACACCTTAAAGGAAATGGCTAATTGTATGCTCCAATCTAAAGGACTTAGTCTTAATTATTGGGCAGAAGCAATTAACTGTGCAAATTACATAATAAATCGCACTCCTACTAAGGTTTTAAAGAATATCACTCCAGAAGAAGCATGGAGCTCAATCAAACCAGATGTAAGTCACTTTCGTGTTTTTGGAAGTGAAGCATGGGCCCATATTCCAGATGAGAAACATAAAGCTTTAGAACCTAAGAGTGAAAAATGTATTTTTGTTGGATATTCTGAAGATGTCAAAGGATATAGACTTATTCCACTTAAGTCCAAAAATTTTATCATTAGAAGAGATGTAAAGTTTGCTGAAAATGTATCGGCCTGCGAGCCTAGTTCGGCGGATGTGCCACCTCTCCCTATCTCTTCTACTTTTGAAAATATTTCTTCTTCAGATGATGAAAGCGAGGATGAAAATCCTCCCCCACCTTCTCAGGATCCTCCTTCAGCTCCTCAGCTTCCAAAATGGGTCCATGCTACTCGGGATGCAGTAGGTGATCTTGCCGGTGATCCTACAGATCAGCGACGTACACGTTCTCAGTTCGAGAGAGCCTCTTCTTTACTGGCTCAAGCTTCAGTGAATTATGATCCTTACACCTTTACAGAAGCTTCAGGCCATCCAGATTGGGAAGCAGCTATGAATGAAGAATATCATTCATTATTGGCAAATGATACATGGGATCTTGTTCCTCTACCAAAGGGATGAAAACTTGTTAGATGCAAATGGGTTTACAGAACCAAGTATGGACCAGATGGGAAAGTTGATAAACATAAAGCTCGTCTTGTTGCTAAGGGTTTTTCACAAGTTGAAGGCATTGACTACACTGAAACCTTCTCCCCTGTTGCGAAAATGAACTCTATCCGCCTTGTTCTTTCCCTTGCTGCTTCTTTCAAATGGGAAGTCCATCAGATGGATGTTAAATCCGCCTTCTTGCATGGGGACTTGCATGAAGAAATCTATATGGAACGACCTATTAGCTTTATACAAACAGACTCCAGCCTTGTATGTTGGCTTAAGAAATCCCTTTATGGTCTCAAGCAAGCTCCTCGAGCTTGGTATGCCAAAATGGATAACTTTCTTTTAGAATCTGGCTTCTCTAGGTGTCATTCTGACAATACTGTCTACACCAAGAAAGTGGGCAAATCTCTTATCATTCTTGTTCTTTATGTTGATGATCTTATCCTGACTAGTAGTGATCCCAACCTTATAAACCATGTGAAGTCTAGCCTTAAAAGGAAGTTTGAAATGACAGACATAGGACACTTACATTATTTTCTCGATCTTCAAGTCTTGCAATCCAAGGAAGGTATTTCCCTTTCTCAGTCCAAGTATGCCTGTGATATTCTACGCCATTTTCACATGGAAGACTGTAAGCCAGCCCCTTCTCCCTTTCAGTCTGGAGTCAAACTTTCAATCACTTGTACTTCTCCTGAAGTTGATGCTACCTTATACCGTCAACTTGTAGGAAAACTTTTGTATCTAACCCATACTCGTCCTGACCTTTCCTTTGTCGTTGGCCTTGTTGCTCGGTTTATGCAAAACCCACATGAAAGTCATTGGAAAGCAGCTAAAAGAATACTTTGTTATGTTTGAGGTACAGCTCAGTTTGGGATTCATTACAGTGCCGAAGCATCTCCTCTATTGGTTGGTTTCACTGATTCCGATTGGGCTGGTGACCCTGATGATCGGAAGTCTACTGTAGGTTATGTGTTCACTCTTGGTTCAGGACCTATTACATGGGCTTGCAAGAAACAAGGTGCCATTTCTATTTCTTCAGCAGAAGCAGAGTATCGTGGTGCCGTAGAAGCTAGTAAGGAAGCCTTGTGGCTTCGTCGATCCTGTCAGAGTTTGGCTTTCAGCAACAGCATCCGACTACACTTTGGTGTGATAATCAAAGTGCCATTCAACTATGCAAAGATCCAGTCCAACATCAGCGCAGCAAACACATTGAACTGCACATGCACTTCATCAGAAAGCTCATTCATGACCATGTTCTTGAAGTGCAATATTGTTCAACAGATGATCAAGTTGCAGACATCTTTACAAAGGCTCTCACAGAGGCGAACTTCACTAAACTTCGATTTATGGTTGGAGTTCAGGAAGTTGTCACTAAGGGGGGATAGGCTCTAGTGCCTCCTTCCTTCTCCTATTGTGTCATATTTGTAAATCCTTCAATCCTATCCCAAGTTGTTCTTAAGGGGGGATGTTAGGATATTCCGACACATAGGAAATAGTTAAGTACAACTTGGTCTAGTGTAGAGTTAGGTATAGAGTTAGGTAAAGTGTGTTTCTTTACTATGTACATTTTGTAACTTACAATCCGACGGTCACGATATGTAGTGATCTGACGGTTCATTCTCTCCTCGGTATTACCGACACTTGATCCGTGGATTAACACCCGCTTGGTCCATGATCTCTATTTAAAGAGCATGGAGGGTCATTTGTAGGTTAACCGTGCATGAGAGAAGCTTATGTAAATTTTCATTCTTTTATTAATAAATTGCCTGAAGTGGCCACGTTGGCTCAGGCCGTGGACTGTTTCCCTCTTTGGGGGTTTTAACCACGTCAAAATACTGGTGTATTGATCTGTGATCTGTTTGTGAGCGGTGTCCTTTGGTGTTTTGTCTGAGGAACTTACCCTGTAAATTCCTACAAATAAAATGCGTTGTTTTTCTTAACTTTTCCACCACCACCGTCATGGAATTGTTTTGTTTCCTGAATCTAGGAAAACCTATTATAAAATCCAATGTAATTGTATCCCATTTCCACTCGGGAATGGGAAGTGGGTGAAGTAGAACAGCTAGATGCTAATGTTTCGCCTTAACCAGCTAACACTCTAAGCATTTAGCTAGGTATTCCATAATATCTCTTCTCATACCCAACCAAAAATAGTCCTTTTTAATTGTAGAAAATAACTTTTGATAGCCTGGATGTGCCATATATGGACTCCTCTGAAATTCATCTAACATATACTGCCTAATATTTTTTTTATTTGGCATATAAATCCTCCCTGTAAAAGTCAACAACTGGTCTTTATTTATTCCATAATTAGTTTGTTCTCCAGAATCATGTATTTGCTTAGCTTACTCCCATAGGAATTCATATCGGGGTCATTCATAACAACTTCTCTAATTTGATTTCAGAAATTAATTTCTATATGGTTGAATGATATTTCATATACATGATGCAATTTCCTACTTAAGGAATCCACCACCCAATTTTCCTTTCCTTTCAAATGTTTGATGTCGAAATCAAATTTGCCCAAGAAGGTAGTCCACCTTTCTCATCGTGCGTTTGAATTGGGTTTCTTAAAGAAACTTGTTAAACTGTTATGGTCTATCATTAAGAGAAACATTTTTCCTAATAAATAATGCCACCACATTTTCAGGGCATGCACCACTACTATCAACTCTAGATCATACGTTGGATACCTTTGTACACGATCCTTTAGCTTACGTGATTTATAAGCTATCACTTTTCCTTACTGCATCAGCACACCACCAACTCCCTCTTGACAAACATCCATGCATACAATAAATTCCTTCTCAAGTTCTGCTACCTTCAGTGCAGGGGTTGTGGTTAATAATTGCTTCAAGAGTTTAAAGTTGTGCTAACATTCAGTTTTCCACCGAAAGGCTCTTCCCTTTTTTTTCAAAGAGGTAATAGGATAAGAAATTTTGGAGAATCCCTTTATAAATCGTCGGTAGTAACCCGCCAAACCCATGAAAGGTGTAATATCTACCACATTTTTGGGTACACACCATTCCATGATGGTTCTAATCTTCTCAGGGTCTACGGCTACACCCTCCGAAGAGATAATACGTCCTAGATATTGGATCTGGTCTTTATAAAAATCACATTAGTTGTATTTAGCGTACAACTGATTCTCCCACAAAACTTGCAATACTATACGAAGGTGTTCTTTATGTTCCTCCAAATTCTTGGAGTAGATTAGAATATCATCAATAAATATGAAAACAAATTTATCTAGATAAGGGTGAAAGACACCATCCATCAGACTGATAAAGGTTTCTATAGCATTGGTGAGTCTGAATGATAACACAATAAATTCATAATGCCCATAACATGTTCTAAACATTGTTTTGCAAATATATTCTTCTCTTATTCTAATCTGATGGTAACCTGATTGAAGGTTACCGTTCTAGGAGTAATATTGTTCTCGCTACTTACATTGGTTTTTTTAAAAAGTTAATTATGCAACAATATTCTGCAATGCATTAATGATAATTTCCTCTCTACAAGATATGGCACAGGAATATAAATTATTGTACAAAAATGTTTGAAAGTTCTACTTCGCTGTTTCTTTTTCGTTGCACAACTATGATAAATTTTATTCCCTTACATGTCCTACAGATTCTTGAAATAAGCCAGTTTCTCGACATCTTGCCACTGTTGAGCTAATTTGTGGTCCTAAATTAACACAATTATTTCTTATCAATCTGGGTTGTTTATGCTTTAAGGCAAGTTCACTATATGTGAAGATCAGATATAATCAAACCTTGAAAGATAAGTTATTCAAAAGCTAAAAGTAGTACATCCTATAACTCTAATTCAATCAGCTTAAAAAGAGAAAAATATTGAAAGGGTTCTTGACCTCAAGAAGTCCACCTTCACCTCAATTATCACTTAATGAATCAGAGATCGAAACCAAAAGCTTAAGATGGATAAATTATTAATGAAAGAAGCTCTTAACTTAAGAGACACATAAGATATTCCATCATAATTCATTCATTTCAATATCCAAATCTTAATGAAAATAAAACTACTTGCATGCAAACAAAAGAAACTAGTTTTGATTCATCATTTTAGCAGAAGGGATGCCCAACTTGAACACCTGTTTTTCCAACTCAATAAAGTGATGAATAAGCTATTAACTAATGAAATCAATCACTATGCATGAACCATAAATCAAACTGAAATAAAGCTTTGAAAAACTAATGCTACAATCAACCAGATTACAAGGAAATGAAACTAGTTAACAAGGAAGTGTACTTAGCTTGGAATGGGGGCCCTCCACCCTTGCCTTGCACACTTTGAGAGGTGATATCAGAAGCTTAAATCAGTCACACATCCATAGCATTGAACAGAAAAATAATAATAACACAAGTCTTCAAATTAACTCCTCAATCCAAAGATGTCACAGCATAAAGTATATCACAAAATCAATACATAAGCCATCAAAGTTTTGGCTTTAAATAAGAAGTCTCATGAACAAACTGATCTATATTCACTCAAACAAACCCATCTACTCTCATCCACCTATCTAAGTCGAATTCATTATCCCCATCCCAAGAAAGATGACCATTCCTATGAAATCTCAAAACTGCCCTATTTCTATGGGATTCCTGCATGACTAGTCATGGTTGACTAGCACCAAATGGGCCTAATAAAGCTTGTTCTGTTCGAACTAAGCATTGCTGGCTTAATCCTAGTTCCCAATCTGTACATCCATGCATTCCATTCGTGCCCAAGTGTCCTGCAACCATATCAACCATAGAGCTATTACGGGAATTTCTGAATCTGCCAATTTTGCACTAAAAACCAAATTTTCATAAAAACTTTAGAAATTGAAAAATTAAAATTAAATACCTGAATGGATTTTAAATATACATCAAAATGGGATAAATGAAGGGAAAATGGATGGAAAATAGATGGACAAGTAAGTTTCTTTGAGCAAAAATAAGACCAAAACTAAGGCCCAACATCTCTCCCTTGCTTATCATCAAGCATGTCCCCATGCTTGCTTGCTCCTCTTTGACCTTCGCCTTTCTATAGTAGATGTTGTACCTGTAGATGCTTCCTGTTGTGCTGCCCTGGCCAAACAATCCAGACCTGTATCATGTCTCTCCCTAAACAAAGCTGCCTTGACCTTTTGTTTTTCATATTTTGCTTGCCACATGTTCTTTTCCTTCAACCATTTAAATGCTTGCTTAGAAAGTAGATCATTTTTCCTTTTCAGCCTCCCCAATTCTTCATTCAGTTTTTCATTTGCCTTAACCAATTTAGCATTATTTTTCTTATTTGCCTTGTTTTCTTCTTTTAATTGCTTCTCTAATATTTTGCTAATTTCCAATTGGTCAGTTAAATCCCTGATTCTTCCCAAATTAAGTTCTCTCTCAAAATCTTGTGTTGTTTTCATTAGTGATGCTGCTGCTGCATCATCATATGAAGAATCCTTCTCAAATACCTCTTGTGCAATATCATTCTCTACCTGCTGTCTTGCGGAATATGTTTCTACTTCCTTCTCTAAATCAATGGGACTCTTATTCCTAAATCGTCTAGGAATAGACATAACAGATGTTTCATTTTCTTGCATGGCCATGCTGTTCTGTTGTTTGGCTCTTGTTCTAGGATACAAGGGTGAGTTCATCAATCCTCTATTTTCCTGCTCTGTTTTATCCTGTACCTCATTAACTTGTTCAATGAATTGATTTTTAGACATGAATTCTCGTCACACTATGCCCTGTGATCTCACCTGATACTCAACTAGGATTTTGATTAATCCTTGGTGGTATATCTGTCCCGCTTTAGGCCTGTTTTCATGTTTGACTGTTTCGATCATTCTCAAAAGGCTCCTATATAGGAAATAAGGCAAGTTAATCCTATCCTCCCCTTTTATATGCTGCAGAAGTCTGACATGATACAAGTGAGCCACGCTATACCCTCTATCACAGGTCAAAAACTTTTGGATAACCAAAACCAACTCACCCCATGGTTCATTAAACCATTCCCTAGGTATCCCTTTTGTTCTATCAAATGTCCCTTTCCGGTTCTTCTCAAGAAAGAAAGTCCAGGCTTTCTCCTTGAAGTGCAGGCCTTTGTAATACTTCTCACCTATCATGGGCAGATCTAAAGCTTGGGAAAGATATTCCTGGGTTACAGGAATAATGACATCTCCCACCCGTGTCTGGTCTTGATTGAAATTGTTTATAAAATCCCTGGTTATTTGTTTAGAGTGGCCATCAAATTTTTGTAGGAAACTTATCATCCCTGGTTGGTAAAGTTTTTCTATAGTTTCCTTCCCCCAGCTTTCTATCTGGAATTTTGGCTCTACTCTGACTGACATTGCTTCTGTAAACCAATGAATGAATTCCTCTGCTGTTACTAATTTCATTTTGAAATAAAGATATAATTATTTGTTTGATTTCAAAATGAAATTTTTGAAGGCAAAGAACCTTACCTTCCTCCTTTCAATCAACTCAATTCACCTCTGTTTGACTCTGCTCTCAGCAACAGTACTGTTTTAATCCCCTGTTCAATGCAAACAAATGCCTGTATACCCTGTCAATATGCCGCTCTCTGCTTTTGAAAACAAAAATACATATATACACAATATTCATACATGCTCCTGGCCTTATTTTGTTTGCCAAAATTCAAACCATTATTTACTGTGTATATTCAACCAGGAAAACTGTGTAGTGCGCATGCATATGGCTCTCGGCCTCATCAACAAACATTCAAGATGCTCTCGGCCTAACCAAAAATATTTAAAAAAACTTTTGACTGATCACAAAAATTTGGAAATTATGCACACGGCCTTAATTACCAAATCAATTACCAAAAATACACTCGGTTGCAACAAAACTATGGGCAAGAAGGCACTTAGCCTTAGCATGGCAAATTGAGGGCTATACACATACGCTCGGCCTCTCAAACACAAATGAACATGGCGCATTTGGCTCAGCAATCAAATCCCTGTTTTTTATTTTGGCAATCAGACATTTCGCATGGCATTACTCGTTTCAATCTTTAAGTATTTCAGTCCTCTGTTTAGGTGCAAATGAAAACTACAAATGGAAACAACAGCGCGCAGCAAGGGCATGAATGCATGTCGTTTCATGTTTAAAATGGCGCACAATCAAACAAAGTGTGACAACACAAAACGCGGTGCGCATTCTACAACACTTCATATTACCATTCACCGCCATAACAATTCAAGTTTTATGCCTCCTCTGTTCATAACAAGTTAACACGGCATATACTGCATTCGCATTTAACACGGCATACACTGCATACAATCCTAACGTGTTCATCATGCACTGCATTCACATTTAAGTGAAGCGTGATCCACTAAGGGTTCATACCAAAATTCACGCAGCAAATCAACGAGTTGGAGGCTATAATTTCGGCTTACCTTAGATCACCGAGCACTTGGAGGGATATCTGGTGCTCCAAATCTTTGTTTAACTGCTCAATTGACTGGTGGCAAGGCAAAGCAATCGTTACCATTAATAACTGATAGTTTATGACCGAGATTCACTATATGCCGAGCTTCAAACAACGCCTTACCTGATCGAATCCCCAAAACTTTGCTATCCTGAACGTCAAACACGGGACGATTTTTTTAAATCCACCCAACTCAGTTCACTCTTCTTTTCACCAGGCTGCGGCTTCAATCACCATTTCTCTGAGCTATTCAGTGATGAGGATTATGGTTTGAACAGCGCAGATTATTGTTTTAACAGTGATGAGGATTATGGTTTTGAACAGCGATAAGCTAATCGGTTCATGACCGTTTCAGGGGCTGTACTGCTCTCTGTATCTATTGGTGTTTGCGATGCGTGGTTTACATGGCCGTCCTGTTTGACCAGTCGCCCGACTGTGTCATGAGGATGGCCGAATCATGTTCTCATACGCATGACCCCCTGCACCGTATACTGTCCAATGACCATAAGTCATCGTGCCACCGTGTTCATGTTCGTACCTGTGTGCTGGCCGGTGGTGGTTTGTTTTATTTATTACAGTCGTTTTACCATTATGCCCACCGTCATGCGCTTATGATATATGACCATTGGTTGTGTTGCAATGAGTCGCATGCAATGATATTGCAACCACCCGCCGTAATGCTTCAATGCTGATTGGATGATCGAACACGGCTTCCTCATTGTTTGCATGCGGTCGTTTACCATATCATACCATTGTTATATATCATATTATGTGGTCGTTCTCATTATATTATATACCATATTGCATACCTTAAACCTTATATCATATGCGCGTTGGGTGATATGATTTGCGCATTCACATTTTTGAATTTTGAACTATGGTATATATTAATATGATATATAATAACGTTTGGTTTCCATATAGCGCATGGTTTATTTGACTTGTCTAACATAGCTTTTATAATTTTAAAATGACCATTGGGGTCATATTTAAAATTATCACCACCACTAATGCTTTGAGTTGTATGTGCAGGTTGAAAGTTGTCCCAGTTTGGCCTTTTTAAGCTCGCAAAGAAAAATACTTAGGGGTAGTAGGGTTAATGAAAAGAGGGAATATGCATGGAAATGAAAGGGAATAGGGTTATAATGTATAAGGGTTATAGGAATATAGGATATAAATGATAATGAATATCCCCAGGTACTAATTTCAACTTAACAAAAACTAAAAATTTCTAAGAAAAATTTGAATTTTTAAAGCACAAAATGACCACATATACTCCCCTGGATGATGGCTGTACAAGTAGGATGAAATCAATTGATCAGATGTTGTAGATGGATCCAAATGTAGACTTTATTGCTGCTCCTTGTTCTTCATGTTCTAATTCTTGAATTGATAATCAGGTCCCTCTGTAATGATTCGTTGTTTCAGGTCCCTTTTACTGCTTACAAAATATGCACATGTTGTGTTGACATTGGCAGGTCTTTCAGGTCCCTTGGCAATGATTTGTTATATCAGGTCCCTCTATTGACAATACAAGTCCTGTTTATACTCCAGCGTTCCAGCTAAAGAGCTGATGTTTGCAACTTCAGCTGTCCACTTAAAGAGCAAATGCAAGTCTCCCCCCCTTGTTGAAGATATGACTTGTCCTCAAGTCATTGGTTGGTGGAGTGTACCTGCAGTAAATGTATCTGAGAACAATAGAACAAGTAGAAAGAATTCATAGAGTCCAAGTTGCCCTGGTTTTCCCCTATGAATTCGTGCTTGCAATGTGCCAGTTGCCTGGTTTTCACTTGCAAACAATTTATTTATTTTTTATGTTGTTTTTAGTTATTTTGTTTTTTTTTAGATATATATATATATATATATTTTTAGATATGTTTTATTCAACTAGTAGACTGGAAGATGGTTGATCCTGTGCCATGAGTTCCAGTTTTGTGTCTTCGATCAGTTGTTTCATAAATGCTTCTTTACTGATAGGCCTATTGTAAACTTTGAGCCTATGTCCATTCACTATAAATGAGGTGGAATCCTGGTCAATGGTCTTGATCCTTACTGCTCCATTGTCAAAGATTTCGTCAATTTCATATGGGCCTAGCCAGTGTGTTGTGAACTTTGCTTTGAAGTCTTTGAATTTGGAGTCAAAAAGCAATGCCCAGTCTCCCTTGTGAAATGTCTTTGTTTTGATATATCTGTCGTGCCACTTCATTCTTTGTTGTTGCACTAATGTAGTATGTTCCATAGCTTGCTGACGATGCTCATCTAACTGATTCAGTTCCATGATCCGCTGCTGTTGTGCTTCTGTCAAGTCGAGTCCTAGTTCAGCTGCTAGTCTGTATGTATGTATCTGAAACTCTATAGGCAGTAGAGCCTCCTTCCCATATACTAACTGGTATGGACTGAAACCAGTTGTTGTTTTCCAAGTGATCCTATAGGCCCAGAGCGCATCTTTTAATTTCTCAGACCAGTCTTTTCTATTCATCTGTACTGTTTTTGTCATAATATTTTCCAGGACTTTATTTGTTGATTCGACTTGCCCATTTGCTTGTGGATGATACGGTGTAGATTTCTTATGTTTGATCTTGTATTTCTCCGTTAGATCTCGTACCAGCTTTGATGTAAACTGTGTGCCTTGATCTGTTACAATTTGTCTAGGTACTCCATATCTGACAAAGATTTCTTCAAAAAGAAATGTGACCACTGTATCTTCTGTTGCTCTGTTAACGGCTTTTGCTTCTGCCCATTTGGTTACATAGTCTATACATACTAAGATGTACCTCTTCCCATTTGATGGTGGATTGATAGGTCCAACAAAGTCAAGTGCCCACTACTCAAATGGTTCTATGAGAACCTGTGGCTTCAGTGGCATTTCATCTGCTGTTATTGGTCGTCCTGTTCTCTGGCAGCTGTCACATTGCTTGACATATTTCTTAGAGTCTCTGAAGATGGATGGCCAGTAATAGCCTAGTTGCAGCACCTTATACGCCGTTCGTTTATCTGCAAAATGGCCACCGCATGGTTCATCATGACATGCTCTTAAAATGTCTAATATTTCATCTTCGCGTACACATTTTCTAATTATCAGGTCTGAACCAGTATAAAATAAATCACCATTGACCCATGTATATCTAGAGCTTGCTCTAACAATTTTGTATTTTTGCTTTTTAGTGAAGTGAGCTGGAAACCTTCCAGATGATAAATAGTTTGCAATATCTGCAAACCATGGTGTTTTGACTGTGATGGCAAACAGATGTTCATCTGGAAAGTTATCTACAACTGGATTTGGATCGGGGGGTGAGTGTATGCGGGACAGAAAGTCAACCACTTGATTTTCTTTGCCTGGCCGATCTTGTATTGTGATATTAAATTCTTGCAGTAACAGTAACCATCTTGTTATTCGTCCATTGGTGATGGGTTTATTCATCAAGTATTTGATTGCTGAATGATCAGTATGAATGAAAACTTGATATCCTGTTATATAGTGCCGGAATTTATTTACTGCATGTATAACGGCTAACATTTCTCTTTCTGTGACTGTGTAGTTCATTTCTGCAGGTGTTAGATTTTTGCTTATAAAGTATATTGCATAAGTGAACAAGTTCTCTTTCTGTCCAAGAGAGGCACCTATCGCGGTATCAGATGCATCAGTTGAGATATGAAATGGTAAAGACCAGTTTGGCCCACGAAGAATGGGGGCAACTGACAATTTCTCTTTCAGAATTTGAAATGCATTTTGACAATCATTTGTCCAGTGAAATTCAATATCTTTTGCTAATAGTTTGAACAGAGGTTGGGCTATTTTACTAAAGTTTTCTATGAATCGTCTATAATAGCCTGCATAGCCTAAGAAACTTCTTACCTCTTTCTGTGTTGTACGAGGCATTAAATTTACTAGGACTTGGATTTTTGCCGGATCCACCTTTATTCCTGAAGCAGAAATGTGGTGTCCTATAACTATTCCTTCTGTCAACATCATATAGCATTTCTCATTGCTTAATGACAAATTTGTTTCAATGCATCGTTTCAAAACTTTCTCAAGGTTGTTTAAACAATCATTGTATGTGTTCCCATAAACTGTGAAATCATCCATATAAACCTCTACACATTCATGAATTAGATCAGCAAATATTGCAAGTACTGCTCGTTGGAAAGTTGCAGGTGCATTGCATAGACCAAATGGCAAAACATTATATGCATAGGTTCCCCATGGGCAAGTAAATGTTGTCTTGTCTTGGTCCTCTTCTGCTATTCTTATCTGGTTGTATCCACTAAACCCATCTAAGAAAGAGAAAAATTTATTTCCAGCTAATGAGTCTAACACTTGGTCAATGAAAGGTAGAGGAAAATGATCTTTGAGTGTAGCTTTGTTTAATTCCCGGTAGTCCACACATACCCTCCACTTTCCATTTTTCTTTGGCACAATAACCAGTGGAGAAACCCATTGACTATCTGAAATAGGATAGAGGAATCCAACTTTTAACAATTTTTGCAGTTCTTCTTTCACTATTTCCTTCATCATGGGATTCATTCGTCTTTGAGGTTGTCTTACAGGTTTAAATTGATCATCTGTATAGATGTGGTGGATACATGTGCTAGGATGAATTCCTTGCATATCAGATCATCCCAGGCAAAAGCTTTTGAATATTTCTGTAATAGTGCAGTTACCTCTTGCTCTTGTGCTGGTTGCAATTCATTTCCAATGTTTAGATGTTTTCCAGGATGAACCTCAATTGTTTTGATTGTTGGCTTGGAGACTGTGTTTACAGGGAAGATATCTATAAAAGAATTCTGCAAAGTTTGAACAGTACAAGTTTCCTGAAAACATTGATTCAAAAGATTACTTGCAGCTTCATATTGAGTTTTCCTAAGCGGCTCTGAAATACTTGGTTCTGAAATGAAAAGATCCATTAAGTCCTCATTCCCTTCTTCTTCTCTAAAATCAAAGAATTGATTTATACTTAAAACTGATTTTGTTTGTTGTTTTTCTTGAGTTTCAAGTATTG
This sequence comes from Pinus tabuliformis, assembly GCA_031772625.1. Taxonomy (NCBI): domain Eukaryota; kingdom Viridiplantae; phylum Streptophyta; class Pinopsida; order Pinales; family Pinaceae; genus Pinus; species Pinus tabuliformis. Next base: position 415,919,912 of record CM062808.1, on the reverse strand, counting down.
ATTCTAAAGAAGTGGATTGTGCAGGTGAATAAAGAGTGATATGTTTCCTTTCATCTCCATGTGAAATAATCATGCTTCCAGATCTGCATCCTATGAAGGCATCAGCAGTAGCTAACCATGGTCTGCCTAAGATTAGAGGATGTCCTCCCAAGTTTGTCTTTGGTTGCAAGATCAGGAAATCAACAGGATACTCCCATGAATCCAATGAGACTATGATATCTTCCAATATTCCTTCAGGAACAACTTTAGATCTATCTGCTAGTTCCAAGATTGTAGAAGTTGATCTAATGTTGTTTAATTGCAAAGTTTTCATTGTCTCCATTGTCATTACGTTTATAGCTGCTCCCAAGTCTATTAATGTATTTGGTACTGAGAAATTATTTATTGATATGGTAACCATTGGGATGCCAGGATCAATATATTTTTCTACTATGGTTTGTGTAGACATGAGGCTTGTGGACTTACCAATGACTTGGATTGTAGTAGGATCCTTTTTCTTTTTCTCCGATTTCCGAATGCACAATTCCTTTATTGTTTTAGCATATATTGGTATTTCTTTAATTGCCTTCAATAAAGGAATTTTTACATAAGCATTTTTTAACTCATCTAAGATATCAAATTCAGGAAGGATTATTTTTTTTTGTTGTTCCGCTAACCTTTCAACAGAACAAGCTTTATTAGGCCCATTCGGTGCTAGTCAACCATGACTAGTCATACAGGAATCCCATAGAAATAGGGCAGTTTTGCGATTTCATAGGAATGGTCATATTTCTTGGGATGGGGATAATGAATTCGACTTAGATAGGTGGATGAGAGTAGATGGGTTTGTTTGAGTGAATATAGATCAGTTTGTTCATGAGACTTCTTATTTAAAGCCAAAACTTTGATAGCTTATGTATTAATTTTGTAATATACTTTATGCTGTGACATCTTTGGATTGAGGAGTTAATTTGAAGACTTGTGTTATTATTATTTTGCTGTTCAATGCTATGGATGTGTGACTGATTTAAGCTTCTGATATCACCTCTCAAAGTGTGCAAGGCAAGGGTGGAGGGCCCCCATTCCAAGCTAAGTACACTTCCTTGTTAACTAGTTTCATTTCCTTGTAATCTGGTTGATTGTAGCATTAGTTTTTCAAAGCTTTATTTCAGTTTGCTTTATGGTTCATGCATATTGATTGATTTCATTAGTTAATAGCTTATTCATCACTTTATTGAGTTGGAAAAACAGGTGTTCAAGTTGGGCATCCCTTCTGCTAAAATGATGAATCAAAACTAGTTTCTTTTGTTTGCATGCAAGTAGTTTTATTTTCATTAAGATTTGGATATTGAGATGAATGAATTATGATGGAATATCTTATGTGTCTCTTAAGTTAAGAGCTTCTTTCATTAATAATTTATCCATATTAAGCTTTTGGTTTCGATCTCTGATTCATTAAGTGATAATTGAGGTGAAGGTGGACTTCTTGAGGTCAAGAACCCTTTCAATATTTTTCTCTTTTTAAGCTGATTGAATTAGAGTTATAGGATGTACTACTTTTAGCTTTTGAATAACTTATCTTTCAAGGTTTGATTATATCTGATCTTCACATATAGTGAACTTGCCTCAAAGCATAAACAACCCGGATTGATAAGAAATAATTGTGTTAATTTAGGACCACAAATTAGCTCAACATTTTGGCGCCGTTGTCGGGGAGGCAAATATCGGCATAGTCAATAGAAAGATAAATTTCAAAACCACAAAAACATTAGTTACATTCCATTTTAAGTTATGTTTCTTTATGCCTAGATATAGAGATCCGCAAGGTAGATTTATCAAAAACCCCCCACAAGTAGAAATAGGATCATCACACACCCCAGTTACTGGTAATCCAACAATTGAGGAGTTGGTAGAAAAACAAAGAACTGGCCAAAGATTAACCTTAATTGAAAGGCAAACTTTGTTAGCTTGGGAAGCAAAACAAAAACAATTCTCCACTTCCGGAAAACAAAAAGAAAAAGGAAAACAACCTGTCTTTCCATCCATAAATCCTCCTATCTTCCAACAATTTGAAATTCCACTTGAAATTGAAACAAATCAATCAATGGCAGAAGAGGGACATGGATCTGTTATTCTCACTCCTGAACAACAAAGGGCTGAATATGAAAGACAACAAAGAGAATGGAGAAGAAAGAGAGAAGAAGAGGCAAAACAAGAAAATGATAGGAAGCTAGAAAACGACCGGAAAAGACAAGAAGATGGAATTGATCAAGAAACTACTTTTGGTTTTCCAATAGTAGATACAAGTGCAATATTGGGAGAAGAAGTAAAAATGAAAAATATTCCACCTTCTGTATTGCCAAACTTTTATGGAATGTCTACAGAAGATCCTGATGCATTTATGTTTGAATTTGATATTCTATGTAGAACATATGGATATACTGATGACGTTCATAAACTTCGTCTTTTCCCTGCAACATTAAAAGCAGCAGCTTTAAAATGGTTTATGGGTTTAGGAGAACAAACAATAGCCTCTTGGGATGATATGCGATCTGTCTTCCTTAAGAAATATCAAGCTTATTGTAGATCTAGAGATTCAAAGGAAGATGTTTTTAGAATGACACAACAAGAAGATGAAAGTTTAGAAGAATATTTGGAAAGATTCGCATATAATCTACAGAAATCTAAACAACATTCTCTAAATCAAGAAACTGTTCGCACGATCTTTCTCAAAGGTGTAAGGGATGAATACCTTGACATTTTGAATGTGATGGGTAAAGGAGATATTTCAAACCTTCCATTCGATGAAATTGTTGAGTTATGTCAAAAATATTCTAGAGGAAGATCAAAAACCGGAAGAAGGGAAGTAAGTTCAAAAGCAGCAAAGTCAGCTGCAGGAGGGATAACAAGAGCTGAAATAGGAAGTTTATTGGAAAATTTCAAAACAGATCTCTTGAGTACATTAGGGACACAAGTAGATGTGCTAAAGGCAAACAAGAAGAAAGAAGAACAAGAACAAGCTTTAGCAATCTTTTGTTCCAAATGTAAAAAGAAACACCCTTTGAGAGAATGTCCTTTGGATAGTATTCAGGTTTGTGGTCTTTGTACAGGAAATCATTCCACAGAGAATTGTGAAAAATTGAAAGAATTACAAATGAACTCAATGGAAGAAGTGCCAGGGATAGAAGGTTTCTATTATGTAGCACCACGAAGACCATGGCAACCTAGGATGCCTCAACCAAATCAACAACAATTCCCTCAACAAAATTATTCCTATCCACCTTACAATCCTTGGACCCCTCCAATGCCATGGCAAGTTTGGCCTCCACAACAATATTCACAACAACCTGCACAAGGTTGGAGAGGATATGGTTATGGAAACCAGCAACCTCAACAGTATCAACAACAATACCAGCAACAATACCAACAACCATTTGCATATCTGCAATATCCGCAATCCATACCCTTTCAACAACAACATTCTGCATATCCGCAATCCATCCCATTTCCACAGCAGAATCCACCATCGTTGTTGACCCAGCCACAACAGTTACAGCTACCCACAAATCAACCCAGACCAACTCAACTACCAGCCCAACCAATGGCCAATCCAAATAATAAGGTGGACAAGTCTGCATACATTGTGGAGGAAGCAGCATGTTTTCCTACATATTCGATTCTTCCTCTTGATGATGTCCATCTAAGGTCTGGAAAAGTACTTAAAAAGGATTCTCCTTCAATTATAGAAGAACCAACTGAACAAGGAGAATCACCTGAAACATCACAAACTGAGATACAAAATCAGAAAGGAACAAATGTTACAACACAAATGGCTTGCGAACTTACCAATGACTTGGATTGTAGTAGGATCCTTTTTCTTTTTCTCCGATTTCCGAATGCACAATTCCTTTATTGTTTTAGCATATATTGGTATTTCTTTAATTGCCTTCAACAAAGGAATTTTTACATAAGCATTTTTTAACTCATCTAAGATATCAAATTCAGGAAGGATTATTTTGTTTTGTTGTTCCACTAACCTTTCAACAGAACAAGCTTTATTAGGCCCATTTGGTGCTAGTCAACCATGACTAGTCATGCAGGAATCCCATAGAAATAGGGCAGTTTTGTGATTTCATAGGAATGGTCATCTTTCTTGGGATGGGGATAATGAATTCGACTTAGATAGGTGGATGAGAGTAGATGGGTTTGTTTGAGTGAATATAGATCAGTTTGTTCATGAGACTTCTTATTTAAAGCCAAAACTTTGATGGTTTATGTATTGATTTTTTGATATACTTTATGCTGTGACATCTTTGGATTGAGGGAAAATGGATGGAAAATAGATGGATAAGTAAGTTTCTTTGAGCAAAAATACGACCAAAACTAAGGCCCAACATCTACCAAAATCATTCTATTAAAAGTTCCATTAGTTTTTAATAGATTTTGTTCACAAATTCCTTTAACTGTAAAAAGAACCCTCGTCGTCTGATTAGTAAGGTCTAACTCTTCCGCAACAGAAGAGAAAGATGATAGATGTTGCTATAGTAACTATGGTATTTCTCTTTAGGCATTCAATTGAATATACACATTTCTTGTCCTGTTGGTAATTAATTTCCAAAAATTGAATGAAGTTCATTCGTTTATTGTTTTGAATTTAAAGTTGCATGTCTTAAATAATTACAACTATTTGCAGTAGTTTCAGTTCATATATTTGTATTTCTTTATTGTTTACCCTTTTAAAGGTCTTGGGACTATTACTAGCAGTCGGCGACCTGCCTTGCTTCGTGAACTAACACGATTACTTAATCAAAGTCACAATTTACAGAAACCTAGTCACCTAATCACCACTCTAGGGTATCTAGTGCTTCAACTATACAGATTATTTACCATTTTGATGTTTAATTCTAGAACATTACTTGTTCAATTGTTTCTTTGTCCTCTTCTTACTTACTTCTACAGGGTGACCACCTAACCCTGATTGTAATTTCAGACATGAAATTCGACATATATTTAATCATTTTCATTTTCCGTAACTATCTTAATCACAGATTTCTTCTATGAAAACATTTTGTACAAATAAACAATTAGTTCTCTGAATCATTGTTCCTAACAACCATTCTTTCATCATTTCTTTACTGAATGTTGACAAATAAAAATTTCCAATAGAGTCTACCAAACCTTTTCCTTATTCATAATTTTTTAGTCAGAAACCTCCTCTTACACAGACATATAAAAATAAATAGTAGGGCAATTTCAAAATTATCTGCATCTTGATAATCCATTCCGAAAACTGGTTCAGGAAGACCACTCCTCCCTACCAATGAGAACGCCTATTATGTCCAGTCCCCCCGAGCTCTCCTAATTTCTAGACAATGAGTTCGTCTAACATTCTTTTTGGTCAATTCAATTGCATCAGGGCTTCACTTATCTTGGGCAGGATTTACAGTCTTCTATTCGACTTAGAGCCTTCCACTTGTCCTAACCAATTCAGGAATTCACTCTTAGGGCAGCGTCCTACCTCCAATGAGTATCCTTCTCTAAACTTCTTCCAGTGAAAAAGAATAAGAGAAAACTCCTCCTCTCCGAGATTTTCCTTGAAATCTCTAAGTGGTAGGAGAATAATTGTCCTTCCCAACCGTCTAGAAATTGGGAAATCTTGTGGTCTTCCCGTGAGTTTTTCTTTTGAGATTAAAACATTAATCATAAAAATAATAAAAAATTCTTTTAAGAGTGTATCAAAATTTCATTAGGTTCTTCACGAGCCTAAAAAATTACCAGATTCAATGTAAAGTAATTAATATTAATTCTAAATGCTATTTTTTCTAATGGAATTTGGGGTGTTACATGATCCCTCTTGCGCTCTTGATAGATCGGAGTTAAGATGGATCTAAAGTGGTAAGGAGAGATAAATTGGAGAAATGATAATTGTAAAGATAATAATAAGGAAACATAAATGGGGTTGTGGACAATAAGAGGGGAAGATAAATGGGTTCATGGCCCAGAAATGACTCTTGCTCGTCTAGTGGTAGTAGTTTTTGCAGCAAGAGAAACAAAAAAGGTGAAGCTCGTGGTGGTCTTGCAGCTATAGACACATAAATTCTGTAATAAATTTTCCATGGTCTAATGAAACTTCTTTTTTGTTTTGAAAGTTATGGAAATTCCGGCCATATTTTGAAAAAGCTTGGCAAGGATTTTTGTAAATCCAAGTTACAACATTGTGTAATGAATTTTCCATAGTGTAATGAGACTATTATTTTTGCTAAGTTATGGAAATTCCTGCCATATTTTGAAAAAAATTGGCAAGGGTTTTTGTAAATCCAAGTTACAACATTGTGTAATGAATTTGTCATAGTCTAACGAGACCCTTTTTTTGCTTAAAAAGTTATGGAAATTTCGGCCATATTTTGGAAAAAATTGGCAAGGATTTTTGTAAATCCAAGTTATAGCATTGTGTAATGAATTTTCCATAGTCTAATGAGACTGTTTTTTTGCTCTAAAAGTTATGGAAATTCCGGCCATATTTTGAAAAATTTTGGCAAAGATTTTTGTAAATCCAAGGGACAACATTGTGTAATGAATTTGCCATAGTCTGACGAGACTGTTTTTTTGCTCTGAAAGTTATGAAAGTTCTGGCAACATTTTTAAAAAATTTGGCAAGGATTTTTGTAAATCCAAGTTATAATTGTCAAACTTCAATATTTTAGGTGCCTCGGGACATTGTTTTTTTGCTCTGAAAGTTATGGAAATTCCGGCCATATTTTAAAAAAAATTGGTAAGGATTTTTGTAAATCCAAGTTATAGTTGTCAAGTTTCAAAATTTTAGGTGCCTTGGGAGACTGTTTTTTTGCTCTGAAAGTTATGGAAATTCCGGCCATATTTTAAAAAAATTTGGCAAGAATTTTTGTAAATCCAAGTTATAATTGTCAAACTTCAAGATTTTAGGTGCCTCGAAAGCTTTTAATAGGGCCAAATCCATTTCCACCATCAAGAACATGATTCAAACACGGCCTTTACAAGATTTTACGAATTTTCTTTTGCCCAGATTCAAATCACTTTTGATCATCCGGACAATTCCTCCACCTCGAATCCAATGAATTTTGCCCTATTCACTGTGACTCGGACAATTCCTCCACCAAGAATTCACTGTCGCTTGTCCTCGGGCAGTGATTTTGACCCATGGTCATCTGAGGGGCGGTGGTGAGTGAAAATTCAGCAGAGATGGCGTGACCGAGTGGTAAAAATAAAAGGGAGCATCTTGAGACAAATGCTGTGAGTGGGTAACAAATTGATATTTAACAAATTTGATTGAAATGATCCAAGATGCCGTAAGTAAATCGGAATTAAATTAGAAAGGACTATAACAGAGAGATAAATGTGCGTACACTTCCGGTCTTTTGGTAAGTTGGAAAAATTAGGGAAAGATAAATGGGTGTCGAACAGTAAAACATTTTGAATCATATAATATCCACTTTATAACATCTTTTCATTTATCATAACAAACTTCTATATCATAGAGAGATAAATGTGCATGCTTTGTTAGAAAAATTAGGGGCCATGGTTTTTGGAGCGAGAGAAAATGAAATCCCCGTATAAAACGGGAGATAAAAAGTTGAAAGCTCCTGAGACAAGGAAATTGCGGAATGAAAGGTGAATGATGTTGCCCTTTTGACTGCTCGTCGTCCTGGGGCAGTAGTCTTGCACCATCTTGGGACGGTGGTGAGTGACAAGTCATTTTGGGATAATAGCATCTTGACAAGTGATTTGTATTTTTATTTATTTATTGCATTTCTTTTATTTACTATTGTATTTAGTCTATGATATATAATTAGATATTGATTTATAATCATATTTAATATATTTTTATTTATTTACCAGACTTCTTTTATATTTATTTGTTTACTATATTTTTTTATATTTTTTTTATATTTATTTATTTACTATATTTTTTTTTCTCAGTAAAAACTAATTCTATTAAAAGAAGGTAAAAATACAGTTACAAGGAGGTCGAAACCTCAAAGGAGAGCCGAAACTGTCCATCAGCACATACATACTGTCCCAGGGTTGGGAAAACCAGATACAAAAAGCCCAAAAGCCATACAATGAGAACTGACCATGTTGGTAAACCATAGAAAGGTCAGAAGGAGGGCTGTAACCATGCTATCTATACTGACCAGAAACCCATAGGCAAAACAACTGCAGAACCGAAGACTTGATGCAAAAAGACATTATCAAAGCCAGAGAAACATAGCGCAGTGATCTGGAGATCAAAGAGGAACGCTGGGGAAGCAAACATGGCCCAGGAGGCATCAAACGACTGTTTCGTGGTCCTGAGCTTCCTCCTCCACTGGGCATGCATTGCCCACCCAAAAATCGTCTTCAGTATCCTCAGCATCCAAACCGCTGCCACCTGGAAGAGCCGCCGAACGACGGATGCCACCAGAACAACTCACCGGGTTAACAGAGCCCGAAACTCCCTGGAGGTTGTCGTCTGGTGGCTTGATGACATCAGGAACATTTCCCTCTGCCTGCATATCACCGCAATTGAACACATTGCCAACGTCTTCCCCATGCTGCTCGCTCCCATGGCCGTCCTGAGACTGCGTTGCCGAGGTATGCACAGAGACGCTAGGCCGAGCCTCTTCCTCCGCAAAGATTACAGTGATGCTGGCTGAAAGAATAGGCTTGTTGAGGCGACTTTGGAATTTGAAATGGGTGGTCTGGAAGGAGTTATGCGGGAAAGGCTTGCCACCAGAACTAATCTGATGTGGAATTGCACCAGCTGAGGGAGGGGACGCAGGAGCCATAGGAATATCAGGTGAAGGAGCAGGCTGAGAACGCCCACGGCCTCCTCGACTACCACCACGACGACTACTAGCGCGACGACGCACCATTATCAAAATGCAAAGACAGCTTGAAGGGGAGATGGAACAGGCCGAAGCAAAGCAGGTGCCGAAGTAAGGGAGCCGCTTAAAATTCAGAAAACAGACATTTAAGGTTGCATTCGGAGCATTGCAGGAATACAGAGTCTGAGTCAAGCTAAGGCAGGGAGGCCAGAGGGAAATGATAGTTGAGAGAACCGACGAACCCATAAGTAAAACCTCAGGCGAAGTTTCTCGACCAAAGGGCGCAATAAATTCGGAATGCCAAGTGATCAGCAGGTACCCTGTGTGAGCCTGCTTTATCCGAGAGAGGACATGGAGGAGTGTGCGATCCTGCCACCTGCAGGACCAGACGCCGGCGCGGGAGAGCCACTCCATTAATATTGCATTAATACACCCGCATCCGGGTTATTTACCATACTTTTTTTATAAATATAGTATTTCGCCAATGCTCTTAATAATTATTTGTCCCATGGTATTTGACCCATAGGCTTCACCTAAATAAAACCTCTTTTTTGCATGTTAGTAAGTATAAAGAAGTTTATAGAGTAAATGTAAAAAGAGGTTTTATTTATTTACCATATTTCTGGTTTTTATTTATTTACCATATATCTAGAGTAAATATAAAAAGAGGTTTTATTTATTTACCATACCTCTAGTTTATCTGTACTTTTATTTATCTACTATACCTCTTTTTTGAGTGTTCCTAAACCTATTTATATTTTAAACTTATATTGAGTGTTTATGTTTTTACGTGAAATCTATCCTCATACTAGTCTGGGGAGAGCTTGATGTAATGATGATGATAGTCATGTTTATCTTAAAATAAGATTTTAATATTTTAATTTAGTTATTTATAATTATGAAGTGAGTAATATATTTTAATTTCCACAAATTTTAAAATAGCTATAAAATAAAAATTAAACTTTATCTTAAAAAATTATGCCTTTTCTACTCTTTTAATTAAATTGATTAATAAAAAAATTATATTTACTCATATCTATTTACATATTTATAAAAAAAAACCTACCTTTATGACGTGGAGCCTCGCAGCAATAACACGGAAGGAAGACATATAGAAATCGCAATATAGAGCGGGAGAAGAGGGGTGAAGGAAGAAAGTGGAAATTGCGGTACAAAAGTGGAAAGTGCCTTATAGAGCGGGAGATAGAAAGATAAAGTAACTCGACCTATTGATTCCAAGGATTCTTGGGTGGGTGGTAAGAGTGGGAAGAGACAAGTGACAAGCCACCAGAAATGGTGTAACAGAGTGGGAAAAGACTGCGGTGTGGATAAAAATTTGATTGTGAAGACAATGGCGTGTGGGTAAGATGTCATTGGAAAAAATTACATTTGCATAAAATTAAAAACGTAACGTTGTTTAATGTTTTATACTTTACCATTTAGATTTAAGTTGAGGTTTAAGTTGAGGTGGTGTATTTACTTTATAATGGTATATAATGGTATAGTATAGTTTAATGAGTATAATTTTTGATAGAAAATAATGGAAATTTCAGCACGATTTTGATTATATATTTTATAAATATTTTTGGAAATTTAAGTTATAGTTGTTAAGCTTTAAGATTTTGGGTGTCTAGCTATTTTTCTTGGTGTCGAATCTATTTCCATCTCAAAAACAAGATTCAAGCACTCCTCACGTCAAATTTTTTAAAAGAATGGCCACATTCCAGACTACCATGACACATCGTTTACATTCTCATGCTTACGTTATAAATAATGTCATAGTTTAAATGTTCTTATCAATTTTAAATTTATTATTGGTATTTGATTTTTTTAATATAATTATGGCACATTGTTTACATTCTCATTCTTAAGTTATGAATAATGTTATAGTTTAAATGTTTTTATCGATTTTAATTTTTTTATTGGTATTTGATTTTTTTTTTTTATTTAATTATGGTGATAACATTCAGAATAAGACTTTAAAATTTTCATTTAATTATCAATAATTATTAAGTGAGTGATATAGTTTTAACTTTCACAAATATTTTGAAATAGCCATAAAACAAACACTGAGATTTATCTCAAAAGTAGTTATATTCTATTTACTCTTTTAATTAAAATGATTAATAAAAAAATGGCATATTACATGTTTCATATCAATCTCAACTATGGATTTTTGGGTAATGTGGTATTAGTGAGCCATGTTATTGGCCCATGGTATTGTAACAAACTCAATTTACAAGTTAAGAATCTCCACGGTAAAGTGGGGCACAATATCCATAATTAAGGATTTTGTTACCTAATTTTTAAATGTATATTTGTTTAATTCATATATCAATCATTTTTATAATTAATGGTAATAATTTGAAATAAAGTTATAATTTAGTTATTTTTTATGAATTTTTTTAAGTTTGGAAATTTGAGATATCATGATGTAAGTGTTTCGATGGCTATCAATGTGTAGCAACCATTTTATATATATGGTCGGGTTAGTAGTAATATTTTTTATGTCATCATAAATATATGTGAGAAAATTGTAAAAAAAACTAAAAAGAATATTATTATAATTTTTTTTTTGAAACGAATTGAAAAATTCAAAGGCAATAATAAATAAACGAAAATAATGTCATTAAATTAAATATAAATATGAGAAATTCAAGGAAAATCAACCATTACTTCAATAAAATTTATGAAATAACTTGAAATTTTCAAATGTAATTTAATATAAAACTTTTAAGGAAATTGTAGTCCTAATTGTGTGTAGGTGTGAGAAAGTGATACAAGAGAAACCATTTTCTACAATGTCAGTTGTTTATAATGAACCACTTCTACATAGTCTTTACGAATCCCATGATTATACAAAACCCCAACAACTTGTATGACCTATATCATTTAATGATGTTAATTAAGTATGCACAACAAATTGATAGATCATTTGTTGCAATAAATGATGATATCATCATATAAACATGATAAATTATACAAAACCCCAACAATATGTATGACCTATATCATTTAATTATGCTAATTAAGTATGCACACAACAAAAATTGATAGATCATTGGTTGTAATAAATAATGACATCATCGTATAAATATGATAAATTAAAGGTGGAGACTCAAAGGAAAAAAAACACTAAAAATGTGCTTAGTCTCTAGTCTCTTTTCTTTATTTATTAATCATTTTCTATATAGATATTACAAAACTAGACTTAATTCCCTCTTCCTCTAAATTTCAAATGAGACAACAAAGACTAAATTCCTAGACCAAGTCCTCCTCCAAGTACCAAGTCAACACTTCCAGTCAAGCCTTTCCCTGATCTAGCACCAACCAGCTTCACACTGAAACTTCAACTTTCCAGTTGCAGTACTACTACTTCGACCTAGAACTTGAGCCTTGTAGATGTTGTAGAAACTCTAACTCAACCATTCAAAAATTCTTCCAAGATCAACCAAGTTAAAACAAAATATGTTACTCTCATAGCTACTTGATACTACAACTCAGACTTGCGATTTCAACCTTCATGGAAGTTGCAAAAACTCTAATCCTTCACATGTGTGTGATAGATTGAGCCCAAAAACAAGATTTCCTTCCTTCCTTTCTTTTTTTAGACCTTTTCTATCTTTTTCTCCTGCTTCCCAGCTACAGGTCGAACTTCCTTCTTGAAATTGAACTTGTGAGTGAGTGAGACATAAATGAGGTCGAAGTGCTTGTATTTATAGCTTTTCCAAAGGGTTGAATTGCCTCCTTTACGCTGACCTGAAGCTGTCAGGTCCGAATTGTACTTTTGGAGTTTCCTGGATTTTCTATGCTCAAAATAATTCTTTATCCAATTACATTTTTCCCAGAAAGGTCTTATAAACATAATGTTGACTTTCTTGACTCATGACAATAACTCATATGAACTAAAAAACCCTAGAAGCATGATGAACATGCTTTTATGTACAATACCATCAATAATGAGCATGAAACCCATGCCTTAAAATAATAACCTTTTCTTTTATTCTCTTATTTGTTACATAGAATACATATTGAAATGAGTACAACAACAATTATGAAGACTGGAACTAGTTACATTTCCAACAAGTTTAGCAAAAAAATTTCCTTATGCAACACCATCTTATCCTCTACTAACATAATATTGTCTTCCTCATTTTTATTTTCTTCTTCCCATTTCATAGGCTCTTCTTACATTGATACCATTTTATGCAAGAGTTATCACCCCGCTACAATAGCAAAGTCTCACAATGGACCATCCCATCTATATAGTCATCATGAATCATATGATTACATAAAAACCCAACATTTATGATCTGTGTAATTTACTAACATTAAACAACTATCCAACAATAATAAATAGGTTATTTACTATCTACAGATGCGGCGACTGAGGTGGAGAAATGGGGGCGAAGGTCCTCTTTCCATTGCCCCACAAACCCATGATTCAATTGGACGTGTCAACGCCCCACCCCCCAAGAGAACATTCATGTAATGCATAACATGACAACCACTGTTACAAGGAAAACCATGCAAACAAACAATTTAAGAGATGTTCCAAAGTATGTAATGGGTCACAGTACTACACCCATGCATCAAATGGCTCACTGCAATCTTGTCAATCCATCCACATTCAATGACGAGCCATTAATTGATTGGGATTCTACATGCTATCTAATGCTTTTCTTAGCAAACATAGAGATGAAGCTCATTATCTTGAGGTGGCGTCCATAGTTCCTTTAATGTATTAATGTTAATTATATAAAGCAATTATTTAAAAAACATGCGTTGTATCTTCAAATAATTATATACTATTAAAGTGAAATATTGGAACATTACCACCAAAATGTATTAATCTTGGAGCATCATGAATTGTTCATACAAGTATTCCATGGAATTGAAATTTCCTCTACCTTATTGGTTTAAAGATGTCATATATAGTGATGTTGACTCATAACTTTAGTAACTCATTGATAAGAGGCTTCATATATACATTCATATCTTTAACTTGGTAGTTACCTAATTGTTTGAAATTACACAAAATTACTACCATGATATGTATATATATAAGAAAATAAACAAATATAACACATTACGAAACACACAAGAGAAATGAAAATGTTGCAATTGAAAAACTACTGTAAAGAAATACATATAACAATCATTGTCAACATTATGTGCTCCCTCTTTATTGAAATCTAAGGAGGAAGGTTATTTTTTTATAACAAAAATTGGCCACATTGAGTAAATAGACTTGAGATTGCCAAATGGATTAAAACCATCAACTGCCAATGAAATCTTAACATTATGAGCTTCATCTTTATAAAATGAGTGTTTTCCCTAAATTTCCCTAAATCATAACCATTTGTAGGCATTTGAAGAGCACCCTCTCCATCTCTTACGTGCATGGTAATCCATAAACTGTGTTATGCTTTCTTACATGAGCAATCACTGCAAACGTGGAATTATTGGAAAAATGACAAAGAACCTTTTGATGCATCTTTTTTGTTATTTGATCGGGTTCGATATATATTGCTCTAACATTATGGGAAACTTTTTTTTATGCATGTTTTCCATAATATAAAATATGATCATTAGGACATGCATTTATAGCTTGATACTCCGCTCAAATTTATTTCATAACAACATATAAATCTTAGTAAGGTAAAATATTTGGTGATGGTACCATAATTTCACCTAGCAATCTATAACATAAAAAATCACTAGTTAGTGTAAGTAATATTAATCGTAAATATTTCATTCTTATTTTACACATTAATTAACACGAACAAAGGGAAAAAATCAACCTTTATGTAAAATATGCAATAAAACATATTACATACCTTAGGATATGTGTCGTACAAGTGTTTGAGAAACTATTAGTTAACCCTTTTAAGCTCACCAACAATCATGTAGAAGAGAGAAGATTTTGTCTTGAGCCTTCGTAAAGTGGCGTCATTTCCTTTCTAATAGAGTTTCATCAAGAATATTATCATCATTTTCCTCATCTTGATCATTGACTAGTCGAGCGAATAAATCTTGGATCAATTCATTTGTCCCATCATCTTGAACTATGTTATTATTGTCAATTTCTTCCATAAAATCATTAACTTGATCTTCAATATTTTCTCCATGTTCCTCAGCTTGTACAACATCATTTCTACTACTACTTCGGGCATTCGAACACTGACTAGGGGGGTAGCTTGATTTTATAATTACATAGCATCATACAAAATTAGTATGCATAAAAAATGTTATAACAATATAAAATTTTACAAATGCGATTAATATAAACACAATAAATAATGAATATATAGCTAACCAAGGAATGATATTCCTTCAATCCCCCTTCAATGTGCCCATGTTTCCCTACAATGTATTTTAGTTGTTTCTTTTAAAACTCTTACGTGATGTAAGCCCACACATTTAGAATAAGGGAAATAACATCTCCCATCACCCCCTTGATTTTTTGCCCTAATAATTTTTTTGACATTTTTCCCCACTAAAAAGTTATGCGATGATTATGTTATAAAATTGAGTGGTGCACTAGATCTATTATATTTTGTAATGAAATTCATATATATAAAAAGAAATATATTTCCTTCTAGAAAAAAAAGACCTTATAAATTGTCGCAACGTCTCTTAAGAGAAACATATTTATAAATTTACATACCATCAAAATTTTGACAATAGTTGACAAAGTCAAAATTGACTAGTCAAAAAGTGATCGACCGTTCGATTAGTAGCTCAATGAATAGAAATGATTGGTCAAAAGGGGGATTTTTGTTTATAATGTGATAATCGTCAAATACCATCGTCTTTACTATGATATGGAGAATATCATCATAATTATGACAATGTGGAGATATCTCATTGCAATACCAACAAACATGGGCCTGATTTAAAATTAATTATATAAATGAATTAATTCTTATAATTTTCGATTGTACAATCAATTTAGACAATTTGTCATTCTATTTCATCGAAATTTATTATTATATGTAATAGTGGGATGATATAAACACTGTTTCCTATTACTAAGCTTGGTACAATAAAGCATGTAACCTCTTGTGAACCTAGCTACCTATTCTTGCATCTTGGACCAATACATGTACCTATGCAAGTTGTTCATTGTTTTCCCTACACCAAAGTTCCCTACTATAACAACCTTGGTGAAAAGTTCATGTAATAACATTTAATAAAGAAAAAATAAGACCACAGTTAAGGGACACTTATTCCAAGTTGAATTTTGGGCAAAGATATCTTAGTGGGCGTAAATGGATGTGTGTTTTTGGCTAAGGAAATTGGCAAGGGCTAAGGCAAATGCATTAAAGGGGAAAAAGACATTTTTGGCACATTTATTTATGAAAATAAAGGAAATTATGAGAAAAGTAAGGTGAAATGTCATAGCTTGCATGTGAGGAAATTGAAGGAAAATAATGGAAAATGAAGAAATTAGAGGCCTCATTCATAAATGGGCTTTTGAGGATCATTGGGCAATATTTTTTCAAATATTTTTTCAATTCAAGTTTGGAGCTCTCTCATTATTCTATCTCTCTCTCACTCTTGGTCACTTAAAGTTTTCTTGGAGCCCTCTAGCTTTGGAGCAAGGAAGAAAAAACAAGAAAAGGGAAAGGAAGGAATGAAAAGATCAAGGAAGGAAAAGTAGGATCGAGCAGCTAATGAGCCTCAGTATTGCAACAAGAATGTTGCAACTCCCAAGGTGACCAACTTTAATAGTACACAATAATTTATAGGTAGAAACCTTTTCGGGACAAAAACCATAGAATCCATTTAATATATGTCTTGAAAAATTACATCAATAGGAAGCACCAACTTCTATGATTTACAACACCAATTAAAAGAGGCATTAACCCCTTGGCTTACTAGCAATGATTAGAAGGAGGCTCCGACCCCTGGGTTTATCAACTCCAACTGACAGTCCATGCTCCAACACCCTCACTTTATCAGTTCCAATTGAAAGGATGCTCCAACACCATGCGCAGGCACCAATTGCTACAAAGGTCTTTGGTTTGATAGAGCAACGATATCTAAAAATTAGATGAAGAGGCCATTAAGGCTAGATTTGTAATATTTATGTAGAAAAAGATTAATGAATAAAAAAAAGCTTAAGCACATTGTTAGTGTTTTTTACCTTCAAATCTCCACATTTAATTTCTCATGTTTATATGATGATATCATTGTTTATTTACAACAAATGATCTATCATTTTTTGTTGTGCATAGTTCATTAACAGTATTAAATGATATAGGTCATAGTTATTATTGGGTTTTTGTATAGTCATGTGATTCATAAAGAATGTGTAGAAGTGGTCCATTATAAAACTTTGACATTGTATGGGATGGTTCTTCTTACATCACTTTCTCACACCCTCATATAATTAGTACCACTATTTCCTTAAAAGTTTTTAATTAAGTTATATTTGAAATGTTAAAGTCATTCATACTTTCTATTGAAGTAGTAGTTTATTTTCCTTGAATTGTATATATTTGTACTTAATTCAATAACATCATTTTCCTTTCTCTATGGCTTCCTTTGTATTTTTCAACTCACTTTAAAATTTCCTTTATAATAGTAGTTCATTTAAATTTCTAAGATTTTCTCACAGTTATATCAAAAGACATTTACTAGTAGTGTATCTATATAAATCAAATGGTTGGAAAACATATATAGGTATCAAAACACTTGCCTAATGATACTTCTCATGTTGCCTTTAAATTATTATTATCATTAATTATAAAAATAATTAATATATGAGTTAAACATATATACATTTAAAAAAAACAAGCACAAGATTCTTAACCATGGAGATTCACCCCGAATTTACCATGGAAAATCGTAACATATAAATATAATTTTTCACAATACCATGAGGCCAATACAATGACTTACTAATACTATATGCCCAAAAACTATAACTAATGTTAAAATGATACATGCTCATTTGACCCTCTTTTTAATTAATCAATTTAATTAAAAATGAAAAAGAGCATAATTGCGTTTGAGATAATTATCAATCTTTAATTTGTGACTGGTGCTAAAAATATTCTAAAATATTTATTAAATTTAAATTTATATCATCCACCTACTACTACTACTTAAAATATAACATTATTTATATAAATTTTTATTTCCACCACTAATAATAATAATAATAATAATAAATAAAATATAACATTATTTATATAAATTTTTTATTTCCTTTCTCTTATTTTTAGTAGAAATTGTAAAATAAATATATCAACTAAACCTAAGTTATTAGATCTAAAACATTAATCAACCTCATTTCTAAGTGAATCTAAGTTTCACTTTTTCATCCAATATTATTGTCCAAAATTATTTAAAATAATATAATTAACGCATTAACACTATTTTTTGAATTTTAAATAAAAAGTATTATTATTATAATAAATAAATAAAAATAAAAACATTTTGCTTTCCACTGAACAAATAAATACACATCACCGCTCATCCTTAAATATATTTGGAAAGTAAGAGATATATATACATGATCATCCATCCATTGATCATAAATTAGACATTATACGATTAGAGATATCATAAAAATGATATTATAAGATTAAAAATGTTATAATTTTTTTCATATATATTTAATATTATTATAGTTATATAAATTAAATAATCAATAAATATTAATAAATATCAAAATATATATTTTATGTTTTAATTTTTTTTATTAAATTAAATTTTATCATTATTATTACTATAATAAATATATATGAGTTATATGTATAATGAATAAAATCATGTAGTAAAATTTGTAATTATGGAGATTTACTTCCACTTTATCATGAAGATTCTTAAATTATAAATATGTTTGATTACAATACCATGGGCTAATACTATGGTTCACTAATACCACATATTCAAAAATCCTTATTTTTATGAATAAGGAGAAAATTTATTAGACATTTCAACCACCTTCTTTGGGTACTATAACCAAAGGAGAAACCCATCAGCTATCTGAAATTAGATAAATGAAGTTTACATTGAGTAGTTTTTGGAGCTCTTCTTTCACTATCTCCCTAAGATTTGGATTCATTCTTCTCTGAGGTTGTCTGATGGGTCTACTGTTTTTTTCAATATAGATGTGATGAATGCAAGTCTTAGGGTCAATACCTTTCATATCAGTATACTCCCATGCAAATGCAGTAGAATGTTTTTGCAAGATTTTGGTTAGTTCTTCTTGTTGTGACTTTTCCAAATTTTTGTTGATATTCAATGTTTTACCTGGAAAAATCTCAATGGTAGAACTATCGAACTCTTCCATAGAGTAAAGAGACATTTGTCTTGATGATAACTATTCAATGTCAAAATCTAATTGAAATTGTGTGAGGTCATATTCCGAAGATGTTTCAAAATTTTCTAATGTATTCAGAATTCGACTATCTTCACTAATTTCAGAAATGGTAAAGACAGGTTGTATAGTGTCCTCATCATTGACCCATTCATTGTCTCCTACTTCTATGATTGCCTTTGCTGGAGGATACAAATTGAATTTCTTTGTTTAATTACCATAAAAAATGTACATATCTCCAGATCTACAACTAATGAAAGCATCAGCTGTGGCTAGCCAAGGTCTTCCTAAGATGAGTGGGTGGCCTCCTAAATTACTCTTGGGAGTCAAAATCATAAAATCTACGGGATATTCCCAAGAATCTAAGGAGACTGAAATATCTTCTAATACACCATCTGGTTTGATTATTGATCTATCTGCAAGTTGCAATAAGGTAGGTGTAAAGAGAAGATTAGGAAGTTTAAGATGTTCCATAGTCTGTCTACTCATAATGTTTATAGCAGCCCCTAAGTCAATCAAAGTATTTGGAATTTCTATCCCATTTATATGTGTCTTGACAATTGGACTACCTGGATCTACATACTTCTGCATGGTAATTTTTCCCATCATGATATCTGCAATTTTTCCTACCAGGTGGATTCTTCTTGTATCTCTTGGTTTCCTTCCTAGTCTTTTGAGACTCAACTCCTTTATTGTTTTTGCTAAAATAGGAATCTCTCTAATGGCTTGTAGCAAGGGAATCTTGATACATACATTCTTTAATTCATCTAGGAAATCATAGTTAGGCAGCAAGATTTGTTTTTCACCCCTTTGTCAATTTGTAATCTTTCAGGGAAAGGAGGTGTGGATGAAGATGCAGGTTGCTCAACTATAGGAGTTATGGGGGTTGAATATTTTTCTTTTTCTTTTTGAATGTTTGGTTTTTGAAGAGATGCCTCCTCAGAACCTTTATTGACTTGAAGAGAATCCTCCTCAGAGGAATCTTGCTTTTGAACATCTATAGAAGGTTTTTCTAAAACTCTACCAGACTTGAGTTATACATCATTGAGAGGAACAATCATATAGGTAGGAAATTGTTGTCCTTCTATCATGTAAGCATTCTGAGGATTTTTATTGTTAGGATTTGGCAATGGCTGAGCTGGTAGTTGATTTGTCTTTTGTTGAAATGGAAGCATGAGTTGAGGATTTGGATTTTGTTGAGATGATTGTTGTTGTGGAAATGGCAATGAAAGTTGTGGATTTTGATTTGGAAGCTGGGGAGTTTGTTGATTTTGAAAAGATGGAGGATATTGATAAAATTGAGCAAATCTCCCATAAGGATTCTGCATTCCTTGTGCCCATGATTGATATGGATTTTGAGGTTGGGGCCAAGGTTGTTGCCAAGAATTCCAATTTGGCGGGGGCTAAAAGTTCATAGGATTGTTAAACCCTTGATTTTGTTGCCCCTACCAAGGTCTTCTTGAAATAAAATAGAGAGATTCTATTGAATTTGGATCCTCTTGAAAGACAGCTTTGAGTCCAAGAATTGAAGGACAATCCTTGGTCTCATGACTTTCCGAGAAAATCATACATGTTTCTACAACTTTTGTATCCAAGGAGCATTCCCTTAGAGCATGTTTCTTCCTACATTTTGGACAAAGGATGGCCAAGGCATCGGCTTCTTTTTTCTACTTGTTTTGTATTTTAAGGGTGTCTAGCTGTTCACTAAGGCTCCCCAGAATATCAGTTTTGAATTCATCAAGCATATTGCCAATCTCTGCCCTACTTACTGATCCAGTTGCAGATTTGTTTGCTCTAATAAGAGAAGAATCTCTAGGTTAATTATGCAGCAATAACCTGTAATGCATGAATGATAATTTCCTCTCTGCAAGATATGGCAAGGGAATATGAATTGTTGTACAAAACTATCTATAAGTTCTACTTTGTTGTTTCTTTTTCATTGCGCAGTTGTGATAAATTTTATTCCTTTTTATGTCCTACAGGTTCTTGAAATAAGCTAGTTTCCCGACATCTTCACACCTAAATTATTCTATTAAAAGTTCCATTAGTTTTTAATATATTTTCTATTAAAAAATTCATGTAACTGTAAAAAGAACATTCATCGTCTGATTACTAAGGTCCAACCCTTTTGCATCAGAAGAGAAAGATGGTAGATTTTTCTATCGTAACAACGATATTTCTCTTTAGGCGTTCAAGTGAATATACACATTTATTGTCTTGTTGGTAATTAATTTCCAACGATTTAATGAAGTTCATTTGTTTATTGTCTTGAATTGAAAGTCACATGTTTTAAATAATTACAACTATTTGTAGTAGTGTATCAAATGGTTATATGTTGCATATTTCAAGACTTTTCTATGGTATTGTCTGCAGTTTCAGTTCATCTATTTGTATATCTTGATTGTTTACCCTTTTAAAAGTCCCGAGGTTGTTCCTAGTAGCCAGTGAACTGTCTAGCTTCATGAACTAACCTGATCCTTAATCAAAGTCATAATTTATAGAAACCTGGGCACCTAGTCACCACTCTAGGTTACCCAGTGCTTCAGCGATACATATTATTTTCCCTTTTGATGTTTAATTTTGCAAAATTACTTTTTCAATTATTTCTTTGTCATCTTATTACTTACTTTATAGGGTGACCACCTAACCCTGACTATAATTCCAGACAAGAAATTCTACATATATTTAATCATTTTCTTTTTCTATAACTGTCTTAATCACATATTTCTCTTTTGAAAACATTATGTACAAATAATCAATTAGTTGTCTGGAACATTTTTCCTAAAAACCATTCTTTCATCGTTTCTTTACTAAATGTTGACAAATAAAAAATTCCAAGAGAGTCTACCAAACCTTTTCCATATCCACAATTATTTAGTCAGAAACCTCCTCTTACACAGACATATAAAAATAAATAGTAGGGAAGTTTCAGTACTTATCTGCATCCTAATAATCCGTTCCGGAAAACTCGTTCAGGAAGACCACTCCTCCCTATCAATGAGAATGACTATTACATCCATTTCTCCCCCCTAGCTCTCCCAATTTCTAGAGAGTTTGTTCGACTAAGAGTCCTTTTGGTAAATTAATTTACATCAGAGCTTCACTTAGCCTAGCGAGAACTTACAATCTTCTATTCGACTTAGAGCCTTCCACTTGTCCTAACTAGCTCAGGAATTCACTCTTAGGGAAACGTCCTGCGTCCAATGAGTATCCTCCTCTAAACTCCTTTTAGCCAAAAAGAACAAGAGAAACCTCCTCCTCTCCGAGATTTTCCTTAAAATCTATAAGTTGTGGGAGAATAACTGCCCTTCCCAACTGTCTGGAAATTGGGAGATCTTGTGGGTCTTCCTGTGAGTTTTCCTTTCCAGATTAAAACATTAATCATAAAAATAATAATAAAATTCTTTTAAGATTGTATCAAAATTTCATTAGGTTCTTAACCAACCTAAAATATTACCAAATTCAAATTAAAGTAATTAGCAATAATTCTAACTGTTTTTTTTCAAATGCAACTTGGGGTGTTACATCTCCCTCCCCTTTACGTGTAACACCATCCTCGGTGTTGACGCAGTCTTGAAGAAAACCAAGATAAGATTGTTGTACAAAGCTTTCATATTCCCAAGTAGCTTCCTCTGAGTTAAACTACTTCAACTGCACTTTAATTTGGGTGATAGCTCGCCTCCATAGCATTATTTCTCTCATAAACTCTTCATGTGGCTCGACCTGTAATATCAGTTATGTATAAGTCATTAATCGTGCGGTACTAGGTCAAGGAAAGAAATATGTATGTGTGTGTGTGTGTGTGTTGTTAATACCCCTTTACCTACACATCTTGCCAATTAATGATGTGTCTCGTGTCATATACATATTTTTTTAACAATGAGACATGACATACATTGTGGACGCATATGTCACTGGGTGATGCAAGTTGATAAGCTATTGGACCTATTCTTTCCAAAATTTTAAAGGGTCCACAGTAGCGAGGAGCTAACTTCGTACAACCCCCCATCTTAAGGAACTCTTTTTGGGCTTCACTCTCACATATACATGATCACCAACATGAAATTCTCTATATGTTCGTTTCTTATCAGCATAAGCGTTTTTTATATCCTGAGCAACTTTTAAATTTTGTCGTAGCTTTCTCACTGTCTCCTCAATTTCTATTAATGTATCTGGCCAAGGTATTAACTTTTCCTCAAGATTTCTCTAGTTAGTTGGTGTTCTAAACCTTTTTCCATACAGTACTCCAAATGGGCCGATCTTTAAAGATTCATGGTAGTTGTTGTTGTATGCAAATTCAACTAAGTGAAGGTACTCTTCCCACTTAGTTGGTTGTTGCATTGCATACATCCTTAACACGTCTTCCAAGACTTGATTTACTTGTTCAATTTTCCCATCAGTTTGTGTGTGATATGTAGTGATAAACTAAATTTTAGTTCCCAAACCATAAAATAAGGCTTTCCAAAATGCAGAGATGAATTTAACATCTTTGTTGAATATCACTACTTTAGGAATTCCATGTAATCTAAAATTTTATTTCATGAATATATCAACAATTTCTACAGTTTTATAAGTGGATTTGACAAGAATAAAATGCGTTGTTTTTCTTAACTTTTCCACCACCACCATCATGGAATTGTTTTGTTTCCTAAATCTAGGAAAACCTATTATAAAATCCAACGTAATTGTATCCCATTTCCACTCGGGAATAGGAAGTGGGTGAAGCAGAACAGCTAGATGCTAATGTTCCGCCTTAACCAACTGACACTCTAAGCATTTAGCTAGGTATTCCATAATATCTCTTCTCATACCCAACCAAAAATAGCCCTTTTTAATTGTAGAAAATAACTTTTGATAGCCCAGATGTGCCATATATGGACTCCTCTGAAATTCATCTAACATATACTGCCTAATATTTTTTTGGTTTGGCATATAAATCCTCCCTGTAAAAGTCAACAACTGGTCTTTATTTATTCCATAATTAGTTTGTTCTCTAGAATCATGTATTTGCTTACCTTACTCCCACAGGGATTCATATTCGGGGTCATTCATAACAACTTCTCTAATTTGATTTCAGAAATTAATTTCTATATGGTTGAATGATATTTCATATACATGATGCAATTTCCTACTTAAGGAATCCACCACCCAATTTTCCTTTCCTTTCAAATGTTTGATGTCGAAATCAAATTCACCCAAGAAGGTAGTCCACCTTGCTCATCGTGCATTTAAATTGGGTTTCTTAAAGAAACTTGTTAAATTGCTATGGTCTATCATTACGAGAAACATTTTTCCTAATAAATAATGCCACCACATTTTCAGGGCATGCACCACTACTATCAACTCTAGATCATACATTGGATACCTCTGTACATGATCCTTTAGCTTACGTGATTTATAAGCTATCACTTTTCCTTACTGCATCAGCACACCACCAACTCCCTCTTGACAAACATCCATGCATACAATAAATTCCTTCTCAAGGTCTGCTACCTTCAGTACATGGGTTGTGGTTAATAACTGCTTCAAGAGTTTAAAGTTGTGCTAACATTCAGTTTTCCACCGAAAGGCTCTTCCCTTTTTTTGCAAAGAGGTAATAGGATAAGCAATTTTGGAGAATCCCTTTATAAATCGTCGGTAGTAACCTGCCAAACCCATGAAAGGTGTAATATCTACCACATTTTTGGGTACAGACCATTCCATGATGGTTCTAATCTTCTCAGGGTCTACGACTACACCCTCTGAAGAGATAATATGTCCTAGATATTGGATCTGGTCTTTATAAAAATCACATTTGTTGTATTTAGCGTACAACTGATTCTCCCACAAAACTTGCAATACTATACGAAGGTGTTCTTTATGTTCCTCCAAATTCTTGGAGTAGATCAGAATATCATCAATAAATATTAAAACAAATTTGTCTAGATAAGGGTGAAAGACACCATTCATCAAACTGATAAAGGTTTCTACAGCATTGGTGAGTCTGAATGATAACACAATAAATTCATAATGCCCATAACATGTTCTAAACATTATTTTGCAAATATATTCTTCACTTATTCTAATCTGATGGTAACCTGATTGAAGGTTACCGTTCTAGGAGTAGATATTGTTCTCACTATTTACATTGGTTTTTTTTAAAGGTTAATTATGCAACAATATTCTACAATGCATTAATGATAATTTCCTCTCTGCAAGATATGGCACGTGAATATAAATTCTTGTACAAAAATGTTTGAAAGTTCTACTTCGCTGTTTCTTTTTCGTTGCACAACTATGATAAATTTTATTCCCTTACATGTCCTACAGGTTCTTGAAATAACCCAGTTTCCCGACATCTTGCCACCAAAATCATTCTATTAAAAGTTATGTTAGTTTTTAATAGATTCTGTTAACAAATTCCTTTAACTGTAAAAAGAACCCTCGTCGTCTAATTACTAAGGTCCAACTCTTCTGCAACAGAAGAGAAAGATGATAGATGTTGCTATAGTAACTATGGTATTTGTCTTTAGGCGTTCAATTGAATATACACATTTCTTGTCCTGTTGGTAATTAATTTCCAGAAATTGAACGAAGTTCATTCGTTCACTGTTTTGAATTTAAAGTTGCATGTCTTAAATAATTACAACTATTTGTAGTAGTTTCAGTTCATATATTTGTATGTCTTGATTGTTTACCCTTTTAAAGGTCTTGGGACTGTTACTAGCAGTCGGTGAACTGCCTTGCTTCGTGAACTAACACGATTACTTAATCAAAGTCACAATTTACAGAAACCTAGTCACCTAATCACCACTCTAGGGTATCTAGTGCTTCAACTATACAGATTATTTACCATTTTGATGTTTAATTCTAGAACATTACTTGTTCAATTGTTTCTTTGTCCTCTTCTTACTTACTTCTACAGGGTGACCACCTACCCTAATTGTAATTTCAGACATGAAATTCTACATATATTTAATCATTTTCGTTTTCCGTAACTATCCTAATCACAGATTTCTTCTATGAAAACATTTTGTACAAATAAGCAATCAGTTCTCTGAATCATTGTTCCTAACAACCATTCTTTCATCATTTCTTTACTGAATGTTGACAAATAAAAATTTCCAATAGAGTCTACCAAAGCTTTTCCTTATTCATAATTATTTAGTCAGAAACCTCCTCTTAAGCAGACATATAAAAATAAATAGTAGGGCAATTTCAGAACTTATCTACATCTTGATAATCTATTCTGAAAACTGGTTCAGGAAGACCACTCCTCCCTACCAATGAGAATGCCTATTACGTCCAATCCCCCCGAGCTCTCCTAATTTCTAGACAGTGAGTTCGTCTGACATTCTTTTTGGTAAATTCAATTGCATCAGGGCTTCACTTATCTTGGCACAGTCTTCTATTCGACTTAGAGCCTTCCACTTGTCCTAACCAGTTTAGGAATTCACTCTTAGGGCAGCGTCCTACCTCCAATGTGTATCCTTCTCTAAACTTCTTCCAGCCAAAAAGAATAAGAGAAAACTCCTCCTCTCTGAGATTTTCCTTGAAATCTCTAAGTGGTAGGAGAATAACTGTCCTTCCCAACCGTCTAGAAATTGGGAAATCTTGTGGGTCTTCACGTGAGTTTTCCTTTCGAGATTAAAACATTAATCATAAAAATAATTAAAAAATCTTTTAAGAGTGTATCAAAATTTCATTAGGTTCTTCACGAGCCAAAAAAATTACCAGATTCAAAGTGAGGTAATTAATAGTAATTCTAAGTGCTTTTTTTTCTAATGGAATTTGGGGTGTTACATGATCCCTCTTGCGCTAATTAATAGTAATTCTAAGTGTTTTTTTTTCTAATGGAATTTGGGGTGTTACATGATCCCTCTTGCGCTCTTGATAGATCGGAGTTGTCACGATCCTACCCGTGATACATGTAAATAAAATTTTACTTTATCATAACCTTTACATATTTAACCCTACCATAATCTTTATGCCGCACATACTCTGCCATGACACATAGTTATTTGGGTTAATAACATTATTGGGAATTTATCGTACCCACGAGAATCTATTCAAATGTTTGGTTCATGGTTTTGTTTGTATGCAATGTTTACATATATACACATTTGGCAACCGGGATGTGCGCTGGCATAACGCTTTGTGACCGGAGTAATGTTTCCGGCGTTGAGTTGTTGGGTTGCAATTAATTTTACGGGCAGCTGTTTAATGCTCCCCAGCACAGCTGTCCTGTCCCTCCTGCTCGGCCATGTGAACACGCCGGTTCCCGTATCCTCGTCCCTCGCGCCTTTGGTTCCCGCTTCTTTTCAATGGCGTGGATCTATCGATCTGGATCCGAGGGTGGAGATCCGTCTGAGGGTTTTAGGGCTCTTATTAAGTGCTCTGAGTTCCCACTTGGCTCATTTGGTCCTGACGCTGCTCCTGGGTTCTGCTTGCCTCTTCGCGCACCGGGTATTACTTCCATTCACACCCCCTTCGAGGTTTCATCTGCAACCCAGGGGTTTCTCCTTCGATTTTTCGGGATTATTCCACACAGGTAATGGCTTTTCTCACAGTTTAATCCATGATTTCGCTATTATGTTATTCTTTCATTACGGATTTCTCCGTTGGTTTTGCATGCATATTAACAGCTCTCGTTTCTCTGGTGTATGAAGGTGAAACTATGGTGATGCAACCTTCCAATACGTAGGACGATGGGCCCTCGGCAACCCAACCTCCTTCGCTGTGTATCAGGTATGTAATAACAGCTCGAAGATTCCTGGGTGCAATGTTTGGGGTTTTCCCCTTTTTGCCTGTTGTGGCTGTGAGATTTATACATGCTCAATTTTTCACTGGCTTTTAGATTCCCTTAACCTGATCGAAGTTACCCAGGACAGGGTCCTTGTGGTTTTGCTTCCGAGGCTATTCATGTATTTTCATATTCTCAGATTTTGTGTTCTCGGCTTGCCCTATTGGGTTGTGAGGAACAGTCGGTTCCTTTCGCACGGGAGGTGCCTTAGCAGTCCCAGTAATTGAATTATCTCGAAGGCCTATTTGTCTTTTATGAATTGTTATTCAGATGTAATTATTTGTGTAACAAGTAGTAAAGACTACTAGTGAACTGGGCCGCGGAATATGGACCTCTCTGTTTTCAATGAATATTTTGTTTATATTTCCAATGAATATTTTGTTTATACTTCCAGTTCGTCGTTTCCTGGAATAGATACTTGCTCTGTAAATGTCGTTTTATTTCTGGGTTTCCTCGGAAGGTTTTAATAGCGGACTAAACTGTATTTCTGAGTGCTTGACTCCGGTGCTTAATGGACTTGTCACTCTGAATTAGTTAATGCGATTATAATGTTATCACAGTTGCTTGTAAATGCTCTCATGGTTTTATGCTACGGCGAAACTGCCATTGTTCTTAGAGAAAAACTATTGTCTGATGTCTGTTCTGATTCGACTTACTGTTCCTTTTCGAGCTGTTAAGGAAATCTGTTCTGTTTCGACATATTGTTCCTTACTGTCGATATGCATTGTTTATAATGGAAGAGTTATGGTTATTGCTGAGAATATGTGTTTTTAGTTGGTTTGAACATTAGATACTCCTTTTGCTGTCGCATTTGCTACCGCGACTATGGTGAATCGTGCGGTTGCATTTTCGTTGTTTCATCAGATGAAAATACAGTAAAGTCTGGTTCTGGTTCATAACTTTCTTGAACCTTCTCTTAAGATTATTCACATTCTTACGGTTTAACAGTTACCTCTGTCTGTGTATTTTTTTTAGTTATATGTAGTAGCTTTACAGTTTATGCAGACTGTCTCGTTTGTTATAATCTCATATGGCCTTCTAAATTCTTTTAATGCACATTCACACCGTAGATATTAAGGTGTTTAATTCCAGCGAGTGTTTCTCACTTCCGTTCTGGTAACCCCAACTTGAGGCCTGTTATCCTACTCTCCTCTAAGATGAACAAACTCATGTCGTTAAAAAAAACTTATTCATTTTCTTTATATATATATATACATTAATTCCTCGATATTCTATACAGTGCAGTTTGACCTCCGTCTTGTTTTTTCTTGAAGTTACCAATAAACATATCAATATCAAGGTTCTTTTCAACAGTCATCTATTAATATTTCTGTAATATTTGCCTGAGCCAGGTAACATTACAACAAGCATAATAATGACATAAGAATGTATAATTCTTTTTTTTTTAATTAGTTTTCACAGCCATTCTACTGTATTTAGGCTACTGTAATTTTCAATTAACAATAATATCTATATTCACTGTTGAAATGATTTCTCCAGAAGCTGCTACATACCTGGTCCGCCTGGTTTGTAGTTACGCTTCAGAAGTTCACCTGTATTCTTTGTTTGCTCTTGACCACCCAACCATGAGATCCATTGCCAAGACTGGAATCTCCCCCGAGCTATCTTGCAGGCCCAAAGCCCTCAACATGATACATGCAACTTGTGCCTGGTTATCTGGTCCTCACCAGACTTAACTAGTTTTCCTCTTTTCCTTTTTCTTTTGTCTGTCCTTACAACATAGAATTTTTGTCTCTACCCTCCTTTTTCCCTTGGAGGCCTCTCCAGTTAGGGATGGTAGTTTCATGCAGTTTTCATAACTGATTTCCTCTTCTAATCTTCCTTTCAAAAGTTGCTAGCATTTCAAGAAGTATATATTCCTTTCAATATATATTTTAATTCACAATAAAATAATATGATTAAAGTTTTAAAAACAGTCTTTCAATTCTATCTTTTACCACAGTAAAATTCCAATATTTACATTTTCCGGGGTCATCACATCTCCCCCTCCTGAGATTGGACATCGTCCCGATGTCTGATTTCCACAAACAATTCCGGGTAAGCCTTTTTAATGAGCTCTTCATCTTCCCAAGTGGCCTCATCAGGCCCATAGTGCTGCCACTGCACTTTAACTTGGGTAATAGCTCGCTTCCGCAGCTGCACTTCTCTTCGGTCGAGGATGTTCAGTGGCTCGACCAGAACCTCGCCTTCCGGTTCAACCTGCAATCAACAGCATTTCCAGTTATTTCCTTTCTGGAATAAAATTTTTAATTAGATCAACCGGATTAGTTCTTACCCGTATATCCTGCCATTTGATCACATGTTTAGGGTCATAAATGTATTTTTTTTAGTATAGAAACATGGAAGACATTGTGGATTCTAATATGGCTTGGTAGGGCGAATTGGTAAGCTATCGGCCCCACTCTTGCCAAGACCTGAAAAGGTCCAAAATAACGAGGTGCAAGTTTGGCACAACCGCTCCATTGCAGGGTACTCTTTCTGGCTTGGATCCTCACATAAACATGGTCACCGACCTGGTATTCTTTGAACCTTCTTTTCCGATCTGCAAAGCTCTTTTGTCTGTCCTGAGCAGCCTCTAAATTAGTACGTACCCTTTTTACCATGTCCTCCATTTCTTTGAGCATTTCTGGCCCCAATCTTAATTTATCCTCAGATCCACCCCAGCTTGAGGGTGTACAGCATTTCCGCCCATACAAGACTTCAAAGGGGCTCATTTTTGTTGACGTGTGATATCCGCTATTATATGCGAATTCAACCAAATGTAAATATTCCTCCCACTGGGTTGGTTTATGCATTACGCATGCTCTTAACATGTCCTCCACCACTTGGTTCACTCGTTCTGTTTGACCGTCGGTCTGGGGATGATAGGCTGTGCTGAAATTCAGTTGTGTTCCCAGTTCGGTAAACAATGCTCTCCAAAAGGTTGACGTGAATTTTACATCACGATCAGATATTATTATCTTCAGAAGTCCATGCAGTTTGAACACATTCTGCATAAAAATGTGAGCAATTTGCACAGCCCTGTAAGTGGACTGCACGGGTATAAAGTGTGCTGCCTTACTCAGTTTGTCTACCACTACCATAATAGAATCATTGTTCTTCTTTGTCCGAGGCAATCCTGTTATAAAATCCATAGAAATAGTTTCCCATTTCCACTCCGGAATGGGTAAAGGTTGTAATAGCCCCGCTGGGTGCAAATGCTCCGCTTTAATCTGTTGACACTCCAAACACCGTGCTAAGTATTCAGCTACATTCTTTTTCATTCCTGGCCAATGGTATTCTTTTCGAAGTGCGGTGATCATTTTTTGGTACCCCGGATGTCCTGCATAGTGGCTGATGTGAAATTCATCCAAAATCAGATTTTTAAGACTATCCTTATTAGGTACATACAACCTCTTATTATAATACAACATTCCAGCATCATCTAATTCATATCCCTGCTGATTTTTTCCGCTAGAAAGTTGTTGTACCTGCTGTTTTATTTGCTGGTATTCAGCATCTTGATCTGCTGCTGTTTTTATCATTTCAATCAAGGGATTCTTCCATTTACTGGACGAAATTTCATACAAGCATTGCACCTTCCGACTTAATGCGTCGGCCACGCGGTTCTCCTTCCCTTTCAAGTGCTTAATTTCAAAATCAAATCCACTTAGAAAATCCGCCCAGCGGGCTTGCCTCGTATTTAAGGTAGGTTGGCTGAAGTAATTTGTCAGACTGTGGTGATCTGTTAGCAACAGAAATTTTCTCCCCATGAGATAATGCCGCCACATCTTCAGTGCGTGTATGACGGCTGCCAATTCTAAATCGTAGGCAGAATATTTCTGCTCATGCTCCTTTAGCTTTCTTGATTCGTACGCGATCACTCTTCCTTCCTGCATCAACACACCGCCCACACCCTCCTTACTTGCATCAGTACATACCACGTAATCCTTATTAGGATCAGCTATACTCAAGATGGGTGCGGTGGTGAGTAAATGTTTAAGTTTCTCAAAGCTCCGCTGACACTCTGAGGTCCATTTGAATACCCTTCCTTTTTTCTGTAAGGAGGTGATAGGGTATGCTACCCTTGAAAAACCTTCCACGAATCTTCTATAATAACCTGCTAATCCCATAAAGGACCTGATGTCTGCCACATCCTTTGGTACGGGCCATTCCATTATGGTCCTTATCTTTTCAGGGTCCACTGCAATCCCCTCTTTTGTGATTATATGGCCTAGATACTGTATTTCCTCTTTGAAGAAATCACACTTGCTGAACTTAGCATACAACTGGTGTTCTCGGAGAGTTTGTAGCACTAACCTGAGATGCTCCTCGTGCTCCTCCTTAGAACGAGAGTATATCAGAATATCATCAATAAATATTAGCACAAATTTATCCAAGAACCCATGAAACACGTTGTTCATTAAACACATAAAGGTGGCGGGTGCGTTGGTCAACCCAAAAGGTAGCACTACAAACTCGTAGTGCCCATACCGTGTCCTGAAAGCTGTTTTAGCAATATCTTCCTCCTTAATCCTAATCTGGTGGTAACCTGATCGCAGATCGATCTTAGAGAACACTGTCGCACCCTTCACTTGATCAAAAAGTTCATCAATCTGAGGTAAAGGATATTTATTTTTGATCGTGAGCTTGTTCAGCTGACGATAGTCTATACACATTCGAAGAGTTCTGTCTTTTTTCTTGACAAATAACACTGGGGCTCCCCATGGAGATACACTGGGGCGAATATAATTTTTGTCTAGCAGCTCTTGTAGTTGCATTTTTAATTCTGTCAATTCAGGTACGCTCATTCTATAAGGTGCCCGCGACATTGGTGCTGCCCCCGATGTCAATTCGATGCTAAAGTCTATATCTCTTTTAGGTGGCAGCCCCGGTATCTCCTCTAGAAAAACATCCGCAAATTCTTGTATTACGGGAATGTTTTCCAGCGTGGCTGTTTTATCCTTTGAATTTGCATAGCCTACCTGAATGGCATAAATTTGACATCTTTTCCTGATACATTTAGCTAGTTGGGATGCAGTGATCGGCCGGATCTGCACGAGGCGCTTAATCCCTTGCATTTCCTGTTTTTCTCCAAATTCATCTTTGTAATAAATGGTTTTCGTTTTGCAGTTTACTAGTGACCAATGTTTCTCTAGCCAATCCATCCCAATCAGAACATCATATGAGCCCAAAGGAAGTACATTCAAATCTGCCACTACTGGCTGTCCTGCTACGGTTAAAGAGCAGTTATTAATTTTTGCCAAGACTTGTCTCTTGGCCCCCGTAGCTAGCTGTACCAGCCATGGATTCTTGAATTTTTCAGGTTGTAACTTACATTGTTCTACTATCTTTGGGCTAATATAACTTAAAGTAGCTCCTGGGTCAATTAGAACAGCTATAGAAAGATCCGAAATTTTACCTTCAAATTCCACCATAGTCGGCTGGTATTCCGCCTGACGATCATCCAGGGCTGCGTTAATCCTTGGTACGCTACGTCCCACATCGCCAACGGTCGATGCTTCATGAATCTGAGATATCTGATCAGTTCCTTTCCGCTGCGGGCAGTTTTTGACGTAGTGTGGTCCTCCACAACCCCAGCATTGAACTGGAGGTCTGGCCATTCCTTCGCCCTCCAGCCTAACAGGCTGTTCACTCACTCTAGATTCATTGATTGGCTTAGACCTGAGTGAACCTCTTGGTATAGTTCTGTTGTTCTGCCCTTTACTAACTCCCCTACTTCCACTGCTGCGACTTCCTTTACTGTTCCCAACTGTTTTATTACCTCTTCTTTCATTCCATCTTTTATTTGGAGCATCTCCTTTCTGTTTATTCTACTGGTAGCAGATTCTAGCCTTGCGGATAGCTTCATCCATCATCCTAGGATTGTCAAACTCGATCCTTTCTCGTATGTATTGGGGTAAACTACTAACAATCTTTGTACCTTGGCTTTTTCTTCTTTAATATAGGGCACATAGCGAAGCAGGGAGGTAAAACGGTTGATAAGCTCATCCATAATCTGCTGTCCCAACCGTAAATCATGAAATTCCCTTGTTTTTTCATCATAAAAGCGTTCGGTCAGATATCTTTCTTTGAAGTATTTCTGAAACTTCTCCCAATGTTATGGTCCGTTCGCTTACCCCCTTGATGATCTTAACTTCCTCCCACCACAAGGTTGCTTTACCTTGTAACTGAAAGATGGCCAATCGTGCCTTCAGGTTGTGGTCATATTCATACAGCTGAAAATATTTGTTCATGTTAATTAACCATGCTTCAGCCGCTTCTTCCTGTTCCCCATCAAAATGTGGGGGTTTAATTTTTCGAAATTCTCCCTGTAATTCCACTCTCTGATGTTTTGAAGTCTGCTGTTTGGATGCATTATCAGAATGGTCCTCCCTTTCTTCTGATTTTTCAGGTTCTGTTTGATAATTTCGTTCTTCTGTCATCCTCTGCTGTTCCGCACTGGGATTAGCTAGTGGTGGGTTCTGTCTGTCCGACAAACTCTTCAGAATTCTTTCTTGTTCCACCGTCAGTCGTGCATTATCCTCTCGTAATCGTGCCATCTCATTCTTCAGTTCCTGAACCGTCTCTAGTATTGCAAGGTTTGTGCTACGTGTCTCCTCGCCAAGCTGTACCCACAGCTCTGGGTTATCCCTAGGATTTACTGCAGGTTCCTGACCTGCCATCGATCTATGCGGAGCGCTGCCAGCTCTCTGCATATTCACTGTTTCTGTCTATTGCCTATTTGCTATTGTTTTCCTGTGTCTCAACCCTAGAAATGGAACAAGAAGAGGAGTTAGTTAAATTAGTTGTCCTTCTTACAAATATAATGAGATGGTTATCTGTACATTGTTTTTTTTTACATGTTGTTCCAGAGGTCACAGTATTGTAACCTTGCTCTGATACCAATTTGTCACGATCCTACCCGTGATACATGTAAATAAAATTTTACTTTATCATAACCTTTACATATTTAACCCTACCATAATCTTTATGCCGCGCATACTCTGCCACGACACATAGTTATTTGGGTTAATAACATTGTTGGGAAATTATCGTACCCACGAAAATCTATTCAAAGGTTTGGTTCATGGTTTAGTTTGTATGCAATGTTTACATATATACACATTTGGCAACCGGGATGTGCGCTGGCATAACGCTTTGTGACCGGAGTAATGTTTCCGACGTTGAGTTGTTGGGTTGCAATTAATTTTACGGGCAGCTGTTTAATGCTCCCCAGCACAGCTGTCTTGTCCCTCCTGCTCGGCCATGTGAACACGCCGGTTCCCATATCCTCGTCCCTCGCGCCTTTGGTTCCCGCTTCTTTTCAATGGCGTGGATCTATCGATCTGGATCCGAGGGTGGAGATCCGTCTGAGGGTTTTAGGGCTCTTATTAAGTGCTCTGAGTTCCCACTTGGCTCATTTGGTCCTGACGCTGCTCCCGGGTTCTGCTTGCCTCTTCGCGCACCGGGTATTACTTCCATTCACACCTCCTCCGAGGTTTCATCTGCAACTCAGGGGTTTCTCGTTCGATTTTCCGGGATTATTCCACACAGGTAATGGCTTTTCTCACAGTTTAATCCATGGTTTCGCTATTATGTTATTCTTTCATTACGGGTTTCTCCGTTGGTTTTGCATGCGTATTAACAGCTCTCGTTTCTTTGGCGTATGAAGGTGAAACTATGGTGATGCAACCTTCCAATACGTAGGACGATGGGCCCTCGGCAACCCAACCTCCTTCGTTGCGTATCAGGTATGCAATAACAGCTCAAAGATTCCTGGGTGCGATGTTTGGGGATTTCCCCTTTTTGCTTGTTGTGGCTGTGAGATTTATACATGCTCGATTATTCACTGGCTTTCAGATTCCCTTAACTTGATCAAAGTTACCCAGGACAGGGTCCTTGTGGTTTTGCTTCCGAGGCTATTCATGTATTTTCATATTCTCAGATTTTGTGTTCTCGGCTTGCCCTATTGGGTTGTGAGGAACAGTCAGTTCCTTTCGCACGGGAGGTGCCTTAGCAGCCCCAGTAATTGAATCATCTTGAAGGCCTATTTGTCTTTTATGAATTGTTATTCAGATGTAATTATTTGTGTAACAAGTAGTAAAAACTACTAGTGGACTGGGCCGCGGAATATGGACCTCTCTGTTTTCAATGAATATTTTGTTTATATTTCCAATGGATATTTTGTTTATACTTCGAGTTCGTCGTTTCCTGGAATAGATACTTGCTCTGTAAATGTCGTTTTATTTCTGGGTTTCCTCGGAAGGTTTTAATAGCGGACTAAACTGTATTTTTGAGTGCTTGACTCCGGTGCTTAATGGACTTGTAACTCTGAATTAGTTAATGCGATTATAATGTTATCACAGTTGCTTGTAAATGCTCTCATGGTTTTATGCTACGGCGGAACCGCCATTGTTCTTAGAGAAAAACTATTGTCTGCTGTCTGTTCTGATTCGACTTATTGTTCCTTTTCGAGCTGTTAAGGAAATCTGTTCTGTTTCGACATATTGTTCCTTTCTATCGATATGCATTGTTTATAATGGAAGAGTTGTGGTTATTGCTGAGAATATGTGTTTTTAGTTGGTTTGAACATTAGATACTCCTTCTGCTGTCGCATTTGCTACCGCGACTATGGTGAATCGTGCGGTTGCATTTTCGTTGTTTCATTAGATGAAAATACAGTAAAGTCTGGTTCTGGTTCATAACTTTCTTGAACCTTCTCTTAAGATTATTCACATTCTTACGGTTTAACAGTTACCTCTGTCTGTGTATTTTTTTTTAGTTATATGTAGTAGCTTACAGTTTATGCAGACTGTCTTGTTTGTTATAATCTTATATGGCCTTCTAAATTCTTTTAATGCACATTCACACCGTAGATATTAAGGTGTTTAATTCCAGCGAGTGTTTCTCACTTCCGTTCTGGTAAACCCAGCTTGAGACCTGTCATCCTACTCTCCTCTAAGATGGACAAACCCATGTCGTTAAAAAAAACTTATTCATTTTCTTTATATATATATACATTAATTCCTCGATATTCTATATAGTGCAGTTTGACCTCTGTCTTGTTTTTTCTTGAAGTTACCAATAAACATATCAATATCAGGGTTCTTCTCAACAGTCATCTATTAATATTTCTGTATTATTTGCCTGAGCCAGGTAACATTACAACAAGCATAATAATGATATAAGAATGTATAATTCCTTTTTTTTAATTAGTTTTCACAGCCATTCTACTATATTTAGGCTACTGTAATTTTCAATTAACAATAATATCTATATTCACTATTGAAATGATTTCTCCAAAAGCTGCTACATACCTGGTCCGCCTGGTTTGTAGTTACGCTTCAGAAGTTCACCTGTATTCTTTGTTTGCTCTTGACCACCCAACCATGAGATCCATTGCCAAGACTGGAATCTCCCCCTGAGCTATCTTGCAGGCGCAAAGCCCTCAACATGATACATGCAACTTGTGCCTGGTTATCTGGTCCTCACCAGACTTAACTAGTTTTCCTCTTTTCCTTTTTCTTCTGTCTGTCCTTACAGCACAGAATTTTTGTCTCTACCCTCCCTTTTCCCCTGGAGGCCTCTCCAGTTAGGGAGGGTAGTTTCATGCAGTTTTCATAACTGATTTCCTCTTCCAATCTTCCTTTCAGAAGTTGCCAGCATTTCAAGAAGTATATATTCTTTTCAATATATATTTTAATTCACAATAAAATAATATGATTAAAGTTTTAAAAACAGTCTTTCAATTCTATCTTTTACCACAGTAAAATTCCAATATTTACATTTTCCGGGGTCATCACAGGAGCGAAGATGGATCTATACTGGTAAGGAGAGATAAATTGGAGAAATGATAATTGTGAAGATAATAGTAAGGAAACATAAATGGGGTTGTGGACAATAAGAGGGGAAGATAAATGGGGCCGTGGCCCAAAAATGACTCTTGCTCGTCTAGTGGTAGTAGTTTTTGTAGCAAGAGAAACAAAAAAGGTGAAGTTCGTACTGGTCTTGCAACTATAGACACATAAATTCTGTAATGAATCTAACAAAACTTTTTTTTTGTTCTGAAAGTTATGGAAATTCCGGCCATATTTTGAAAAAGCTTGGCAAGGATTTTTGTAAATCCAAGTTACAACATTGTGTAATGAATTTTCCATAGTGTAATGAGACTATTATTTTTGCTAAGTTATGGAAATTCCTGCCATATTTTGAAAAACATTGGCCACGATTTTTGTAAATCCAAGTTACAACATTGTGTAATGAATTTGTCATAGTCTAACAGGACCCTTTTTTTGCTTAAAAAGTTATGAAAATTTCGGTCATATTTTGAAAAATATTGGCAAGGATTTTTGTAAATCCAAGTTATAGCATTGTGTAATGAATTTTCCATAGTCTAATGAGACTATTTTTTTGCTTTGAAAGTTATGGAAATTCCTGCCATATTTTGAAAAAATTTGGCAAGGATTTTTGTAAATCCAAGCTACAACATTGTGTAATGAATTTGCCATAGTCTAACGAGACTGTTTTTTTGCTCTGAAAGTTATGGAAGTTCTGGCCATATTTTTAAAAAATTTGGCAAGGATTTTTGTAAATCCAAGTTATAATTGTCAAACTTCAAGATTTTAGGTGCCTTGGGACACTGTTTTTTTGCTATGAAAGTTATGGAAATTCTGGCCATATTTTAAAAAAAATTGCAAGGATTTTTGTAAATCCAAGTTATAGTTGTCAAATTTCAAAATTTTAGGTGCCTGGGAGACTGTTTTTTGCTCTAAAAGTTATGGAAATTCCGGCCATATTTTAAAAAAATTTGGCAAGAATTTTTGTAAATCCAAGTTATAATTGTCAAACTTCAAGATTTTAGGGGCCTCGAAAGCTTTTAATAGTGCCAAATCCATTTCCACCATCAAAAACATGATTCAAACACGGCCTCTACAAGATTTTACGAAATTTTTTTTTGCCCAAATTCAAATCACTTTTGACTGCCCGGACAATTCCTCGGCCTCGAATCCAATGAATTTTGCCCTATTCACTGTGGCTGGGACAATTCCTCCACCAGGAATTCACTGTCGCTCGTCCTGGGGCCGTGATTTTGACCCCTGGTCATCTGGCGGCGGTGGTGAGTGAAAATTCAACAGAGATGCCGTGACCGAGTGGTAAAAATAAAAGGGAGCATCTTGAGACAAATGCTGTGAGTGGGTAACAAATTGATATTTAACAAATTTGATTGAAATGATCCAAGATGCCGTGAGTAAATCGGAAATAAATTAGAAAGGACTATAACAGAGAGATAAATGTGCGTACACTTCCGGTCTTTTGGTAAGTTGGAAAAATTAGTGAAAGATAAATGGGTGTCGAACAGTAAAACAATTTTAATCATATAATATCCACTTTATAACATATAAATGTGCATACTTTGTTAGAAAAATTAGGGGCCATAGTTTTTGGAGCGAGAGAAAAATTAGGGGCCATAGCATCTTGACAAGTCATTTGTATTTTTATTTATTTATTGCATCTCTTTTATTTATGATTGTATTGGGTCTAAAAGCTTGATATATAATTAGATATTGATTTATGATCATATTTAATATGTTTATTTGCAAGACTTTTTTTATATTTTTTGGTTTACTATATTTTTTTATATTTTTTTTATATTTATTTATTTACTATATTTTTTTTATAAATATAGTATTTCGCCAATACTCTTAATAACTATTTGTCCCATAGTATTTGACCCATAGGCTTCGCCTAAATAAAACCTCTCTTTTGCATATTAGTAAGTATAAAGAGGTTTATAGAGTAAATGTAAAAAGAAGTTTTATTTATTTACCATATTTCTATTTTTTATTTATTTACCATATATCTAAAGTAAATATAAAAAGAGGTTTTATTTATTTACCATACTTCTAGTTTATCTGTATTTTTATTTATCTACTATACTTCTTTTTTGAGTGTTTTTAAACCTTTTTATATTTTAAACTTATATTAAATGTTTACGTTCTTACGTGAAATCTATCCCATCTATCCCAGTATGGGGAGAGCTTGATGTAATGATGATGATAGTCATTTTTATTTTAAAATAAGATTTTAATATTTTAATTTAGTTATTTATAATTATGAAATGAGTAATATATTTTAATTTCTACAAATATTTTAAACTAATTATAAAATAAAAATTTGAGATAAAAGTTGTGCCCTTTTCTACTCTTTTAATTAAATTGATTAATAAAAAAATCATATGTACTCATATCTATTTACATATTTATAAAAAAAACTACCTTTATAGCGTGAAGCCTCGCAGCAATAACACGGAAGGAAGAGATATAGAAATCGCCGTATAGAGCGGGAGAAGAGGGGTGAAGGAAGAAGTTGCGGTATTGACTGCTGGTCTTGCGGCGATAAACGCGGAAATTGCCGTACAAAAGTGGAAAGTGCCTTATAGAGCGGGAGATAGAAAGATAAAGTAACTCGACCTATTGACTCCAAGGATTCTTGGGTGGGTGGTAAGAGTGGGAAGAGACAAGTGACAAGCCACCAGAAATGGTGTAACAGAGTGGGAAAAGACTGGCGTGTGGATAAAAATTTGACTGAAGAGAACGGAGGGTGGGTAAGATGTCAATGGAAAAAACTACATTCACATAAAATTAAAAACGTAACGTTGTTTAATGTTTTATACTTTACCATTTAGATAGATTTAAGTTGAGGTGGTGTATTTATTTTATAATGGTATATAATGGTATTGTATAGTTTAATGAGGTATAATTTTTGATAGAAAATAATGGAAATTTTAGCATAATTTTGATTATAAATTTCATGAATATTTTTGGAAATTTAAGTTATAGTTGTTAGGTTTTAAGATTTTGGGTGTCTAGCTATTTTTCTTGGTGTCGAATCTATTTCCACCTCAAAAACAAGATTCAAACACTCCTCACGTCAAATTTTTGAAAAAAATGGCCACATTCCAAGCTACCATGACACATCGTTTACATTCTCATGCTTACGTTATAAATAATGTCATAGTTTAAATGTTCTTATCAATTTTAAATTTATAATTGGTATTTGATTTTTTTAATATAATTATGGCACATTGTTTACATTCTCATTCTTAAGTTATGAATGATATTATAGTTTAAATTTTTTTATCAATTTTAATATTTTTATTGGTATTAGATTTTTTTTATTTATTTAATTATGGTGATAACATTCAAATAAGACTTTAAAATTTTCATTTAATTATCAATAATTATTAAGTGAGTGATATAGTTTTAACTTTCACAAATATTTTGAAATAGCCATAAAACAAACACTGAGATTTATCTCAAAAGTAGTTATATTCTATTTACTCTTTTAATTAAAATGATTAATAAAAAAATGACATATTACATGTTTCATATCAATCTCAACTATGACTTTTTGGGTAATGTGATATTAGTGAGCCATATTATTGGCCCATGGTATTGTAACAAACTCAATTTACAAGTTAAGAATCTCCATGGTAAAGTGGGGCACAATATCCATAATTAAGGATTTTGTTACCTATTTTTTAAATGTATATTTGTTTAATTCATATATCAATCATTTTTATAATTAATGGTAATAATTTTAAATAAAGTTATAATTTAGTTATTTTTAATGAATTTTTTTAAATTTGGAAATTTGAGATATCATGATGTAAGTGTTTCGATGGCTATCAATGTGTAGCAACCATTATATACATGGTCGGGTTAGTAGTAATATTTTTTATGTCATCATAAATATATGTGAGAAAATTGTAAAAAAACTAAAAAGAATATTATTATAATTTTTTTTGAAACGAATTGAAAAATTCAAAAGCAATAATAAATAAATGAAAATAATGTCATTAAATTAAATATAAATATGAGAAATTCAAGGAAAATCAACCATCACTTCAATAAAATTTATGAAATAACTTGAAATTTTCAAATGTAATTTAATATAAAACTTTTAAGGAAATTGTAGTACTAATTGTGTGTAGGTGTGAGAAAGTGATACAAGAGAAACCATTTTCTACAATGTCAATTGTTTATAATGAACCACTTCTACATAGTCTTCACCAATCCCATGATTATACAAAACCCCAACAACTTGTATGACCTATATCATTTAATGATGTTAATTAAGTATGCACAACAAATTGATAGATCATTTGTTGCAATAAATGATGATATCATCATATAAACATGATAAATTATACAAAACCCCAACAACATGTATGACCTATATCATTTAATGATGTTAATTAAGTATGCACAACAAAAATTGATAGATCATTGGTTGTAATAAATAATGACATCATCGTATAAATATGATAAATTAAATGTGGAGACTCAAAGGAAAAAAACACTAACAATGTGCTTAGTCTCTTTTCTTTATTTATTAATCATTTTCTATATAAATATTACAAAACTAGACTTAATTCCCTCTTCCTCTAAATTTCAAATGAGACAACAAAGACCCAATTCCTAGACCAAGTCCTCCTCCAAGTACCAAGTCAACACTTCCAGTCAAGCCTTTCCCTGATCTAGCACCAACCAGCTTCACACTGAAACTTCGACTTTCCAGTTTCAGTACTACTACTTCGACCTAGAACTTGAGCCCTGTAGATGTTGTAGAAACTCTAACTCAACCATTCAAAAATTCTTCCAAGATCAACCAAGATCAACCAAGTTAAAACAAAATATGTTACTCTCATAGCTACTTGATACTACAACTCAGACTTGTGATTTCAACCTTCTTGGAAGTTGCAGAAACCCTAATCCTTCACATGTGTGTGAGAGATTGAGCCTGAAAACAAGATTTCCTTCCTTCCTTTCTTTTTTTAGACCTTTTCTATATTTTTCTCCTGCTTCCCAGCTACAGGTCGAACTTCCCTCCTGAAATTGAACTTGTGAGTGAGTGAGACATAAATGAGGTCGGAGTGCTTGTATTTATAACTTTTCTAAAGGGTTGAATTGCCTCCTTTACCCTGACCTGAAGCTGTCAGGTCCGAATTGTACTTTTGGAGTTTCCTGGATTTTCTAGGCTCAAAATAATTCTTTATCCAATTACATTTTTCCTGGAAAGGTCTTATAAACATAATGTTGACTTTCTTGACTCATGACAATAACTCATATGAACTAAAAAACCCTAAAAGCATGATGAACATGCTTTTATGTACAATACCATCAATAATGAGCATGACACCCATGCCTTAAAATAATAACATTTTCTTTTATTCTCTTATTTGTAACATAGAATACATATTGAAATGAGTACAACAACAATTATGAAGACTGGAACTAGTCACATTTCCAACAAGTTTAGCGAAAAAATTTCCTTATGCAACACCGTCTTATCCTCTACTAACCTAATATTGTCTTCCTCATTTTTATTTTCTTCTTCCCATTTCATAAGCTCTTCTTACATTGATGCCATTTTATGCAAGAGTTATCACCCCGCTACAATAGCAAAGTCTCACAATGGACCATCCCATCTATATAG
This sequence comes from Pinus tabuliformis, assembly GCA_031772625.1. Taxonomy (NCBI): domain Eukaryota; kingdom Viridiplantae; phylum Streptophyta; class Pinopsida; order Pinales; family Pinaceae; genus Pinus; species Pinus tabuliformis. The sequence continues at coordinate 415,876,471 of CM062808.1, read as the reverse complement.
TCATCATGAATCATATGATTACATAAAAACCCAGCATTTATGATCTGTGTAATTTACAAACATTAAAAACTATCCAACAATAATAAATAGGTTATTTACTATCTACATATGTGGCGACTTAGGTGGAAAAATGGAGGCGAAGGTCCTCTTTCCATTGCCCCAAAAACCAATGATTCAATTGGATGTGTCAACGCCCCACCCCCCAAGAGAACATTCATGTAATGCATAACATGACAACCATTGTTACAAGGAAAACCATGCAAACAAACAATTTAAGAGATATTCCAAAGTATGTAATGGGTCACAGTACTGCACCCATGCATCAAATGGCTCACTGCAATCTTGTCAATCCATCCACATTCAATGACGAGCCATTAATTGATGCCTCATTGGGATTCTACATGCTATCTAATGCTTTTCTTAGCAAACATAGAGATGAAACTCATTATCTTGAGGTGGCTTCCATAGTTCCTTTAATGTATTAATGTTAATTATATAAAGCAATATTTAAAAAACATGCGTTGTATCTTCAAATAATTATACACTATTAAAGTGAAATATTGGAACATTACCACCAAAACGTGTTAATCTTGGAGGATCATGAATTGTTCATACAAGTATTCCATGGAATTGAAATTTCCTCTACCTTATTGGTTTAAAGATGTCATACATAGTGATGTTGACTCATAAGTTTAGTAACTCATTGATAAGATGCTTCATATATACATTCATATCTTTAACTTGTTTGAAATTACACAAAATTACTACCATGATATGTATATACATAAGAAAATAAACAAATATAACACATTATGAAACACACAAGAGAAATGAAAATGTTGCAATTGAAAAACTACTGTAAAGAAATACATATAACAATCATTGTCAACATTATGTGCTCCCTCTTTATTGAAATCTAAGGAGGAAGGTTATTTTTTTATAACAAAAATTGGCCACATTGAGTAAATAGACTTGAGATTGCCAAATGGATTAAAACCATCAACTGCTAATGAAATCTTAACATTATGAGCTTCATCTTTATAAAATGAGTGTTTTCCCTAAATCATAACCATTTGTAGGCATTTGAAGAGCACCCTCTCCACTTCTCTTACGTGCATGGTAATCCATAAACTATGCTATGCTTTCATACATGAGCAATCACTGCAAACGTGGAATTATTGGGAAAAATGACAAAGAAGCTTTTGATGCACCTTTCTTGTTATTTGATCGGGTTCGATATCTATTGCTCTAACATTATGGGAAACTTTTTTTTATGCATGTTTTCCATAATATAAAATATGATCATTAGAACATGCATTTATAGCTTGATACTCTGTTCAGATTTATTTCATAACAACATATAAATCTTAGTAAGGTAAAATATTTGGTGATGGTAACATAATTTCACCTAGCAATCTATAACATAAAAAATCACTAGTTAGTGTAAGTAATATTAATCGTAAATATTTCATTCTTATTTTACATATTGATTAACAAAAACAAAGGGAAAAAATCAACCTTTATGTAAAATATGCGATAAAACATATTACATACCTTAGGATATGTGTCATACAAGTGTTTGAGAAACTATTAGTTAACCCTTTTAAGCTCACCAACAATCATGTAGAAGAGAGAATATTTTGTCTTGAGCCTTCGTAAAGTGGCGTCATTGCCTTTCTAATAGAATTTCATCAAGAATATTATCATCATTTTCCTCATCTCGATCATTGACTAGTCGAGCGAATAAATCTTGGATCAATTCAATTGTCCCATCATCTTGAACTATGTTATTATTGTCAATTTCTTCCATAGAATCATTAACTTGATCTTCAATATTTTCTCCATGTTCCTAAGCTTGTACAACATCATTTCTACTACTACTTGGGGCATTCGAACACCGACTAGGGGGGTAGCTTGATTTTATAATTACATAGCATCATACAAAATTAGTATGCATAAAAAATGTTATAACAATATAAAATTTTACAAATGCGATTAATATAAACACAATAAATAATGAATATATAGCTAACCAAGGAATGATATTCCTTCAATCCCCCTTTAATGTGCCCATGTTTCCCTACAATGTATTTTAGTTGTTTCTTTTAAAACTCTTACGTGAAGTAAGCCCACACATTTAGAATAAGGGAAATAACATCTCCCATCATCCCCTTGATTTTTTCCCTAGTAATTTTTTTGACATTTTTTCCCACTAAAAAGTTATGCGATGATTATGTTATAAAATTGAGTGGTGTACTAGATCTATTATATTTTGTAATGAAATTGATATATATATATATATATATATATATATATATATATATATATATATATATATATATATATATATATATATATATATCTAAAATATTTCCTTCTCGAAAAAAAGACCTTATAAAATGTCGCAACGTCTCTTAAGAGAAACATATTTATAAATTTACATACCATCAAAATTTTGACGATAGTTGACAAAGTCAAAATTGACTAGTCAAAAAGTGACCGACCATTCGATTAATAGCTCAATGAATAGAAATGATTGGTCAAAAAGGGGATTTTTGTTTATAATGTGATAATCATCGAATACCACCGTCTTTACTATGATATGGAGAATATCATCATAATTATGACAATGTGGAGATATCTCATTGCAATACCAACAAACATGGGCCTGATTTAAAATTAATTATATAAATGAATTAATTCTTATAATTTTCGATTGTACAACCAATTTAGCCAAATTGTCATTCTATTTCATCGAAATTTATTATTATATGTAATAGTGGGATGATATAGACACTGTTTCCTATTACTAAGCTTGGTACAATAAAGCATGTATCCTCTTGTGAACCTAGCTACCTATTCTTGCATCTTGGACCAATACATGTACCTATGCAAGTTGGTCATTGTTTTCCCTACACCAAAGTTCCCTACTGTAACAACCTTGGTGAAAAGTTCATGTAATAACATTTAATAAAGAAAAAATAAGACCACAGTTAAGGGACACTTATTCCAAGTTGAATTTTGGGCAAAGATATCTTAGTGGGCATAAATGGATGTGTGTTTTTGGCTAAGGAAATTGGCAAGGGCTAAGGCAAAGGCATTAAAAGGGAAAAAGACATTTTTGGCACATTTATTTATGAAAATAAAGGAAATTATGAGAAAAGTAAGGTGAAATGTCATAGCTTGCATGTGAGGAAATTGAAGGAAAATAATGGAAAATGAAGAAATTAGAGGCCTCATTCATAAATGGGCTTTTGAGGATCATTGGGAAATATTTTTTCAAATATTTTGTCAATTCAAGTTTGGAGCTCTCTCATTATTCTATCTCTCTCTCACTCTTGGTCACTTAGAGTTTTCTTGGAGCTCTCTAGCTTTGGAGCAAGGAAGAAAAAACAAGAAAAGGGAAAGGAAGGAAAGAAAAGATCAAGGAAGGAAAAGTAGGATCGAGCAGCTAATGAGCCTCAGTATTGCAACAAGAATGTTGCAACTCCCAAGGTGACCAACTTTAATAGTACACAATAATTTATAGGTAGAAACCTTTTAGGGACAAAAACCATAGAATCCGTTCAATATATGTCTTGAAAAATTACATCAATAGGAAGCACCAACTTCCATGATTTACAACACCAATTAAAAGAGGCATTAACCCCTTGGTTTACTAGCAATGATTAGAAGGAGGCTCCGACCCCTGGTTTTATCAACTCCAACTGACAGTCCATGCTCCAACACCCTCACTTTATCAGTTCCAATTGAAAGGATGCTCCAACACCATGCACAGGCACCAATCGCTACAATGGTCTTTGGTTTGATAGAGCAACGATATCTGAAAATTAGATGAAGAGGCCATTAAGGCTAGATTTGTAATATTTATGTAGAAAAAGATTAATGAATAAAAAAAAGGTTAAGCACATTGTTAGTGTTTTTTACCTTCAAATCTCCACATTTAATTTCTCATGTTTATATGATGATATCATTGTTTATTTACAACAAATGATCTATCATTTTTTGTTGTGCATAGTTCATTAACAGTATTAAATGATATAGGTCATAGTTATTATTGGGTTTTTGTATAGTCATGTGATTCATGAAGAATGTGTAGAAGTGGTCCATTATAAAACTTTGACATTGTATGGGATGGTTCTTCTTACATCACTTTCTCACACCCTCATATAATTAGTACCACTATTTCCTTAAAAGTTTTATATTAAGTTATATTTGAAATGTTAAAGTCATTTCATACTTTCTATTGAAGTAGTAGTTTATTTTCCTTGAATTGTATACATTTGTACTTAATTCAATAACATCATTTTCCTTTCTCTATGGCTTCCTTTGTATTTTTCAACTCACTTTAAAATTTCCTTTATAATAGTAGTTCATTTAAATTTCTAAGATTTTCTCACAGTTATATCAAAAGACATTTACTAGTAGTGTATCTATATAAATCAAATGGTTGGAAAACATATATAGGTATCAAAACACTTACCTAATGATACTTCTCATGTTGCCAAACTCTAAGAAAATCATAAGAACTAATTAAATTATAACTTTGTTTTAAATTATTATTATCATTAATTATAAAAATAATTAATATATGAATTAAAGATATATACATTTAAAAAAAACAAGCACAAGATTCTTAACCATGGAGATTCACCCCGAATTTACCATGGAAAATCGTAACATATAAATATAATTTTTCACAATACCATGAGGCCAATACGATGGCTTACTAATACTATATGCCCAAAAACTATAACTAATGTTAAAATGATATATGCTCATTTGACCCTCTTTTTAATTAATCAATTTAATTAAAAATGAAAAAGAGCATAACTGCATTTGAGATAATTATCAATCTTTAATTTGTGGCTGGTGCTAAAAATATTCTAAAATATTTATTAAATTTAAATTTATATCATCCACCTACTACTACTACTTAAAATATAACATTATTTATATAAATTTTTTATTTCCTTTCTCTTATTTTTAGTAAAAATAGTAAAATAAATATATCAACTAAATCTAAGTTATTAGATCTAAAACAATAATCAACCTCATTTCTCTAAATTTCACTTTTTCATTGAATATTATTGTCCAAAATTATCTAAAATAATATAATTAATGCATTAACACTATTTTTTAAATTTTAAATAAAAAATATTATTATTATAATAAATAAATAAAAATAAAAACATTTTACTTTCCACGGAACAAATAAATAAACATCACCGCTCATCCTTAAATATATTTGGAAAGTAAGAAATATATGTACATGATCATCCATCCATTTTTCATAAATTAGACATTATACGATTAGAGATATTATAAGATTAAAAATATTATAATTTTTTTCATATATATTTAATATTATTATAGTTATATAAATTAAATAATCAATAAATATTAATAAATATCAAAATATATATTTTATGTTTTAATTTTTTTTATTAAATTAAATTTTATCATTATTATTACTATAATAAAATATATATGAGTTATATGTATATTGAATAAAATCATGTAGTAAAATTTGTAATTATGGAGATTCACTTCCACTTTATCATGAAGATTCTTAAATTATAAATATGTTTTATTACAATACCATGGGCTAATACTATGGTTCACTAATACCACATATTCAAAAATCCTTATTTTTATGAATAAGGAGAAAATTTATTAGACATTTCAACCACCTTCTTATCAGTCCTTCTCCCTGGGCATGACTCTAACAATTTATTTGTCTTTTGATCATTATTAGTTTAGCATTGACTAGTGCAAATTATAAGTTTTAACTTTAAAAATGAATAAAGTATTTTTTATTATTATTGAAAAAAATAATTTGTTAACATTTAATTGGACAAAATTATTGGATCTTTTATTTCAGGCTTGGTGTCATATGTCCCATGTCACTGATAAATTTTGTTAACCCTGAGCACTCACCGGTATTTACAGCCATCATGCTTTTGGCAATAACTCTTTCAGTCGCTGAACTACTCTACTTTCATGTTACCACTTGCTCATACGTGACAGTTTTTAGTACAAGAGATAAGTTTGATTTTATTGTTTCTATATCTATCACTCTCGAGCTTTACAATTTTGAAACCAATAGAACACATTATTTCCTTCTGTGTAACAACAACAATGATTTATTGCTTTGTTTTCTTTATCCTTTGTCACTTCTCAATATGGCTTCCATGTTTAGCGACTTAGAGAGGTTATTGTTGATTGTGGTTCTCTTGCTGGAAATAGCTCAGGTATGGACATTAGTTCCTCCTTGATTGTTCCTTCGATCCCTGCTGATACAATTAGACACAACTTGTTTGTCATTACATTCGGGAAGTTTGCAAAGAGATTATGTGAATGAATAGGGGATGATCTCATGTGTGGTTTCTACTTGAACTCCTTTGAGGAAAAGGAGCATATGAAAGAATTGTGAAATTGCCATCATATATTTCAGAGGAATTTCCTAGATAAGTGGCTTGATCATCATCAGACGAGGTGTCTTCTCTATATATATTTTCTTATTCCAGAGAGAATACCTGATAGTGAGGTGAGTAAACCATGGTTTGTCGATCTGATGAATTTTATCTTCAATGATGATTTAGTAATTTTGTCATAGAAGAGAGATTTTTCATGGAAAATATTGAATTGTGTGTTGTATATGTAAAAATAGATTAAAATTTATTGATCGATCTGCCCATACTAGAATATGATGGTACCAAAAGACCCTAAGAAGAACATGTCTTCTGTTGGTGAATTGGGTGGGTGAACACTTTCTCTTTATCTGTGCAAAATATTTTAATTATTTTTAAAACATCCACAAAGCTTAATGATTGCTTCTGAGAAATACTATGGCCTACTGGCGACTGACAAACTTTATCTTTGTGATTATGAATAATATTATTAGATTATGAAACTCCATATTATATTTAAGAATATTTTTAATTTACATTTCCTAAAGGCTTCATATTTATTTGTTAGAATTTCAATCCAAGCAACCATTGAGAAATGTAACTAGTATCAATCTTCATAATTGTATTTGAGTCATGATGTAATATATTTAGCAAAAGTAAGAAAAGGGAAAATTTGTTATAAAATAAAATTTATTTATAAGCACAGGAGTTTTATGTATTTTTGTTTCTAGGTCAAGCCCCCATTGAAGGCTTTTAGGGTTGAGTCATAATTCATTATAAATGTGTAGACCCTTCTTGGGCTCTCTATGTCAAAGAAAAAAAATATATGTGTATCAAAATGTATCGAGTTCCTCCTCCACCAAGTCTGCTTCCCCATCAAGCAAGTCGGCTCCATTAAAGATAATTCGACCCCATAAAAGGCTATATTTAAGCAGATATTTCGACCTAGTTGAAATCCATATCGTGAAATAATTCAATCTGAAATTTAAGGAAGAAAGAAGTGTGAAATGCTTGGAAAGGAAGGTCTACTCCATTACAAGAAGAAATAAGTCTAGTGAAGTGTAAGAGGATTAAAATATATTCTTGGTTCTATCCACACGTGTGAAAGGACTAAAGAAAATGTGTGAAGTCATGGGACTAAAGATATAGGCCAAGAAGTTCAGAAATTGCATAGGAGGCAGAAACTCCATTTGACTTGGATATTGGAGATGGATTCTTGTTGACTTTGGAGATATTGACTAGTCTTATTTGGAATATGACTTGGTGGATTGGATGAGGTCATACTATTGGTCAAAATGTCTTGGTTGTCTCATTTCTTTTGGTTCCTGAAGAAAAAATGATATTTTTTTTGGTTTTCCTCTCTAGGAGAGGTTTTGGCCCTAGCTAATAGCCTGCATTTGGTGTCCATTTGTCTTTGATGATCAAGAACACAACAATAATAAGCATAAGAAGAATTTAATCAATCATGTAAAAGAATGACACAAGCAAATATTAAGCTAAGAGAAATCAACATAATAAGTTTCCCTGGGTATTTCCCAACAATATATCAGAGTTAAGGTTAGTGGAATATGGGAGCTAGAAGATCACCATTTGGAGAACAAGAAACTTAAAAATCTATCAAAAGGACCACTGGATTCATAAGATTTGAAGACCGAACTCAAAAAGCATAATTTTGGGCATCTTCATAAGTCATAAGCACTAAGATTAGGGTCGCAGACCTAGCTAGAGGAGTGAAGGATTTAAAGAAGACAAGAAGCATCTTTTGAAGGATTTGAAAGTATAGCTCCATAAACCAGCAAAGGAAGTATATGAGGTCTAAGATATGAGGAGAAATGTGCATATATATAAATAGGTCGAGACTTATAAGTGACCTATAAGTGACAGAGAAGCCATACTAGGAATAACAGAAAAATCATAGTGTGTTTTTGTAAAGTATATTGGGCCACTTGAGAGATCTATTTCGATGGTTGTGGGAGCCCTATCTAAAGACTTTACAACCTTAGTTCTATACTAATCACTTCAAGTCTAGAAGATTGTACTTGTTTGGAGAAGTATTGAAAACCGGAAAAGGGACCAGATCTATTTCCAAAAGTAGTACAAGATTATCATTAAATCTTTATCTATAACACTGAAAGAAGACGCCTATTTGAAGGCTTGTAGTAGCACCTACAGGATCGCCCTAACCATAAATCAAGGCTAAAATCAACTTTATTATTCAAGTTATGGAACATTGAAAAGGATCAAGTGATGTAAGAAGCATCATGCATATTGCACCAAGGAACCTTGAAGATCATATTAAAAATCAAGATTGGAACAAATACCTCAAGGATGAAATTAGACCAGTAAGAGGCATCTTGAAGAATCCTTTGCAACAGACATGGAGGACTAAGGTAAGTAATCATTCAGGTATGTATAATTGCTTTTATTATATAATTATCTAATCCTTATTATATTAGGGTTTTGAAATCTCTTTTTTTGGTTCTACGATTTGTAATATTGAAAACGTTGTTGGCATCCAAGTTCTTGTAAAACCTAGTTGATTAAGAAACCCTAACTGCATTTTCTTTTGTTCCCTCACAGAAGCCCTAGTTTTGGTTTCTAGGGTTTGTAGGTAGTCTAAGGAGAAATTAAAATCCCTAGTAAGTATACAATTGAATTTGAAACCCTAGAATTGATATCTTAGGGTTTGGAGTTTGTTAGATCATACTCTTGTACTTGTATACTTTTGGTACTTGTCAAGTAAATATTGTAGATACATATAGAAATGTTGATATATAAATAGTAAGAAAGGAGTCCTTCAAGTGGAATCTTCCACATTCTCATAAAATCTAAGTATTATTTTCCATTTCGTGTATATTTATCTTTATCTTTGTTACTTGATCATTATCCTTTCCTTAGAAGGACTAAACTTGCAGGTATAAGGATTATGGCTAGATTCAAAGGGAGATTTTAGAGGAAAGTCTTGTATCATGAAAGAAGCCTTGTTGCAGAAGAAACCCTACATGGTTTGTGAAAGGAACAACTCAAGGAATGCTTAAATACTTGTAGTAGATATTCTTCATATAAAAACGCACAATCATTTTACTTATTACTAACTTTCATGTCTAAGGTTTCACTATAAATATTCTTATGTTGTTGAAGATAATTGACCTTTAGATCAAATCAATCCTTGTCATACTATCTATCCTTTATTAACTTTGGTAAAACCATAATATCTAGGGTTCAATATAGAACCTTCTCCTACTTAGGGTTTGTTGATAAAATCTAGATAATGAAATCCTAATCTCTTGATGTTTAAGATTTGTTGATATAAAACCCTAGTTTTTTGGGGTTTGTTGTTGTTCTCTAGGTTTTATGATGAAACCCTATATTTTTAGGGTTTTATGAATTAGGGTTTGATGACAAAACCCTTGTAATTGTTAAACCTAGGAATAAAACACTAGGTGTATATGCTTCCATATGATTGAAACCCTAACTTGGTTGGGTTGTTGTGTATCTTTGATAATTATATGTAAGGTTTACGTCAAAACCCTAATAGAAATTGATATAAGTCTCTCAGGAATGCTAATGAAACCTTAGATGTAATAATGCTTTCACTATGATTGAAATAGATTATTGATATCTAAACTTTAGTTTTGATGATGGAATCTAGGTTTTATGACAAAAACCCTAGCAAAGGTTGCTGTGAGAAGTCTAGGATATGAAAATGTAACCCTAGTTGATTGCTTCTCTTTTTGCTATCTAAGTTTAGAATTTGATAGTTAGAGTTCAAAGTTTTTTTGGTAACCCTAGATGCTCTCTCTATTATAATTTGATAATATTAGTTTGACTTTTCATGCTCCTATATATTTCTTCTTGGTTGTACTTGTTGATAAATATTTGCAGGTACATAGTCTTCAAGATATGGAAGATGCTTACCATAGGCTTGATGAATTGATGATGATGTTGAGCATGATGAAAATAGGGAGTTGTAAGAATATTGATGGCATTGAAGTGTACATTGATGATTAATAGATGACCATGTTTCCATGTTAGAAGGAATGATCTTTCGAAAGGTTGAAAGTTATCTAATGATATGATGATAAAGCATGTGTGGCTAAGTTGTTGATGGATTTATCCCCTAGTAGAGAATAAGCTCAGATAAAGAAAGTGTTTAACTCCCCAATTAAGAGGGAGGGAATATTGTAACAACTATAGTAAAGACCTTGGAGAAAGAATGAGATCAAAGAAAGGCTAAAGTGCTACAGATGGTAATTCATGAGTTGTATTCATGATTAATAAATTTGTGATTGATGAAGTTGTGAACAAGAATTGGATGTTTTGGAAAAGTGTTCAGGCTGAGTTTGGTGTTGTTGGAGAAGTTGAAGAACAAATAGTTTGTGAAAATATGATGACCTAAGTAACATCATAATAGTTGAAGACCCCAAAGTTTTGTAGTAGCATACAAAAACATATAAAATAGAAATTTCATATTGGTTGGGGTCATGAAGCTATTGTAGGTGCCAAAAAGTGAAAAAGTAGTTGATGTGTTGATGAAATCTCTTCCCAACAAGAAGTTAGTTTATTTTAGGAGCATGCTCAGATTGGTGGATATCACTAATTTGGTTGAGAGGAGAGATGAAGTACCATAAAACTGCCTGTATGATGGTACTTGGGAGGATAGCATGGCCTGGTTAATATTGAGATCTCAGTTGACGTCTAGATCCCAGAGGGAGGGTATCGTGTGGAGCTCAAGTTTAGTATTGATACTTGGATCCCTGTAAGGGTTGGTGTCAAGGAATGGAGGACTAGATGGTATCTATATCTTTTTGGATGGATGCCAGTGTTGTAGCCTGATGGTACCTATAGTGGAAATTTCCTAGATGACACCTTAGTCTGTTTTGAGAGGATACCTTAGCAGTGATGGTATGCCAAGCATTACATATGTTATTGTACTCTTTTTAAGAACATTTGAAATTGAGATCAACCTAGTACTAGTTGAACAATTATGAATACCTCCCTAGTTAAGAGGGGGTGTTGAGAAATGTAACTAGTATCGGTCTTCATAATTGTATTTTGGTCATGATGTAATATATTTGTGAAAAGAAAGAGAAAGGAAAATTTATTTATAAGCATGGGTTTCATGCTTTATGTATTTTTGTTTCTAGTTCAAGCCTCCATTGAAGCCTTATAGGGTTGATTCATAAGTTATTGTCGATGTCTAGACCCTTCATGGGCTCTCTATGTCAATGAAAGAAAAATATATGTGTATCAAAATGTATATATTTCCTCCTCCACCAAGTCATCTTCCTCATCAAGCAACTCAACTTCCTCACCAAGAAAGTTGGCTCCATTAAAGATGATTTGACCCCACAAAAGGTTATATATAAGCAGAAATTTCGACCTAGTATGACATCAATCTCGTGAAGTAATTCAATCTGAAATTTAAGGAAGAAAGAAGTGTGAAATGCTTAGAAAGGAAGGTCTACTCCATTAAAAGAATAAACAAGGTTAGCGAAGTGGAAGAGAATTAAAATTTATTCTCTGTTTATCCACACGTGTGGAACGACTAAAGAAAATGTGCAAAGTTGTAGGACTAAAGATATAGGCCGAGAACTTCAGAAGTTGTAGAAGAGGCTGAAACTCCATTTGACTTGGATATGGGAGATGCATGCGTGTTGACTTTTGAGATATTGACTAGTATTCTTCGGAAGTTGAGTTGGTGGGTTGGAGGAGGTCATACTATTAGTCAAAAGGTCTTGGTTGTCTCATTTCTTTTGGTTCCTGAAGAAAATAAGAGATTTGTTTGGGTTTTCCTCTCTAGGAGAGGTTTTAGCCTTGACTTATAGCCTACATTTGGTGTGTATTTGTCTTTGATTATCTTCATGTTTTGGTATTTGTTTGATGATGAAGAACATAATAATAATAAGCAAAAGAAGAATTTAATCAATCAAGTAAAAGAATGATACAAGAAACTATCAACATAAGAGAAATCAACATCATAGGCCACCATAAGAATACGTATTGCAAAATCTCTTTGTTGTGCAGGTGTTTGTCTCTATACATAATTTGTCCAAATGCGGTTTTTCCAAAAAGAAAAAAAATATTGTTAATGTTTTGCTTATTTGTTATATATATAGGAAGAGAGTTGTTCCAAAAAGAAAAGAAAAAATATTGTTAATTTTTTGCTTATTTGTTATATGTATATAGAAAGAGAGTTGTAATGAACATGAAAATCCCAAGTTATATTCATTAGAGGGTATTTAAACTCAAGTTATTTTTAGTAATATTTCTGTTCAATGCCCATAAAATATTCTGAAATATGTTAAGAACGAGTCATATATTCTCAACAATGTGATTAACATCTTTTACCATGGAGCAGGATAGCAATGGGTAGGCTAGGGTTCCTGCATTGGTCTCAACCATGACGTACTGGTTTTGCAGCCCGCTCTCACCGTTTGCCCCCGTAAGCAGTGTTTGAACTGCCTCTGCCATCGACTGCCCACATTACCTGCCTCCTTCCTTGTTGCTACCCACCCACGTTCTCCCTAACCACAGCTGCTAATAGTTTGGCATTTTCACCTGGGTAGTTTAACCTTTCATCGTTTACCCTTAACCCCATTTCTCGTTTCGAATCCAGAGGTAGCTTTCAGCTAACGGTCTAGACAGTTATAACTTATGGGGGACATCCTAGATTATTCTACGGACCCATTGGAAGGAGAGCCCATTTGGACAAAGCCCAGGACCACTCTAGAGGGTTTCTACTCATTTGAAAATGAGCTCTCCGAAGAGATAGGTGCCCTTGCCTCCATCTCTAACTAATGATTCATGTTGGTCTCACTACCAGAAGACACCCTTGTTAACCCATAGTACAGTTCTCAGCCACTCTCTCCTAGTTCTCTAGCTTTTGTTGAGCCATAGAATGCCCTTGATGGTCTAACCCTAGGCGTTGCCTCTGCTTCGAACCACTCCTCATCTGGCATATGCAAACCCTTGTCTCAACAACTCTCGACTTCGACTTCTCTAGCATCCACCTGTTCTACCTTTCTTACCCTCACGACTCCCCTGCAAGGCAACTTTACTAGTATTGGCTCTATTCAGAGGTTTTTCGCTTCCATCTTGACTGCCGCAGCTAGGGTTTCAACTTCACCAACGACTACACAGACTTCCGTTTTTCCTGAAGCGGCGACCTCCAAGTTCAGAGAGGGGTCTAAGAGGAAACAGAGTCTAAAGCTTTGGAACTATGAAGTCTTTCTCAAGCTCATAGAGGATACACTGTTGCTGGAGACTATGGAGTCATCAGAGAAAGTTCTGCTTGGTCGGGTCAAAGGCAGACACTACAGTGTGGAGTGACTACAGAAATGGACCATGGAGGTATGGGGCCATCATCTAAATGACCCCCCCCAAGGTGTAGACTTTTGTTAAAGGTTGGTTTTCAATGTGTTTTAGTTGTTTGGCACACACCAACTGGGTCCTTTCGAATATTTGGCACATTTACCAAGCCCCTGTTCTTCTTCGGATGTGGACGCCGATGTTTGATCCTAAATAAGAAAGGGTGGATGCTAGACCTATCTAGGTTTGCCTCCCGGGGCTTCCATTTCACTTCTGGACAGAGGAAATTTTAAAGAAAATTGGGAATGCACTTGGTAACTATCTTACTTATGATGCCTCCTTTCAGACTTCGGGTGCATGACCTATGCTAGGATCTTAGTTCACATGGATCTAATTGATGGATTACTGGAACATATCAATATACAATGGAGAAATATAACTAGACAATAGATCCTGGACTATGAGGGCGTCCCATTCTGGTGCCGGAGATGCCACAGAGTTGGGCATTTGTTCAAAGATTGCCCCCTTAATGGAGGTTCATCCATAAAAGCTACGAGATAGGAGCCTTTGACTATAGAAGCTTCCAATCAAGTGGAAAAACCACATATCCCAGAGGAATTGCCTTGGCACACCGCTTCTCCTGTTAGGAGGACTGAAACACAATTTGCCCCTACGGCTTCGGCTTCAGCTCTAGCCAAGTCCTCACAGAAGAAATGAGGAAGGCCTCCACTTCGTCCTCCTCCTCCACCATATGTTATTGTCAGGTCTGCCTCCGGAGACTCCATCGACTCGGGTATGAGCACCCCTCTCCCTTTTTCCTCTCTTTGTTGCTCATATGTTCACGATTTCTTGTCATCTAGTTTTTCTTTGGATTTGGGTTTGGGTCTGGTATCCTTTGTGCCCCCTGCCTAGATCATTTGTGACATTCCCCCTCTCTTCCTATCATTGCCCCCACTCCTCCCTCCCTGTCGACTACTCCCCCTAACCCTCACTCTACCACCACTATTATCCTCGCATTGTAGGGGTATCAGACCCATTCAAAGGCAAAGAGACAGGCAGTGGATCATGTTGGCCTTGACATTATCTCACCCCCCCCCATGCACAAACTTCACTGAGGCCGACCTTCATCTATTACTGAAGCACAATCCTAAGCAGGAGAGGATATTGTAGCCGGTAAACAATCCACTATCCCTGGGGTCCTTAGAGCTAGAGAAACCCCCTCTGAACCCCCTCCATGAAGATTCTTTCTTACAATTGTCGTGGGCTTGCTAGGCCTGAGAAAAAACTAGCACTCTGTCAGATAGTTCAATCCGATCCTCTTGACATTATTTTCTTACAAGAGACCCTTGGCCCCATTGCTGACATTTCTAGATCCCTTGAGCACATGCTTCCGGGGTGGAAGTTCACTGGTCTTGATGCACAACAGAGATCTGGGGGTATATCCTTCAGATATAATGCCCGTTCCATTAATCTAATCAACTGTTGGGGCGGGGCTAGTCATATTGGAGCAGATATTTTTTCAGTGGATCTAGGCATGAATTTTAGAATTCTTAATATCTATGGGTCGTGCCAAAACAGACCGGAATTTTGGGACAATCTCTTGGGGTCGAATACCTTCTCTGTTGATCATCTGATTTTGGGTGGAGATTTAAATTTTTCCATTGGACACTCAGAGTCGTGGGGCCACCGTTCTCAGAGAGATTCACTCTCGGACTACTTTTCTACCATTCTGGATAATCACCAGCTGATAGACATTCCCTCAGCCAAGATTCAAGCCACCTAGAGAAATAATCAAACTGGGGAAGATAGTCTAGCTCGCAGATTGGACCGTTTCCTTGTCAAAGAGAGCATACTTGATTTGGGTTTATGTATTAAGCAATGGATCAGATCGGGAGGGATCTCTAACCACCTCTCCATTTATATGGAAATTGATGGAGGAAGAGCAAAACCCAAAGGTCCTTTCAAATTCTATTCAGCTTGGCTCAAGGAAGCCTCCTATATCAGCATGGTCACAAACTTCTGGAAAGCAAACCCTCCAGGGGTAGGGGGAAACTATACAAAGGGTTTTCTACACAACCTTAATATGCTGAAGAAAATGTCCAAGAAATGGGCACACAATAAGAGGACACATGATGACCTTTCCTTGAGACAAATTGAATATGATCTATCGATATTTGAAAATGAACAAGGTGGACTATTCAACATAGCTAAACCTAAGGAGAGGATAACATCCCTTTACTCTGCAAGAGGAAAAATTCTTAAAGACCGTGAAGAAGTCTGGAGACTAAGAAGCAGGGCGATATGGATGCAGGAAGGGGATGCTAACACAAAATTCTATCATAAGTTCACCAATGGCAGAAAGGTGATTAACATTATTTGGCAGCTCCAAAACAAATATGGACTATCAGCAAACACTTTCCCACAGTTAGCCTCTCTTGCAACCTCCCATTTTAAGAGAGCTTTTAGGGCCCCTCGAGAAGCAAACCTGGCAGATATCATCAGGGTTGCCCAGCTCTTCCCACACTTTGTGGAACAAGAAGAGGGAGGGGAGCTAATCAAGGAAGTCACCTTGGAAGAACTGGAGGCCACATTGAAATGGTTCAAGAAAGACAAAAGCCTTGGGCCGGATGACTAGACCATCGAGTTTTATCTGGACTTCTTTGATGTCTTAGGTACAGATCTACTGCATGTCATTGAGGACTCCAGGATAAATGGAAGAATTGAGCCATCCATCACATCTACCTTTATTGCACTTATCCCTAAAGCTGATAACCCTTCCTCCATTAATGAGTATCGCCCTATCTCTCTCTGTAACTGCCTATATAAGATTATTGCCAAAATCATTGCCAATTGGATGAGACCCATTCTCTCCAAGCACATCTCCTCGGAACAATTTTCCTTCCTACAAGATAGACAGATCTATGAAGCTGTCGGCACTGCCTAGGAAGTACTGCATACTCTTCACACCAGGAAAGGAAAAGGTATGATTCTGAAAGTAGACTTATCTAAAGCCTTTGACCAAGTTAACTAGTTATACATCAGAATGTTATTAACTCACTTGGGGTTCCCCTTCAATTACATTAAATGGATTATGAGTTGTATCTCTAACATACCCTATAGCGTCCTGGTCAACGGTAGTGCATCCCCTTTTTTCCTCTCAGAAAGAGGACTAAGACAGGGCTGCCCACTTTCTCCTCTTCTTTTCCTCCTTGTCATAGAGGGTCTCAATAGGAAGATAAAGGAAGAGCATAGAGGTGGTAGACTACAAGGCATCAAGATCATGGATGATTGCAGGCTCACACATCTACTCTTTGTGGATGATGTCCTAATCTTTTTGAATGGAAGCATTGGTGATTTGACCAGCATCAGATCCATATTCTCTTTATTCATGTCGGCTACAAGTAAGGTTTTAAATGCGAGCAAATCAACTTTGACAGCGACTGCATGCACTCAGCATGAGTTACATTTTTCTCTACAATGCTTTCGATTCTCACAATTGGGTCTTGCAGAAGGTTTGAAATATATGGGATACAAGTTAAAGCCCTTGGGCTATAAGATTGTAGATTGGACTTGGCTAATTGCAAAGATGGAAAAAAGACTCAACATCTGGTATCTCAAATATCTCTCATGTGCTGGCCGCCTCACTCTCATAAAGAGTGTTTTGGAAGCCACACCTATGTACTGGATGTCCCTGGCCTGGATTCTTAGAGGGATCCTTACCAGAATAGAAGCCCTTTGCTACAGATTCTTATGGAAAGGTAGCCAGCTGGGCAAGATTTTTGCTTGGGTTAATTGGGACGCTCTGAATCTACCTAAAAAGTGGGGAGGTTGGGGACTTAAAAAACTTGATGATTTCTCCACTGCTCTAGCTAAAAAGCTCAGATGGTATCTGCTCACAGGTGACAGCCTTTGGACCAGAGTGACAAAATCAAAATACATCGCCCCGCTTCAGATCCTGGACTGGATCAGGAGACCTATTAGAAGCACTTCCGGGATTTCGACAATATGGAAGGCTGTCATTAAGGTGATGAGCCCCAACAATGGGTAACTTATTGGGCTCATTTTGCCTATTATTCTCAATTAATCCACCATTCTTCATAGTTTATGCATGATTTTGAGTATTTTTATGTTAATTGAATGAATGAGAATAGTCACTTGACCATGAAGTCTAATACATGTTTATTGCAGATTTTTAGACAACTTTTGGACCAAGGTCAAGCATTTATGAGCCAGTCGATGCCAAATACGAGGGAACAAGGCTGAGGATTTGTAGGAAGGGTGTCTCCTACACTAAATGGCCCCTTCCTTGAGTTCTCCACCATCAGCTCGGAGTTCAGCAACCCACCAAAGTTGATTCCCAAGGACAGCCGAGCAGCTTTTGTAAAGTGGTTGATTACTTGTAGTTTGAGCAACCAAGCACCTTGAGTTAAGGAGGGTTGTTGGAGGTCCTCATAGTGCATAAGTAGGAAGGCTTCTAGCCTCCATAGTTTACTTCTTGAACATTTGTATTTCACACTTAAGTGCCGCTCTGCCTTCCAGCCCATTTTGGATCTTTTGCTGTAAACATTTTTGTGACATGGTTATTTTTTGAGTAATGGAGATCAGTTTCATTTTGCATCAGCTCTGAGCTTCTTCTTAGGAGGCTGTAGCTCTTGGGGTTGGGCCCAACCCAAGTTCCAGCACCTCCTTGGTGTACTTTTATATGTTTTTGCTACATTCATAGAATAATTTTTGCTAGTAGATTAAAATCTTGCTTGGTTACGTAGGTCATTTTTGATGGTTGAAATAGCTTTTCATGTTTTAGGTTGATTTGATAGGTTGGTAACAGAAAATATCTTCGAAAAAGGCCATCAAGCAACCCTTGATCTCACCTCTCCCTCTTTGGGACCATGAGCTGAGACCAGGGCGTCCTTGCTGCCACAAAAACACTGTTCTTGCTTCTTCATGCAATTGCTAGTGTTAGATTCTTAGTTGCAAAAGTTGATACCAGTTGTGATTACATGCTTAGATCTGTTCTTGCTTAGTTTTCATAGTTATCTTACATGATTTTCTACCAATAAATTTCTGTTCATCATGGTTGCTGGTTTCTAGGTCAAAATAGGTCAAAATAGCTAGATCTTTGGTTTGCATAGTCTTTGTTTGGTCAGTTTTGGAAAATAGTGTGCAAAACACCTGTGATACCTCCCTACCTACCCTTCCTCCATCAGAAAACCTACTCCAACCCCCTAACTCATATTCCTCCCCTTCATTTGCCACCCTTTTCCGACTTGACCTAATTTCCATATCTTTGTGCAACCTTGCTCTATCCATCCTTGAACAAATCCAACCATCCTTAATCACTCCTTAGCTTCATTCACCAGGTCCTAGACCTCTTCACACCCTCATCCAACCTCCATCTCCACTTTTCCACCTTCCTTCCACCATAAACCCTCCAAAATCCCCTTTCGAAACATCTTGTAGAACCCCTGCAAACTTCCTGTAGAAGTTCACGGGAGCGGGTTTTCGAGATCCGAACACTATGAAACTCTTTGTGAGGGTGATATGGACCCCTTAGGCCCTCTTCTCACCTTCCCAACCTCCTGCAAGTGCCTACCCCATTTCCTTTCACCAATCAACCTCTGCATAGTCAAAAACAGTTAAAGCACATGCATAATAATTTTACAAGATTACTCAAAAATACAAAAAGATGTTCCTTCTCAGATTTCACTTCATAAGTAGCTTAGACACATTCACTTTACCTTCCCAAGAGTCAATGGCATCCATTTCTATAGCTTTCATCCTTTTTCTTGCACTAGTAGGGTTAGTCGGTAAAACTAGGGTTTGCTAGGGTTTGCATTTCCTTTCAGCTTTCAGCTTCTTTTTGCAAGTAGATTAGCCTCCTTTGAGTTAGCCTTCGTCCATCACAGTTAAAAGCTTCTTCTAAGAGCTCATAGAATTTGGATTAAGCTCCTAGTGGACTTGTGCCAGCTGATCCAGTGACAACCTGCGGCAAGAGCTAGTACTTGTGCATATAGCACCATCGCTTCCAAGTTTGTTACGAACTACCAGGTTGATAAAAGTAAAGAAGGGAGTCCCAGGAGTTGCAGCATTCTTGCTACAATATTGGAGCCCACCACAAGACACTGGGCCCTCTCAGGGTGGGTCTCATTTGGAGAATCCACTCAGGACTAAAAGTACTGGTTGGTATTGACCCGTGGATTGGGTGTGGGAATTCCCACAGCCTACCTATAAACCTCATCCAGCTGCTTCATGAACATAATGTCACTCATATTGCTCATATTGTTGATAGAGAGAACTCCTCCTTCCTACATCAGGCCTGGAAATCTGCATATCAACTTAACATTCCCCCACAATGGCACCATCTGTGGGAGGAGTACACTCAGGCACTCTCTAAAGCCCATATTCGTATATTTGATGAAGACGATGAGATTATCTGGGCCCTCTCAAAATCTAGCAGATTCTCTCCAAAAGATGGTTATCTGGTGTTAGCAGAGTCAAGGAAGCCTCAGAATATCGAAGCCTGGTGGCAACATCTCTGGAAGCTGAAGGCTCCCCCTCGAACCAGATTACTCATGTGGTGCATTTTACGAAATAAAATCCCTACTGGGGATAATCTCATCAAGCGGGCACAATATGGGCCACACTGGTGTCACCTATGTAAAAGTGAAAACGAATCAGTTATTCACCTTTTCCTTGAATTTTTGGAACCCCATAGACTGTGGGAATTAGTCATCTTGATAGTCGTCCCTTCCTGCATTTGGACAACTACATTTTTCGTTGAGGCTTGGTGCTCCTGGTTTACCTCTGCTACCACCCCCAAGCAGTGCAACCTTCCAGCTCTGATTTGTTGGGCTATTTGGATCGCCTGTAATTCCCTCATTTTTCAGAACCTTTCTCCTTGTTGGCCTATCATTGCAGCCAAGGTTCTGGCTGATTATGCCCTCATCTCGGATGATCCTCCTCCCCAGAGACCCTGAATTATCATCCCCAAGCAAATTGACAATAGCAAGCCATGGGCATTGTTACCGAGAATAGTGTCTATGCAGAGCTGCTAATCCCACTAAGGCTGGTAGCTACCTTAGAAACAAACAAACTTAAAACTACTTTTGTTTTCCTTTATGAAAGATAGATGAGAGAAGAATAAAGGAGACCAACCTCTGTCTTGCGCTTGGTTCCTTGCTCGATTCCTCTCTCTTCTGATAGTCTTTTGCTACTTGCTTTCTTGTATACCCAGCTTCACAGAGTACTTGTAGAATCAAAGCAACATAACACTATACGAGAACATATATCTATCATCATAAGCAATATAGGATCAGATGTATATTAACCATACAAATGCATAAAACATAAATCATACAAGAGTATGGAGGAAAACTTGAATAGTTTTATTGATAATCAAGAAAGAGCCAAGAGAATTACAACCAATTGTTCTGACCCATCATCATCCTCTCAACAAGAAGCCCTTCTTCACCTCATGAAAAGCTTAGATCACCCAACACTATGATATTACACCAATAAACCAGCAACACTTCCTTACAAGAGGCAAAATTCTAGCCTCTGGATCTCTGGGATGAGGGATCCATATATAGATGTCTGCAAGCGAGGTGAGTCAGCTTGAGATTTGATTAGTGTCTCCCCTCTGATAGTTCTTGATTCCACTTGGAAATTGATGATCTCTTACTCATCCCTGGTCGAATTCAGAGAGGCAAGTGTCACAGGAGAAGTTTCTGGAAGATTCCATGCTTCTCCACCTTGCGGATTGACCCTGCCATTTGTCCCTTTCGCCCATCGCACCCCATAGAAGGGATTTTTGAAATGCAATGCACCTATTGTGTGTATTTAGGTGGGATGCAACACACTTTGCCGATGGAGCAGGTGAAATGGTCTAGTTTTGACCAATTTTGAGTAGTTTTTCATGGAGAACTTCTGGTATGTGCTGTAATGAGTTGACCTTGTTCTTTTAGGGGTTGGAACAACACCTTTAGGGACTTAGGAGCCCTTAGTTTATGGACATTTATGCTTGGGGTTGCAGTGCCCAAAAATGTCTATAACAGTTGCCCCCTAAAGCATGAGGTCGTTAATCTTTTGATGTCGGGTGAAATGCCTTATCATGAGGATCAGAAGTTCTTTCAAGCTGGAAGGAGACCTGTAATAAGATACAATACAATACATTATCCTCATAACATTTTCATGATCTAGCTGAGGCGGGAATTCCCATTCTCAGCTTTATAAATTCATTTTCATGTACATAGGACAGATAATCGTCTGAGTGTAGACTGATGATTCTGGTAGAGCCATCATCCCTTAGATTGGATGATTATCTGTGCAACAATGATGTACATTTGATGTCTTTATGTTCCTGAATATATATCGCAGCTCGGACGGATGAAACTAGATCTGGGGTCTTCAATCTCGTTCGATCTTCACTCAAAGTACAAGTCGATCCATGTGAGAGATGTTCTGGAGTCGAACATGGAAAGACATCGCCTGATTACCAACCAATGATGTAAGTTGTTAACAGGTGCGAGAGGAATCACCGATAATGATAATGATGCTCAAGGTACTGCAGTACAA
The DNA here is from genome assembly GCA_031772625.1 of Pinus tabuliformis. Taxonomy (NCBI): domain Eukaryota; kingdom Viridiplantae; phylum Streptophyta; class Pinopsida; order Pinales; family Pinaceae; genus Pinus; species Pinus tabuliformis. The sequence goes on along the minus strand of CM062808.1, from coordinate 415,854,173 downwards.
TTCATGTGGTGTGAATAAGGGACTTGGTGTCGAACACCACGTAAAATCTTTCGGTCGAAGGCCATTGATGTAAACCTGTTGCCGGAAGTGAGAAACTTGCCATTGAGGCATGCAAGCTTCAAAGTACTCAAAGGGTTGTTCCTAGATCGACTTCTTGGATAATGAGCTGATGTCGACAAGAAGCAATCCGTCATAGGAGGGCCTTAATGAATCCCACATCAATGACACGGAACGGAGCAAATTATTTTAATGGAGGTGAAAACAATCTGGTGATATATGGTTCAGGGTGGCGGTCATGAAAGGATGTAGCGAAAATGTATTATAGTGGGTGAGACACAGGTGAATTCTCTGAGCGACTTCTCTTGAACATATCGGCGACACTGACATGATGGATTGGTAGCATTAACCCCAAATGTGGACGGTGTGATGGAACCATGGTGATATGACCAGTGAATGGAACAACCCAACCTAACTAGGATGCGAAGTGAAAGTGTCATGTTCAAGAGTGACTTGCTACCAACAAAGTTTCTTCAAGTTTTCTTCCCAAATTTTCCCCAGTCATTGCTGACCAGTACCTCTTTATTTTTGTCAAGCTTGAGGAGGATAACATATGCTTGTTCTATAATTTGCCCTTCGGGCAAACCCATCACTATGTTTTAATGAGCCTAGCGATAGTGAAACTCGTTCTTGTCTGTTATGGACAAGTTTGTCACTATTAGGTTTTAACGAGTTTAACAACAAAGATAACTCGGTCCTTTTCAATTTTAGAGAGTTTGAAAAGGAACGTAAAGGAAACTTCAAAATCCTTTTTCATCATCTAATCCCTTAAGTCCGAAAAAGTATAAAATAATACGAAAGGGATGAATTTTCGGTAATTTTAACGAGCCGAACAAGACAAGCGCTCGATCTTTTTGTGTAATAATCCCTCAGGTCCAAAAGGATTAAAATCTAAAGGAGGGATAGCACTTCCGGTCACTTTAATGAGCTGGAGAGGCCAATGGCTCAACAATATTTTCATATTTTACGAGTCAGTTGAAAAGAGCTTAAAGGAGACTCGTCTTTGAGGAACGAGTGATAAATTCGGGTAGCAGCTGATTCCAGGTAAGGTTTGGCATTTTCCAATCATGGCAGTGTTACAAGGATGGCTAACAGGATCACTCTTTTCAGCTGTTCCTCAAAATGGGTAAATAATCAAGTGGAGGTGAATGATCGGCTAATACAGAGTGGAGGTGATGATGAGAACACGACCAAGGCTTCAAAGGCTGAAGTACTACATTCACGATGGTTATTTACCAGAAATTAGTTCATTTTTTATTTTAAAATGAGCTTAAATTCTGGGGGAAACACTTGCTCATTGCTTATGTTTATTTTTTAACGAGCATGAAGTCCGCGTTAAAACTGCTCGATCCAGTCGTATAATAAGGATGTCTCATCTAAGATGCCATTTTTGTGGAGCTTGCACCTTACAAAGCTTTGCTCCGGATCCTTTCTTTATGCAAGTTAGGAAACGACCAATCCAAAAAAAAGATAAATGGTCACTCTTCGCTTGCATGCCAAAAGGTTTGCATGCCCCCAGGTATAGAGAAAAATTTCCAGGTTACCAAGAAAGTTTCATCCGCGTAGCGGATAAAATTCTTTCTCGGCGATGCCTATCGAAATAGGCAAAGAGGAGTGGTGTCACCCGGCATAACCTTAACGAAGGTATCTTATTCCAGTCTGTTCCCATTTTCCTGTAAGGACGGGTTCACCAAATTAGTCATATATCCCTCGCGGAAATCAACCCTATACCCAAGGTTCTCTTGCCGAAGCAGACCAGGGTGCATGCCCCCTGGGTTTCAGTCATATCCTCCGAATCACTCGCGCTCATCAAGAGGACGGACTGGGGATTGATGAGACATTCCTTGCGTGAAAAGACCATTCAGGGATGGTATATGACTATTTTCTATGCGTGAACCGGGGAATGAAAGATGGTCTATGAGCTTGACCACTCTTCCTTCGTGCGAAAAACATATTACTCTAAAGAGTGAGGAGACAATGGCTCCCATGCAATAAATATAGTCTTGTCCAAGGAGTAGATTATAATCCAGGGGTCCTTGGACTACCATTACGTTCATGTGAATGGTTTTCCCTCTCAATGTAATGGGCACATTGGGAAGGATCCCTAACGGTCAACTGGTTCCTTTGTCAAAGCCTGTTAGATTTCTCATTTCAAGCAAAAGCGATGGCGAACCAAGCGCTTTCCAAGCAGTTGAGGAAAGGATACTCACAGAAGCCCCTTCATCTATGATGGTACTGGCCATGACCATTCTATATACTTAAGCAATGATTTGAAATGGTACACTAGCCGGTAAACGGGGTCTGCCTAGTAGATTCCAGTCAAAGGAAACAACCAGGTTGCTTGGAGGTGGGACCGAATAGACGGCCGGGTAAAACTCTGACGAACTTCCTTCTTGTGGTAAAGGAACGGGTAAATTGCCCCCATGTTCATCGGAGTCTGTGCCTACGAAATGAATTTGGACGGTGTCATCCTTGTTCTCTTCAGTGACTGTATCATTTGAAGATGGGACCTCTGAAGGCAAGACCGGGTCAACTGTCGCCTCGACCTTTTGACTTTCATCTGGTATGGATTCAGATGGTTTTTCTTCAATGATAGATGCTTCGGCCGACCACAAGGGCGTGTCAGCTGGATTTTCAACTAGTGACGGACTCGGCAAGAGTTTCTTATATCCAGGAGGGAGCCGTAACGGTGAAACCAGACGGTCGTCCAAAACTCTTTTAGCCTCATCTAAGAAGGGACAACGATGGACGGCATGATCGCCTTCACACAGTTTACAAGGAAATTTACATTTTCCTTTTTGTCTAGGGGCTTCACTTTCACTAGTTGATGGTGTATTTTCAACCTGATCATCAGAGGTTGACAACACCGGGTTGTGCAAACGAGGAGACTAGTCCCTTAAGATCTAAGGGATGCAAGGACAATCTCGATGATAGTGGTCTCCTTTGCAAATGACACATGGCGATTTAGGCTTGGTCAGTGCAGTGTGTGGATTTTTGCTAGACGACGCTTGGTTGCCCCTTTTCGCCTTTGGCTCCTTCTTCTTCTTCTCTTTCTTCTTCTCAGGTACTTGATTTTTGGCTTTACCAGCTTCACCAAGCGAAGAGGAAGGAGGAGAGGAAGAATTGGACGAAGTAGAGGGTTGGGGGGTAACTCTGGAATCGTTTAGTTGCTGACTCAATTGTTCAGGAATCGCGATGTTCTGAATGACGGAGGTTGAGAAGAGCCATATAGGAAAACCAATTGTTAGTCCTAGAAGCGACAATGTGGCATATGGGGTGCACCAACATCTCCCCAAGAGGAGAAGGGACTAGGATTTCCTCCAAGGGGAACTCCTTGGTTGGTAGACTCCATTTTCCTCAACCTAAGACCAATGTAGGAAAAGTGATAATTATTCTATTTAAAATAAATTTTAGACGCTTTGACACAACTTGTTTTTTCAATTTTTCAGAGTCGAGAAAAAACAAAAGATGACTCTAGTCGCCTTCGATTTTTAATGAGCCTGAAGTGACAAGTGCTCATATGGACCTTTTCCGTTAAGGAGTCTGAAAGGGAACGAAAGGGACTGCTATGGAAATCTAGACAGAGGGATTACCAAACCAATTGCAAAACTGCAGAATACTTTTTACGGTACGGCAGTCAATCTTCCCGAATGCTGTGTTCAGTGCATTGCGATCGATAGGGCGGAAGACACGGCTTCCTATGGATAAAGGATAAAGCCTATTGTGGTCTCCCAAAATATACTTGACGGTATGTGGGAGCACAAGTCCGTACTGGCACTTATCGTCTCAAAGTGGAGGAATCACCCAACCAATAGTGAAAACAACAGTTACCAGGCTTTACGACGCCGGAATACGTCTCTAGCCTAGACTTCTAGATGTTGTGCGTTAGGTTCCAAAGCGTTTTTAGATTCATTAAATTTATTTTATAGTTGATCTTGCTTAAGAAATTTGCCTTTCAGGTTCACCGCGTGATGTAGATGTACAATTCCTAAAATGCAATCTAAGATGATAAACAGTCGTTTAATCTTCTTTTTGCAAATGAAAATCCTAGCTACTAAGGAAAGAGAGATGGTGTTCTTTCAACAAAGAGCAAAGAGCACACACTATATGCACTGTCCTAAATCAAACCAACAAACAGTCTAAATGCAAATGCACGTGCATGTATTTGTTTTCAGCCTTCTTAATGTGTAAATGATAAAAAGAAAGCTAATGCGCAAATCTGAATTATTTTTCAAAGCGACAATTACTAACAAGCTTCTTTTCAAAACAAAATGAGGAAAATGACAACACTTTGCGATTTGGAATTGAAAACTTGCTTTCGACACTAGAAAAACTAATAATTCAGATCAAATACAATAGTAACAGGGTAATCGACTATCAAGAGCAATCAGACTCTCTTCTATGACTGAAAACGACACTTGCGACACTTTCAAATCAAGAAACGACAATACAATTATGCTACTTCTTTGTAAAGGAGAACTGAAAATGACTCAAAAAATACATAAAAACATTTACAGTTCTTTGCACAATGGAGGCGGAATAACAACAAGGAAAGGGGTTTCAAACACAGGTGTACTGACTACAGGCAGCAAAACTCCTGAATAGATTTGAAAAGAGTGAACAAAGAAACCAAAATTTAGGAACAAGGCCTTGTCTGATCAGCGCACCTGTAACACAGTGAAACTGAAATGCAACACACCTACTACACTCGAGAAGTGCGCTGCATTTGAAGTTCACAGAACAGATAGTGCACTGGACCAGGGATGAGACTTTGATTGGATTCCTGGTCACAGTTTGCAGTTCAGTTCAGGGATTTAGGCCAAGCAAGTGGTAATCAGTAAATCAATCACAAGGGTAGATCTAAGGAGGTTACTAGAGCCCCCACGAGGGTGATTAGAAATCTTGTAAATCAATTGTTTAATTCATAAACAAAACCCGGAGATTGACTGAAGCAGCATTGATCTACTTTGCACTTGCATAGCAAATGCAGTTCGAAAGCTCGCTGGCTTGACTTCAGGCTCCGTCTGTAAGTTTATAAAGTAAACAAATGTAGATGAAAAAACAATCTACTCGTTCCTCAGTGGAGTCGCCATTTTGTTACCGGGAATAGTGTCTATGCAGAGCTACTAATCCCACTAAGGCTGGTAGCTACCTTAGAAATAAACAAACTTAAAACTACTTTCGTTTTCCTTTATGAAAGATAGATGAGAGAAGAATAAAGGAGACCAACCTCTGTCTTGCGCTTGGTTCCTTGCTCGATTCCTCTCTCTTCTGATAGTCTTTTGCTACTTGCTTTCTTGTATACCTAGCTTCACAGAGTACCTGTAGAATCAAAGCAGCATAACACTATACGAGAACATATATCTATCATCATAAGCAATATAGGATCAGATGTATATTAACCATACAAATGCATAAAACATAAAATCATACAAGAGTATGGAGGAAAACTTGAATAGCTTTATTGATAATTAAGAAAGAGCCAAGAGAATTACAACCAATTGTTCTGACCCAGCATCATCCTCTCAGCAAGAAGTCCTTCTTCACCTCATGAAAAGCTTAGATCACCCAACACTATGATATTACACTAATAAACCAGCAGCACTTCCTTACAAGATGCAAAATTCCAGCCTCTGGATCTCTGGGATGAGGGATCCATATATAGATGTCTGCAAGCGAGGTGAGTCAGCTTGAGATTTGATTAGTGTCTCCCCTTTGATAGTTCTTGATTCCACTTGGATATTGATGATCTCTTACTCATCCCTGGTCGAATTCAGAGAGGCAAGTGTCACAGGAGAAGTTTCTGGAAGATTCCATGCTTCTCCACCTTGCAGATTGACCCTGCCATTTGTACCTTCTTGTCCATCGCACCCCATAGAAGGGCTTTTTGAAATGCAATGCACCTACTGTGTGTATTTAGGTGGGATGCAACACACTTTGCCTATGGAGCAGGTGAAATGGTCCAGTTTTGACCAGTTCTGAGTAGTTTTCCATGGGGAACTTCTGGGAGATGCTGTAATGAGTTGACCTTGTTCTTTTAGGGGTTGGAACAATACCTTTAGGGACTTAGGAGCCCTTGGTTTATGGACATTTATGCTTGGGATTGCAATGCCTAAAAATGTCTATAACAGGCATTCTTTGACAGGGCCGCACAGGAAAATGGCTGTGGGGGGGGGGGGGGGCGCATTTTGCATATCTCACCACACCACTCATTTAGCCTTCTTATGGGATTCAGGAAGGGTACAAATAATTTTGCAGAATTATCAGCAGCAAAACATCTTATTCATTTTGCATTGGAGAAAAATTGTAGAGACTTACAATTATTTGGGGATTCCAAAATTGTTTGTGATTGGTTGAATAGGATTGCTAGATGCTCTACTCACTCATTGAGTCATATACTGGAGGAGACCCTGAGATTGATTTCTTTATTTGACACATTCACTTGCAAACATATTTTCAGGGAGCGGAATGCAACAGCTGATGGCCTTTCCAAAGAAGTTGCGCTCCAGGAGCCAGGCACTCTGATGATCCAGGAACAATGCGATGGTGCTCACTATCAATATTATCACTGACCATTTATGGATTTTCATGCATAAATCTACAGGACATATGGTTTTTTGTTTATGTACATATATCTCATCTCATGGACAACTTTGGTTTTATATCTTTTGTATCTTTCATTTTTTTTCGGGATGTTATCTCCCTGCGTGGATTAAGGTAACAACATTTTAGAACTCAGGTCTCTTGAAGATGACAACTTGTCATTGATATGTTCAGCATATGCATACACATCTACAAAATGTAATTTCTTTCTATAATTGAAATTATGACTTTTCCTAGGGGAAAAACATCTTTTACCGTGGGAAGGTCGTTGCATTGAATTTAGTTAGGAAGATATCAAGCAAATCTTGTGCACGTCAAATGGAGATCGTATGCCAAAGTTACGACCCTGGGAAGTTGATGTACCAATTTACCCAAAATAGAGCCCATAGTTTGGCACTTCATCTCCTAGGGTTAGGGTTTTGGATGTTTAGGGTTTTCCATTGTTTCTCAACAATAAATAGGCCTTCGAGCCTCATTGTAAGACAGTTCAGAGGCATATAGCTACCACATCTCTCCTCAGAGATAAGCTACCATCGCCTGAGCTAGTTTATTTCCATTTCTTTTTGTAAGCATATTTCAGTATTTTACATTAATGAAATGAAATATTATTTCTGTTGTATCTATGTATTTATGGTTATCTCTATAATTTGTTTCATTCCTGTTTAAGTCCGATTAGTGGTATCAGAGCGGTCTACTCTTTCTTTGTTTTTCTTTTCATGTCCCCAATGAGGTCGGGATATAAGGAGTTAGGGCTTGAACTAGTCGAACCTTTGCAAGACCAACCTCACAAATCCCGACGGCCTTCCATGGTGGATGAAAAGAAAGATGAGGGGGTAGGAGATCCTATCAAAATATTGCTCAAAGAGGCCTTCGAGTGACAAAGGAACGCGGTGATGGACAACTTTTTCCAGATCCTTTAGCGGCTACCCAAGGGTGACACATCTACTTCCAACAACTACTCTGGAAGCGCCACACCCTTTAAGGTACAAGTTAACTTTGACATTCCCATATTTGAGGGTCAGATAGATGTAGACACTATAGATAAATGGTTAAATATGCTAGAAGGGTATTTTTTTATTCATGATTTTTCTGGTCGGGAAAATATTACTTTCGCTCTTCTCAAATCTATCCCCCACGTCAAGGACTGGTGGGAAACATACTGCGAGAAGAAGGATGAAAGTAAGGCCTCACATTTTTCAGCCGCACCCACTTGGAATTCATTCAGGAATGCCATTAAGGAGTAGCACTACCCTGTCAAAATCTATGAGGATAAATACATAAAGTGGACCACGATGTGGTAGGGAAAGGACCAAGACGTGCCAGAGTTTACCAATATTTTCCATACCTTTCGCACAAAGTTGGGTATCAAGGATCCTAAGCTGCATTTGGTACTCAAATACCATGGTTGCCTACACAGGTACATCTAGGATGAGATCGAGTTCTTGGACATCTCCTCAATTGGCACAACATACCGATACACTGTCAAGATCGAGTAGAAGCTTAAACAAAAGAAGCAAGACTTTGGATCTGCAAATCTGAAGCAAGGGAAAGGCACCCCCAAACCATTAAACAAAGGACAAAGCCAAGGCAGGGTGGCCCAGGACAACTCACCAAAGCCGCAAGAAAAGAACAACACCACGAAGCCAAAGAAGGACATGGGAAAGTGGTGTGAGTTCCATAAGAGCTCCACTCACAACACAAGTGAGTGTCAGGCCAAGTAGTCACTGGTGGCCAAGCTCAACTATTCAAAATCAGATGCATGTTCAGACTCTGAGTCAGAACCCGATAAGGGGAATGGCAAAGGGAAGAAGATTATCGATGCGGAGCCCAACGCCACTGTTTCCACCACAAAGATCCAGAAGGAGGAACCCAAAGATCCAGAGGAGGAGGAGCTTCTCTTCTACTCCCAGATGTGGGTAAAGGGCTCCCCACTACAGTTCATTGTCGACAACGGGAGCCAAAAGAACCTCATTTCGGTAGAGGTCATGAAGCAGCTGGGCTTACCAACCACATCACATCCACAACAGTATACCATCGGGTGGCTTCACCAAGGACAAGATCTTCGCGTGAGCCAGAAGTGTCGCCTTCCATACAACATCAAGCCCTTCATGGATGAGGTATTGTGTGACGTTTCTCCCCTTGATGTTTGCGATGTATTATTAGGCCAAATATACTTATGGAAGTGACATGTTATATATGATTCAATGCCTCACGCTATTATTGTTACTTTGGGAAATAATTTTTACATGATACTGAAGGTAGCACCGCCTATTTCCATCTCTTTGGTTACTGGAAAACAATGTAGTAAGCTCATTTCCAAAACTGGGAATTTTTTTTTCCTGATGATACGCCCTCAAGGAAGGAAGAAGATGGTGGCCACAATTTCTAGACAGGGCCCCTCTAGACGACAACTACAGATGGACAAGGTCATGGAGGAGTACGAGGACATCTTCACCTCTCCTGCATGGGTTCCTCTGTAATGACAGGTCAAGGACTCCATCAATATGACACCAGGTGTGCCATGGTCCAATGGACCAACCTATTAGCACTCCGTTTTAGAGAACAATGAAATCAAGAGGTAGATTTAGGAGTTGTTGCAGAAAGGTCACATCCGACCGAGCTCATCGCCCTGTGGGAGCTCGATTGTGTTGGTACAGAAGAAGGATGTGACTTGGAGACTCTGTATTGACTATCAAGCATTGAACAAGATCACTTTCTGGAATAGGTACCCGATCCCACAGATTGATTACCTTCTGGACCAATTGAAGGGGGAAAAATATTTTAGCAAGATCAATTTGAAGTCAAGATATCACTAGGTACCAATCGAACCCTTCGTTGTGTGGAAGACTTCCTTCAAAGCTAAGGAGGGCCTTTTCAAATGGTTGGTTATGCCTTTCAGGTTGGCGAATGCTCTTGCAACCTTCATGAGGCTAATGGATGACGTCTTGTGGCCATTCACCAAATCATTTGTAGTGATATACTTGGATGACATCCTGATCTTCAACCAGAGTTGGGAAGAGCACCTCCACCACATCCGATAGGTTCTCCAAACACTGTGGCAACACAATTTATGTGCCAATTTGGAGAAATGAAGTTTTGGCATGACCCAAGTTCAATATCTGGGATACATTCTTGATGAACAGGGGGTGCATGTGGATCCAGCCAAGATCCAAGTCATCCGGGATTGGCCATCTCCAACCACTCTGACAGAGCTCCACAGCTTTCTAGGTCTTGCCAAATTCTACCGCAGGTTCGTGTTGGGATTTTCTCATATCACTTGGCCCTTGAGTCAAGTCACCAAGGGAGGAGCGAAAGAAAAATTCTTTTGGTCTGAATCTCAACAGAAGGCATTCACAGAGTTGAAACATCGCCTCTGCTCAACACCAGTGCTCGCATTACCAGACTTGAAACAACCATTTGAGATCAAGACAGATGCCTCTGACTATGCTATTGGGGTAGTCCTTACTCAACATGGGCATCCAGTGGCATATCATAAGGAGACACTTTCAGACACAGTCCATAAGTATCCCACTTATGAAAAAGAGATGTATTCCATTGTGTAGGCCTGCCGATAATGGAAGCATTACATTTTGGGGAAGGAAATGGTCATCCACACAGACCACCGGCCCTTGCAGTTCATAAAAACCCAAGGGAAGTTGTAGAATGATCACCATTAGAAGTGGTCCACATACCTACAATAGTTCCATTTGAATATCAAGTATAAGAAGGGCAGCACGAATAATTTTTCAGATTTCCTCAGTCGACCACTGATCATGACATTAACCACTGTGCTCAACTCTTGTGGGACAAGACTTCTGATTGGCCACTTCTCTACAAAAGAGACCCAGAATTCGGCCACACATACGAGACACTCTTTGAGGGTCAGCATGTTCCAGATTTTCACCTCCAAGATGCCCTGTTATGTCACTTGGGTCACCTTTGTGTTCCTTCAAGCGAGCATGCCAAGATGATTTGGGAAGCACACTACAATCGGGCTGCTATGAATTTCGGGGTCGAGAAAACTGTGGCAGTACTACAGAAGTATTTCTATTGGCTGAACCTTTGACATGATGTCAGAAATTACATCAGATCCAACACTGCCTATGCCATTGCCAAACTAGCCATCAAGAAACAAGGTCTCTATACTCCGTTGCCTACCGCTAGTCAACCTTGGGAATCCATCTCCATGGATTACATGTCAGACCTTCCTTTTACTAAGCATGGAAACAACTGTGTTTTTTTGGTCATCGACAGGTTCTCAAAGATGGCCATTGTGGTAGCCTGCAAGAAGAATATCACAGTAGAATCCACTGCTAAACTCTTCTTTAAATGAGTGTGGGTACACATTGTGATCCCATAGTCTATCATCTCAGATCGGGATAGAAGGTTCCTCAGTAAATTTTGGTCCAGTCTCTAGTCGATGTCGGACACCAAAATCACTAAATCCACAGCCTTCCATCCCCAAATTGATGGCTAGACAAAGGGTGTCAACAAGATGATCGTACACATTCTGTGCATGTACAACTCAAAGCATCGATGCACATGGGATGAGAGCCTCCCCTATGTTCAACACAACTATAACTAGGCTCTCCACATCTCGTCTAGCCACAAACCTTTTCAAGTGGGCTTGGGATTCCATCCACTATGTCCCATTGATGTGGTCATGCCATTTGCAGCCACATAGGCATATTCGGCTCATGTCCAGTCTGAAATAAATAAGGAAAACAACTTCATTGAGCACATCCAACATATCCGCCAGAAGGTCCATGACATTCTAGATACATCAAATGCCAAGTACAAGCAGCGACATGATCAACATCAGGTGCCACACAAGTTCCAGGTGGGTGACAAAGTCTGGTTGCATTTGCAAAAGGAACGCCATACTGGAACCTATTGGAAACTCATACCACTTGGTTGAAGGGAAAATACCCCTAGGGTCCTTTGGGCTAAGACTCTACCAGACTGAAAATTGCTTATACAAAGAAACACACACACACAGCCATCTTTTTTTACTTTTAAGCAAATTCTAATGTTTAGGGTACATACCTAAGGTCCTACGTTCGAGAAGACCGTTAGGGTGCAAACCCTTCTTGGAGTTCCCTTCTTCTTTCTCTGACCTGCAAGACAAACAAATCAAAGAATACAACAGTACATGTATAGAAGTTTATATATAAATCATCTTTATGCTATAAAGTTAGTTATAAAAAATCTTTAAGTAACCACTTTCATAAGAATTCAACACAAGAATCTCATAAGCATAAAGAAAGATTATTCGGGAACAAAGACGTGTTTCTTTATATATAAAGGCAAATAAAGTACATATATCGGAAAGATATCACCTGAACACCTTCAGCAGGCTCCAAGCAAGCTTCCTCCCGGATTCATTCCAGCCTCCAGCCTCCAACAAGAGCTCCTTCCAAGTCTTACTCAATGATGATGTCAAGGATGAATGATCACCAATACACATGGAAACAAGGGTTTCCTATGCAAAATGGGGGAAGTGCAGAATGCACCAAGGACTTCAGACCTGGTCTAAGGGAAAAATCTCAGCATAATAATCTTGCTCTCCTTTCTCTCTCCCCTTGGCCTTCCCTTTGATGTCTTTTTATACCCTCTCCAAAGTAGTTTTTTAGTTAGGAGTTGGTTGGGAACAGTTGGGCCACGGGCACTAACAGGTGATCCAGCAGGTAAACCCGCGATCACCGCCCGAAAAAGAGGAAATTATATTTTTTTAAGTGTTTTAATAGATACACGCGGGTTGGGTATGACAGACCCGCGTGTACACGCGTTTAACACAGGGCAAAGTCGCGTATAGGGAATAAAACACTGTTTTTTAAATTTTTGGACCAGGTCTGGAAGGAGGGGTTGCCCTAGGCCATAAGTGCAGCATCACAAACCATAAGAGTGAGATTTGGAGCTATAACAGATGCCCCCTAATGTATGAGGTCAGAAGGGGAACATGATGGCCGAAATACATTAAGTAAGTACAAGGAAAGGAACTCTGCCGAAAAACCGAGGAGGACTTCACCAGAATTCAGCCTGCCAAGCCACCGAAAGGAGATCAGAAAGAAACACTGTCTGAGGCGGGCATACCCATGCTCAGGAAAAGTAAAGCATGTCCGCATATCAAGTACAAGCGGATCCACTAAGTATACAAGTATAAATGACTGTAAAATACATAATGGATCATCTGATCATAATGAGTAAGTACATGTCTGAATGTCACATATAAAACTGTCAATGATGCTGAAAGATGCAACGGATCACTGAAATCAAAGACTGATCCCATAAGGTACCAACTGAACATGATGGAATAGGATGGTACTACACTGCAAACTCAGGTGCCAGCATATAGAATGTCGCCATGACTGACTGCAACATATAAGGTGGAGTGGTATCAACTAGCAGCAACAGGAGCAACTGTCAAGTGAACCAATGAATGCTGATACAACCTGAGGTCTTCACCGACCGCCGTGGTACATTTCTACACCATGGGAATAAATGATCTGAAGTCGACCATGTGAGAAATCGTTTGATTACCGGTCATTGATGTATACCGTTAACAAACGCGAGACTACTCACCGATAATGATAATGAGCGTCAAGGTACCCAGTACAATCTAACAAGTGTGAATAGATGAGCTGAAGTCGAACACCTGTAAGAATCTATCAATCAGGAGACAATGATGGTTTCCCACTGTCGATAGCGAGGAATCTGCCACTAATGACTGCAAACCCCAAGGTACTGCCAAATGGACTCTAGATCTTTGCCCCAGAGCAATGAGTCGGAGTCGATAGGGAAAGATCCGCTAGAAGGAAGGCATTAAGGCATCCTCCATCAATCTAGCGCGAGTGTAACCCGTAGGCCAATAATGTGGAAGGAATCGGACGAAAAAGATGTAGTAACCCAACCGAAGTACGTTTCCGGCGTACACAAGATGTGGCTAGCGCACGGCAGAAACCCTCTGAACCAACCAATAATGAAAGCTGACACAGAGGCGAGGTATCCACCAATAGGGTCAAATGGAAACCAAGGTACTGCACGAATCCCAATGTGTGATAATGTATGCTGATGTCGAACACAAGGGAAACCACTCAGTCAAAGACCCATGATACTGATCGATGCTGAGCACAAGGTGACCTATCAATAATGAAAATAGGGCCAGGGTGCGGTCTCTAGGTCTGCCCTCAGAGCAATGTGTCGTCGTCGATAAGGACAAGACCCGCCAGCAAGAAGTCAATGGGGACCTTCTCAAACCGGCACGAGTGAAGGACCAATATAACTGATGTGATGATAGACATGACACTGACAACCAGGGATGGCCGACTGAAAAATGAGTCAAGAGACACCGCAGAAAGGCCGACTCAGGCTAACTTCCCTTGAACAAAAGCACGACTCAATGTGACTATGTGGCAGCATATAATGAATCTGTATAAGTTCGTCATGCAGGAGGCACGAACGAACCCTCCATATGATTGGAAGAGATAACCAATCGGGGGAGGACTGACTCGATAACAAGGTTATGGCTTACCTAAGTCAAACTAAATCCCACCCAAGCGGAGGAGACTTTGTTTTGAGTGCTTTGTTCAAGGGCGACACGACTGACTCTAGCTGCCAACAGATCATCGCCATAGACGACTACCCCTATGCTGGACTGGATTTCCGAGGAGATCCTGACCTAGTGTTACCACCAGACGCAGCATGGGGCGAGATCGGTAAGATTTTTTGATTTTTATGATTTTATGAATTTTAGGATTTTTCAAGCATAATGATGAACTTTGAAAAATATATTTTTTTTGATGAGATTCAAATGACTGATATGATGATCATGTTCCAGACATTGGGCCTGTGCGACCAGATGGATTCCCACGGCACGGACGGCGTGGCCGAGGAGCCGAAGAGGCGGCTGCGGATGCGGAAAGGACCCTCGCCAACGTCCAGCGACACTTGGCGAGATTGAGCTATCAAGTACCGATGGCCGAGATAGAGGACCTTCCTCCAGATATGCAGCGTCATGTGGTTGGGATGCCACGTGACTGGGTTCGCGTTTTTCGGCGCGTGGCCAATGCTATAGTTAGTTATTTAGCTGCTCATCCAGAGCCGAGGCATTAGATATGCCTGACATGATTATGGGCATTTGAGTCCCAATTTTGTATATTTTTGGACACACATATGTACACTCGAGACGCTTTGCGATATATATATATATATATACAGTTTGACTTTTTGATGCATGATTTTATGATGATGAATGATTGATATGCCAGTCTAATGCTTGATTAGCGATAGAATCAGCTAACCAATTTTGAGATCTTGGAATGTGCAAATAATTAATGTAAATAAATGATCTTTGCAACAACCTCACCCTTAAATATTGGCGATATAATGATGGATCTCTAACCCGATAAATGTTATTTAACTGAGACACTATCAATTGAGAATCAAGATACACTACCAACGAGTCGATCCCATAAGAGATTGCCTCGGATAATAAATTGATAACAGCTGTATACTCGGCCATATTGTTTGAAGCAGGACCGATACACACGCCTCTCGATGTCATCAACTGACCAGTTGGGTAATAAAGTACCCAAGCTGCGGAAGCAAGATTCCGAGTGTGCCGACTAGCACCATCGGCGAATCCAAAATAAACCAAATCATCCATCAACACCTGCCAAAGCAGACCAAAAGCGCTGATATCAGAAAACGCTCGATAAGATATGTACAAATATACATAAAATACAAAGAAGCCATTGCCTGGTAAAACTAAGCAAAATACTTCTTTAAATAGAGCCCATTTCGGGGCTCCGCCAGCTTGTTTCCTTCGAAATCAATTAACTCATACGATCCTTTTTCTAAGACTCGTTTGATAATGAAATGACCGTACCACATAGGCTTGAATTTGCCTGCCCCCAAGGCGTCCTTATCTTGGTCATAGACCAAGACAAGGTCACCTTCAGAAAAGACACGAGGTCGGACAGACTTATCATACTGAGTTTTGACCCTTTTTTTATGGGCCTCATTCGTCGTGGCGGCATCTCGACGCTGCTCATCGAGATGTTCCAGGTGAACTAGGCGCTCCTCGAGACTCGAAGTCTCAGGAAGAAGCTCGACAGCCAATTTCAGAGATGGAATTTCACATTCAACCGGAAAGAGAGATTCCACCCCGTAAACTAACTGAAAAGGAGTAAAACCAGTAGCCGTTTTAACGGAGGTTCGGTATGCCCAAAGAGCCGGATACAACATAATGTGCCAATTGGACCGATTTTTATCGATTGTCCGTTGGAGTATCGTCTTAAGAGTTTTATTGACCGCCTCGACCTGTCCATTGGCCTGAGGATAGTAAGGAGACGAATGCTCTTGACGGAAACCTAATTTAAAAGCCAATTCGGACATTAGCTGATTTTGGAAATGACTGCCATGGTCAGTTACAATCTCTCTTGGGATACCGAATCTTGAGATAACTTGATTGAAAAGAAACAAAGCTGCCGTGTCACTGTCGTTCTTATAAGTAGGCATGGCTTCAGCCCACTTCGTGAAGTAGTCTACAGCCACGATAATGTACTTGTGATTTGCCGCTGAAGGCGGATTACAAGTCGTAAAATCAATACCCCACTTAGTAAAGGGATCGACGGTGACAACGGGAAAAAGGGGAGCTGGATGCGCGCGCATCTTGCGAGTAAAAATTTGACACGGGTGACAGCGTTTTACCGCTTCCACACAGTCCTTAAAGAGTGAAGGCCAAAAGTAGCCGGCACGTAAAATGCGCTGGGCTGTAGCAAGCCCGGATAGATGACCACCACAAGCTCCACTGTGGCAATCATTAAGAACAGACTCTGCTTCCTCTAAGGTTAAACAACGTCGAAGAATTGAATCAACCCCTCGACGGTATAAAGTGTCACCAATGATAACATAGTTTTTAGCCAGGTGACGTAACTTGCGACGTTCATCCTTGGAGGAAGTAGAGGGAAACTTCGAAGTCTGGAGATAAACAATGATATCTCCATACCAAGGGTCTTGTGAAGAGATGAGGAATATATGTTCGTCGGGTAAACTTTCCTCATAAACAACATCCTCTCCACAAGGAAGCTCAGAAATTAGCTCCGCAAAGACCATAGATTTCTTAGACTTGGCGGACAAGAACTCGAGGTCGAATTCTTGTAAAATGACTATCCATCTATTATATTTGCCCCCAATCACTCGCCTACTGAGGACAAATTGGAATGGATTGACCGCCGCTAAGACAAAAGTTTTGCGTAGCAAAATGTAATGACGGAGCCTCTGGACGGCATGGACTGCTGCCAAGGCTAACTTCTCAACTGGAGAATAGCGGAGTTCAGGGCCTATCAAGCCTCGGCTCAAATAATAAATCACGTGCTCGACAAGAGCATCGTCTTCCTGAACTAGAACCATACCAATGGTAGATTCTGCTGCAGCGAGATATAAAAGGAAGTCTCTACCGTAATCCGGTGGACTCAAAAGCGGGGCAGAGACTAATGCCTTTTTCAAAGCATCAAACGACCGCTGCGCAAAGTCGTCCCACAGGAATGGAACTCCTTTCCGTAGCAAACGCATGAACCCTTTAGTGATCTCGGCATAGTTTGCTATAAACCTTCTTAAGAAATTGGCCTTCCCTTGAAGACTTTGAAGTTGACGAATTGAAGACGGGGGAGGCAACTGAACTATTGCCTCAACCTTGAAGGGATCAACCCGAATCCCTTCATTGGAAACTATAAACCCTAACAACCGACCTGATGTAACCGCGAAAACGCACTTATTAGGATTCAACCGGATTTTGTAAAAACGACATCGCTCAAAGACTAATCGAAGATGACTAGGATGATCAGTTCTCTTTCGAGAACGAGCAGCGAGATCATCTAAGTATGCCTCGATGATATGTTTGATGTCGTGGAAAGCGTAAGACATGGCCCGCTGAAAGGTGGCTCCAGCATTTTTAAGACCGAAGGGCATCTTTCGATATGCAAAGGTACCCCAGGGACATATGAAGGCAGTCTTATGCTGATCCTCAGGACGAATAGAGATTTGATTATAACCTGAGAAACCATCCATAAAGGAGAAAATCGCATTACCCGCACACTCGTCAATAATTTGATCAATAAATGGCGTGGGGTAATTGTCTTTTGGACAAGCCTTGTTTAAGTCCCTAAAATCGATGCATACGCGGATTGTTCCTTGCTTTTTGTCCACGGGGACTGGATTCGAAACCCAATCCGTAAGAGGAACAGGGTATATAAAACCCGCCCTTAGCAGCTTCTCAACCTCAGCTTTGATAGCCGCTGCTTTCCTAGGGTTAACCGGCCGAAGCCTTTGTCGAATCGGTTTTGCGTTTTCGTACGTCTTGATCTCATGTTGGACTATAGAAGGATCAATGCCGGGCATTTCCTCATAAGACCAAGCAAATACATCACGATATTCCTTGAATAGGTCGGTGTAAATTTGAATTTCTTCAGGGGAACACTCACTTCCGATGAAGATATTCTCGATGATGTTAGGATCCTTAGAGATGTTTATAGGTATCGTTTTTGAGATTACCGACATATTACCTTCAGCACGTGTGTGTGTTGGAGCCAAAGGGTTCGATACCGTACAGACATCACTACCAACGAGCTCGGAGAATCTAGATTCTACTTCCTGCAATGGAGGAAGAAAATATGAGCGATGGTGTAAGTCTTCCCAAGGTCGATCTATACCCATCATAATTTCGAGGATTGCTTCTTCAGAAGGTAGAACCGAATCTAAGCAGTCCAAGGCAGAGTTAGAATCAAAGCTCCAAGCGGGGGCCACATGACCATCTAACTCCTCTTCGGAAAAGGGAGTAGAATGGTTATCTGCAGAGTCTACAATAGCCTGATATCTAAGCTCAGCTGCAGATATAGGAAATGCCATTCCATTAACTTGCCCTTCAACTAATGTGGTCGTAGGTGAAGGCAAGGTCCAAGGGTCGGAAAAATGATGAGTTCGGAAGAACTCCTCTCGAGAAGATTCCTTGGATGATGAAATAGCATTAATTCTTGCAAAAGGAGAGGGAAGATCAAACGTACCCATCAATAAGGAATACATCCCTACTCCTAAATTCTCAGTCGGCGGGCGAGGGTTATCCACCAAAGGAACAGTAGAGTCGGAGTTTGCTTGAGGATCGATTGGAGCATAGTCCAATTGATCAACCTTAACGATTTTCCCCTCATGAGGAAAGCAAATGACACGAAACAGAGTCGAAACAACGGCTTCCATCTCGTACACCCAGTTCCTTCCTAATAGGAGATTGTAGTCTAGGTTAGCATCTACGACTTCAACTTCGATATTAACGACCTTCCCTCCAACACATATAGGAAAGGCCGGGATAATCCCATGCGGCTTGTGAGAATGGCCATCAAATGCAGTTAAGACGGTTGGTGAAGGAACAGCCGAAGGTGAACCAATAGCCTTCCAACATGACATGGACATGACACACGTGGAAGCTCCTTCATCTATAACGGTGCGAAAAATATTGATTTTCCGGTATGTTGACTTTACCTGAAAAGCCATATGATGAGGGAGTCTCTTTTTGACACTTGACATGTCAAAAGAGAGCACTAGAGAGTTAGCTGGATCGACTGCTCCAATGGCGGAGAGTAAAGCACTTCTCTGAGACGGACACGACTGGAGAACTTCCAAAGCGGACATAGCACATGGGCTTTGAGCCAAATCCTCCACAATGGAGTAATTTTGAGCAGCTCTAGCATTGGGGTTAATTGTCGCACGTTTGGCGGAACCTTTCGGTATCCTAGGTACAGTCTCAACAGGAGGTCGCTCAATATGAAGGTCATTACTTCCGGGAACCGTTTTATCCTTAGATGTTTCGGCTTCACCATAATCACGTGACCGAGTAGTCACGTTAACGTTTGAACCCATCATAAAAACATTTGATGCTTTTTCCCCTTCCTGGTTGCCCCCTGAGGAGGTCCCAGGATTCGAATTCGCACCAGCAAGAAGTTGCTGCCCTTGGGGAAACGGGTTAGTCAACACAGCTTGCGAACTAGAAGTCCCTTGCTGTGCTAACAAGCGCTGAGCGTCTTCGATTTTAGGGCAAAGATGAGTTAGATGGTCTCCACTGCATAACTTGCAAGGAAACTTGACTTTCTTTCTCGACTCACCCTTACCACCACCAGCGTTGTTGCCGGATTTATTTGCATCGGGCTTCCCATCCGAGTTCTTCTTTTTACCACGTCCTTTCTTTTTCCCATTGGAATTTTGATTTCCTTTGGGGTTATCGGATTGGACGGCGTTAATGGAAGAATTTTGGGAAGCCGGAGGATTAGACATTGTGACTTGGTTGTTAGGAGCAGTTTGTAATGACAACTGCTGCAATTGATTCAACAAGTTCACTGTAGTCGAGTCTACAGACCCCACGATACCATCCGCATGCGGACCTGGCTTTGGCTTAGCTAAATCAACCTTAGATCCGGGAGCATCTGGCAAGTACTTTTGGAGGATCCCAGACTGAGAGTAGATCAGTTCTAATTGCTGGGCCCTGAAAATGGCTTGCTCCTCAGAATAGACCCCAGACATGGAGACATCCTTGGAGATCTCAGGTTGCAAAGACTTCAAAAACCACTCTAGACGGTACTCCGGAGGGATTTCAGCTTTAATGAGCCTTTTTCTCCGTCTCCATTCCTGTATGTGATCAGAAATGTGGGTTGCCTTATCCTGACGAAAGGTAGCCAGAAGTTCAGTTCCGGCATCATAGCGGACAGGCAACTGAAAGTGATTCAAGAAGATATTAGCTAAGTCTGCGAACGATGTAAAGCTGCCCCCTGGCAACTCTATGTACCATTTAGCCGCATTACCAGTCAAGGTGCGCTGAAAAAGTCTCAACCTAACCGAATCTTCGATGAGGGAGTTAGATGAGCACCACAAATGGAATGTGGTTACATGATCGCCCGGATCTTCACCACTCTTCCCTTCGAATTTTGGGATGTCCGAAGGGAGTTTAGTTGGGACCGGAGGCCAGGCCGGATTGTATCTGATAGGGTCGTTCGTTAGCTTAGTGAGATCTGGCAAGTTTAACGTTGCCAGAAATGGAAGCCTAGGAGGACCTAGGGGATTCCACCCAGACTGGGCAGAACTCTCCAAGTTCTGAAAAGATTGTCCTGGGATTTGAGAGGCACCAGGCTGCCCCAAGTGACTAGTAGAACCAGCTGAACCAAAGGGCAAGCCTTGTGGTCCAGCAAAATTCGGAGTTTGACCAACTCCTGCCGTATAAGCTCCATAGCTTGCAAAGTTTCCTCCTAAAGAATTGTAAGGAGTCGATAACCCCTGATATGGGTTCCAAGCCGAAGCGAGGGGAGGAATACTTTGAAACATGCTAACCGTGGAATACGGCCTACTTCCTTGTTGGCCAATGAAAGGATTCGCAGTTCCTGCGTTACTAGCCCCAGGGTTATTCCAACCTTGGAAAGGATTGCTACTTTGTCCTATTGAAGAAAAAGGCATGGATCCTACCGTTGGGTTGGAATGTGGAATATGACCACTTCCAAAAGGAAAACCCTGAAATGAAGCCGATCCGCCCATCATGGACGTAGCGGCACTGAACGGAACTGACGGAATACCCTGTGATTGGGTGCCAAAAAGGAAGGAACCAGTACTAAAAGCATTGGTTTGGGCATTTCCACTCGTGGACGGAATGGAGGTAGACCCAACCAAAGATGTGCTAGCAAACGATCCATAAGAGTGAGATTTGGAGCTATAACACCACTCCGATATGGTCCTTACACCATTACCAAGGTTGTGGGAGATAATGCATTTGAGCTCAACATTCCCCCATTCCTTGACCTACACCTAGTGTTTAATGTGGACCACCTTCAGCCATACTTTCCACCATTACTAGACACATTCGACATTGCAGAACAACTCACACCAACAGAGTTAAATCCAGATTGCATGGAACAAGCTGCAACTGATCAGATCATGGACATGTAGATCAAGCACACTCACTGGCAGAAGATCCAACTATATCAAGTTGTCAAAGCAAGCCAACTCCTTCACCAGGGCAAGTGGCTCACTAGGGACCAAGTTCAACAGAAGTATCCTCATCTCATTGAGGAACTCAATGCAATGGGGACCATTACTTCCTAAGGGAGCAGGAATGATCCAAGTGGATATTGGTGGCCACCCGCCAATTCCACTTGGAACCCCACAATTTTTTCTTTCAGTTTTTTAGTTTCCTTATTTGTAGCACAATTTACTATTTTTGGCAGTTTTTTGGGTCTTGAACTTCTAGAGCCGTTTTGAGGCCCTAAATGACCATTTTTTGGGAAAACTGGGAGCAACATCGCTCCATAAACTGTTGTTTCTCTTCCCAAAGTTGTGGTCCTTGGATAGATCTTTCTAACAAGGTATTGGGCGTGTCAAACGAAGATCGTATACCAAAGTTACAACCCCAGGAAGTTGATGTAGCAATCTACCCAAAACAGGGCCCATAGTTTGGCGCTTCATCTCCTAGGGTTAGGGTTTTGGATGTTTAGGGTTTTCCATTCTTTCTCAACAATAAAAAGGCCTTCGAGCCTCATTGTAAGATAGTTCAGAGGCATGTAGCCTGCACATCTCTCCTCAGAGATAAGCTACCATTGACTGAGCTAGTTTATTTCCATTTCTGTTTGTAAGCATATTTCAGTATTTTACATTAATGAAATGAAGTATTATTTCTACTCTATCTCTGTATTTATGGTTATCTCTATAATTTGTTGTGTTCCTATTTAAATCCGGATCAAATGTGGTATTAGTGAGCAATGGTATTGGCTCATGGTATTTTAACAAAGATAATGTACAAGTTAAGAATTTCCATGGTAAATTGGTGGTCAATATCCATGGTTAAGAATTTTGTTACCTAATTTTTTTAAATTTATGTATGTTTAATTCATACATCAATAATTTTTATAATTAATGGTAATACTTTTAAATAAAGTTATAGTTTGGTTAATTTTTAAGATTTTTTTGAACCTTGGAAATTTGAGATATATCATGATGTAAGTGTTTCTATGACTATCAATGCGTAACAATCATTTAATATATATAGTCGCATTAGTGGTAAATGTTGTTTATGTCATCATAGATTTGGGTATAGATGTGAGAAAATTGTAAAAAACTAAACAAACTATTATTATGTTTTTTCTTTTTTTTTTTTCTTTTTAAATAAGTTGAAAAATTCAGGCAATTCATTAAATTAAGTACAAATGTGAGAAATTCAAGAAAAATGAATCATTTCTACATAGTTTTCATGAATCCCATGATTATACAAAACCCCAACAACATGTATGACATATATCATTTAATTATGTTAATTACTTATACACAACAAAAATTGATAGATCATTTGTTGTAATAAATAATGATATCATCATATAAACACGATAAATTAAATATGGAGACTCAAAGGGGAAAAAACACTAACAATGTGCTTAGCCTCTTTTCTTTATTTATTAATCATTTTCTACATAAATATTACAAAACTAGCCTTAATTCCTTCTTTGTCTAAATTTCAAAGATAAGGGTTGTCAAGCCAAAGAGCATTGCATCCTCAACCATTCTTTAGTCTCTTCATTCTTCAACCATTTCTTTCTCCATGGGTTCCTGTTGTTCCTACATCTTACAACTTCCATGTCCAACACTTCATGAATGTTACCTTCCTCCCCTTCTCTTATTTTTGTTGGGAAAATGTAAAGTTGCAGCTATTAATTCCAATTTTCCTTAACCTTAATATTTGCCTGTGAATTTAGTTAGTCTTCTTGTGTTCTTTATTTAGATATTTTCATCAAAAAAATATCAAGAATAAAAATAGTAGCAACAGAGAAGACAGAAATGAGGCTCTCAGCCAGGAAAAAACCCCTCTAAGGGGAAAACCTAGAAAAATCTTCTCTTGTTATAGAATTTGCTTCAAATAACTTTTTATTTTATTCTCTTATTTGTTACATAGAATACATATTAAAATGAGTACAACAACAATTATGAAGATTGAAACTAGTTACATTTCCAACAAGTTTAGCAAAAAATATTCCTTATGTAGCACCATCTTATCCTCTACTAACATAATACTGTCTTCCTCATTTTTATTTTCTTCTTCCCATTTCATAGGCTAGTCTTACTTTGATACCATTTTATGCAAGGGTTAGCACCCCCCTACAATATCAAAGTCTCACAATGGACCATCCCATCTATATGGTCATCATGAATCCCATGATTACATAGAAACCCAATATTTATGCTCTATGCAATTTACTGACATTAATCAACTATCCAACAATAAGACCATTTACTATCCGCAGATGGGGTGACTAAGGTGGAAAAATGGGGGTGGAGGTCGTGTTTCCATTGCCCCACCAACCCATGATTCGATTGGACGTGGAAATACATCACCCCCCTCGCCCAAACAACATTCATGTAACACATAAAATGACAACCACTGTTACAAGGAAACCCATGTGAACAAACAATTCAAGAGATATACCAAGGTATGTAATGGGTCACATTAGTGCACCCATGCATCAACTTGCTCACTGCAATCTTGTCAATCCATCCACATTTAATGACAATCCATTAATTGATGCCTCATTGGGATTATACATGCTATCTAAGGATTTTATTAGAAAACATAGAGATGAAGCTCATTATCTTGAGGTAACCTCAACAGTTCCTGTAATGTAT
Organism: Pinus tabuliformis; assembly: GCA_031772625.1. Taxonomy (NCBI): domain Eukaryota; kingdom Viridiplantae; phylum Streptophyta; class Pinopsida; order Pinales; family Pinaceae; genus Pinus; species Pinus tabuliformis. Next base: position 415,829,813 of record CM062808.1, on the reverse strand, counting down.
TAATGTCAATTATATAAAGTGATGTATTGATGTTAATTATGTAAAGTGATTATTTAAAAAACATGCATTGTATTTTCAAATAATTATATATTATTAAAGTGAACTATTAGAACATTACCAAAAAAATGTGTTAGTCATGGAGCATCATGAATTTTTCATGCAATTATTCCATGGAATTGGAATTTCTTCTACCTTATTGGTTTACATATGTCATACATAGTGATGTCGACCCATAACTTTAGTAACTCATTGATAAGAGGCTCGATATATACATTCATGTCTTTAACTTGGAAGTTACCTAATTGTTTGAAATTACACATAATTACTACCATGATATGTATATATATAAGTAAATAAACAAATATAACATATTACAAAACAAACAAGACAAATGAAAATGTTGCATTTGAGAAATTTCTATAAAGAAATACTTGGAACAATCATTTTCAACATGTGCTCCCTCTTTGATGACATCTAAGGAGGAAGGTTATTTTTTATAACAAAAATTGGCCACACTGAGTAAATAAACTTGATATCTCCAAATGGTTTAACACTATCAACTACCAATGAAAGCCTAACATTATGAGGTTCATCTTTATAAAGCAACCATTTTTCCTCAATTTCCCTAAATCATAACCATCTGTAAGACTCAAGAACACCCTTTCCATTTCTCTTTTGTGCATGGTAATCCATAAATTGTGCAATTCTTTCGCACATGAACAATCAATGCAAATGTGAAATTATGGGAAAGGTGACAAAGAACCTTTTGAGGCGCCTTTTTTGTTATTTGATTGGGTTCAATATTTACTACTCTAACATTATGGGAATTTTTTTTTCGATGCATGCTATCCATAATATATAATATGATCATTAGGACATGCATCTATAGCTTGGCACTCCATTCCAATTTATTTTAGGTTGCCATATAAATCTCAGTAAGGTAAAATATTTGGTGATGCTAACATAATTTCACCTAACAATCTATAACATAAAAAATCACTAGTTAATGTAAATAATATTAATCGTAAATATTTCATTCTTATTTTACACATTAATTAAGAAAAAAAAGGGAAAAACGCAACCTTTATGTATAATATGTGATAAAACATATTACATACCTTAGGATCTGTGTCATACAAGTGTCTGACAAATTATTAAAAACCTTTTAAGTTCACTAACAATCATGCAGCGGAGAGAAGATTTTCTCTTGAACCTCCATAAAGTGGTATCATTGCCTTTTTTATCAGAGTTTCATCAAGAATATTATCATCATTTTCCTCATCTTGATCATTGACTAATCGAGCGAACAAGTCTTGGATGAATTCATTTGTCCCATCATCTTGAACTATGTTATTATTGTCAACTTCTTCCATAGGATCATTAACTTGATCTTCAATATTTTCTTCATGCTCCTCAGCTTGTACAACATCATTTCTACTACTACTTGGGGCATTCGAGCATTGACAGGGGGGTACCTTGATTTTATAATTACATAGCATCATGCAAAATTAGTTTACATAATAAATGTTATAACAATATAAAATTTTACAAACACGATTAATATAAACACAAAAAATAATGAATATATAGATAGCCAAGGAATGATATTCCTTCAATCCCCCTTCAATGTGCCCATGTTTCCCTACAATGTATTTTAGTTGTTTCTTTTAAAACTCTTACATGATGTAAGCCCACACATTTAGAATAAGGGAAGTAACATCTCCCATATTCCCCTTGATTTTTTTCCCCTAATAATCTTTGTTGACATTTTTCCCCACTAAAAATTTATGCAATGATTATGTTATAAAATTGAGTGGTGTACAAGATCTATTATATTTTGTAATGCAATTGATATATATATATATATATATATATATATATATATATATATATATATATATATATATATATATATATATATATATATATATATATATATATATATATATATATATATATATATATATATATATATATATATATATATATATATATATATATATATCTTTCTTGCTCAATAAAAAGGCCTAATAACCTTTTAGAACCATTGTAGTTATAGTGAAAATGTCACAACGTCTCTTAAGATAAACATATTTATAAATTTACATACCTCATAATTTCGACGATAACTGACCAAGTTCAAAATTGACTACTCAAAAAGTGACCCACCATTCAATTAATAGCTCAACGAATAGAAATGATCAGTCAAAAAGAGGATTTTTGTTGATATTGTGATAATCGTCGAATATTGTTTTCCTTACTATGATATGGAGAATACCATCATAATTATGACAATGTGGAGATATGTCAACGTAATACCAACAAATGTGGGCCTGTTTTAAATAAAATAAAAAAATGAATTAATTCTTATAATTTTCAATGGTATAGCCAATTTTAGCCAAACTATCATACTATTTCATCAAAATTTATTACTATATGTAGTAATGGGATGATCTAGACCCTGTTTCCTATTACTAAGCTTGGTACAATAAAGCATGTATCCTCTTATGAACCTAGCTACCTATTCTTGCATCTTGGGCCAATACATGTACCTATGCAAATTGGCCATTGTTTTCCCTACACCAATGTTTCCTACAACCTTGGAGGTGTGAGCCTCTCCAATTGGATACAATCATTCACCTTTACAAAAACATAGCTTATCCAACCTATAGAGTAACTCGTCCTAGAGATGGTAGTTAATGGTTTTGTCACCATTGTGCACATGACTCTGACTCTGCAACTCTTGAAACTGTAGAATTTTTCCACTGTAGATCAACAGATTATGAAATATAATAAAGCAAAATACAAGATCTACTTCTATAAAATTTTTTATAGAAGCTTAATTGAATATGAGCAAGATCAATAAGAACACATATAACTGAGAATGAGAAAGCAATCACACATGAACACAAAAGAATAATCCTGGGGAAAGCCTCAGCCTAAAACCCCAATCTCTGTATTATCATACAAGTGGAAAATAGTCCGGATTACACAAGGACTTAGCTCGGAAGCTATCCAACTCTTAGTACAATCCCTCTGTTGCTCATAGACAGTCAAAAGCTTCTCATAAACCTTCTCCTCTTCCCTCCAAGCCTCCTATTTCCTTGTGTAGTTTTTCCTGGGGTTCAGTACTTCCACTTGTGAGAATTCCCACCTCACACTACTCACTTGGCTCAGTAGTAACTATGCAATATTGAAGGAGATAATTCCTTCTGCATGGATGAGTTTCCTATATAGGAAAAATCCTCCAATTGATAGTACACTGTCCCTTCCTCTGATCTCAACTCGGTCTATGATTGAACTGACATGCATGAGTTATTTATGAGAGAATATTCAGTTATCTAGAGAGCAACAGTTACATGCATGCAAGCATTAACTAACTAAACTCACAATTAATTCTACAAACTATTATAACTAATCTAACTAGACTTAACTCAGATAACTGATCTAACTAATTACAACTCAAAGTACAACTCATCCTCATCTCCTTAACTAAGGGATAAATTCCTCAATCAATGGAGAAACTGTTGCATGTCTTCACATAGACTTCATGTTTGATTTTCTCCAACTAATTAACTCAAGATGAATTAATTAATTATTAATCAAACAACTATTAAGAAAAAATTCGAATTTTACTTCTCAATTTTAGTTCAGGGACTAACTAAAATTGGAAACCATCCTGAAATGCTATTTATAACAATGCTCTTTTTAACATTTCTATTTTATCATTCCTTGTTGCCATTTCCAACACTGGTACCTGAGATGCTATTTATAGCATTTATTGTTGCTATTTTCAACACTTCCTCTCAACAAGAAAGGCATTCAACTCGAACCTGATCCTGAACCTTTAGAATATTTTGCATGCGACACTTCTCCCTAGTGTTGTTGCTCCAACAACTCTAGAAACAAAAAATCTCCCAACTGACCTCTCTGTTGGGCTAGAAACATCCTCTGATGCTGAAGCTTCCTCTATTGCTCCATCCGCATCTGTCTCTACCCACTCAACTAGTCCTGCTACTCCTCATCGGGGCTCCTGTAGCAAGGTCTAATCAAAGAGGTTGGGTACCTCAATGATCCTGCCCTTATTCCAACCTTCTTGGGACTGTCAATCCACATTGTCATAGCTCCTACCTAGAGGTATGGATGCATGTGATCCCTCTGCCCACTTGGCTCAAAATCCCCCCCTTCTGGAGGTCTCTGCATGAGTGGATGCCTCCACTCGGTCTCCTCTCAACTTCTCTAGTTGTGGCTGCTACACAACCTCCTGAAGCTGCTTCACCAATCGTGGCTCCTCAAAAATTATCTAAGACTTCGTCTGGTGGTGCATGTTGAGAGGTAGTGTACTCTCCCTCTCAACCACCAAGTCTCCAACAGTTGCCTTGCTCCTCAAGGCTTTGCATGCATCTTGAACTGCAAGAGCATATAGTTTCTTGACTCGTGAACCGATCTACTTCACCTGTCTAGTGGTGATGTGTCGAAGGAAAACCTTTCCCTTACTAAAGACTACATCATAGCCTTTGTCTTCCAGCATTGTGATCGACACCAAATTTTTCCTCAGTCCTAGTACATACTTGACATCGATCAAGGTAATACGAGCTCCATGCTCCCTCTAAAAAGAAACTACGTCCACACCTGAAACACTATACTTTTCATCATTACCCATCGCTATGAGTATCTTGAGGTCTTTCTCCTCGAAGGTACTAAACATGCTCTTATCGCCAGTCATGTGGAACGAGGTTCCATTGTCAAGAAACCAACCACATCCCACCATGGATGAAACCATGCATGCGAAGAGGGTGAAATCCAACTCGAACTATGAGGCCAATGCCTCACCTTCAGATCCTTCCTTGGATCCCATCTTGGATTTCTTCAGTGGAAAATTTGTAGCAAAATGGCCCACCTCGTGATAATGAAAGCATCACACTTTCGATTTGTCAAACTTCTTCCACCATGGGAAGAACTCAATTTGGGATGAGAATCCTTCTCCTTCCCTTTCTTCGCCTTACTCGCTAAGGCACAATTTTCTTCATCCTCATTAGATGAAGAAGATTTGTCTCTGGTGCTTCTCTGTATCTCCTCTTGCATCAAATCCGACCAAAGTCGTTCCCAATTTGGTAGTTTCTCTCTTCCATTTACTGAGTCTTGGTAGCTATGCCAGCTCTTAGGAAGACCGAGGAGAGCTAGACTCACCATGTCGTCATCAGTGGTCGTGATCCCTACACTTCCAAGCTCATCCCTATAGGTGGTGAGCTTGTTCAGGAATGTAGAGATCGTGTCACCCTTTTCACACTTGATTTTCCGAAGCTTGTCTTTCAGCACCAGCTTCCTCTGATCGCTGCTATTCTGATATAGATCTTTCAATGTTTTCCACATTGAAAAGGTATCTCCTTCCCATGAAGACTTGAGACTATGTGGTCTCGAACTCCCTCCAGAAGGATTCTCCTTGCTCTATCCACACATTTCTTCCATTTCGCCAATTTTGTAGCATTAGCCGATGCGGGCTTGGGGACTTCTTGATCAATGAAGTCCTTTAGACCGTTATCCTCTAATATTGCTTCCATGCGATCCTTCCAGGCTATATAATTCGAGCTGCCATCAAGGGCATACTCGAGTCTTAAATCGTTGAATGCCATTGGTGAAATTGAGATGTGATAAGAACTCGATTTCTATATTCAGGAACCTCAAACTTCGAACTTCTCCCTTCTTGTATATATTTCTCTCCTTTGATCACCTTTGCTCCAATACCATGTAGAATTTTTCCACTGTAGATCAACAAATTATGCAATATATTAAAGAAAAATACAAGATCTACTTCTACAACAAACTTTGTGGAAGCTTAATGGAATATGAGAAAGATCAATAAGAACACATATAACTGAGAATGAGAGAGCAATCACACATGAACACAGAAGAATAATCTTGGGGAAAGCCTTAGCCTAAAACCCCAATCTCAGTATAATCCCTTTGCTGCTCATAGACAGTCAAAGGCTTCTCACAAACCTTCTCCTCTGCCCTCCAAGCCTCCTATTTCCTTGTGCAGTTTTTCTTGGGGTCCAGTGCTTCCACTTGTGAGAATTCCCACCTCACACTGCTCACTTGGCTCAGTAGTAACTGCACAATCTTGAAGGAGATAATTCCTTTTGCATGGATGAGTTTCCTATATAGGAAAAATCCTCCAACTGATAGTACATTGTCCCTTCCTATGATCTCAACTGGGTCTCTGATTGAACTAACATGCATGAGTTACTTATGAGAGAATATTCAGTTATCTCGAGAGCAACAGTTACATGCATGCAAGCATTAACTAACTGAATTCACAATTAATTCTACAAACTGTTAGAACTAACCTAACTAGACTTAACTCAGGTAACTGAGCTAACTAATTACAACTCAAGGTACAACTCATCCACATATCCTTAACTAAGGGATAAATTCCTCAATCAATGGAGAAACTGTTGCATGTCTTCACATAGACTTCATGTTTGATTTTCTCCAACTAATTAACTCAAGATGAATTAATCAATTATTAATCAAACAGTTGTTAAGAACAAATTCGAATTTTACTTCTCAATTTTAGTTTAGGGACTAACTAAAATTGGAATCCATCCCAAAAGTCTATTTATAGCAATGCTATTTTTAGCATTTCTATTTTATGATTCCTTGTTGCCACTTCCAACACTAGAACCTATGATGTTATTTATAGCATTTCTATTTTTAGTGTTTCTTGTTGCTATTTTCAACAGAAACACCCCTTTGAAGTCATTATTCTCTAAATATACCTCTTTATATGCATCATAGGTGAATGACTCCATGTGCATTAGAGTTCTCAAATATGTGATATTTTATGTGGGTGTCCTTGAAGGCATGTGAGACAACTTGTTTATGTTGGAAATATTGAGATGGGGTAAATCATTATTTCACTTCAATTAGTTAATTTTTTACTTTAGAGCATTAAATATCATTAGCATCATACCAAAACATAAATAAGAATCACATGACATGAATAGTACACAATAATTTTTAGGTGGAAACCTTTTCGAGGGGAAAACCACTGAATGCTTTTAATATATGTCTTGAAAAAATACATCAATAGGAAGCACCAACTTCCAATATTTACAACACCAACTGAAAGAGGCATTAACCCCCTGGTTTACCATCAATGACTAGAAGGAGGCTTAAACCCCCTGGTTTATCAACTCCAACTGTCTGTCCATGCTCCAATACCCTGACTTTATCAGCTCCAGCTGAAAGGGTGCTCCAACACCCTACACACGCACCAATCATTACAATGGTCTTTGGTTTGACAAAGCAAGGATATTTGAAAAATAGATGAAGAGGCCAATGAGGCTAGATTTGTAATATATATGTAGCAAATGATTACCGAATAAAAAAAAGGGTTAAGCATATTGTTAACGTTTTTTACCTTCAAGTCTCCACATTTAATTTATCATGTTTATATGATGATACCATTGTTTATTTACAACAAATGATTTATCAATTTTTGTTGCGCATAGTTGATTAACATTATTAAATGATATAGGTCATAGTTATATTGCGTTTTTTGTATAATCATGTGATTCATGAAAAATGTGTAGAAGTGGTCCATTATAAAACTTTGACATTGTATGGGATGATTCCTCTTACATCACTTTCTCACACCTACACATAATTAGTACCACTATTTCCTTAAAAGTTTTATATTAAGTTATCTTTGAAATGTTAAAGTCATTTCATAATTTTTATTGAAGTAGTAGTTGATTTTCCTTGAATTTTTTACATTTGTACTTAATTCAATGACATCATTTTCCTTCCTCTATGGTTTCCTTTGTATTTTTCAACAAGCTTTAAAATTTCCTTGATAATAGTAGTTCATTTAGTTTTGTATGATTTTCTCACAATTATATCAAAAGACAATTACTACTAGCACATCTATATAAATCAAATGGTTGGCAAACGTAGAGAGGTATCAAAAAACTTACCTAATGATACTTCTCATGTTGCCAAACTTTAAGAAAATCATAAAAACAGACTAAATTATACAATTAAGCACAATTAGACAATTAGACACAACTTGTCTATCATTACATTCAGGAAGTTTGCAGAGAGATTATGTGAATCAATAAGGCATGATCTCATGTGTGTTGTCTACTTGAACTCCTTTGAGGAAAAGGAGCATATCAAAGAACTGCATAATTGCAATCATATATTTCATATGAATTGTCTAGATAAGTGGCTTGATCATCATTAGATGATGTTCCCTCTCTATAGATGTTTTCTTAAGCCAGAGAGAATACTTGATTTCCAGGTGAGTAAACCATGGGTTGTCGATCTTATCACTTTTATCCTCAATGGTGATTTAGTAATTTCATCATAGAAGAGAGATTTTTCAAGGAAAATACTGAATTGTGCATTGTATATGTAAAACTAGATTAAAATTCATTGATCGATATGTCCATACTAGAATATGATGGTACCAGAATACCCTAAGAAGATCATGTCATTTGTTGGCGAATCGGGTTGGTGAACACTTTATGTTTATCTATGCAAAAGCTTCTAATTATTTTTAAAATATTCATAATGTTTAACGATTACTTCTGAGAAATACTATGGCCTATTGGTGACTGGAAAACATTATTTTTGTGACTATGAATAATATTATTAGATTATGAAACTCCATATTATATTTAAGAATATTTTTAATTTGTGTTTCCCGAAGGCTTCATATTTATTTGTCAGAATTTCAATCCAAGCAATTGTTGAGAAATGTAATGAGTATCAGTCTTCATAATTGTATTTGAGTCACGATGTAATATATTTGGAAAAAGAAAGAAAAGGAAATTTTTTTATAAAAGAAAATTTTTTTATAAGCACGGGTTTCATGCTTTATGTATTTTTGTTTCTATTTCAAGCCTCCATTGAAGGCTTTTAGGGTTGAGTCATAAGTCATTGTATATGTCTAGACCCTTCTTGGGATCTCTATGTCAAAGAAAGAAAAGTATATGTGTATCAAAATGTATCTAGTTCCTCCTCCACCAAGTCTACTTCCTCATCAAGCATGTCAGCTCCATTAAAGATGATTCGACCACATAAAAGGCTATAGTTAAGCAGAGATTTCGAGCTAGTATGAAATCCATCTCGTGAAGTAATTCAATCTGCAATTGAAGGAAGAAATAAGTGTGAAATGCTCTGAAAGGAAGGTTTACTCCATTACAAGAAGAAACAAGTCTAGTGAAGTGTATGAGAATTAAAATTTATTCTTGGTTCTATCCACATGTGTGAATGGACTAAAGAAAATGTGTGAAGTCATGGGACTAAAGATACAAGCCAAGAATTTCAGAAGTTACAAAGGAGGTCAAAAATCCATTTGACGTGGATATTGGAGATGGATTCTTGTTGAATTTGGAGATATTGAATAGTATTCTTTGGAAGCTGACTTGGTGGATTGGATGAGGTCATACTAGTGGTCAAAAGGTCTTGGTTGTCTCATTTGTTTTGGTTCATGAAGAAAAGATGAGATTTGTTTGGGTTTTCCTCTCTAGGAGAAGTTTTAGCCCTGACATATAGCATACATTTGGTATCCATTTGTCTTTGATGATCTTCATGTTTTGGTAGTTGTTTGATGATTAAGAACAGAATAATAATAAGCAGAAGAAGAATTTAATCAATCAAGTAAAATAATGACAAAAGAAAATATCAAGCTAACAAAAATCAACACAATAAGTTCCCCTAAGTATTTCTGAAAAATGTATCAGAGTTAAGGTCAGTGAAATAAGGCGGCTAGAAGATCACTTTTTGGAGAACAAGAAACTTCAAAATCTATCAAAAGGAGCACTAGATTCATAATATTTGAAGACTAAAATAAAAAAGCATAATTATGGGCATTTCATAAGTCATAAACACTAAGATTAGGGTTGCAGACTTGGACTAGAGGAGCGAAGGATTTAAAGAAGGCAAGAAACATCTTTTAATGGATTCAAAAGTATAGCTCCATAAACCAACGAAGGAAGTATATGAGGTCTAAGATATGAGGAGAAATGTGCACATATATAAAGAGGCTGAGACCTATAAGTGACAGAGAATCCATCCTAGGAAAAATAGAATAATCACAATGTTTTTTTGTAAAGTATAACAGGCCATTTGTGATTTATATTTTGATGGTTGTGGGAGCCCTATATAAAGGGTTACAATCTCAGTTCTGTACTAATCACTTCAAGCCTAGAAGACTATAATATTTTGGACCACATATATTTCCAAAAGTAGTACAATCCTATCATTAAATATTTATCTATAACACTGAAAGAAGATTCCTTTCTGAAGGCTTGTAGTAGCACCTACAGGATCACCCTAACCCTAAATCAAGGATAAAATCAACTTTATTATTCAAGTTGTGGAACATTGAAAAGGATCAAGTGATAGAAGAAGCAACAAGCATATTGAACCAACAAACCTTGAAGACCATATTAAAAATCAAGATTTGAACAAATACCTCAAGGATGAAATTAGAACAGTAAGAAGGATCTTGAAGAATCCTTTGCAACAAACATGGAGGACTAAGGTAAGCAATCCTTGAGGTAAGTATACTTGTTTTTATTATATAATTATCTAATCCTTATTATATTAGGGTTTTGAAATCTCTTTTTTTGTTCTATGGTTTGTAATGTTGAAAAAGTTGTTGGCATCCAAGTTCTTGTAAAACCTAGTTGATTGATAAACCCTAACCCTATTTTATTTTGTTCCCTCATAAAAACCCTAGTTTTGGTTTCTAGGGTTGTAGGTAGTCTAAGGAGATATTGAAAACCCTACTAGGTATAGAATTAAATCTAAAACCCTAGAATTGATATCTTAGGGTCTAGAGTTTGCTAGATCATACTATTGTACTTGTATGCTTTAGGTGTTTTTCAAGTAAATATTGCAGATACATATATAAATGTTGATCTCACATAAGAAAGTAGTCCTTCAAGTAGAATGTTCCACATTCTCATAAAAGATAAGTATTGTTTTTGATTTCCTATATACTTAGCTTTATCTTTGCTACTTGATCATTATCCTTTCCTTGGAAGGACTAAGCTTGAAGGTATAATGATTATGGCTAGATTTAAAGGGAGATTTCAAAGGAAACTAACTTGTATCATGAAAGAAGCCTTGTTGTAGAAGAAACCCTACAAGGTTTGTGAAAGGAAAAAGTCAAGTTATGTATAAATACTTGTAGCAGATATTCTTCATATATGAAGGTATGATCATTTTACTTATTCCTAACTTTCATGTCTAAGCTTCTGCCATAAATATTATTATGGTGTTGAGGATAATTGATCTTTAGATAAAATCAATCCTTGTCATACTATCTATCCTTTGTTAACTTTGGTAAAACCATAATTTTTAGGGTTCACCATAAAATCGTAGCCTACTTAGGGTTTGTTGATAAAATCGAGAACATATAATGAAATCCTAAACTCTTGGTGTTTAAGGTTTGTTGACAGAAAACCCTAGTTTTTCAGGGGTTGTTTTTGTTCTCTAGGTTATATGATGAAACCCAAGACTTTTAGGGTTTTATGAATTAGGGTTTATGACAAAACCCTTTTAATTGTTAAACCTAAGAATGAAACATTAGGTTTATATGCTTCCATATTATTGAAACCCTAACTTGGTTGAGTAGCTACATATCTTTGATAATTATATACAATGTTTATGTCAAAACCCTAGTAGAAATTGATATGTCTCTCGAGCATGATAATGAAACCCTAGATGTAATAATTCTCTCACTATTATTGAAATAAATAATTGATATCTAGAGTTTAGTTCTGATGATGAAATCTAGGGGTTGTGACAAAAAACCTAGCAAAGGTTGTTGTGAGAAGTCTAGGATATGAAAATGTAACCCTAGTCGATTTCTTCTCTTTTCGCTATTTAAGTTTAGAATTTGATATTTAGAGTTCAAAGTTTTTTTCGTAACCCTAGATGCTCTCCCTATGATAATTTGATAATCCTATTTTTACTTTTCATGCTCCTATATATTTCTTCTTGGTTGTACTTGTTGATGAATATTTGCAGGTACATAGTCTTCAAGATATTGAAGATGCTTACCACAAACTTAATGAATTGATGATGATGTTGAGCATGATGAAAATAGGGAGTTGTAAGAATCTTGATAGCATTGAAGTTTACATTGATGAATAATGGATGAACTTGTTGCCATGAGAGAAGGGATGATTTTCTGAAAGTTTTAAATTTCTCTGTTAATATGATAATAAATCATGTGTGGCTGAGTTGTTGATGGATTTATCCCCTAGTATAGAAAAAGCTTAGATAAAGAAAGTGTATAACTCCCCAGTTAAGAGGAAGGGAATATTGTGACAACTATAGTAAAGACCTTGACTAAAGAGTGAGATCAAAGAAAGACTAAAGCACTACGCATGGTTTTTCATGAGTTGTATTCATGATTAATAATTTTGTGATTGATGAAGCTGTGAACAAGAATTGGATGTTTTGGAAAAGTCTTGAGGCTGAGTTTGGTGCCGTTGGCGAATTGGAATAAGAAAGATTTCATTAAATATGATGACCTAAGTAACATCAGAATAGTTGAATACCCCAAAGTTTTGTGCTAGCATACATGAAAATATACAATGGAAGTTTGATATTGGTTGGGGTCGTGAAGCTACAATACATGCCAAGAAATGAATAAGTAGTTGATGCGTTGATGAAATCTCTTCCCAACAAGAAGTTAGTTTATTTTGGGAGCATGTTGAGATTGGTGGATATCTTTGATTTGGTTGAGAGGGAGAGATGAAGTACCATAAAATTTCCTGTATGATGGTACTTGTGAGGATAACATAGCCTGGTTATTATTGAGATCACCGTTGATGTCTATATCCTAGAGAGAGGGTATCGTGTGGAACATCAGTTTAGTATTGATACCTGGATTGTTGTAAGGGTTGGTGTCAGGGCATGGAAGACTATATGGTATCTATATCTTGTTAGATGGATACCATGGTTGTGGCCTGATGGTACCTATAGTGACAATTTCATAGATGACACTCTAGTCCCTGTTGAGAGGATACCTCGGCAGTGAGGGTATCCCAAGCATGATGTATGTTGTTGTACTCATTTTAAGAAAAATCAAATTGAGTTCAACGTTGTATCGGCTGAACATGTATGAATACCTCCCTAATTAGGAGGGAGTGTTGAGAAATGTAACTAGTATGGGTATTCATAATTGTATTTCATTCATGATGTAATATATTTGTCAAAAGAAAGAAAAAGGAAAAATTATTTATATGCATGGGTTTCATGCTTTATTTATTTTTGTTTCTAGGTCAAGCCTCCATTGAAGGATTTTAGGGTTGACTCATAAGTTATTTTTAATGTCTAGACCCTTCTTGGGCTCTCTATATCAAAGAAAGAAAAATATGTGTATCAAAATGTATCTAGTTCCTCCTCCACCAAGCTAACTTCCTCATCAAGCAAGTCAACTTCCTTATTAAGAAAGTTAGCTCCATTAAAGATGATTCAACCCTGCAAAAGGCTATATATAAGCAGAGATTTCAACCTAGTATGACATCCATCTCGTGAAGTAATTCAATCTTCAATATAAGGAAGAAAGAAGTGTGAAATGCTTAGAAAGGAAGGTCTACTCCATTACAAGAGGAAACGAGGCTAGCGAAGTGGAAGAGTAATACAATTTGTTCTTGGTTGTATCCACACGTGTGAAAGGACTAAAGAAAATGTGTTAAGTTGCAAGAATAAAGGGCCAAGAACTTTAGAAGTTGCATAATAGGTCAAAACTCCATTTTAATTAGATATTTGAGATGGATTCATGTTGACTTTGGAGATATTGACCAGTATTCTTTGGAAGTTGACTTGGTGGATTGGAGGAGTTCATACTATTGGTCAAAAGGTCTTGGTTGTCTTATTTCTTTTGCTTCTTGAAGAAAAGAATAGATTTTTTTTGGGTTTTTATCTCTAGGAGAGGTTTTGGCCTTGACTTATAGCCTACATTTGGTGTGTAGGTCTTTGATGATCTTTATGCTTGGTAGTTACAAGAAACTATCAAAATAAGAGAAATCCACATCATAAGCTTCCCTAAGGATTTCTCAATAGCAATAGGATACATATGTATTGTAGAATTTGTTTGTTGTGCAGGTGTTTGTATCTATACATAATTTGGTCAAATGCGGTTTTTCGAGAAGGAAAAAAAATATTGTTAGTTTTTTGCTTATATATATATATATATATATATATATATATATATATATATATAGATATAGATATATATATCGAGAGAGAGAGAGAGAGAGAGAGAGAGAGAGAGAGAGAGTTGTGATGAATATGAGGATACCAAGTTATATTCATCCAAGAGTATTTAAACTCAAGTTATTTTAGTAATGTTTCTCTTCAGTGCCTGTAAAATATTCTGAAATATGTTAAGAATGAGCCATATATTCTCAACAATGTGATTAACATCTTTTACAGTTGGAAGGTCATTGCATTTAACTCAATTAGGAAGATATCAATAAAATCCTTCTCATGTTGCACTATTGATCTATCTCTATGTAGAGATCATGTCAACATATAAAAATATACAAAATCAAAACAAATCAATATAGTTAGGATATTCCTTTCCATCTTGTAGAAGATATCAAGAAAATCCTTCTCATGTTGCACTATTGATCTGTCTCTATGCAGAGATCATGTCAACATATAAAAATATACAAAATCAAAACAAATCAATATAGTTAGGATATTCCTTTCCATATTCTTTTTCATCATATTAGTATTTTTAAAATTATCCCATTGCGTAGTTAGTCATTGACTAAGGGTAAAGGCTACGGTAGTAGAACAATTAGTACACATTTACCTTGTATTAGTTATGCAACTTTATTCCTACCTACTTTTTATTCCTACTTACATTGTATTCCTTCTCGATGGAAAATTTTCTTGAACTTTAAAAACATTAGCGAATCTCACTAATCCCTAATATGCAAACTATAAAATGTTTATTGATATATTTGTAAAATTATTCAAATTTATAATGTTTTTATATATAGTTTCTATATAATGTTGGCGATTTTCAAGGTAAAATAATTTTATATTCTAAAATTTGGGTGAATCTTCTTTTATAAAAATTGGAATTTGGCAAATCTTTTTTGTGGAAAAATCATGGAAAATTAGCCCACTGGGCGAACATTAGCCCCTAAAATTTTCCATTTTTGTGAGGTTCCTTATAAATAAAGACAATATGTTAATTCTTTTGTGTTACTTGTTATCAATAACTTAGCTTTGATGGCAATTGTAAATCAGAACATTTGTTTATGGGAATCGATATGTGAATGAGATTATAACTTTTTTTTTGTAAGTAAAGTCATTTTCATTATAGTCAAATTAGTACACAAAGTGCACTCTTGGGAGCCGCTTTGGAGCTCAGCATATGTTGGGCTTGAACATGGCCTTTAGAGCAAGAAAACATAAGGTGTAAATAAAACTAGGGTGATTTCTTCTCCTAGTGGAGAAACTAGAAAACTCCTTGTGTTTATAGTTCACCAAAATAAACAAAGACATGGTATATACACAATGCCACCTTGAGAGTCTAGCCACTAAAAACAAGAGCCACTAGAACATGAGAAGTGTCATGCCATTGAGAGAAAACAACAATGAGTAGATGAGGAACGAACAATGAGAAATGAGCAGACATAGTACTAGCTTAATGCTTCCATGGGTCCTCCTTGACCACTAGGCACGAATTGTAGAAGTCTAGGTCGTCAGGTAGAGGAAGTTGTGAAAATTTTGGAAAAATGGTGGAACCATGGAATTCAGTAGGCCAATCAGTGGAGTTTTTGACTTGGATTTCGAGTCCAATGGTCTTGCAACTGGGGCCTCTTCCTAAGTTGTGGGAAGAACCCACACCCTTTGGATTCATCTTTGCCTTGCATGATCTGAATTTGAAACTACTTGTAAATGCTTAGAAAGGTATTCAATTCAGTAAGCATACATGTTTAAGTGATGTACATGTCTTGCAGTTAAAAACAAATGAGTTTTTTCAGCTGTTTATGACCCTTTTATGTGTAGTAGAATTAATTCATTTCTCTGTTTAACATACTAAAACATATTTGTTCAGGAAAATAACTCAACCACAAATTCAAAAGAAGTTGATAATGTAGCTCATCCCTCCTGGGCTATATCTGCCAGGTCCAAGGCTCCCAAATGGGCATGTCCTTGATTTGATTAAAAGCTAAAAATGATTGTACAGCTGAATACAAGCCTATATAGGTGAAATAGACTGTAAAAATGGATTCAGAACACTCAAATCCTTCAGGATTGACTACTGGTTCACCTCCAATGGATACCTGCAACCCAATACAACTCTCACAATGCTAGGTCCTAGTGGCTCCTAGAACTTCCATGGAGCAAATACACCTGCAAACAACCTCTAATTGCTCTCTAACCTATGCCAATGGCTTCAGCATCATCTAAATACTCAAAATCAAAAAACAATTCATCCAAAAAGGACTTTCCTAGCCAAAGTTATGGCTCATTGAAGATTTCCGCCAATTTGGCCTAGAATCACTCCAACTAACTATAGTGGAAGTTCAGTTAGCTTTGCCAATTATGGCGGGACCACCAAAATTTGGCGGTCCACCAAGAATCCTGCCAAACAAACCGTTATGGTTTAATGCAACTGGAGTTTGGGTTAAATGCATGTGATCAGTTCGTTGGCGGTTTTCACTGCATTGGAGTCCGCACCAAGACTTTTAATTAACAGTGACATAACTGTGTTACCCCCGTTGCATTCGCATGTGAACGAAACAAACACGGTGGCAGTTGCATTTTATATGCCAGGGGTCAGTGTTCTGGTCCACGGTTATAGGAGCGTAGTCATATGTATGGGGGCTGGCCCCCTTGGGCTCCGCTCTTAACCCAATTCAAACTTTAACACAAGTTTGTTCCGCAACTTACATAAGTCATGTGCTCACGGCTCAATGGTAAAGCGCAGGAGTGTTATATGGCAGGTCGCGTGTTCAAACCTCTTCGTTGCCAGATTTTTAACGCATGCTCAAACAACTGAGCTGACGCCATGATGATGTCACCCGAGCCACGTGACGGCCTCCGGGCCTACCACGTGGCCACCTGCCATTCGCTGCCCAAAACATAATGTTCCGTTTTAAATTTTTTTTGGAACAAATTCAAAATTTCAGTGTTATTGGGCAATTCTTCTTTTTGGCATAAGTTCCTCATATGGAGACCGTTTTTCAAACCGTTCACGGCTCCGGAATCAGGAGGACGAGATCTATCTGGTTGTTCAGGTTTGACACACTTTTGAACACTTTGAAATTTGAGCTATCACTGAAGTCCTGGATCAATATCTGATCACTCCTCCCCATTAGGATCTTTTGGACCCCAAAAGACTGATATACTGATCTGAACAGTAAATGAGAGTATAGCACCCTTTTCTTTTAGCCTCTATACACTTGTTTGCATAGCTAGTGCCTTTCAACAAAATCTCGAAGGTAGACGACACTTCCCTTCCTAAATGCGCTTGTCCTCTTGTCAAGAACTGTCTTCCTTGAACTCATTTAGGATTTATAGAAGGTAGCTGAGCATCACTTCCAAGCTGCTTCCATCATGGTGACTTTTGCTGCTGCAAATCTTCTTTTGTAGATGATGTCGAAAGAAGATAATAACTTGATGAATAAATTCTTGTTTCAACAAAAGGAACATCTTTCACATCCTGCGAATCAACATTAGATCTATACATCATGTTTACGAATGATCGACTCAATCACAGGTCGACAAAATCATGCCTTTCAAACATTTGACCCTTCAAGTCAAGCATGTACAAAAAGAATTTAAACGATGCTTTTACAAAGATGAAACACTTCATCATTTCTCCTCTTTACAATCTTGGAGATTAAATTAACTTTTTCCAAGTCAATATTACATTACATGCATGGTTAAAAACAAAGTAATCAACCCTTCAAGTTAATCACACATACATGTTTAAAGTACATGGAAATCATCATGATCCCTGCGCTCATGCATATCATTCTCATGCATGCAGTTTATCCTTCAACTTTCTCTTAAGTACAATCATAGGTACAAGATCCTCGATCACATGTACATGTACTTTCAAAGCTAAAATGAATATAACTTTCGCTGCGATAGAGTGAGTCTCATACTCAGCTTTTCCATCCTGCAACTTGTATTCCCTTAACAAAGAAAATGCATTCAATCAAAAGACATGCAACTTTAATTGGATAAGAATTCTAACCATTTCTTACCAATCCATTTCAAAGGCGCTTCCTTTAACTGCACATCGATATCAACATGTGTATCATCCTTACACATATCAATGATGGAAACTTCCTTCCCATTCTTGCCATACTCTTTCTCCAATTTCTTCAACTTTCGTGGAAGCATTGTTGGATTCAGAGTCCAACACCTTTCAACAGTATGTCCATGCTTATGGCAATAAATGCAACACATGTTCATCTTCTTGACAGTATTATTTGCATTGTTCAATGGAACTTTGGCTTCTTGCCTCCTTTCCTTCAAAAGTTTCCTGTATGTTGCCATTATTTTCCAACATCTAGAAACACTATGGTTAACCAAACCACAAAAAGAACATGCAATTCTTTTCCAATGCTTGTGTGGAAATTTTCCATGCTTTACATGATCAAAGGAAGTGTGATGGAAATCAGATTTATACCTTTCTCTTTCACCTTCATTACCTTCATAAGGAGGTGAATCGAAAGAAGAAGAAGCTCCCTTTGGAACACTATCAATCCCTTCAATGGTTTTAGAGATTTCACCACTTTCTTGTTCAAGTGCATGCTTATGCACACCTTCTTCCTGCAAATCATGTTTCAAACTATTGCATTCCTTAAGGATACAACCTTTACAACCTTGAGATAGAGAACCTAAAATGAAACTCCTTCTAGGAATTGTTTCAATTGTCTTCATGGCTGGTTTGGAACTTTCTCCATAAGATTGTCCATAGCCAAGACCCAAATACTTAGGCCTTACCTCAACCATTATTGGCTCAATTATACCTTGTGTATGTTTGCCCAATCCTTTTCCTTCATATCCCATTTTGGACATCAACTTGGACCCTATGCCTCTGGTATGTTTCTCAAAAGAACCTACATAAACATTCTTATAAGAATTTGAAGATAAACTAGAATTGTTTACCTCTTCTTCAAGCTGATACTTGGCTAAGGCTTCTTTGGCAACAAGGAGTTGTGTCTCCAACTTAAGCATCTTTTCTAGATTCATGTTTGCAATATGATGTTGGATTTCCATTTCCTACAATTGGTTAGAAAGCAATTGCTTCTCTTCCCTCATGGAATTCAACTTCTCTTGAAGGTTAGTGCTCTTTCTTTCATCCTCATACATTTCTCTCACCATATTCATCATGATGAAAAATTCTTGCTTCAAGCCTTCATCAAAGAATCTTGTGAAGGAGGATGATTTTGAGAACTCACTTATGGAAGTTGTCATTATAAAAGTGAACAAAAGATCTTCAGCAAAATTCAGAATCTATTAACAAATTCCTGAATCAAATGATTGCAGAGTCATACTCTTATTCAAACAACCTGTTTTGCATCAAACTTCTTGTGCTTCACGGATTGTCTTGAGGTCCTTAGGGTAAGGAAAATATCTGCTATTCCTTTTTGTCTTCTTCAAGACTTAGATATTCAATGGCTATCACCAATATTCTGTAAACTCAAACGACATGCAGTTTGCAAAGTAGTAAAGCAGTCAATCTTCAACACTCCTTAAAACACCTTTCAAGCTATACAATCAAGCTATTGTGATCAAAACTTGCAAGACAGTCAAAATATCCTTGCACAAAAATAATCAAAAGAAAAATACACCAGAGATTGACTGAAAAGAGCGTTTATCTACTTTGCAATTGTATAACAAGAGCATTTTGGAGGCTTCCTGGCTCTTTTCAGGCTCTGTCTATAGCTTTATTTCACTGCTTTTGATACAAAGAAGAAACAACATAGCTCTGATACCATCTTGATATGAATTTGAAACTACTTGTAAATGCTTAGCAAGGTATTCAATTCAGTAAGCATACATGTTTAAGTGATGTACATGTCTTGCAGTTAAAAACAAATGAGTTTTTTCAGCTGTTTATGACCCTTTTATGTGTAGTAGAATTAATTCATTTCTCTGTTTAACATACTAAAAAATATTTGTTCAGGAAAATAACTCAACCACAAATTCAAAAGAAGTTGATAACGCAGTTCACCCCTCCTGGGCTACATCGGCCGGGTCCAAGGTTCCCAAATGGGCATGTCCTTGATTTGATTAAAAGCTAAAAATGATTGTACAGCTGAATACAAGCTTCTACAGGTGAAATAGACTGTAAAAATGGATTCCTAACACTCAAATCCTTTAGGATTGACTACTGGTTCACCTCCAGTGGGTACCTGCAACCCAATACAGCTCTCACAATGCTAGGTCCTAGTGGCTCCTAGAACTTCCACGGAGCAAATACACCTGCAAACGACCTCTGATTGCTCTCTCACCTGTGCCAATGGCTTCAACATCATCTGAATACTCAAAATAAAAATAAAAAATCATCCAAAAAGGACTTTCCTAGCCAAAGTTATGGCTCATTGAAGATTTCCTCCAATTTGGCCTAGAATCACTCCAGCTAACTGTAGTGGAAGTTCAGTTAGCTCTGCCAATTATGGTGGGACCGCCGAAATTTGGCGGTCCACCAAGAATCCTGCCAAACAAACCGTTATGGTTTAATGCAACTATAGTTTGGGTTAAATGCATGTGATCAGTTCGTTGGCGGTTTTAGCTGCATTGGAGTCCGCGCCAAGACTTTTAATTAACAGTGACATAACTGTGTTACCTATTATAGACATTTTTTGGCACTACAACCCCTAGCATAAATGTCCATAAACCAAGGGCTCCTGAGTCCCTAAAGGTGTTGTTCCAACCCCTAAAAGAACAAGGTCAACTGATTACAGCATCTCCCAGAAGTTCTCCATGAAAAACTACTGAGAACTGGTCAAAATTGGACCATTTCACCTGCTCTATAGGCAAAGTGCATTGCATCCCACCTAAATACACACAGTAGGTGCATTGCATTTCAGAAAGCCCTTCTATGGCGTGAGATGGGCGAGAAGGGACAAATGGCAGGGTCAACCCGCAAGGTGGAGAAGCATGGAATCTTCCAGAAACTTCTCCTGTGACACTTGCCTCTCTGAATTCGACCAGGGATGAGTAAGAGATCATCAATCTCCAAGTGGAATCAAGAACTATCAAAGGGAAGACACTAATCAAATCTCAAGCTGACTCACCTCCCTTGCAGACATCTATATATGGATCCCTCATCCCAGAGATCCAGAGGCTGGAATTTTGCATCTTGTAAGGAATTGCTGTTGGTTTCTTGAGACAACATCATAGTGTTGGGTGATCTAAGCTTTTCATGAGGTGAAGAAGGGCTTACTTGCTGAGAGGATGATGCTGGGTCAGAACAATTGGTTGTAATTCTCTTGGCTCTTTCTTGATTATCAATAAAACTATTCAAGTTTTCCTCCATACACTTGTGTGATTGATGTTTTATGCATTTGTGTGGTTAATATACATCTGATCCTATATTGCTTATGATAATAGATCCATGTTCTCGTATAGTGTTATGCTGCTTTGATTCTACAGGTATTCTGTGAAGCTGGGTACGAAAACAAGTAGCAAAGGACTATCAGAAGAGAGAGGAATCGAACAAGGAACCAAGTGCAAGACAGAGGTTGGTCTCCTTTATTCTTCTCTCATCTATCTTTCATAAAGGAAAACGAAAGTAGTTTTTCTTTGTTTGTTTCTAAGGTAGCTACTAGCCTTAGTGGGATTAGCAGTTCTGCATAGACATTATTCACGGTAACAAAATGGCGACTCCGCTGGGGAGCGAGTATATTGTTTGTTCATCTACATTTGTTTACTTTATAAACTTATAGACAGAGCCTGAAGTCAAGCCAGCTAGCCTTCGAACTGCATTTGCTATGCAAGTGCAAAGTAGATCAACGCTGCTTCATTCAATCTCCAGGTTTTGTTTATGAATTAAACGATTGATTTACAAGCTTTCTAAATGCCCTCGTGGTGGCTCTAGTAACCTCCTTAGATCTACCCCTATGATTGATTTACTGATTACCACTTGCTTGGCCTAAATCCATGAACTGAACTGTAAACTGTGAGCTTTAATCCAATCAAAGTCTTGTCCCTGGTCCAGCGCACTGTCTGTTCTGTGAACTTCAAATGCAGCGCACTTCCCGAGTGTAGTAGGTGCGTTGCATTTCAGTTTCACTGTGTTACAGGTGCGTTGATCAGACAAGGCCTTGTTCCTAAATTTTGGTCTCTGTGTTCACTCTTTTCAGATCTATTCAAGAGTTTTGCTCCCTGTAGTCAGTACACCTCTGTTTGAAACCCCTCTCCTTGCTGATATTCCACCTCTATTATGCAAAGAAATGTAAATGTTTTTATGTATTTTTGAGTCATTTTCAGTTCTCCTTTACAAAGAAGTAGCGTAATTGTACTGTCGTTTCTTGATTTGAAAGTGTCGCAAGTGTCGTTTTCAGTCATAGAAGAGAGTCTGATTGCTCTTGATAGTCGATTACCCTGTTACTATTGTATTTGATCTGAATTAGTAGTTTTTCTAGTGTCGAAAGCAAGTTTTCAATTCCAAATCGCAAAGTGTTGTCATTGTCCTCATTTTGTTTTGAAAAGAAGCTTGTTAGTAATTGTCGCTTTGAAAAATAATTCAGATTTGCGCATTATCTTTCTTTTTATCATTTGCACATTAATAAGGCTGAAAACAAATACATGCACATGCATTTGCATTTAGACTATTTGTTGGTTTGATTTAGGACAATGCATATAGTGTGTGCTCTTTTCTCTTTGTTGAAAGAACTCCATCTCTCTTTCCTTAGTAGCTAGGCTTTTCACTTCCAAAAAGAAGATTAAACGACTGTTTATCATCTTAGATTGCATTTTAGGAATTGTACATCTACATCACGCGGTGAACCTGAAAGGAAAATTTCTTAAGCAGGATCAACTATAAAATAAATTTAATGAATTTAAAAACGCTTTGGAACCTAACGCACAACATCTAGAAGTCTAGGCTAGATACGTATTCCGGCGTCGTAAAGCCTGGTAACTATTGTTTTCACTGTTGGTTGGGTGATTCCTCCACTTTGAGATGATAAGTGCCAGTATGGACTTGTGCTCCCACGTATCGTCAAGTATATTTTGGGAAACCACAATAGGATTTATCCTTTATCCATAGGAAGCCATGTCTGCTGCCCTATCGATCGCAATGCACTAAACATAGCATTCAGGAAGATTGACTATCGTATCGTAAAAAGTATTCTGCAGTTTTGCGATTGATTTGGTAATCCCTCTGTCTAGATTTCCAAAGCAGTCCCTTTCGTTCCTTTTCAGACTCCTTAACGGAAAAGGTCCATCTAAGCACTTGTCACTTCAGGCTCATTAAAAATCGAAGGTGACTAGAGTCATCTTTTGTTTTTTCTCAACTCTTTAAAATTGAAAAAACAAGTTGTGTCAAAGCGTCTAAAATTTATTTTAAACGGAATAATTATCACCCTTCCTACGTTGATCGTAGGTTGAGGAAAATGGAACCCACCAACCAAGGGGTTCCCCTTGGAGGAAATCCTAGTCCCTTCTCCTCTTGGGGAGATGTTTGTGCACCCCATATGGCCATATTGTCACTTCTAGGATTGACAATTGGTTTTCCCGTATGGCTTTTCTCAACCTCCGTCATTCAGAACACCGTGATTCCTGAATAATTGAGTTAGCAACTAAACGATACCAGAGTTACCCCCCAACCCTCTACTTCATCCAATTCTTCCTCTCCTCCTTCCTCTTCGCTTGATGAAGCTGGTAAAGCCAAAAATCAAGTACCTGAGAAGAAGAATGAAAAGAAGAAGAAAGAGAAGAAGAAGAAGGAGCCAAAGGTGAAAAGGGGCAACCAAGCGTCGTCTAGCGAAAATCCACACACTGCACCGACCAGGCCTAAATCACCATGTGTCATTTGTAAAGGGGACCACTATCATCGAGATTGTCCTTGCATCCCTCGGATCTTAAGGGACTGGTCTCCTCGTTTGCACAACCCGGTGTTGTCAACCTCTGATGATCATGTTGAAAATACACCGTCAACTAGTGAAAGTGAAGACCCTGGACAAAAAGGAAAATGTAAATTTCCTTGTAAATGTGTGAAGGCGATCATGCCGTCCACCATTGTCCCTTCTTAGATGAGGCTAAAAGAGTTTTGGACGACCGTCCGGTTTCGCCGTTAGGGCTCCCTCCTGGATATAAGAAACTCTCACCGAGTCCGTCACTAGTTGAAAATCCGGTTGAAACGCCCTTGTGGTCGGCCGAAGCGTCTACCATTGAAGATAAACCATCTGAATCCATACCCAATGAAAGTCAAAAGGTCGAGGCGGCAGTTGACCCGGTCATGCCTTCAGAAGATCGATCTTCAGATGATACAGCCACCGAAGAGAACAAGAACAACACCGTTCAAATTCTCTTCGTAAACACAGACTCCGATGAACATGGGGGTAGTCTACCTATTCTTTTACCGCAGGAAGGAAGTTCTTCAGAGTCATACCCGGCCGTCTATTCGGTCCCACCTCCAAGCAACCTAGTTGTTTCCTTTGACTGGAATCTACTAGACAGACCCCGTTTACCGGCTAGTGTACCATTTCGAATCATTGCTCAAATATATAGAATGGTCATGGCCAGTACCATCATAGATGAAGGGGTTTCTATGAGTATCCTTTCCTCAACTGCTTGGAAAGCGCTTGGTTCGCTATCACTTTTGCCTGAAATGAGAAATCTAATAGGCTTTGACAAAGGAACCAGTCGACCGTTAGGGATCCTTCCCAATGTGCCCATTACATTGAGAGGGAAAACCTTTCACATGAACAAAATGGTAGTCCAAGGACCCCTGGATTATCATCTACTCCTTGGACGATACTATATTTATTGCATAGGAGCCATTGTCTCCTCACTCTTTAGAGTAATGTGTTTTCCGCACGAAGGAAGAGTGGTCAAGCTCATAGACCAGCTTTCATTCCCCGGTTCACGCATAGCAAATAGTCATATACCATCTCTGAATGGTCTTTTCACGCAAGGAATGTCTCATCAATCCCCAGTCCGTCCTCCTGATGAGCGCGAGTGATTTGGAGGATATGACTGAAACCCGGGGGCATGCACCCTGGTCTGCTTCGGCAAGAGAACCTTGGGTATAGGGTTGATTTCCGCGAGGGATATATGACTAATTTGGTGAATCTGTCCTTACAGGAAAATGGGAACAGAGTAGAATAAGATACCTTCGTTAAGGTTATGCCGAGTGACACCACCCCCCATTGCCTATTTCGATAGGCATCGCCGAGAAAGAATTTTGTCCGCTATGCAGATCAAACTTTCTTGGTAACCTGGAAATTTTGCTCTATACCTGGGGGCATGCAAACCTTTTGGCGTGCAAGTGAAGAGCGACTATTTATTTTTTAAATTTGTAGGTCCTCTAACCCTTTAAACTCGTAGGATTAGTCGTTTCCTAACTTGCATAAAGAAAGGATCTAGAGCAAAGCTTTGTAAGGTGCAAGCTCCACAAAAATGGCATCTTAGATGAGACATCCTTATTATACGACTGGATCGAGCAGTTTTAATGCAGACTTCATGCTCATTAAAAAATAAACATAAGCAATGAGCAAGTGTTTCCCCCAACATTTAAGCTCATTTTAAAATAAAAAATGAACCAATTTCCGGTAAATAACCATCATGAATGTAGTACTTCAGCCTTTGAAGCCTTGGTCGTGTTCTCATCATCACCTCCACTCTGTATTGGCCGATCATTCACCTCCACTTGATTGTTTACCCACTTTTGAGGAACAGCTGTGAAGAGTGATCTTGTTAGCCATCCTTGTGACACTATCGTGATTGGAAAATTCCAAACCTTACCTGGAATCAGCGACTACCCGAAATTATCACTCGTTCCTCAAAGACGAGTCTCCTTTAAGCTCTTTTCAACTGACTCGTAAAATATGAAAAGATTGTCGAGCCATTGGCCTCTCCAGCTCGTTAAAGTGACCAGAAGTGCTATGCCTCCTTTAGATTTTAATCTTTTTGGACCTGAGGGATTATTACACAAAAAGATCGAGCGCTTGTTTTATTCGGCTCGTTAAAAGTACCCAAAATTCATCCCTTTCGTATTATTTTATACTTTTTTGGACTTAAGGGATTAGATGACGAAAAACGATATTTTGGAGTTTCCTTTACCGAGTTTCACTGTCACTAGGCTCGTTAAAACATAGCGATGGGTTTGCCTGAAGGGAAAATTATAGAACAACCATATGTTATCCTCCTCAAGCTTGACAAAAATAAAGAGGTACTGGTCAGCAATGACTGGGGAAAAATTGGGAAGAAAACTTGAAGAAACTTTGTTGGTAGCAAGTCGCTCTTGAACATGACACTTTCACTCCGCATCCAAGTTGGGTTGGGTTGTTCCATTCACTGGTCACATCACCATGGTTCCATCACACCATCCACATTTGGGGTTAATGCTACCAATCCATCATGTCAGTGTTGCTGATATGTTTAAGAGAAGTCGCTCAGAGAATTCACCTGTGTCTCACCCACTATAATAGATTTTCGCTCCATTCTTTCATGACCGCCACCCTGAACCATATATCACCAGATCGTTTTCACCTCCATTAAAATCATTTGCTCCATTCCGTGTCATTGATGTGGGATTCATTAAGGCCCTCCTATGACGGATCACTTCTTGTCGACATGAGCTCATTATCCAAGAAGTCGATCTAGGAACAACCCTTTCAGTACTTTGAAGCTTGCATGCCTCAATGGCAAGTTTCTCACTTCCGGCAACAGGTTTACATCAATGGCCTTCGACCGAAAGATTTTATGTGGTGTTCGATGCCAAGTCCCTTATTCACGCCACGTGGATTGTACTGCAGTACCTTGAGGATCATTATCATTATTGGTGATTCCTCTCGCACCTTTTAACAACTTACATCATTGGTTGGTAATCAAGCGATGTCGTTCCATGTTCGACTCCAGAACATCTCTCACATGGATCAACTTGTACTTAGGGTGAAGATCGAATGAGATTGAAGACCCCGGATCTAGTTTCATCCATCCGGGCTGCGATATATATTCAGGAAAATAAAGACATCAAATGTACATCATTGCTGCACAGATAATCATCCAATCTAAGGGATGATGGCTCTACCAGAATCATCAGTCTACACTCAGACGATTTTCTGTCTTATGTACATGACAATGAATTTATAAAGCTGAGCATGGGAATTCCCACCTCAGCTGGATCATGAAAATATTATGAAGATAATGTATTGTATTGTATCTTATTACAGGTCTCCTTCCAGCTTGAAAGAACTTCGGATCCTCATGATAAAGCATTTCACCCGACATCAAAAGATTAACGACCTCATGCTTTAGGGGGCAATTGTTATAGACATTTTTGGGCACTACAACCCCAAGCATAAATTTCCATAAACCAAGGGCTCCTAAGTCCCTAAAGGTGTTGTTCCAACCCCTAAAAGAACAAGGTCAATTGATTACAGCATCTCCCAGAAGTTCTCCATGAAAAACTACTCAGAACTGGTCAAAACTGAACCATTTCACCTGCTCCATAGGCAAAGTACGTTGCATCCCACCTAAATACACATAGTAGGTGCGTTGCATTTCAAAAAGCCCTTCTATGGGGTGCGATGGGCGAGAAGGGACAAATGGCAGGGTTAATCTGCAAGGTGGAGAAGCATGGAATCTTCCAAAAACTTCTCCTGTGACACTTGCCTCTCTGAATTTGACCAGGGATGAGTAAGAGATCATCAATCTCCAAGTGGAATCAAGAACTATCAGAGGGAAGACACTAATCAAATCTCAAGCTGACTCACCTCCCTTGCAGACATCTATATATGGATCCCTCATCCCAGAGATCCAGAGGCTGGAATTTTGCATCTTGTAAGGAATTGTTGTTGGTTTCTTGAGACAACATCATAGTGTTGGGTGATCTAAGCTTTTCATGAGGTGAAGAAGGGCTTACTTGCTGAGACGTTGATGCTGGGTCAGAACAATCGGTTGTAATTCTCTTGGCTCTTTCTTGATTATCAATAAAACTATTCAAGTTTTCCTCCATACACTTGTGTGATTGATGTTTTATGCATTTGTGTGGTTAATATACATCTGATCCTATATTGCTTATGATAATAGATCCATGTTCTCGTATAGTGTTATGTTGCTTTGATTCTATAGGTATTCTGTGAAGCTGGATACGAAAACAAGTAGCAAAGGACTATCAGAAGAGAGAGGAATTGAACAAGGAACCAAGCGCAAGACAGAGGTTGGTCTCCTTTATTCTTCTCTCATCTATCTTTCATAAAGGAAAACGAAAGTAATTTTAGTTTTTTTGTTTCTAATGTAGCTACCAGCCTTAGTGGGATTAGCAGTTCTGCATAGACACTATTCCCGGTAACATTACCCCCGTTACATCTGTTAACACCCAGGTTGTTCCCTATGACTCCCAAGGGAATACGGCCGGGGTAACCACTAACCAATCTTTGGATCACTGTTTCTAGCCAAACTGTGATCAGAGAGGGCTCTCTCTTTATGATTTGTCTTTGTTATGATGGTGTTTTAGGCTAGCTATTAAGTTTAATCTTGTTTCAATTGTTTGGTTGGAAAAGTTTCAGTCAAACGCGTGTGCTCTTCCCAGCATATTATATAACATTGGGCAATGGAGTCAGTGGTCCTTTGGTTTGGTGTGCTATGTTGATACATTAATGAAAGCTGCAGAGCAAGGTGATTGTCCGGGGAACAAAGCTTTGAAATTGAGTTTGAGTGTAATTTTTCAGGATAAGAAAGGCAATTAAGGATCTTTCTATAAACTGGTATGAAAGGAGAAACAATTGTTACCTGGAAGCATTTAAGAATTTCTAGATAACATTCACAGCATGGAATTAAATGTAACATGAGCATTTAAGAATTCATGTCTATTTTAATCCTGAAGAAAACATTTACAGCAACATAAGATTGAGCACAGGGTGTTAAGAAACATGTCCTAAACTATTCTTTTTCTTTATTGCTAGATATGACGAAAATATGAAAACGAAATAACGTAGGGAAACGAAACAGAGTTTAAAGAAGACATATCATTCCACCAGACAACGCAAGGTTTCTGCAACAGCTCTTAGATTATCAACAAGACACCAGAGTTCCAGGAAATCACTGAGCTGAAATTGCTCTTTGTATTAAACTTTTCTGAAAATACAGAGTATACATGCCTCAGAGTAAAATTTTCCAACCCCTTATGCGTTACTAAGGGGGGTATATATACAAATTTACATTTGGAAAATATCTGAATGAAGAGTAAATGCTCCATAAATGTCCTACCAACTGCTGGAGTGCAGCAGCTGAAAGAGTAAATGTTGTAATAACTTTTAGTCCCTTAGCTGTCAAAAATGGTCAGAGACTGTTGACTTGGTGGCAATTGGAGTCGGTTGGAGACGTGCTGTTCAAAATGTGGCTAGCTGTCATCGTTAGTGATGAATCACTTTTTGGATGCTTTTCAAACATTAACCCTTTTACACTTGTCTTCTGGTAACCTGAGCTGGCAGTGGCCGAATGTCTTGAAACTACCGTGGCAGAATTTGGAGCATGGCCTGCCACCAGTCCTCCTTAGGCATTTGATGCCTCCGAATTTTAATTAGAGTCTCATCAAGCTCTGTATATCTGAAAAAACTAGGAGGAGTTTCAAATAAATGATTTACCTCATTTTCAATAAAAAATGAGCCTTCGAGCTTAGTGTACAAGCTCTGTCCTGTTGGAGGAACTGTTTCCTCAGGAGTACTGCTGGATGCAGTGATTTGATTTTCAATGTAAGTGGCCATCCTGTTTGTAAATTGATCTCTGCTGATCAATTTTCCTGTGCTGCTCAACAGGCTAGGCAGTCCTCTTGCTTGTAGCATTCCCATTCTGAGTTTATAATCTTCAACTTCAGTCTGTATCTCATAACTTTTTCTTTCTGCCGTCTGTACATAACCTCTGAGAGTTAGCACCTTTTTAGCCATGAGGATGGCCTCTGTTCTGTTGGTGATTCCAACGGCCGCCAGCTCCTCTTTGTCTTGCCTGTTCAAAAATTCTATCAATTGGCTAGCTTGCTCAGGTCTGTTTCCTAACACTGTCTTGGCCCTCTGGACATCTGTCTGGGCTTGTACAATTAAATCCATATGCTCATGGATTGTTTTAATGGATTTCCACTGTTTGATAATGGCTTGGGTAATTTTATTCCACAAGATTCTTTTGATTTCTGCCATAGTATTTTCCAGATTGAGCTCCTTCTCCAGGGCCTTTATTTTATCTTTTTGAGCCTTAATCTGTCTACCCTGTTCTGCTACCGTTATCTTTGATTGATCATATTTGGCATCTATCTCTGCCAGTTTTTCTTTTGCTTTCTTTATTTCATCCGCCTGCAGCTCCATTGCCTTGACAGCTTTGGTCAATTCTTCTACACTGGGGTGGGCATCTGGAGCTGCTGTTGTACCTGCTGCTTCTGTTGTGGGGGCCACTGCTGCCCCAGAAGTTGTTGCTGTTGTGGAATCTGTTGGAGGAGCTTGGAGTGTAGATTCTCCCTGTTTGTCTTGCAATGCTCCTTCCAGCTCTTTCTCTAGTTCTTGGATCCTTTGATCTTGCTGTAATAAGAGGTCAAGTTGTTCATTAACTTGCTTTTCTTTTTGCAATTCAGCTGTCTGAGGGTGTTCTGTAGGTGACAGCCTCAACCTCTTCTTCATGGCATTTAGGTCATCATCCTTTTTCTTCATGAGGGCTTTTACCCCGGTTGGATCACTAGGGTCATGCCCTAGATCAACAATAATCTCCTCAAGAGATTTTATCCTATTGTCCTTGGCCTTAGAGGACATCCTCTCAAAATCTAGTTGAGTGTTTGTGTTCTTCAAAGATTCTTTCAGCTCATGAGCTAATGTGGCCTTTTCTACCAAAGTGGCATAGACCATCTCCCCAGTCTGCTTGTGGAGTTCAATTTGGTCCATAGGATGTATGTCTTTGGCCAGGACCTCCACCCTTGTTTTGATGAAATCTGCAGTTGTCATTGGCTGCGGCCCCTTGGGTTTGAAATGGCTGAGTATTATTTTTTCTTCTTTGAAGTCGTAAACCGACATCAACCTTTCCTGCTGGGCTGGAGTGGCATCTATAAACTGTTTGTAAACCTCAGCCCTCAATAACTCATTTGCTGCCTTGATTTGTTTGAAGGAAGCCTTAGCACCTTTAAGCTTCTGGCTTTGCTGAGAAGAGGATGACACCTCCAAACCAAGCTGTAAATTCTGCTCCTGCTGAAAGGAGCTTGTCCCTGTATGTTGGCTGCCCTCCCTGTCCTTTGCTGTGTTGTTCAAGACATCTTCAGTAATGTCTTCCACCTCTGGGGAATCTGCCCTTTGCCTTTTGGCTTCTGGCTGGTGGGAGGATCCACTAAGGGGAGTGGACTCTTCTCTTTGCCTTTTAGTACCCCTCTCTTCATGTGCTGGGGTCTGCAAAACTGAGGTAGTTAATGGCTCAGTTTGAGGTGGCGGTGTTTGCATTAGGGGGGTTTCTGGCAGCCCAGTTTGTGGCAGAACAGTTTGTCCTTGTTGCTGCTCTGTTTGTTGTTCTGTTTGCTGATCTTTTTGCTGTGACTGTTGCTCTGACTGTTCCTTTTTTGCTTCATCCTCTGCATCCATTTTTCCTTTTCCTTTATCTAAGCCTGGTGCTGCTGTAGAGAGTGTCTGTGGCGCTGTCCTGGTAACTGAGGTCCCTTCTCCCACTGATTGAGGCAGTCTGAAAGGTACCTGGAGCACATAGTCCAGGTCAATAGTCTTCTCAAGTTCTTTCATATTTTTAAGCATTCTTTCTTCTTCAGTTAAGCTCTCAACTAGAGTGTCCAGCTGCCATTCTTGTAAGTTGGCATACTTTTCTATGTGTGGGTAGTGGCAGTGTTTAATCCCTAGGAGTTTGTACTTAGTTCTCCTAGCAGTGATGAAACCTTGAGGGTCATAAGGGACCCATCGAAAACTGTATGACAATTTATATTTGTCCTTGAGGATCAGGTCTGCAGATTCCCATCCTTCCTTCTTGTTCATGATGAAAGGGCCCAACTCATTTTTGAAGTTAAGGTGTGCCTTTTTCTTGGAGCTGTGGAAATGGGTAAGGTCTGACTGAATCAATTGCCTGTAATACTCCAAGGCAAATAATCTCATAGGAACATACTTGGGTAGCCTGTATGGACAGAGCTCACAGCCATATACTCTGAACACAGTATGGTGTTCGTATAGGTACCAATCACCTATTTTGTACTTCTTAGATAGCTGCAAAGCTTTCTTGATCTCATTAGATATTCTAGGTGGAGGGGACTTCATAAGCATGCAGGAGACTGGGTACACAAACTGGTCAACAAATTCACAGTAGGTATAGGGTGAATTTGTGATTTTATGATAGACTGAGGTCCAGAAGATGACAGATCTCCTCTCTCCTTTATTATCCAGCCTTCTGATGTAGCATGGGAAAGCTTCAGAATGATAAAACATGAACAGGTGGTAGATGTAAGCTGAGTATCTGAAGACCCCCTGTCTGTCCATTTTGCTCAATTGATCATGAATCCTATTGGCTATGAACTTAGCAAAGTTATACTTTCGGGCAGGGGGTTGACGTGGACTGTAAGCAGACAGCAATACGAGCATGGCTTGATCCACATGCTCACTGTTTTGGTAACCTAACACATAGGCTATCATGTCCAGTAGCAGCCTGCCTGAGTCATTGAAATGTTTACGCAGATAAGGGGGTGGCCCTGTAGGCTGGCACTCAGTTCTCATGTAGTTCCTGGTGACCTTTTGCAGCTCCTCACTGGTCATCTTGTCACCAGCTTCCAGCAAATACCTCATGGAGAATGGGATTAGCAACTCCGTTTGATCAAACTGTAACATCTTGTTAATGGACTCAGCATTTATATAAAAAAGGATCCTCCCTGATGGAGTATTGACAGCTTTGTGCTCCAGATCATAGTTTTGAGCACATAAGTGAATGATTTCAGGGAAAACATTCACAGCTGGGAGACAGTAATAGGGCAGGTTTGACTCCCATATTCCATCTGTACCAAGTCCATCCTTATGGTCTTCCCTCAGTGTAGTGAAGGTCTTCAAAAAGTCCCTGTCTCCCTCAAAGTCATCAATGAGACAATCCTTGTCAATAAATGGCAAGGCCTCCAGTTCCTTATTGGTTTGATTTAGTGGAGTAACACTGAGGGAAGAGGATGCAGAGGCTGCCATGATATAATCTGTATGTGTACAGTTTACCTGCTGCTTAAGTCTTTAAAGACTTATCAAACTATTACCTCTGTGTGATGTCCTCTTCTAGTGTAAAATTGTAAGCAAGTTGGTAAATTGCTGCAAATTCTCAGGGATGTGGATTGCCTAAGGGGACGTTGCAGAGACAGTGATAATTCTTTAGGAAGAGTGCAGGTGGCCTGTACTTGGCAAAAGGGAACAATGCCGAGTACCTCGGGGGCAATTTTGCAGTTTTAACCCGCGAACTGATTGCTCCAATGTCAAATTGTGGCTTAGGGATGGGGCAGGTTGCTTGGGTTTGGTTTAGGTGATCAGGTGGAGCTGAATTAAGTGAATTTACCAATCTTCAAGGGTGAATTCTACAGAGAATTGGAATTCATGGACAAAGTGGAAGGAAATGGCAAAATACCTGGAAAATCGACTTGGAAGCTCGCGGGCCGGGTTGTGGAGACTTAGTGCCGTCGAATTCTGAACTTTGAATGGTCGAATTGTCGAAT
Organism: Pinus tabuliformis; assembly: GCA_031772625.1. Taxonomy (NCBI): domain Eukaryota; kingdom Viridiplantae; phylum Streptophyta; class Pinopsida; order Pinales; family Pinaceae; genus Pinus; species Pinus tabuliformis. The sequence goes on along the minus strand of CM062808.1, from coordinate 415,795,921 downwards.
TTGATGGCTGAGTGAGAGGTTTCGTAGCAGCTGTTGGCAACGGCTAGTTTCTCTTTCGCATGAAAATGAGCGAAAACAACTCATTTAGTCGTTTAAATCGTTAAATTTGGCAAAAGTGTGCAATTGGCGCTTTTCCGCCGATAACGTCAGCATGACGTCATGGCGGGGCCCAGATACGGAGGTGACGTGGCGGCTGAGGTGTTTGCCAGGGTGGCAGGACACGGTGGCGGGCGGGTACAGTGGCGGGTCCGCGTGGAGGGCCACGGGACGCTGGGGCGGGTACTGGCGAGGTGACGTCAGGGTGACGTGCAAATGACGTGGGAGGAGAGTGGTATTAGGGGTGGCGGTAAGCGGGTTCCCCGCACCACCTTTGGGCAAAGGCGGTAACGGGGAGGGGGGCTCCGAACAACCCCACCGCCTGCCACGCGTCCCCTGTACGGGATGGCCAAAACCACTTTCCCCGGACGCTAAAGGTCGGCAGGTCGGGGAGTGAAAATGACCGCCCACCTTTAGATCCGGGCGACGGAGATCTGACGGCTGATGGGCCTTCCGACTGGTCGATCATGTTTGGGGGGGGGGTCCCGCCAGCGCAATAAAATATTCAATTCAATGATTGGGCGGAGGACTATAGGAAAGTGGGTTTTTTCGCAGTTTTTGGGTTTTTTGGGCTTTTTCAAGGGTTTATATAGGAAAACGGGGTTTTGTGCGTTTTCAGCAGAGAGACGGTGAGGGTTGAGGGACAGGATTTCTGCTCATAACCAGAGGTCAGAGCACATCCAAGACAAGGTTGACCACAGTCCCAGGTGGACTGAAGTCCCCTTAGACCATTTACTTGGCTATAATGCCAAAAGGAGAATATGTAGATAATGCTAGGATTTATACACCATGGTGTTTAATACTAGTAGGGGAAAAGGTAATATAGGGGATTTACATAGTAGAATTAGAGTTAATATGGATGAGAGGGTGAGTGGAGGGGGAAACCATTTTAGTTTATGTGAAACAAACTTGGTTTTGAGAGTAGATCAAAATGAAAAGATTTTTAGACAAGAAATGTGGCTTCTTAAAGATTAAGAACCACCATGAAACCTTAGTCTTTTCCATGAATCTAAGCTGATGGGGGGATGTTAGAAATGAAATTGGAGGGGAATGAGGGAAATTAGTCATGCTTCCTGCTGTAATCTTTTGCTTTGCTGCCCAGCATCATCATTCTTGCAATGATAGGGATAACCTTTCTGCAACCCCAACTACCTACCCAGCTACTTACCTAGCATTTTTATTTCTTCTTGGAGGGTGCACTTGGACTTGCAGACCCTTACTTGCCTTTTCTTTTCTTTGGCTTTTTCTTTTGCTTTTTCTATCTACTTCTACCCTTATTTCTTCCAAGGTCCCAGATTAAGCTGTTGGGAGCCTTTTCTTCTCTACCTGAACTACTTGTCTGCCAAGATTGAACAGTTTGGACAGACTTCTTTCTCTAGTCTATAGCAGAAAATTGAAAACATGGCATGATCCAGCTTAAACTGTTGGATCATCCATCAAAATTGAAATAAGGTCATCAACATTTGAAACACTTTACACACCTCTTGTTCTCTAGGAAATATGGGATCTTTGTGAACTCAAAGCAGAGCATATTTGGACTTTCCCTTGCCAATCATGAAATATGAAACCTATTGGTATAGGTATCCAACAGTGGCTCCACATGGGGATGGTTTTTCTTTTGAAAGACCAAGAACAGCAGGTCAGATTGCCTTGTTCTTTGACTGCCCATCTCAATCTTGAAATTCGCTGCTTTGATGTGTCAAAACTGTGTGCTTCCTTTTTGAAAGACCTCTGATCCTATTTGCCTTTTGCTGTTTGGTGAATCACTTAGGAAACTGCATTTTTACAATCTAAATAGAAATAATATGTACATCTGCATATATACAAGGGAACCTCATGTTGCAATCATGGGAAATAGTCAAAATAATGCTTCAGCATCCTGCCATTGACAGGACCTTCATCCAAGTCAGTTTCAGTCAGACTTTTGAGGAAGTAAGTGTTGTTACCTTGCACTGCTTGGACAGCAAATGGTCCTCTCCAAAGGGAATCAAATTTCCCATGTTTTCCTTTTTCTTCTCTCCTTGCATCCCATTTAAGGACTTTATCACCAATGCTGAAATCCTCTGCCTTCGTTCTTCTATCAAAGGCCCTTTTTAATTTTTCTTGTAATATCTGCACTCTGCTGAAAACTTGTTCTCTAGTTTGCTGTAAACAGATTATTTGATTGATCCTTCTTTGCATATCATTTGGCTCTGCTTGACTCTCTTGCAGAAGCTTCATAACCGGCACTCCTAGTGATAAAGGAAATTTGGCTTCTAATCCATAGACTAACTCATATGGGCTGGTCCCAATTGATCTTTTTGTTGTTAGTCTATCTGCCCATAAAGCATTGACTAGTTTCTTATGCCAGTTCTTTTTGTTCTCTTCCAGCACCTTCTTTATGATATTTATTAAGCTTTTGTTTGATGATTCAGCGAGGCCATTTCCTTGGGGATAGTATGCAGTAGAATGGCCCAAAGTGATGTGAAATTTATGGCAGAAGTTCACCATTTTTTTGGATTTGAAAGCAGCAGCATTGTCTGTTATTATTTTGTCTGGACAGCCAAATCTAGCCAGTATGTTGTTTTCCAAAAACTGAATGATTACTGAGTCATTTGCTTGTCTGCATGGGGCAGCTTCAATCCATTTGGTGAAGTAGTCTGTGGCTGTTAAAATCCATCTGTGTTGGCCTGAAGATGAAGGACGAATTTCCCCAATAAAATCCAAACCCCATTGTTGGAAAGGTCTCTCTGTTGCAATGGGCCTTAAGGGAAGTGGCAGCAATTGTCTTTTGCCCTCAAAAAGTTGGCATTTGTGGCATGAGGCTGTGAATTTCTTCACATCAGAGAACATGGTGGGCCAGTAATAACCAGCCCTCAGTATCTTGTCCACAGTGGACTTCCAATACAAATGTCCACCACAGTCTCCTGCATGGAAATCTTGCATGACATTATTAGTTTCATCTTCCATTAAACAGTGCAGCAATATACCTTCATGGTTTTTCCAAAGTAAATTTCCATCCATCACACAAAATCTAGATGTTTTCATTTTTAGGAACCTACACTTAGTTCTGGACAGTCCTGGGGGAGCACAGGTTTTGTAACACATAACAGATATCAGAGTACCAAGGAGATTGTTCAAAGGCTACATTGATCTTTGGAGTCGCCAGCTCTGTTTCACCGTCCAGCTGATTGATATCTAGGGCCTGGAAATTTGATTCTGTCATTAATTTGGCCAAGCCTTGCCCTTTTATTAGCTTTGTAGGTTTTATTTCAATGTCAAATTCAAGTATGCTGGCAATCCATTTTCCTCTTCTGCCCTCTAAGTTTTCTTGGGTGAGAATGTCTTTGACAATAGGGCTTGGTACATACGCCACAACATGGGAATAAAGGATGTAAATCCTAAAGTCTTTAATGGCCTTAACCAAAGCATATGCTTGTTTCTCCATACTTTGATATTTTAGATGGGCATCTCTAAGAGCCCTGCTGAAGAAGGCAATAGGCTTCTCATTTCCTTGGTCATCTTTCTGTAATAAAACAGCAGCAATAGTATGCTGGGAGGCAAAAGAGAAGATAATGAACTCTCTGTCAAACTGAGGATTGGTTAACACCGGGGTTTGAGTGAGGGCCAGCTTTATGCCTTCAAAGGCTTGCTTTGCTTCAACTGTCCATTTCACCTTTGAATCTTTCTTTAGCATATTGTTAAGTAATCTGATCAACTCGGCCAGATTTGGGATAAATCTCCTTAAAAAATTGATTTTTCCCAAAAATCCTTGCAATTCTTTTATATTTCTTGGGTGGGGCATTTGTAGGATCGCTTGTATCCTGTCTGGATCAATTCTTATGCCATCTTTAGAGATGATGTGGCCCAATAGTTTACCTTCCTCTAAACCAAACAGGGATTTTTTGGGATTCAGCGAAATTCCATATTTCCTACATGTTAGGAAGATCTGTCTCAAATGTTTCAAATGCTCTTGGTCAGACTTAGAAAAAGGTGTGAGGTCATCCAAATAAATGACAAGGAAATCATGAATTTCCTTTGCGAAGGCAATATCCATTGCTCTTTGAAATGTTGCCCCAGCATTCTTCAACCCAAAAGGCATTTTAACATACTTGAAAGTTCCCCATGGGGTTGTAAATGCCGTTTTGTCTTGATCCTCAGGGTGTACTAGGATTTGATTGAAACCTGAGAAGCCATCAAGTAATGAAATCCTTGAGGCTCCTACCACTCTTTGGAGAATATGATCCATCTTAGGTAAGGGATAGTTGTCTTTGAGGGATACTTGGTTCAGATTCCTTAAGTCCACACACAGCCTAATTTCACCGGTCTTCTTTCTTGTAGGGACTAAATTGGATATCCATTCAGAGAATCTGATTGGTGCTATGATGCCAGCCTTAAACATTTTTTGTACTTCTTGTTCCATTGCTGGGAGAAGCATAGGATTGATTCTCCTCAATTTTTGTTTAAAGGGCTTTTGATCAGGCTTGAGAGGGATGGTATGCTGGATAACAGAGGTGTCATAGGACTTTAGGTCCTCATAACTCCATGCGAAGACATCTTGGAATTCTTTAAAGAGGTCGATGTATTTAGGCTTTTGGTGAGGCGGTAGAGATGCAGATAATTTGATTATTTTGGGTTTGTCAGATGTACCTATGTTGCATTCTTCAATGGCTGCATTCAAGGGCTGCATTTTTGGTTTTCTGGGGATATCATTTGAATCAAAGATGTCTTCTAATGGAGTAAGGCCTGTTGGGAGAAAGTTGTCTTTTAATTCAATGATTTCCTCTTCAACATTAGCTACCTCTTCACCACTGATTTGCTGAATTCGCTGAATGGTTTCCTTGTTGAAGATAGTTGGATTTAGCATTTGCTTTGCTGTTCTAGGTGATATTGGATGATTGGTTTCCTGAAACAGTATTTGTGATTGACTTGCTGTTTCAATGTCAATTTTTAATCCTGCAAATTCGTGTTGCAAGGTCAAGAAATGGTTTATTTGCTTGTCATTCTCAAATACTTGCCAATCCTTAACATTGTTTGGAATGGAGGGTCTGTGTTTCACCTCAGCTGTAAAACAATGATGAGCCTCAAAAGGCAGTTTACAGGTACTTGCAAAGGTGGCCAGACTGTGAGCATGCAGATTCTGGGATCTAGGAATCTTAGTGATTTGAAATTCGGAAAAAAGGTTTAGCTCCTCAGCTACAGCAGACCTATAAGTCCTTAGTCTTTTGTCATTTGTAACAAAGTTTCCCTTTACTTGTTGAATAACTAAATCTGAATCACCCATGACTGAGACTTTCATGGCTTGTAGGGATTTTATTAACTTGAGGCCTAGTAGAAGAGCCTCATATTCAGCCACGTTATTAGTACATCTGAAATTCAATCTGTAGGCTCTGCCTTCTGCATAGCTATTTCCTTTATTGTGTACCCAGACTCCAGCTCCTGCCCCTAATTTGTTGACTGAGCCATCAAATTCTAGGAACCACAGTATGTCTTGCTGAAAAGGAGGTTTAACAATCTGTTCATGGGATGGCAATGTAAGCAGGAGTTGGGGTTTCTTTTCCAGCTTGTTTTCTAGGAGAGTTTCATCACTTGTTTGACAATCTTTGACAACTAGAGGAGGGATGATGTCTATTGTTGAACTGATTGATGTTTTGTGGGTGCTACTTGCTTGATTAATGTTTTGTTCTTGCAAGAATTTGTTAGTCCCAATATCATTGTTTGAGAGGCTTGCGCTGTCATTGAAGAGAATGAAGGAGTCTATGTCTGAATGGACAGCATATATTGGAAAGTTTTGAGGCTTTTCTTCACTGCTGACCATGTACTTCATGAGTGTCTCCCTGTAAAGTATTTTTGGTTGCCCAAAGACAGAGATGGTGGCATATGACATATCTAATTGCAGGGAGCCTTGGAGTTTGGCCCCCCATGATCTTGATAACAGCATCCCATACTTGGGTGGGATGTCAGCGACTACCACATCCATTAGGATTGTCTTGTTTGGGTATTGAACTAAAGACACACATAAATCTTTTATGAGCCCTAAACATTTGACTTGGCTAGAATCAAAGGAAAACAGGTCTTTGTATGGTCTTGTTATATCCAAGTTCAATCTTTCCATGACTGCTTTTGGCATAAGGTTGTGAGAGGCGCCTGAGTCGAACATTGCATTATGCAGTATTTTATCATGAACATGCAAGCTGACATAAAAAGGTAATATCCCTGTGACTACTGTTTTTCCATCTACCTCTGGGCCAAACAGTAATTCCGGAGTGTCATCTAGCACATTTACATCATCTTTGCTATTAGTGAGTTGAAGGGATTTCTTGATCTGTTGCTTGTATATGTCATGCTTGGCTAGCTCTGAGAGGGGAATTGCTATTTTTAGCTTACCAATCTCTGTGCCTAGGTCAAAAGGTTTGTCAGCTTGGACTTTGGAGTCACGGATAGCAGTCCTTTCTTTGTTCATTAAATCTTCTTGTTGGATTTCATCTTGACTTCGAGACCTGCCCTTTACACCCATGTTTTGAGGGGTAATATTTAAATCAGGGTGAGAGGACGAAGTTGCCATGGGCTGTTGTAGTGGTGACAGTAGTTCAGTAACCTCTTCAACCACTGCTTCTTTTGTAGGCAAGTTTGTTTTGTCATTAGGTTCTGTGACTGTGGTTTCTTTAGACTGCTGTTTATCTTTTATCTTTTCAGGTTGATTTACATTTACAGTCCTACTCCTTAGTTTGTACTGTTTATGGACTTCATAGACAGCAGTATCATATCCTTGTTTAAAATCAAAAGATTCTCCTGACTTGGTTTGGAATGTTTTGACTTCATCCTCCTCATGGTCCTCTTGTGTTAAGAAAACATGGCTTTTACCATCCAGACCCATTAAGTTAATCTCCGGATCTTCGTTAAGTTCATTAGATGTGGAAGTTTCTGCATAATTTTCTTGAAAAGGGGGTCTAATGTCTTGGTCAGCACTTGTCTTTCCTATGTTTGGGTTCTGAGTTCTCCTAAAATTCGGATTTCTAGGAGGGTTGCTTTGTGATGCTTCCCATGATGACTTTCTCTCAACTGATTCCACTCTTTCACCCAATCTCTTCATGCTATTTAGTATTGCATCTAACTTCTGATCAAAGCCCGAGGGTTCTTCTTTGAAGGTAGTCCTTTTCTCCAACTTTGCCCTGTTTCTTTTGGCAATTAGGTTAGCCTCTACTGTGACAACAACTCTTTGAGCTTCTGCAAGGGTTGGAGGATCTCTTTCTTTCAACTGATAGGCCATATCAGGGTCAAAACCGTCAGGGAATTTATATAGGGCTAAATCAAGAGGGGGCCTTAAGTTCTGTGGAATAGCATTATATACATTGTTAAACCTAGCACAATATTCCAAAACTGTCTCCTGAGGACCTCTCTTAATAGTGTCATATTCACCAAGTACGTGGAGAGGATCTTTCTTCTTCTCCCATCTCTCAGTAAAAGCTTCGTAAAGCTGATCAGGTGTTGTAATGGAGTTTGCATTGAGGGATCTGAACCAAGTTCTAACATCCCCAGTTAAACTTTGAACAAAAATTCTCATTCTGACAGTGTCATCATCTATTTCATAAGTCTCAAAGTGGTCTTGCATCTTCTTGGCATGCTGTATAGCTGTTAGAGAGCCATTTGAGTCGAAATATGAGATTTTACTTTGATAATCTTGAGGTAAAGCTGCAGCATTAGCTGGTATCTGCAGAGGTGCATACCTGTTGGCCATGTTTATGGGATTTATAGGGTTGACAGGAATAAATGGGACAACAGGGATTACTGGTGTAACAGGGTTAATGGGATGGGTAACTAATGGGAGAGTGGTTGAAAGAGTATGTGCAGTGGGTGAAGATGTGAGAGGAGGACTTTGAGGTGTTGATGATGAACTAGGGGAACTAGGGGTGGACCGGAAAAGAACTTTGCAGGGAGTGGGAATGAGGATAGGTTGATCTGAACTTATATCTGAATCAGCAGGCTTCTCCTGCTTTTGCTGTCTCCTAATGTTTTTTGGAATGGTATTTGGATTATCAACAATGATGGGTGGATTAGGGTCAGGATTAGCCCTAGTATGTCGAGGATTTTTCTTAGGAGCCAGTTTCTAACTGTTTTTACAGGACTTTTTATAGGAAGTTTTTATATATGCAAGGACTGGATGAAGATTTTAAAATGGCTATATATGTTTCAAAGCTAGGATGAAGATTCCCTAACTAGCTCTTCCCTAAAGCTGTCCCTGTATTACAGAAACAGTTCTAAGGCCTCTTGGCTGGTTTCAGGCTTGCTGGTAGCTTTGGAAGATAGATAGTAATTGAAAAACTTTAAGAACTCCCCAGTGGAGTCGCCAATTATGTTAACACCCAGGTTGTTCCCTATGACTCCCAAGGGAATACGGCCGGGGTAACCACTAACCAATCTTTGGATCACTGTTTCTAGCCAAACTGTGATCAGAGAGGGCTCTCTCTTTATGATTTGTCTCTGTTATGATGGTGTTTTAGGCTAGCTATTAAGTTTAATCTTGTTTCAATTGTTTGGTTGGGAAAGTTTCAGTCAAACGCGTGTGCTCTTCCCAGCATATTATATAACATTGGGCAATGGAGTCAGTGGTCCTTTGGTTTGGTGTGCTATGTTGATACATTAATGAAAGCTGCAGAGCAAGGTGATTGTCCGGGGAACAAAGCTTTGAAATTGAGTTTGAGTGTAATTTTTCAGGATAAGAAAGGCAATTAAGGATCTTTCTATAAACTGGTATGAAAGGAGAAACAATTGTTACCTGGAAGCATTTAAGAATTTCTAGATAACATTCACAGCATGGAATTAAATGTAACATGAGCATTTAAGAATTCATGTCTATTTTAATCCTGAAGAAAACATTTACAGCAACATAAGATTGAGCACAGGGTGTTAAGAAACATGTCCTGAACTATTCTTTTTCTTTATTGCTAGATATGACGAAAATATGAAAACGAAATAACGTAGGGAAACGAAACAGAGTTTAAAGAAGACATATCATTCCACCAGACAATGCAAGGTTTCTGCAACAGCTCTTAGATTATCAACAAGACACCAGAGTTCCAGGAAATCACTGAGCTGAAATTGCTCTTTGTATTAAACTTTTCTGAAAATACAGAGTATACATGCCTCAGAGTAAAATTTTCCAACCCCTTATGCGTTACTAAGGGGGGTATATATACAAATTTACATTTGGAAAATATCTGAATGAAGAGTAAATGCTCCATAAATGTCCTACCAACTGCTGGAGTGCAGCAGCTGAAAGAGTAAATGTTGTAATAACTTTTAGTCCCTTAGCTGTCAAAAATGGTCAGAGACTGTTGACTTGGTGGCAATTGGAGTCGGTTGGAGACGTGCTGTTCAAAATGTGGCTAGCTGTCATCGTTAGTGATGAATCACTTTTTGGATGCTTTTCAAACATTAACCCTTTTACACTTGTCTTCTGGTAACCTGAGCTGGCAGTGGCCGAATGTCTTGAAACTACCGTGGCAGAATTTGGAGCATGGCCTGCCACCAGTCCTCCTTAGGCATTTGATGCCTCCGAATTTTAATTAGAGTCTCATCAAGCTCTGTATATCTGAAAAAACTAGGAGGAGTTTCAAATAAATGATTTACCTCATTTTCAATAAAAAATGAGCCTTCGAGCTTAGTGTACAAGCTCTGTCCTGTTGGAGGAACTGTTTCCTCAGGAGTACTGCTGGATGCAGTGATTTGATTTTCAATGTAAGTGGCCATCCTGTTTGTAAATTGATCTCTGCTGATCAATTTTCCTGTGCTGCTCAACAGGCTAGGCAGTCCTCTTGCTTGTAGCATTCCCATTCTGAGTTTATAATCTTCAACTTCAGTCTGTATCTCATAACTTTTTCTTTCTGCCGTCTGTACATAACCTCTGAGAGTTAGCACCTTTTTAGCCATGAGGATGGCCTCTGTTCTGTTGGTGATTCCAACGGCCGCCAGCTCCTCTTTGTCTTGCCTGTTCAAAAATTCTATCAATTGGCTAGCTTGCTCAGGTCTGTTTCCTAACACTGTCTTGGCCCTCTGGACATCTGTCTGGGCTTGTACAATTAAATCCATATGCTCATGGATTGTTTTAATGGATTTCCACTGTTTGATAATGGCTTGGGTAATTTTATTCCACAAGATTCTTTTGATTTCTACCATAGTATTTTCCAGATTGAGCTCCTTCTCCAGGGCCTTTATTTTATCTTTTTGAGCCTTAATCTGTCTGCCCTGTTCTGCTACCGTTATCTTTGATTGATCATATTTGGCATCTATCTCTGCCAGTTTTTCTTTTGCTTTCTTTATTTCATCCGCCTGTAGCTCCATTGCCTTGACAGCTTTGGTCAATTCTTCTACACTGGGGTGGGCATCTGGAGCTGCTGTTGTACCTACTGCTTCTGTTGTGGGGGCCACTGCTGCCCCAGAAGTTGTTGCTGTTGTGGAATCTGTTGGAGGAGCTTGGAGTGTAGATTCTCCCTGTTTGTCTTGTAATGCTCCTTCCAGCTCTTTCTCTAGTTCTTGGATCCTTTGATCTTGCTGTAATAAGAGGTCAAGTTGTTCATTAACTTGCTTTTCTTTTTGCAATTCAGCTGTCTGAGGGTGTTCTATAGGTGACAGCCTCAACCTCTTCTTCATGGCATTTAGGTCATCATCCTTTTTCTTCATGAGGGCTTTTACCCCGGTTGGATCACTAGGGTCATGCCCTAGATCAACAATAATCTCCTCAAGAGATTTTATCCTATTGTCCTTGGCCTTAGAGGACATCCTCTCAAAATCTAGTTGAGTGTTTGTGTTCTTCAAAGATTCTTTCAGCTCATGAGCTAATGTGGCCTTTTCTACCAAAGTGGCATAGACCATCTCCCCAGTCTGCTTGTGGAGTTCAATTTGGTCCATAGGATGTATGTCTTTGGCCAGGACCTCCACCCTTGTTTTGATGAAATCTGCAGTTGTCATTGGCTGCGGCCCCTTGGGTTTGAAATGGCTGAGTATTATTTTTTCTTCTTTGAAGTCGTAAACCGACATCAACCTTTCCTGCTGGGCTGGAGTGGCATCTATAAACTGTTTGTAAACCTCAGCCCTCAATAACTCATTTGCTGCCTTGATTTGTTTGAAGGAAGCCTTAGCACCTTTAAGCTTCTGGCTTTGCTGAGAAGAGGATGACACCTCCAAACCAAGCTGTAAATTCTGCTCCTGCTGAAAGGAGCTTGTCCCTGTATGTTGGCTGCCCTCCCTGTCCTTTGCTGTGTTGTTCAAGACATCTTCAGTAATGTCTTCCACCTCTGGGGAATCTGCCCTTTGCCTTTTGGCTTCTGGCTGGTGGGAGGATCCACTGAGGGGAGTGGACTCTTCTCTTTGCCTTTTAGTACCCCTCTCTTCATGTGCTGGGGTCTGCAAAACTGAGGTAGTTAATGGCTCAGTTTGAGGTGGCGGTGTTTGCATTAGGGGGGTTTCTGGCAGCCCAGTTTGTGGCAGAACAGTTTGTCCTTGTTGCTGCTCTGTTTGTTGTTCTGTTTGCTGATCTTTTTGCTGTGACTGTTGCTCTGACTGTTCCTTTTTTGCTTCATCCTCTGCATCCATTTTTCCTTTTCCTTTATCTAAGCCTGGTGCTGCTGTAGAGAGTGTCTGTGGCGCTGTCCTGGTAACTGAGGTCCCTTCTCCCACTGATTGAGGCAGTCTGAAAGGTACCTGGAGCACATAGTCCAGGTCAATAGTCTTCTCAAGTTCTTTCATATTTTTAAGCATTCTTTCTTCTTCAGTTAAGCTCTCAACTAGAGTGTCCAGCTGCCATTCTTGTAAGTTGGCATACTTTTCTATGTGTGGGTAGTGGCAGTGTTTAATCCCTAGGAGTCTGTACTTAGTTCTCCTAGCAGTGATGAAACCTTGAGGGTCATAAGGGACCCATCGAAAACTGTATGACAATTTATATTTGTCCTTAAGGATCAGGTCTGCAGATTCCCATCCTTCCTTCTTGTTCATGATGAAAGGACCCAACTCATTTTTGAAGTTAAGGTGTGCATTTTTCTTGGAGCTGTGGAAATGGGTAAGGTCTGACTGAATCAATTGCCTGTAATACTCCAAGGCAAATAATCTCATAGGAACATACTTGGGTAGCCTGTATGGACAGAGCTCACAGCCATATACTCTGAACACAGTATGGTGTTCATATAGGTACCAATCACCTATTTTGTACTTCTTAGATAGCTGCAAAGCTTTCTTGATCTCATTAGATATTCTAGGTGGAGGGGACTTCATAAGCATGCAGGAGACTGGGTACACAAACTGGTCAACAAATTCACAGTAGGTATAGGGTGAATTTGTGATTTTATGATAGACTGAGGTCCAGAAGATGACAGATCTCCTCTCTCCTTTATTATCCAGCCTTCTGATGTAGCATGGGAAAGCTTCAGAATGATAAAACATGAACAGGTGGTAGATGTAAGCTGAGTATCTGAAGACCCCCTGTCTGTCCATTTTGCTCAATTGATCATGAATCCTATTGGCTATGAACTTAGCAAAGTTATACTTTCGGGCAGGGGGTTGACGTGGACTGTAAGCAGACAGCAATACGAGCATGGCTTGATCCACATGCTCACTGTTTTGGTAACCTAACACATAGGCTATCATGTCCAGTAGCAGCCTGCCTGAGTCATTGAAATGTTTACGCAGATAAGGGGGTGGCCCTGTAGGCTGGCACTCAGTTCTCATGTAGTTCCTGGTGACCTTTTGCAGCTCCTCACTGGTCATCTTGTCACCAGCTTCCAGCAAATACCTCATGGAGAATGGGATTAGCAACTCCGTTTGATCAAACTGTAACATCTTGTTAATGGACTCAGCATTTATATAAAAAAGGATCCTCCCTGATGGAGTATTGACAGCTCTGTGCTCCAGATCATAGTTTTGAGCACATAAGTGAATGATTTCAGGGAAAACATTCACAGCTGGGAGACAGTAATAGGGCAGGTTTGACTCCCATATTCCATCTGTACCAAGTCCATCCTTATGGTCTTCCCTCAGTGTAGTGAAGGTCTTCAAAAAGTCCCTGTCTCCCTCAAAGTCATCAATGAGACAATCCTTGTCAATAAATGGCAAGGCCTCCAGTTCCTTATTGGTTTGATTTAGTGGAGTAACACTGAGGGAAGAGGATGCAGAGGCTGCCATGATATAATCTGTATGTGTACAGTTTACCTGCTGCTTAAGTCTTTAAAGACTTATCAAACTATTACCTCTGTGTGATGTCCTCTTCTAGTGTAAAATTGTAAGCAAGTTGGTAAATTGCTGCAAATTCTCAGGGATGTGGATTGCCTAAGGGGACGTTGCAGAGACAGTGATAATTCTTTAGGAAGAGTGCAGGTGGCCTGTACTTGGCAAAAGGGAACAATGCCGAGTACCTCGGGGGCAATTTTGCAGTTTTAACCCGCGAACTGATTGCTCCAATGTCAAATTGTGGCTTAGGGATGGGGCAGGTTGCTTGGGTTTGGTTTAGGTGATCAGGTGGAGCTGAATTAAGTGAATTTACCAATCTTCAAGGGTGAATTCTACAGAGAATTGGAATTCATGGACAAAGTGGAAGGAAATGGCAAAATACCTGGAAAATCGACTTGGAAGCTCGCGGGCCGGGTTGTGGAGACTTAGTGCCGTCGAATTCTGAACTTTGAATGGTCGAATTGTCGAATTTGATGGCTGAGTGAGAGGTTTCGCAGCAGCTGTTGGCAACGGCTAGTTTCTCTTTCGCATGAAAATGAGCGAAAACAACTCATTTAGTCGTTTAAATCGTTAAATTTGGCAAAAGTGTGCAATTGGCGCTTTTCCGCCGATGACGTCAGCATGACGTCATGGCGGGGCCCAGATACGGAGGTGACGTGGCGGCTGAGGTGTTTGCCAGGGTGGCAGGACACGGTGGCGGGCGGGTACAGTGGCGGGTCCGCGTGGAGGGCCACGGGACGCTGGGGCGGGTACTGGCGAGGTGACGTCAGGGTGACGTGCAAATGACGTGGGAGGAGAGTGGTATTAGGGGTGGCGGTAAGCGGGTTCCCCGCACCACCTTTGGGCAAAGGCGGTAATGGGGAGGGGGGCTCCGAACAACCCCACCGCCTGCCACGCGTCCCCTGTACGGGATGGCCAAAACCACTTTCCCCGGACGCTAAAGGTCGGCAGGTCGGGGAGTGAAAATGACCGCCCACCTTTAGATCCGGGCGACGGAGATCTGACGGCTGGCGGGCCTTCCGACTGGTCGATCATGTTTGCGGGGGGGGGGGTCCCGCCAGCGCAATAAAATATTCAATTCAATGATTGGGCGGAGGACTATAGGAAAGTGGGTTTTTTCACAGTTTTTGGGTTTTTTGGGCTTTTTCAAGGGTTTATATAGGAAAACGGGGTTTTGTGCGTTTTCAGCAGAGAGACGGTGAGGGTTGAGGGACAGGATTTCTGCTCATAACCAGAGGTCAGAGCACATCCAAGACAAGGTTGACCACAGTCCCAGGTGGACTGAAGTCCCCTTAGACCATTTACTTGGCTATAATGCCAAAAGGAGAATATGTAGATAATGCTGGGATTTATACACCATGGTGTTTAATACTAGTAGGGGAAAAGGTAATATAGGGGATTTACATAGTAGAATTAGAGTTAATATGGATGAGAGGGTGAGTGGAGGGGGAAACCATTTTAGTTTATGTGAAACAAACTTGGTTTTGAGAGTAGATCAAAATGAAAAGATTTTTAGACAAGAAATGTGGCTTCTTAAAGATTAAGAACCACCATGAAACCTTAGTCTTTTCCATGAATCTAAGCTGATGGGGGGATGTTAGAAATGAAATTGGAGGGGAATGAGGGAAATTAGTCATGCTTCCTGCTGTAATCTTTTGCTTTGCTGCCCAGCATCATCATTCTTGCAATGATAGGGATAACCTTTCTGCAACCCCAACTACCTACCCAGCTACTTACCTAGCATTTTTATTTCTTCTTGGAGGGTGCACTTGGACTTGCAGACCCTTACTTGCCTTTTCTTTTCTTTGGCTTTTTCTTTTGCTTTTTCTATCTACTTCTACCCTTATTTCTTCCAAGGTCCCAGATTAAGCTGTTGGGAGCCTTTTCTTCTCTACCTGAACTACTTGTCTGCCAAGATTGAACAGTTTGGACAGACTTCTTTCTCTAGTCTATAGCAGAAAATTGAAAACATGGCATGATCCAGCTTAAACTGTTGGATCATCCATCAAAATTGAAATAAGGTCATCAACATTTGAAACACTTTACACACCTCTTGTTCTCTAGGAAATATGGGATCTTTGTGAACTCAAAGCAGAGCATATTTGGACTTTCCCTTGCCAATCATGAAATATGAAACCTATTGGTATAGGTATCCAACAACATCCGCATGTGAACGAAACAAACGCGGTGGCAGTTGCATTTTACATGCCGGCGGTCAGTGTTTTGGCCCACGGTTATGGGCGCATAGTCATATGTATGGGGGTTGGCCCCCGTGGGCTCCGCCCTTAACCAAATTCAAACTTTAATACAAGTTTATTCCGCAATTTACATAAGTCATTTTCTCACGGCTAAACGGTAAAGCGTAGGAGTGTTATACGTCAGGTCACGTGTTCAAACCTCTCCGTTGCCAGAATTTTAACGCATGCTCAAACAACTGAGCTGACATCATGATGATGTCACCCAAGCCACGTGGCGGCCTCTGGGCCTGCCATGTGGCAGCCTGCCATTCACTGCCCAAAACAAAATATTGTGTTTTAATTTTTTTTTGGAACAAATTCAAAATTTCAGTGTTATTGGGCAATTCTTCTTTTTGGCATAACTTCCTCATATGGAGACCGTTTTTCAAAATGTTCATGGCACTGGAATCAGGAGGACGAGATCTATTCGATCGTTCAGGTTTGACACACTTTTGAACACTTTGAAATTTGAGCTATCACTGAAGTCATGGATCAATATCTTATCATCGCAAGAAGGCTGACAATGAGGGGAAGAGGGACTGTGCAACCTAGCATGAGGAGCACTTGCAAGTTCAGGAGAGAAGGAGAAATCATGCACCATATTAGTTGATGGGGAATTAGACCCCTGAAGTTCCATGCCCAAAGGATGGGAAATTTAGCGATACACCAACTTTGCATGGTGGAGGTTATATTCTAGATCTGACACATTACCCTCGAGCAGTACATTAAAGTCTTCTTGATTTCCATATTATTGTCCTAGTACATTAGAGAAGGCCCAAAGGTGGTTTCCTGAGGTTCAAAACTCACAAGCTACAACATCAGCCACCATGTGTTTGATGCAATGGGGAATTATGCTATTGAAGTGCTCATCTCCGCGTCCACACCAGGGAGGGTGAGGAAATCAACCTCACCCACACCCTCCTTTGTTGGGCCTTCCTCGCTCTTGTACCATGGTCGTAAAGTAGAAAAATGTAAGGGTTTGAGAAAGGGCCGAGAGACCACCTTCTCTCGAGAACCAGAATTGGATTATAGGGTATGAGCTTTCATCAATTTAATGGCAGATGTTGCGGAGGCCAAGTAGAGAGGGAAAGTGCTTAATGCTATTATAAATGCCCAAGAGGGGTGGAATTGACACCACCCCCTCACTCCTTTTTCGAGGTGCTTGAGAAGTTGGCTTGGTGCACCGTCGAAATCCCTTTCCAGGCTAGATGTACTGCCATCTTTAACTGCGTGGGGGTTTGGATCATTCGGACTGCCACCCGGATCCGGGTATTGGGATTGGAACTTACACTTCTCTAATTATCCAAATTTGTAGAGTATTCTTTTCACCACCATGTGTGGCAGTTATCTACTAGTGTTTCATATTTTACTATTTCATTGGATTGTATTAATCTAAATTCCTCTATATATTCTAATGTTCATATTGGTATTAAATTTGACAATTTTTACTTCACCTTTATTTGTTTATATATATATATCTATATATATATATATATATATATATATATATATATATATATATATATATATAGATATATATATATATATATATAGATATATATATGACTGCGCTACGTTTATCAAAGAAAAAAATATAAAAATTGAAAGTCATTAAAACAATAAACTCATTAAAAATTTATGTTATTTGTGAAAATTAAAATTAAATAGATAGAACACAATCATCCAAACTAAATCAAATTGACATATTAAATTTACCATCAAAGTAATACTATTATTAAATTTTATCATAAATTGAATGAAAAGGTAAAAGTTTTATGGCTTTTCCCTTATTTAAAAGGTAAAGATTAGTTCCAACGTTTAGAATCTATTTTACACGTGACTTGTCTATCATGGAGAGTGAGTAATCAACAGTTGCTGCACATATAGTTAGAGTGGAGGTAAAACTTGTATGGCTTTTCTCTTATTTAAAAGGTATAGGTTAGTTACAACGTTTAGAATTAATTTTACATTTCACTTGTCTATCATTGAGAGTGAGTAATCAATAGTTGCTGGCACCCTAGTTGTATTCAGAATCTGCTTAATAGTAAAACCATCTAAATGTTGCATCGGTTTTCTCGCATTGGGTTTTTCCAACGACGATTGTCCAAAAATAATGGTGTCCCTTGTGTTGTCTCATTTTATTTTAGTTATTGATCTATATGTTTATGAAAGTTGCAATTGTGTTTATTTCAATGTTTATATTATAAATACCTTGTTAATGTAAATAAAAAGTAGGAGATAATAAATGATATATTTCAGTAGGGGTTTTTGATGTGTTAGATTCAGGAATTTTCACATGGTATCAAAGGGATTGCAAATCAAGGAAGATTGAAGACACCATTAGGAGAAACCTAAGGATTTACAGAAATGAAGAAGCTATCTCGAGAGATAGCATTGTTCTAGAGTTGAAGAGGCAAGAAGAGGAGTGACGCAATGCTAAGAGGGTGACACAGAGGCTCACGCAGAGCCTTCATCAGCATTCTGAGCCAGGAGGAGAGCCAGCTCATAGGTAGAGGAGGGGCAGATCAGGCCTACACAGTGCCCAGTCATCTTTCTTAGTGAGGAAGGATTGATGCTGAGGCCAGGAGGAGCTGATCCAGATCTCATTGTGATTGCGCAAAACCAGAAGGGCTCATATTCTTCAGTTGTCAGGGCTAAGGGAGTTGTGCAGATTGTGATTTTACAAGCTGGTGGGATGTTGTTTCTGTCTCAGTAGAAGAATGTCTAAGGAGACAGAGCCAAGGAAGAGGGAAGCACTACCTCGACGAATTTCTAGCCAAGAAATCCAGATTCGAGTTGTAGCAGTAAAGGGGGATTGGAGAGGAGTGATTCAATAGTTGGATGATTTCCAGGAGTGAAGTCTAGATTCAGAGGGAGTCTAGAAGAGGAGCAGAGATGGCAGTAAATGGATTGAGGGATTAGGACAGATTGGACGGGGCTTCCAATTTTTTCATCTGGAAGGCTAGGATCCTGGAAATCTTGGATAAACATCGCATCAAGGACTATGCCTTGAAAACCGTTGTTGTCCCAGTTCACTCGAATGCTAATGAGAAGTATGAGGAGGCCATGGCGAAGGAGAAATTCATGATTCTAGATGGGTCAAGGATCATGTAATACCACATATTGTTGAGAAGTCAATAGCAAGGGAGATAAGGGAGACTTGACCACCTTATACCAGGGATTTTCCGCGTAGAGAAAGATGTTATTGGAGAATCAACTGAGGTCATATCATATGCATAAAGGAGAGGAGATAGATCACTTCCTCCTTAGGTTGTAAGGAATTAGCAACCAAATTACTTCCATGAGGTCTACACCTGATCCAAAATTTATGGTCAAAACTGCTCTAAATGCAGTCTCTAAGGACTAGGAGACGTTTGTCCAAAGCATTTTGGGCAGAGAGACTCTCCCCAATTGGGAAGAGATGTGGGTAGCTCTTCGATAGGAAGAGATTAGGAGGTTTCCCAAGGCGGGGAGTAGTGGTAAGGGAGTTCGAATCAAGAAATAGGAGGAGGAGGATGCAGATCATGCATATACGAGACAACAAGGGAAGAGTAAGAAGAAAGACATCTCCAAGGACAAGTGCTTCAACTGTGGGGAGTTAGGACATTATGCATCTCAGTGCCCTTTGAAGAAAGGGAAGGGAGAAGCTTCCAACTCAAAGGAAGCTCTAGCTAAGGTAGAGAAGGATGTTGAGATTGATGACGATTGTGCCATGAGTGCTCATGCACCTCTAGACAAGACGTCGAGTGACATTGAGTTGTAGTCAAGAGGACTACATGTAGGAGCAAGATCCTTGAGGTGCCCAAACTATTGGATCAAATCCGAATACGGGAGCCCTTAATGATAATAGCGTGATGTTAGGTGTCGGGTGGAGAAAAGTGTGGTGGAGCGACAAGGAAGTGCTAGAGTGCAGAAGTTTGTAGTAGCACAGCAGAGGTTATAGCAGTGCGAGAGACAAAAAGGTGTTTGCATCAGCGCAATGGGAGCACATGATAGCAGAAGAGGTAGCTTCAACATCACAAGGCTTCCAAATTGATCGGGATGTCAGTATTTGGGGGAAGTTAGTTACCTACTTCTTAGTAACTGAGTTGTAGCACAATAGTTAGCAGTGACAGTGCTATGGGCAACATGATACAGCATGTTGAGAGAGAGTTGTAGTATAGATATAGTAGTGGCAATGTCATGGGCAGCAATATAGGAAGTAGCAGTGCAAAGGGTTTGAGGTAGCACGCCAGGCATCAACACAGGTACTAATGTGGAGGATTAGTGTGATGTTTCTATGGTGAAGCATCACTAGAGCACATTACTTGCTAAGAGGGGGTGTTTATTTTTGGCAACATTAGTTGTGCTCTAGCAATGAAAATTTCTAGAGAGGCTAAGGAGCATGAGATCTCCAAGACCCTGAAATCGTTTGTTGAAATTCCACCAGGATGGAGAGATATTAAAATAATTAATATTTTTAATGAGACCCTAAGTCTAAACTTAGGAAAATTAAAATATTAATATGTATTAATATAATATGGATGAGAAAATTCTAAATAATGAGGATCAACCCAGATCTAATCTTAGTCATTGATTAGGGACTTAATCTCAGTCGTTGAAGCATCAATGTGAAAAGTATAAGAGGAGGATTGAGGGTCAGTGGAAGATACAACAAGACACCAAGAGAGATGAGTCAGTTCAATTTTTTGGGGCGAGGTTTGCTGAGGAAATCGAACAAGTGATCAGTTGCAGTGAGGGGAAGCTTGGCAGTAGGTCAAGGAATACATATCAGAGAGGCAATAAAGTGTTGGAAGAGGCAGTGCAAAGCCTAGGAAGTTTGACGTAGAGGCAGCAAGGGTTGACGCAGAGGCTAAGGGGGCCAGTGCAGAGGATGCAAAGGGCCAAAGGAGCTGACACAGAGGTCGTAGAGGCTGATATAGTTGATGCAAAGAGTTTCAGAGGCCGTGCTGAGGCGATCCAGTGGAATAGACTGAGAGTTGATTGGCTGACGCAGAGCCAGAGAGGGTGATGAAGTCCCTAAGAGGGTGACATATTTCCAGAGAGTGCATGGAGAAGCTTTCGCTGTCCAGCACAAGGAACAACCAGAGTTGTTGTGGGATCATTCATCTGGTTGCTGAACAACCAAAATATATGTCTCCAGATAGACGTATTGCTGCCAATGATATTCTTTGAAGGGTGAGCCATTTATGGCACCCTAGTTGTATTTAGAATCTAAACAATAAAACCCTCTATATGTTGCACCGATTTTCCTGCATTGGGTTTTTCCGGGGACAATTGTCCAAAAATATCGATGTCCCTTGTGTTGTCTCAGTTTATTTTAGTTGTTGATCTGTATTTCTTTGAAGGCTGTAATTTTTTATTTATTTCGATATTTATATTATTAAATAACTTGTTAATGTAAATAACAAGTAGGAGATAATAAACTAGATATTGCAGTAGGGGTTTCTGATGTGTTAGATTCAGGAATTTTCACAAGAATCTCCATGATAAAGTGAGGGTAAATATCCATGGTTAAGAATCTTGTTATTTATTTATTTAAATGTAGATATGTTTAACTCGTATATTAATTCTTTTTATAATTAATAATAATAATAATTTTCAATAAAATTATAATATAGTTATTTTTTATGAACTTTTTTAATCTTCCCAATTTGAAATGTATCATGAGGTAAATGTTTCAATGACTATAATGTGTATAGCAGCCATTTAATATATATGGTTACATTAGTAGTACATGTCTTTTATGTCCAATGCAAAAATCACAAGTTTGGGTATAGATGTGAGAAAATCATAGAAAACTAAACCTACTATTATAAAGAAAATTTTGAAGCAAGTTGAAAAATTCAAAGGCAATACTAAAGAAAGGAAAATGATTTCATTAAATTAAGTACAAATGTCAGAAATTCAAGGAAAATCAACTATTATTTCAATGAAAATTATGAAGTGACTTGAAATTTTCAAAGGTAATTTCATTGGTTTGTCAAGCCAAAGATCATTGTAGCCTCAACCATTCCTTAGTTTGTTCATTCTTCAAGCATTTATTTCTTCATGGGGTCCTTTTGTTCTCACATCTTACAACTTCCATGTCCAACACTTCATGAATGATAATTTCTTCCCCTTCTCTTAGTTTAAGAACAAATCTTCTTTATGCAACATGATCTTATCCTCTACTAACACAATATTTTCTTCCTCAATTTTGTTTTCTTCTTCCCATTTCATAGGCTCTTCTTACTTTAATACCATTTGATGCAAGAGTTAGCACACCCCTACAATATCAAAGTCTCATAATTGACCACCCCATCTATATACTCATCATGAATCGCATGATTACACAAAAACCAAACATTTATGATCTATGAAATTTAGTGACATTAATAAACAATCCAAAAATAATAAATAGACCATCTACTATCCATGGATGGGGTGACTAAGGTGGAAACATCGAAGGGTGGGAGTGTGTTTCCAGTGCCCCACCAACTCATGAGTCGACCAGACATGGAAACGCTCCCACCCCGCAAGAGAACATTCAAGTATGTATAACACACCAAATATTGCTACATGGAAACCCATGTAAACATGCACATTAAGAGATATACCAAGGTATATAATGGGTCACAGTATTGCACCCCCACATTGACCAACTTACTGCAATCCAATCAAGCTATCCTATTAGGTCCCTATAATACTAGTGATTCGCCCATTACTATTGTAATTGTAGCCCTTCTTGTTATTGTTGTGCCCCTATTGTACCCATATTGTTATTATTGTGCCCCATAGAAGCCCACTATTGTTATTGTTGTGCCTTATATTATTATTGGTATGTCGGCTTTGATTATATTGTGACCCCTTAGACTCCTTTATATAGAAAGGAGGTTATGTCATTTGTATCATCCAAGAATTGTTCATTTGTGTGATTTAAAGGAGGTTTCCCCCTTGAAGAGGCTGATTTTGAAGTTGTTTCTCTATCTTTTCTTCTATTTTGTGAGCTGGTTGCATAACATTTGGTATCAGATCTTTGGATTCTAGGGTTTCGCTACTCCAAACAGGTCATCGTGGAATTTTCGATATAATTTTTTTTATACGATGTTTCATAAGATGAAATTAAAATTCATTTGAGCCAAAATCTCGATGAACCTTGGATCCAAATTTTAGATCTTGTCTCGCTATATTTTATGATATAGGATCCAAGGAAGTTAGGGGTTTTCTAGGCTCCCGAATTATATCTCAAATAGGTGACCTGGGGAAATCATCATAACTTTCTCTTTGAGCATCACATTGAAATTTCGTAAAAGGTTACAGAAAGACGACGACCTATAGTTTTTTGTGTATTGGTATTAGGTCCTAAAGTCAAAACAATGACACGTGGCACTTCATACAAGTTTGCTCTACTAAGTTAGTTTATAATCAGATCATCATGGGAGATTTGGAATAACTCTTTATTGGAGAATCCAATCTTGATTAGACTTGTGGGGTTGGAAATAGGCCTCGGAGGGCTACTGCAGGATGTAATTTTAGACCTTGGAGATCTATAATTACAGATATACAACAGATTCAATATCGAGATCCTACAAAGTAAAAAAAAGGTGTGTAGTTTTTTTAAAATTTTGCATAAGTTTGGTTGAAAAATTAGTTTGAAGGAATTAAAAGGGCATAGTGAAGCATTATTATCATTAATTGATTCCCTGAAGAAAGAAAATGGAAACATGTAGTAAGAAACCTAAAATATCTATCATGACTCATGAAGAAGAGGAAGAAATGGAACATGTTATATCAAAAATAAGAGACCAAGTGCAACAAAATTCATTCTCACAAAAAGTAACAGAAGCTAAGATGGATGGTTTAAAGAAATGCGTGGAAGCTAGGATGGATGGGTTAAACATAGGCATGGAAGCTAAGATGAATGACATGGAAGTTAATATGGATGGTATAGAAGAAAAAATTAAAGGCAACATGGAAGATTTGAAGACAGATTTGACAAGGTTGCTACAACAAATGCTTACTAATGGTGAAAGGGTAGTAAATGAAACTCATGATGAGAACAAAAGAAATGTTAATCATGATTTCATAGACTCTAACATTGGATTGAAGACCCATCATGTTCCAAAGATTGATATGAGGAAGTCTGATGGTAAGGATCCCATAACATGGATACGACAGATGGAGCAATATTTCGATCTCCATTATGTGCAAAATGCACAAAAGGTATGCATTGAAACTTTATATTTTGAATCAAATTAGTTTGTATGGTATTGATGGCTTTGCTCTCATAAAAAAATTTTCACTCGGGAAATTTTTACAGAAGAAATAATAGCACATTATGAGGATACAAAAAGAAACACCTTTTTTAGCTAATTGATAAATCTCAAACAAAAGGGTACAATGATGGATCACATTGAGGACTTCCAAAAATTGAATATAAGGGTAAAAGATATTCCAGAGGAGCATAGGATTGATATGTTCATAGGGACTTTAAATGATAACATCCAACATGAGGTTCGCCTTTGGGAACCTGATTCATTGGAGAAGGCATTCAGGTTGGCAAGAAAAATTGTGGCAATAAAGAAGCCTACCACTCACAACTATAAATATGGAAGTGTTGTTTCCCCTAGCCTTCCACAACCTATAAGGTTGACACCACAACAATTGGAAGATAAAAGAGAAAAAGGGATTTGTTACAGTTGTGATAGCAAATACACTAAAGGTCATAAATGTGTTGAGAAGAAATTATTTTACATAGATTGTGAAGAGGAGGAAGAAAAGGAACAAGAAATATCAAAAGAAGAGGATATATACCCGGAACAAACCCTAGAGAAAGAATAAATGAATCCAACCATATCTTGTAATGCATTGGCCAGAATTACCACTCCTTAAACTATCAAGATAAAAGGACATATCAAGAAGAAAAATATAATAGTATTGATTGATTCAGATAGTACCCATAATTTTATTCATTATAAGATAGCCAAGGAATTGAATGGCTACAATCCTTGGGTACAATAGCTTTTAATTTTCAAGAACTTTTCATGAAGTTTGTTTCAGAAGGAAAGGAAGTTGAATTAAGGGGTATCGTAGGGAAACCAGGAAAGATAATAAGTTCTAATGGAATGACAAAGCTTCTAAAGAAAGAACAATGAAGTGTAGCTACAAATTATGTTCAGTAGAGGTTCCCACATCGAAATCATCTATTTCTCTAGATCTCCAAAAAGTATTGGATATTCCTTCGAAGGTATTTAAGAGTCCCAAAGGCCTCTCACCTATTCATGATCATGATCATGATATTCATTTGATTCTATGAAATGTTCCTCCAAACATTAGGCCTTACAGATATCCCTATGCCTAAAAGAGTGAAATTGAACATATGGTTGTAGAAATGATAGAGGCTGGTATAATTCAACCTAGTCTTATCTAGGTGGATATTGGTGGCCACCAACCAAGGCCACTTAGACCCCACCATTGTTTCTTTTAGCTTTTTAGTTTCCTTAATTGTAGCACAGTTTACTATTTTTAGCAATTTTTTGGGTCCTGAACATCTAGATCCGTTTTGAGGCCCTAAATGCCATTTTTTGTGAAAACTGGGAGAAACATGGGCCCATGGACTAATGCTACTCTTCCAAAGTTGTAGTTCTTGGATAAATATTTATAATGAGATATTGTGCATGTCAAACGGAGATCGATGCTAAAGTTACGACCCAGGAAAGTTGATGTACCAATTTACCCAAACAGGGCCCACAGTTTGGCGTTTCATCTTCTAGGGTTAGGTTTTTGGATGTTTAGGGTTTACCATTGTTTCTCAACAATAAATAGGCCTTTGAGCCTCATTGTAACACATTTCAGAGGCATGTAGCCTTCACATCTCTTCTCAGAGATAAGCTACCATCGCCCTAGCTGGTTTATTTCCATTTCTGTTTGTGAGCATATTTTAGTATTTTACATTAATGAAATGAAGTATTATTTCCATTGCATCTTTGTGTTTATGGTTATCTCTGTAATTTTTTGTGTTCTTTTTTAAATCCAGATCAGTGGTATCAGAGCGGTCGACTTCTTCTCTGTTTTTCTTTACATGTCCCCAACGAGGTTAGGATATAAGGAGTTAGGGCTTGAATTGGTCGAACCTTTGCAAGACTAGCCTTGCAAATCCCGATGGCCTCCCATGGTGGATGAAAAGAAATACGAGTGGGCTAGAGATCCTATCAAAATCTTTCTCGAAGAAGCCCTCGAGTGACAAAGGAATGTAATGATGGACAGCTGTGCCCAGATCCTTCAGCAGCTACCCAGGGGCAATGCATCGGCTTCCAACAGCTACTCTGGAAATGCCACACCATTTAAGGTACAAGTTAATTTTGAAATCCCCATATTCGAGGGTCAGATAAACAAAGATGTCATCGATAAATGGTTAAATTTGCTAGAGGGTTATTTTTTTGTTCATGATTTTTCTAGTCAAGAAAAGATTATTTTCGCTCTTCTCAAAGTAGCCCCCCATGTCAAGGACTGGTGGGAAACCTATTGCGAGCATAAGGATGAAAGTACAGGCTCACTATTTTCAGCCACACCCACTTGGAATTCATTCTAGGATGCCATCAAGGAGTAGTACTACCCTATCAGAAGCTATGAGGATCAATACATAAAGTGGACCATGCTGTGGCAAGGAAGGGACCAAGACATGCTGGAGTATACCAATATTTTCCATATCCTTCGCACAAAGTTGGGTATCAAGGATTCGAAGCAACATTTGGAACTCAAATATTGTGGCTACCTGCATAAGTACATCCGGGAAGAAACAAAATTGCTGATCATCTCCTCGCTCGGCACGGCATACCGATATGCCATTAAGGTCGAGAAAAATTTTAAACAGAAGAAGTGAGAGTTTGGATTTGTGAATCCAAAGCGAGAGAAAGGTGCCCCCAAACCACAAAACAAAGGAAAAAGCCAAGGCAGGGCGGCCCAAGACAACCCGCCAAAGTTTCAAGCAAAGAACAACACCGCGAAACTGAGAAAGGGCACGAGAAAGTGGTGCGAGTTCCATAAGAGCTCTACTCACAACACAAGTGAGTGTTGGGCTAAGCAGTCACTGGTGGCCGAGCTAAAGGTTTCAGAATTAGATGCATGTCCCGTCTCTAAGTCAGAACCCAACAAGGGGAATGAAAAAGGGAAGTAGATTATTGATGTGGAGCCCAATGCCACCATTACTACCATGAAGATCTAGAAGGAGGAATCCCAAAGATCTAGAGGAGGAGGAGCATCTTTTCCACTCCCAGATGTGGGTAAAGGGATCCCCGCTATAGTTTATTGTCGACAGTGGGAGCCAAAAGAACCTCATATCAACAGAGGTAGTGAAGTGGTTGGGCTTACCGACCACAACACATCCACAATTGTACACCGTCAGGTGGCTTCACCAAGGATGGGATCTTTGTGTGAGCCAGCAGTGTCGCTTTCCATACAACATCAAGCCCTTCACAGATGAGGCATTTTGTGACATTGCTCCCCTTGAAGTTTGTGATGTATTATTAGGAAAACCATACTTGTGGAAGTGACATACTATGTATGAATCAAGGCCCTATTTTGTTATTGTTACTTTGGGAAATAAGTTGTATAAGATACTGGAGGTAGCACCGCCTACCGCCATCTCTTTGGTTACTACAAAACAATGTAGTAAGCTCATTTTCAAAATTGGGAAATTTGTTTTGCTGATGATATGCCATCAAAGAAAGAAGAAGATGGTGGCCATGACCTTTAGATAGGGCCCCTCCACACGACAACTACAAATGGACAAGGTCATGGAGGAGTATGATGACATATTCACCTCCCCCGCATGGGTTCCTTTGCACTGTCAGGTCAAGCACACCATTGATCTGACCCCAGGTGCGCTGCTTCCCAATGGACCAATCTATCGTAGCTCTGTTTTGGAGAACGAAGAAATCAAGAGGAAGATTCAGGATCTGCTGCAGAAAGGTCACATCCATCTGAGTTCATCATCCTATGGGAGCCCGCTCGTGTTGGTACAAAAGAAGGATGGGACTTGGAGACTCTGTATTGACTATCGGGTGCTGAACAATATCACTGTCCGTAATAGGTACCTGATCCCACGGATTGATGACCTCCTGGACCAACTGAAGGGGGAAAAATATTTTAGCAAGATCAATTTGAAGTCAAGATATCACAAGGTACCAATCGAAACCTCTGATGTGTGGAGGACTACCTTCAAAGCCAAGGGGGGCCTTTTCGAATGGTTGGTTATGCCTTTCATATTTACGAATGCTTCTGCAACCTTCATGAGGCTAATGGATGACATCTTGTGGCCATTAACCAACTCATTTGTAGTGGTATACTTGGATGACATCCTGATCTTCAGCCAGAGTTGGGAAGAGCACCTCCACCACATCCGACAGGTTCTCCAAACACTGTGGCAACACAGGTTATGTGCCAATATGGAGAAATGCATTTTTGGCATGACCCAAGTTCAGTATCTCAGATACATTATTTATGAACAAGGGGTGTATGTGGATCCAGTCAAGATCCAAGTCATTCGAGATTGGCCATCTCCAACCACTCCAACAAAGCTCCACAACTTTCTAGGTCTTGGCAACTTCTACTGTAGGTTCGTGTTGGGATTTTCTCATATCACTTGGCCCTTGAGTCAAGTCACCATGGGAGGAGCGAAAGGAAAATTATTTTGGTCTGAATCTCAACAGTAGGCATTCACAGAGTCAAAAGATCGCATATGCGCGGCACCAGTGCTCACATTACCAGACTTGCAACAACCATTTGAGGTCGAGAGAGATGCCTCTGAATATGCTATTATGATAGTCCTTACTCAACACAGACATCCAGTGACATATCACAGTGAGACACGTTTAGACACAGTCTGGAAGTATCCCACTTATGACAATGAGATGTATTCCATTGTGCAAGCCTGCTGACAATGGAAGCATTACATTTTGGGGAAGGAAACGGTCATCCACATAGAACACTGACCCCTGCAGTTCATACAGACCTAAGGGAAATTGCAGAATGATCACCATCAGAAGTGGTCCACATACCTACAATAGTTCCATTTTAATATCAAGTATGAGAATGATGGCACCAATAATGTTATAGATTGCCTCAGTCGACAACCGATCATGGCGTTAACCACCATGTTGAACTCTTATGGGCACGAAACTTCTAATTGGCCACTTCTCTACAAAAGCGACCCAGAATTAGGCCACACATACCAAACACTCTTGGAGGGTCAACGTGTTCCATATTTTCACCTCCAGGATGCCCTGTTATGCCACCTCGGTCACCTTTGTGTTCCTTCAAGCGAGCGTGCCAAGATGATTTGGGAAGCACACTACAGTTGGGCTATTGGGCATTTTGGGGTCGAGAAAATGGTGGCAGTACTGCAGAAGTATCTCTATTGACCAAATCTTCGACAGGATGTCAGGAAGTACATTAGATCATGCACTGCCTGTGCTATTGCCAAACCGACCACCAAGAAGCAAGGCCTATATACCCCGCTGCCTACCCCTAGTCGACCTTGGGAATCCATCTCCATGGATTACATGTTAGACCTTCCTTCCACTAAGCATGGAAACAACTGTGTTTTTGTGGTCGTCGACAGGTTCTCAAAGATGGCCATTATGGCAGCCCGCAAGAAGAATATCACAGTAGAAGCCACTGCTAAACTCTTCTTTGAACGAGTGTGGGTACAGTTTGGGATCCCACAATCTATCATCTTAGATGAGGATAGCAAGTTCCTTAGTACATTTTGGTCTAGTCTCTGGTCAATGCTGGACACCAAACTCACTAAG
This sequence comes from Pinus tabuliformis, assembly GCA_031772625.1. NCBI lineage: Eukaryota > Viridiplantae > Streptophyta > Pinopsida > Pinales > Pinaceae > Pinus > Pinus tabuliformis. Next base: position 415,766,598 of record CM062808.1, on the reverse strand, counting down.
TCCACAACCTTCCATCCTCAAACTGATGGCCAGACAGAGGTTGTCAACAGGATGATCATACACATTTTGTGCATGTACAACTCAAAGCATCCATGCACATGGGACGAGAGTCTCCCCTATGTTCAACACATCTACAACCGGGCTCTCTGCAGCTTGATTGGCCACATCCCTTTTCAGGTGGGCTTGGGATTCCAGCCACTATGTCCCATTGATGTGGCCATGCCATTTGCAGCTACTCATGAAGATTCGGCTGATGTCTAGTTTGAAACATATAAGGCAAATGGATTCATTGAGCACATTCTACATATTCGCCAACAGGTTCATGACATTATAGAGAAATCAAATGCCAAGTACAAGCAATGACATGATCAACATCGGGTGCCACATAAGTTTCATGTGGGTGACAAAGTCTGGTTGCATTTGCAAAAGGAATGCCTTACCAGAGCCTATAGAAAAATCAAACCACTCTGATATGGTTCTTATACCATTACCAAGGTTGTGGGAGATAATGCATTTGAGCTCAGCATTCCCCCATTCCTTGGCCTGCACCCATTTTTCAATGTGGACCACCTTCGGCCATACTTTCCACCATTACTAGACACATCTGACATTGCACAATAGCTCACACCCACAGAGTTAAATCCACATTGCATGGAACAAGTTGCAACTGATCAGATCATGGACACACAGATCAAGCACACTCGCTAGCAGAATATCCAACTGTATCAAGTTTTCAAAGTAGGCCAACTCCACCAGGGCAAGTGGCTCACAAGGGACCAAGTTCAGCAAAAGTTTCCTCATCTCATGGAGGAACTCAATGCAATGGGGACCATTGCTTCCTAAGGGGGGAGGAATGATCCAGGTGGATATTGGTGGCCACCCACCAAGTCCACTTGGACCCCCACAATTGTTTCTTTCAGCTTTTCAGTTTCCTTAATTGTAGCACAGTTTACAATTTTTAGCATTTTTTCGAGTCCTGAACTTCCAGAGCCGTTTTGAGGCCCTAAACGATGTTTTTAGGAAAATTGGGAGCAACATGGGTCCTTGGATTGATGTTTCTCTTCCCAAAGTTGTAGTTCTCAGATAGATATTTCTAATGATATATTGTGCGTGTCAAACAAAGATCGTATGCCAAAGTTACGACCCCGAGAAGTTGATGTACCAATTTACCCAAACGGAGCCCACAATTTGGTGTTTCATCTTCTAGGGTTAGGTTTTTGAATGTTTAGGGTTTTCCATTATTTCCCAACAATAAATAGGCCTTTGAGCCTCATTGTAACACAGTTCAGGGGCATGTAGCCACCACATCTCTTCTCAGAGATAAGCTACCATCACCCTAGCTAGTTTATTTCCATTTCTGTTTGTAAGCATATTTCAGTATTTTACATTAATGAAATGAAGTATTATTTCCACTGCATCTCTGTGTTTATGGTTATCTCTGTAATTTGTTGCATTCCTGTTTAAATTCGGATCATAGTCAAAGTTCTTTCTTTGCTCTAGTAGTATTGGTGCACAAGAAAGATGGATCATGGCGCATGTGTCTGGATTATAGGGAGCTCAACAAGCTCACTATTAAAGGTAAATTCCCCTTTCCTATCATTGATGAATTATTGGATGAATTGCATGGATCAATTTACTTCACCAAGTTGGATCTTCATTCAGGATATCATCAAATCAGAATGAAGACTGAAGACATTATGAAAATAACTTTTAGAACTCATGAGGGTCATTATGAATTTCTAGTCATGCATTTTGGCCTTACCAATGCACCTTCTACATTTCAAGGTTTGATGAATTCCATTTTCAAACCCTTGCATGGAAAATTTGTGTTAGTATTTTTTGATGATATACTAATCTACAACAAGTCTTGGAAGGATCATGTTCAACATGTTGACAGGGTGCTCAAACTATTGGAGGAGAAACAATTATATGCATAAATATCAAAATGTTTCTTTGGAGTACAAAAGGTGGAATATCTAGGTCATATTGTATCTCATCAAGGTGTTAAGGTAGACCCTAGAAAAATTAAATCCATTAAGGAATGGAAAATCCCCACATCCATAAAGCATCTGCGAGGATTTCCCGGGTTGACAAGGTATTGTCGCAAGTTTGCTAAGAATTATGGGAGAATAGTGGCACCTCTAACAACATTATTGAGGAAAGATGAATTTTCATGGACTCCAGAAACAACAAAGGCCTTTGAACATCTTAAAGAGGCAATATGCCAAGCATCGGTCTTAGTTACGTCGGACTTCACAAAAACCTTTTTTGTGGAATGTGATGCCTCGGGAAATGGAATTGGTGCTATTTTAATGCAAGAAGAAACACCCATTGCTTTTGAAAGTCATCCAATCAAAGGAAAGTATTTACAAAAATCTATTTATGAGAAGGAAATTTTGGGAATACTACATGCACTTAAGAAATGGCGACACTACCTAATGTGAAGACACTTCAAGGTAAACAACTCATGAAAGTCTTAAGTACTTTTTAGAAAAAATATTATATTCAGAAGAGCAACAAAAATGGGTCACAAAGATGTCGGATTATGACACTGAAATCATCTACAAGAAAGGGAAGAAAAATGTTGTGGCAGATGCACTCTCAAGAAAGGATGAGGATGTGGAATAATTGCTTTGTGCCATTTCTATTATCCAACCAGATTGGATAAGTGAAGCAAGGGATAAATGGAAGAATGACAAAGAAGTGTGGGCACTCATTCAAAAGTTACAAGAAGATCCCAATACATCCGATACATTTAGCTAGAAAAATGATTCGTTATGGTACAAAGATTGCTTATACCTATGTAAGAATTCCCAACTTAAACAAAAGATTGTTATGGAATTGCACACCTCTCCCTTAGGAGGGCACTAAGGAGTTTTAAAAACTTACCACAAGGTTAAGAAGAATTTTTTTTGGGATGGCCTTAAAATGGATATTCAAATGTTTGTGGTGGACTTCTTGGTTTGCCAAAAAAATAAAGTTGAAACAATTAAGACCCTAGTTCTATTACAACCTTTATCCATTCTAAGCCAACATTGGGAGGAGGTTTTAATGGATTTTATCGCATGTTTACCCAAGTTTGAAGGAAAGAGTGCCATCATGGTGGTAGTTGACATACTTACCAAGTATGCACACTTTTGTGCATTATCTCATCCATTTAAGGCCAATACAATTTCTACTGCATTTATGCAAATAATTCAAAAGCTACATGGAAGCTCAAAGATTATTGTAAGAGACAGAGATCAAATTTTCACTGGAAATTTTTGGACATAATTATTTTCTTCTCTTGGTACTCAATTAGCTCATAGCTCATCTTATGATCCTCAATCTAATGGGAAAACTGAGATAGTAAACAAATGTTTGGAAGGATATCTTTGTTGCTTTGTATCTGATAAATAGACACAATGGGTTAAATGATTGCCTCTAGCTAAATGGTGTTATAACACTTCCTTCCATACTACAACAAAAATGACCCCATTTATGGCACTTTATGGATATCATCCACCATCCATTACGTAATATTTAAGAGAAAATTCTAAGGTTCAAGCAGTGGAATATCACATCAAGCATCAACAACAAGTTCTCCAACTCATAAAGGATAACCTCACTTTGGCGCAGAATAGAATGAAACAATAGGCAGATCAACATTGCAGCGAAAGAAGTTTTGATGTAGCTGACTAGGTATTTCTACAACTATAACCATATAAACGAATGTACCTTAAGCAATCTAAGAAGGATAATAAATTATCACCAAAGTAATACAGTTCATAAAAGGTGTTGCAAAGATTGGTACTATGGCATACAAATTGGAGGTTCCTACAGATTCCTGAGTGCACCCAGTTTTCCATGTTTCATACTTAAAGAAGTTATAGGTAATAAGCTCCAAGTTCAAACAATATTTCCAGAACTTGACAAGGAAGAAAAAAACTCATATTGGAACCTGAAGCAGTCACAGAATGAAGAACTCAACAGCTACGAAATCGATCAATTTCGGAATATCTCATCAAGTGGAAGAACATTCATGTTGAAGATTCCAGATGGGAGAATGAGAATTTTATACAGAAGGATCCAGAACTACTCCAACATTGAGGACAACAATTTTTTGAAGGAGAGGGGCATGTTAGGTCCCTATAATACTAGTGATTTCCCCATTACTATTGTCATTGTAGCCCTTATTGTTATTGTTGTGCCCCTATTGTCCCCATATTTTTATTATCATGCCCCATAGAAGCCCACTATTGTTATTGTTGTTCCTTTATATTATTATTGTTATGTCAGCTTTGATTATATTGTGACCCCTTAGACTCCTATATATAGAAAGGAGGTTTTTTCATTTGTATCATCCAAGAATTGTTGATTTGTGTAATGTAAATGAGGTTTCCCCTCGAAGAGGTTGATTTTGAAGTTGTTTCTCTATATTTTCTTCTATTTTGTGAGTTGGTTGCATAACACATCCACATTCAATGTAGGGCCATCAATGAATGCCTCATTAGGATTCTACATGTTGCCCAAGGTTTTGATTGGCAAACATAGAGACGAAGCTCATTATCTTAGGGTGGCCTTGATAGTTCCTTTCCTGACATCTTTCACTAGGTCCCTCCTTGTGCTTCAAGGGTTGTAACCAATTGTTGATATCACTCTCCATGCTAGGGCTCTTGGATTTTTCCATGGCCTATCTATGTGGCACTTTCTGCTTCTTGGAAGGAAATGAAAACATAACCATGGTGTTTCATTCTACCAAAATGGGAGGGTGCAAGTCTGCATGACACTTTTATTTTACTAGGCTTCACTCCTTGTTTGAGTCCCGCTAGGTTTCACTACGGTATTCCATTTGTGTTGGTAGAGTATAAATTCCCTCTAGGTGTGCCCCCTCTAGAGCCCAATGGTTGATACAAGCTAGGTATGTCTAGTTGTAGTTTAAATAATAACTTTTTGCTTGGTTTCAATCATTTGTCTACAAATGACACAACTCACACTTCAGTTCAGTTCCGAGGAAGCTTGAATGGAAATTTAGGGCATTGTCTAACCACCACCACTCTAGCTAGATCTAGGGTGACATCTCTCCTTTTTCACTTCATCTACTCACAACTATGCCCAAACAATGAGCCAAGGTTAGACACAACCCGACCTACTATTAGGAATGAGGCCTCTCTAGAGCTCAGATTTATGTTGAAATTTCGACAACACATTAAAAGGAATTTACACCCCAACTGATCCAAGAGAATATCACTTAGGTTTAGAAATATCTCTTGAGAGAGAGGAATAATCTCATAGACACCAAGGTTCTTGCTAAGGTGGTAAATTGGGTCCTTGATTCTAGTCATACAAGAGGTAAACACAACCAATATATGTACATTGCGGATGTTTATTGGCATCCCAATTTCCTCATGGGTAGAGCATTGGTTGATGATAATGAGCTCAAGAATGATTTTAATCTATTTTTGACTCATATTCATCATTTCCTGGTGGAAATGGATCATATGCTTGTAAGAATTGAATGAAAATTGGGACCTCCTCTTGATCTTGTCTACTACCCTAGTAGTAATAAGGAGCTCATACATGTCGAGGCCATAGACTCAAAAAAGTAGATATGCATGTGTAACTACCCTTTTACTTTTCATTTTCATTTATTTTCTCTCCTTTTAGCACCATGCTAAAGAAAGGTTGCAATGGTAGAGTACAATATTCAATTATCTTGTGTTTTGTATTTAAATTTTTTCATCTTCCGTTTGCAATTTTGGAACAATTGAACTTTTGTGTATGGTATAGTTTCCCTAATGGTAGACCAACACATAATTCTCATATTTAGGATATAAATCTCTATTATCATCCAATAAAAATCTTTACTTCACAAAAATAAAAATAAAAAATATCATTAAATATGATAAATATGTTGGAATCACACTTATACTGAGAGGGTGAAGGGATCAATATGAGACAAATTATATTTATTTAAACATTGAAGAACCATACAAAAACAATCTCATACACCATTCATGAAATACAATACCATTTCATGGGAAAAACCACAAATTTTTTCATACAATAGTTCTTTGTAGGCACCAAATTACGAGAGTGTTGATGGTGTTGGAAATCTATCAACCAAGGGTGTGTCCCCAATGTAAAGTCCCAATTAGACCTCACACCATTTGGAATAGGAGCCCCATCTAGAGTATCAACCCAATTTCCATATGTTCTTATAAATTTTCCTTGGCTTTAGTTGTCAGCAAGAGAGAGAAGCATGTATGTTCCTTGCAAAAAGCAAGTAAGTGTGCCTGGTGATTGTTCGGTTGCAGGTGTACCAAGTTTCTTCTACTACAAAGGGAGGAAAAGGTGAGCCTCTAAGAGAGAGGTAATATTACCACACTAGTAGGGGTGCACACAAGAAAAATATAATCGGCTAACATCAAGAAGAATATTCCACATAGATGCGACAATTGTTACAACCATTACAACACATTTTTCAATAAGATAAGCGCTAAAATAACCGACATAGTTCAACTACTTTAGTTCAGGTGAAAGAAAACACGAACCATAAACATTCATAAAATAATATTACAAATATTCACAATCCATGCATGAAAACATATTGGCCATAAAGATTCAAGTGTTAAGTAAAATTCCCAAGATACATGAATATAAGGCACATCATTAACTCCAATAAGGGAGCATTGTAGCCATGACTTGCTCCCCAAAAGTACTAACTTTGTTTCTTTGATGCCTTATGGGAGAAGCCAAGGTGAAAAAAAATATTCATTTTCTTGTATAATGAGGGTGTATATATAACAAATGGGGTGATCCTTCACCTCCCTTGTGACTCTTGGACTACCCTCATGACTGTTCGACTTCTCTATGACCTTTTGAATTCCTACATGAACTTTAACATTACATGAATGACTCTTGGACTTCCACTTTACATTATATTTCTCCATCATAGAATTTACATAATCCACAAATGAAGTGGCACATCATGACTCATAACATGACATGACATGACACTGATGACATAGACTGCATGATGACATGGCAATGTCAGGCCACTCTTCGTTGTTGCTTCTTTTGATAAGAGATGTATCCAGTACCTCATATTTGTAAGAGATATGATTTGTTCTTTATATCCACCTTCGAAAGGGTTGTGAATTAGTATGGAGTTCTCATGCAACCTTGATCTTCCATCTTCTGTTATAATCCAACATTCCTTTGTCTTATTTCCTAATGATCATCTTTTCTCCTCAGTTCCTTAGGTTTCTTCTAGCATAGTCTCCTTCTCCATCTCCTTCATCATCATCCTGTCATGACATATTAGAATACCTGTGACTCCAATCCACCCATGAAAAGATGACACCATTCTGATAAACCACTAGCCTAAGATGCTTCATGAAATCACTTGTTAGGGCTATAAGTGGTGACTAGTTGAGTGGTTGACTCAGGGATTGTTCAACTCTAGAAGCCAAGGCCCGACATAGAGGCTTAAGACTGTGAAATATGTAGTTCAGGATGGCTAGGGTCAAAGTACTATGCAATTTAGGTACTCAAATACTCACGATGGAGGCTTGAGCCTCGATATTGTGCAATACATAGTTTTGGAGGCCTAAGCAGAGGTACTATGCAATTGAGGGACTCAAGGAGCCAGTTTGAGGGCATGAGCACTAATTTTTCCCATTGCGTAGTGTTAAAAGGATAGGGAGTCTAGGTGATTGCACAATTTTGTAGTTCAGGAGCTCAAGGCTGAGGCTTGAGGACTGAGACTGCGCTATACACATTTAAGGTCTAGATGGAGGGAAAGATTGCACATTTCTGGAGCTGAGGGGTTGGGATTGAGCACTGATATTACGTAGTGCATAGTTCTGGGAGGCATAAAATGTGCATTGCATAGTCCCAAGATACAAGGCTATTGCTTAAGCGTTTAAACTATGCAATGCGTAGTTCAGGGTGGCTAAAGGAGGCTGAGTGGTCTGGTCGGAGAGCATTCCCAATTTGACCAAGTGTCAAATCAATGAGAGGAAGATAGGAAAAAACATGAATCCGAACATGAAAACACACTTAGATCACTTGACGACACAACAGGGAACACTCAGAACACATGAAAAACATCCTTTCCTTAATGCAACAACTTTGTGATGACCTACACCAAGTGCAACACCAAATATACACATTGCGACGACTGTGACGACACTTGTGTGATAGTTCTTGAAACTTTTTAAATGAGTGTGATACATGTTTACATGGTAATACCAAATCATTTACACAAAGGTTACCCCTTGAAACCACCAAAACTAGCTTTCGTACAATGTGTGATACTTAACATGATAAAATATGACATTTTTTATATGAGTAGGAAAAGTGCGAACAACACTTCTAATATGCGAAATACGGTGAAAGCGACACATGCCAAAGAAAATATAACATGGAAGCGATACTAATTAAACTGAAATAAAGAAAAATAAATATTCGGAAACATGAAAATGACACTTGCGAAAGCGAAGGTGCGCAAAAGCGACAGTTTGAAAAACTCACCGAAATAGAAGTACGAACGCAGCCAAAAGTGAAGGACTGTCAATGACAGTGCACACTGACTATCGACATGGGTTGAACATTGCACAAACACTATCTTGATAGATTGTGATATGCTTATTCAAGCTTGTGTAAAATAATGTGCTCAAGAACTTGTTGTGAACTGGGCATGTGTGAGCAAGTGACTTCGACTGATCAAGAAGTGACCACACAACGACTGATCACAAGATCCATAATAGGCTCCAAAATTTAAGTATAGGTAAAATTTTGGAGGGTGTTTGTCGTAGTGACAACACTTGGCGATACATTGGCAGAACCCCAAATTCTCTACCTTGGTCAATTATTTCATGCATGGTTTAGTTCTTCAAGGAGTATGTATTCATCGTTAAGATTACCATGGCTTCCCAACTTACGCTGTGCATAAACATAGTCCCCTTCATTCCTTTACTCGATTAGACACAAACATAAGGTCAAAAATCACACAATGTTTCGAATAAGGAAAGGGTAATAAAGGTTGCAAGCTTTAGATTTTTAGAGTGTAGTTTTAAATATTTGGTGTTTCTCTGCTACCAACAGGCATAAACAGTACCCCGATGGAGTCACTTTGGGGACACAAACATTGCGCCACTACTAGTAGGCCTAGACAGTGCCCTGGTATAGTTTCTTGCTTCACCTCTTTACGCAAGAAGCCTTTCTCTTCATTCTCCTTTATTTATTTATTTAATATAGGATTGCACATCGACACTTATTTATTTTATCGGTGGAAGAGGGATCCCAATTTATTGAGACCAGAAGAAGTTGTCCCTTTAGATAATCATATATAGGACCTTTGATATTGGTTTGCTTGTTTATATTTTCCCCTTGACCTTCTCTACTTGATTGGATCAATCTGAAAACACTGAAACATAAAGACCTAAGTGTAGGCATGAGGTTTCCATAATAGACATGGAGATCATGGTTTGACAAACGACTTTCCTTACACAAGGATCGTATTTTTCATTAGAACATCATCGACCAAAAGGTGTAACCAAGACAAGGAAGAAGGACAAAAAGTTAGCCAAATGTTGGAGTGTCACAAAGTCCTTTTCTATTTTGCCACATTGCCTTTTGAGCCAACATAGAATATTCATGCAAGGTCTTACAAAATGAAAGAAAAGAAAACAGACAACAAGGAAACAAAACCAGTAGACAAAACAAGAGGCTAAACCAAAACATGATGTGAAACAAAAATCAGAAAACATAAGAAAAACTACAGAAAATGAATGCAGGATGAAAGTGCAGGTAAACTAATATGTAACTAGACCTACTCCTAATCTAAACAGCTAGAAGTTTTAGGTCACGTATAATGAAATTTCCAATGAAGCCATCGTAGTTGTTCCTGACCTAGAATCATGAATATATGATCGATTAAAATTGAGATAAAATGATAGGCGATTGAATATTCAACACAACAAATTGAAGGTCTTTCTTGTCAAGAGAAAGGTATGTCATATCCACTACTTCTAACAATTTCACACTCTTATCTTTTTTCTAAAAACTGTAAGAAGACAAACCTCAGGTGCTTCTTGCAAATGTATCTTCATATGCATTATACTCCTTCATAAGCATGAGAAAAATCAGAAGCATGTTACTTATGATGGAGCTTTCCAGGTAAGATTGCTCCACACATTTAACGATTGGATCATCATCAAGAAGAATAACCTCTTGTTGCTCGCTCGAGACTGGTTATGATTATGGAGGTGGTGCAGACTGAGGAATCTGATGTTCTTAGCACTAGGTCATCATCTTGGTCATGTGGCTCTTATTCTAACTCCATGTTCATTGCTTGAACCATTTTCTCAATTTGTTGAGCAAGTTCCCAAACCTGCACCTGCTCAACCTCTTGTTCACCTGCTAGTTGTTCTGACTCCTCAACATGTATGGGAGAAGTTTGTTCTGTCATCGCATCTTGCCCTTATTCCTATTCCTATTTCTACTTCTCTTCCATGTCTCTCCTTCTTAGCTCCTGCTCTTCTTTCACCTTCTTCTTTGTTTCCTGCAACTTCCTCTCTACATCCTCCAACCTTTTCTTTTCTCTCTTCCTTCGCTCTACTCTCTTTATGTGTTGTTGCCTCTTTTCCTCCACTACCAAAGCTACTTTCTCAATGAGAGGATCTTATCTACACTTGTAGCTTTTCTTAGCCTCTGGGTTCTCGGCAATCTTCCTCTTGCTTTTGTCCTATGCCAAGTTTCTTCTCACTACTGCTGTTGTTGTTGCTTCCAATGGTGTTGCTGCCTATAGAGCGACTCTGCATTCTACAGCCACACTAACTAGTTCATTGAGATTAGAGGAGTTGTAATAGTACCTCCAAGGATCTTCATCTGCCTAATGAAATGTACCGTGGATCCATGGATAATACACCTTTGAACAGTGGTTCTTGCATATGTAGTGGGGATCATATGGATTGTAGTCCTTAGTGCTGAATTCAAAATTTTATAAGTACTTGGCCTCGACATTCACATCCTTGAAGCTCTGGATCTCGTACAATCCAATCTGTAAAGGAAGAGAAAGTCATGGTGCCTTCTTCCTCTTATACAATCATTTTGATAACCTTTTGGAGATGTGATATGCAACCTATTGCATGACCAACTTATCTATGGCAAACCTTGGTAGCACATGTGGAGGCTTCTCTCTGCCAAACATCCTGATGAAGGTGCCACCAAGGGAGGCATACCAATCTGTAATGTTAGGTAATGCCTACGTCGCTTATTGGGACATGCAAGGTGGATCATGCTCAAAGATCAACTTGTAAACTAGGATGATGAAATGTTTAGATAGCCTTGCCATGACTTCTTGGTAGCTACAGTTAGAAAGAATCTTGGAATAATTGTTCACAACATTCTTTGATGGTGTCCATGTCTACCCCATGGTACGAAACTAATGATGGGGACAGATTGTTTCAGGTAGTTACGCGGACATATAGAATCTCGCTTCCTCATCCTTGGGTAGATTTTGGGCATTAGTCACATGCATTTCAACTGAAGAGCTAAAAAATCTGACTAGTTGAATGACCTCCCTTCATTTACCAACTGGTGGAACATAACCACCCAATTCTGTGAAAAGGTTTATGTGCTCCCTTGACCGTACAATCAACATGAAAAGATGATCAAGAGTTGGTAGGCCTTTCTAAGAAAATTAGTCTTGTAAACATGAGTGGGTGTTGACCTAAACTTCAATGGCTCTTTAACCCAACACTTTATGATGTCTCTAGTGTTCACATTATTGTTTGGGGCATAGAAAAGTGCATCCATGCAGTTTACCAGTTGTGGTAAGTGATAATTCTAATGATATTTTTTCGTCCTAAAGGTAGAAAATTGTGTTCCACTGGAACTACTCAATGCCATCATCTCACAAGTGGTATGTGAGTCAATCTAGTGAATGATGTCTGCATATGGGAAGGTGGGGTACCTGCATGCAACCTTATAAAAGTATAACTTATGGATGTTGACATAGACCTACCGATCTTCTAGATTTTCCTTCAAGCTCCCTGCAAAGATATCCTTGATTTCCTCCCATGTTTTCTTCATGTCCTTCTCTATGAATAGTTGTGGGTTTTCATAGACTAGAAAGTTCATTAACACCTGTCTAACTACATCCCCAGTGTTTCTCTTGATAATATCCTTTGATGCAGCTCTCTTGGAAGTCATGTTACCTATACTGCTGGAAATTTAGTTAACAATTGTTGCACCTAGAGACATAGAGAACACTCATGGCATGAAGATGTTAGCTTGAAATTAAAATCACTTAAATATAGACCAAGCAACAAACTGGGAAACTACTGGGAGAGATTGCACAATTATAGGTTTTGGGGGTGAGTGATTATCAGTTGGATCTACGCATTACACAGTCCCAGCTGCCAGCGGGGAGGTGATGCTGACTGGAACTACACAATACGCAGTTCATTTTGGCTTGTGTTGGTTGGGACTGTGGATTGTGCAATCCTAGTGGCCAAGCCTTTGGGATTATCTCCTGGAACTGTGCAGTGCATAGTTGGAGCTAGTCACTAGCCACCTCTACGCAATTCCTATAGCTAAGGCAAAGCCTTCAGATACAGAAATGCATAGTGCATGTTGGGAAGAGCTAGATCTGGACCAAGGGAGTCTAGATCTACCCAAGGGAAACATGAAAACAAGATTACCTGAAAGTGTGAGTGATGTTCGTTGCATATCTGAGTGAATGGTGATGCATGCAATCAAAGCAACTGCAGGAATCAGTAAAACAGAAGAACAATGAAGCTTATTGAGAGAGTCGCCACAACGACGACCGTTAGTGAAAAAACTAAGTTATGCATGTGACACTTGGGAAAGGAAATGAAAAACTTAAAAAAAATTCTACAAGCTAAAACAAATCAAATGCCAACGGTCGTTCAATAAAATGGGTAAAAAATCACTCTCACAAGCCAAGGAAACAAAAGTGACAGAAAAAGCAGCAAAAGACTAGAAAATAAATACTTACCCAGAAAAGTTGTGTCAACTGTGTCGAAGGCTCCTAGATCTCCTCAGGAATGCCAGAGCTCCAATATTGAAGGTGAAAATGGGCTCTGAAAGTGCCCATTAAATAGATTGATTGATTAATTGTTTATGATGCGAAGGACAAAAATCTAAGAAAAAGAGACACATGGCCGAATTTCCAAAAATAACTCAAGTGTAACTCCAACTACTAAAAATAGATCCCTATTTTTTAGGGATTATTTTGCACTTTTTAATTTTTAATTTTTGGGAAAGGTTTCCATGCATGCACAGATAAATTACATAGTTCCGGGGAGAATTGGGCAACTCACTCGCACATGCTTCGGGCGGCCGCTGAGGGAATGCTTCTGTGCAATTCCTGGGATGAGTGGCTCTAGATGCCTCTCATGATCTATGCAGTTTCCTAGCTAAAGATGGGTTGCTAAATGGGTATGCATAATTCTAGAGCTGAAGCTCACTACAGTCCTGAACTGTGCATTTCTTGAGAGCAAGGTTGGTTGCCATCTGGGATTGTGCAGATCACTAAGGCAGGCCTAGAACTAGATTGCAACCAAGTGAAGAGGACAACTTGTGGTTAGAAATCAAAGCAAGTAAGAAAACACAAGCTGTAAAGAAAAATATAAAACTCAATGAAAGCACAAGTACCTGGGCCATTGTAAGATAAGATGTTGAGATTTTAGTAGGGAAGCTCCAAAACGAAGCTTAGGCAAAAAGATTTAGGGTGGTTGTAGCTGCTACAATAGTTACCTAGTTGATATTGGAGTTCAAGAGACATGTATTATCAATTGTATAATCATCCATATTGTACAGGTGGTGCATGCAATCATGATAATGCCTATGAGGATTGTGCAATTTCAATTGACGAATTTCCGTAATTAATAGGGGGGTAATTCCCAATGACAAAATGCAAGGAAATAGGGACTTGGGCAACCAGAAAATTGGTTAAATATTAGACTAGGCTTGTCTAGGAAGATGTGATATGGATAGAGATAGTGAAGAGGTTGCTCGAGCTTGAGAAAAGCATCGTAATATGATCATATTTCCTAACTAATGCAATATACAGATAGTAGGGATTTTTAGTTGTGGCTTTCCCTAGGAAATCATTATGTAATGTGTTGATTGAATTCTTTCTCCTGTATGCTTCGTTATTTCACAATCATTAATTTTTTCTACTGATGAGTAGTGTGGATTCAAGTTTATTGTTTTATTAAATTACAATTAGCAGTTTGAACCTACAAGAAATTTCTACACTAGGAGAAGACTACACCAATAACATAATCATAGGTGCTTGTCTCAATTTCAAATGGTCGTTATAGGTCTGGCAATTTGAGTACCAGTGTAGAGCATAGGTGGTGATTCAACTGAACAAACATCTTTTATTGGGACTCAAACCAACTCTCGGTAATCTGACTCAAAGGCCAAGTGATATGGGAGAATCCTAACATGAACCTCCGATAAGGATTTGCAAGGCCCAAAAATTTGTGAAGTTCTATTAGAGTGGTTGGGGCTGGCCAGCCTCGAATGACTTGGATCTTAGTCAGATCCACATGCATGCCTCACTCATCTATTATGCAACCTAGATATTGGAATTGTCTCATGTCAAAGTTGCATTTCTCCAAGTTGGCACACAGGTTATTCTGTCACAAGGTTTGAATGACTTACTGAATGTATTGCAAGTGTTCTTCCCAACTTTTGTTGAAGATGAGGATGTCATCGAGATAAACAACCATGAATGATATGGTGAAGGCATGCAATATGTCATCCATTAGCCTCATAAAAGTAGTAGGGGAATTTGTCAACCCGAAGGGCATAACCATCCATTCAAGAAGGTCTTCTTTGGATTTGAAGGAGATCTTTCATACATCTATGGGCTCTATTGGAACCTGGTGATAGCTAGACCTCAGATCGATCTTGCTAAAATACTTGGGCCCCTTGAGTTGGTCCAGAAGTTCATCAATCCATGGGACTGGATACCTATTCCTGTTAGTTATTTTATTTAGTGCTCTATAATCAATTCAAAGCCTCTAGGTCCCATCCTTCTTCTGTACAAGTACAATCGGGCTCCCACAAGGCGAGGAACTTGGTCGAATGTCCCCTTTTTGTAGAAACTCTATGATTTTCCACTTGATCTCTTCATTTTCCAAAATGGAGGGGCGATATATCATCCCATTGGGTAGAGGTGCTTCGGGAGTCAAATCAATTGAATGTTTGACTTGATAGTGCAAGGGTATCCCTATGGGTGAGGAGAAGATGTCCCTGTATTATTCCATGACCTTATCCACCTACTTCTATTGCATGGAGGAACCCTTCCCAGGGGCCATGGATGTGGCCACAATATTCCCCTTACTTTGAGAATGAATTAGAAATAAAACAAATTTCCCGTTCTGGGAGATGATATTACTGCATTTATTAGTAGAGATCAAGGAGATGGTGGTAGGTGGGGCTACCTTCATAATCATGTATAAGTTATTACCCAAATAAATAATAGCATTCCAAGGCATCTACTCATACATAGCATGATGCTTCCATACATATGGTTGACCTAATAATACATCACAAACTTCAAGAGGAGAAACATGACACAATACCTCATCCATGAAGGGCTTGATGTTGTAGGGAAGGAGACACTGTTGGTTGATGCACATATCTCGTCCTTGATGTAGCCACCCAATGATGTAAAAATGCAGGTGTGGTGTGGTCGGTAAGCCCAACCATTTCATGACCTCTGCTAAAATGATGTTATTTTGGCTCTTGTTTTCGACTATGAATCGTAGCGACGAACCATTGACCCACATCTATGAGTGGAAGACACTCTCCCCCTTTTTCTGAGCCAGAACCCGACAAGGGGAATGAAAAAGGGAAGCATATTGTCGATGCGGAGCCAAATTCCACCGTTGCCACCATGAAGATCTAGAAGGAGGAACCCGAAGATCTAGAGGAGGGGGATCGTCTCTTCCACTCCCAGATGTGCGTAAAGTGATCCCCACTATAGTTCATTATCGACAGTGGCAGCCAAAAGAACCTCATTTTGGCAGAGGTACTAAAGCAGGTGGGCTTATCGACCAAAACACATCCACGACTGTACACCATTGGGTGGCTTCACCAAGGACAAGATCTGCGTGTGAGCTAGCACTGTCACCTTCCATACAACATCAAGCCCTTCACGGATGAGGTATTGTGTGACATTGCTCCCCTTGAAGTTTGTGATGTATTATTAGGACAACCATACTTGTGGAAGCGACATGTTGTGTATGAATCAAGGCCCCATGATGTTATTGTTACTTTTGGAAATAAGTTGTACAGGATACCGAAGATAGCATCGCCTACCGCCATCTCTTTGGTTACTGCAAAACAATGTAGTAAGCTCATTTCCAAAACTAGGAAATCTATTTTCCTAATGATATGCCCTCAAGGAAAGAAGAAGATGGTGGCCATGACCTCCAGACAGGGCCCCTTTGCATGACAACTATAGATCGACAAGTTCATGGAGGAGTGCGAAGACATATTCACCTCTCCCGTAGGAGTTCCTCTGCACTGTCATGTCAAGCACACCATCGATCTAACCCCAGGTGCATCGCTTCCCAAAGGACCAATATATTGGTGCTCCATTTTGGAGAATGATGAAATCAAGAGGAATATTCAGGAGCCACTGCAGAAAGGTCACATCCATCCGCGTTCATTACCCTGAGGAAGCCTGATCATCTTGGTACAACAGAAGGATGGGACTTGGAGACTCTGTATTGACTATCAAGCGCTGAAAAAGATCACTATCTGTAATAGGTACCTGATCACACGGATTGATGACCTCCTGGACCAACTGAAGGGGGAAAAATATTTTACCAAGATCGATTTGAATTCAGGATATAACCAGTACCAATCAAAACCTACGATGTGTGGAAGACTGCCTTCAAAGCTAAGGAGGGCCTTTTCGAATGGTTGGTTATGCCTTTCGGATTTACGAATGCTACTGCAACCTTCATGAGGCTAATGGATGACATCTTGTGGCCATTCACAAACTCATTTGTAGTGGTATACTTGGATGACATCCTGATTTTCAGCCAGAGTTGGGAAGAGCACCTCCACCACATCCGACAGGTTCTCCAAACACTGTGGCAACACAGGTTATGTGCCAATTTGGAGAAATGAACTTTTTGCATGACCCAGGTTCAGTATCTGGGATACATTATTCATGAACAGGGGGTGCATGTGGATCCAGCCAAGATCCAAGTCATTCGAGATTGGCCATCTCCAACCACTCTGACAAAGCTCCGCAGCTTTCTAGGTCTTGCCGACTTCTACCGTAGGTTCGTGTTGGGATTTTCTCATATCACTTGGCCCTTGAGTCAAGTCACCAAAGGAGGATTGAAAGAGAAATTATTTTGGTCTGAATCTCAACAGAAGGCATTCATAGAGTTGAAATATTGCCTCTACTTGGCACCAATGCTTGCATTGCCATACTTGCAACAACCATTTGAGGTCGAGACAGATGCCTTTGACTATTCTATTGGGGCAATCCTTTCTCAACACGGGAATCCAGTGGCATATCACAGTGAGACACTTTCAGACACTGTCCGAAAGTATCACACTTAGGACAAAGAGATGTATTCCATTGTGCAGGTCTGCTGACAATGGAAGCGTTACATTTTGAGGAAGGAAACGGTCATCCACATAGACCACAGACCCCTACAGTTCATACAAACCCAAAGGAAATTGCAGAATGATCGCCATCAAAAGTGGTCCATTTGAATATCAAGTATAAGAATGATAGCACCAATAATGTTGCAGATTGCCTCAGTCGACCACCGATCATGGCGTTAACCACTGTGCTCAACTCTTGTGGGCATGAGACTTCTGACTGGCCACTTCTCTACAAAAGTGACCTAGAATTCGGCCACACATACCAGACACTCTTGGAGGGTTAGCATGTTCCTTATTTTCACCTCTAGGATGCCCTGTTATGCCACTTGGGTCACCTTTGTGCTCCTTCAAGCGAGCGTGCTAAGATGATTTGGGAAAAACACTAAAGTTGGGCTATTGGGCATTTCGGGTTCTACAAAATGGTGGCAGTATTATAGTATTTCTATTGGCTGAATCTTCGACAGGATGTCAGGAAGTACATTAGATCATGCACTACCTATGCCATTGCCAAACCGACCATCAAGAAGTAAGGCCTCTATACCCCACTTCCTATCCCTAGTCGACCTTGGGAATCCATCTTCATGGATTACATGTCAGACCTTCCCTCCACTAAGCATGGAAATCGCTGTGTTTCTATGGTCGTCGAAAGGTTCTCGAAGATGACCATTATGGCAGCCTGCAAGAAGAATATCACGGCAGAGGCCACTGCTAAACTCTTCTTTGAATGAGTGTGGGTACACTTTGGGATCCCACAGTCTATCATCTCAAATGAGGATAACATTTTCCTCAGTACATTTTGGTCCAGTCTCTGGTCGATGCTGGACACCAAACTCACTAAGTCCACAACCTTCCATCCTCAAACTGATGGCCAGACAGAGGTTGTCAACAGGATGATCATACACATTATGTGCATGTACAACTCAAAGCATCCACACACATGGGATGAGAGCCTCCCCTATGTTCAACACAGCTACAACCGAGCTCTCCATAGCTTGACTAGCCACAGCCCTTTTCAGGTGGGCTTGGGATTCCAGCCACTATGTCCCATTGATGCGGCCATGCCATTTGCAGCTACTCATGCAGATTTGGCTCATGTCTAGTACGAAACAAATAAGGCAAACAGATTCATTAAGCACATCCAACATATTCGCCAGCAAGTCCATGACATTCTAGAGAAATCAAATGCCAAGTACAAGTAATGACATGATCAACATCAGGTGCCACACAAGTTTTAGGTGGGTGACAATGTCTGTTTGCATTTGCAAAAGGAACGCCTTATTGGAGCCTATCAGAAACTCAGACCACTCTGATATGGTTCTTACACCATTACCAAGGTTGTGGGAGACAATGCATTTGATCTCAACATTCCCCCATTCCTTGGCCTGCACCCAGTGCTCAAGGTGGACCGCCCTCAACCATACCTTCCACCATTACTAGACACATACGACATTGCAGAATAGCTCACACACACAGAGTTAAATCTAGATTGCATGGAACAAGCTGCAACTGATCGGATCATGGACACACAGATCAAGCACACTCACCAACAGAATATCCAACTATATCGAGTTGTCAAAGCATACCAACTCCTTCACCGGGGAAAGTGGCTCACCAAGGGCCAAGTTCAGCAGAAGTTTCCTCATCTCATGGAGGAACTCAACGCAATGGGGACCATTGCTTCCTAAGGTGGTGGGGGGGGGGGGGGGGTGCAGAATAATCCAGGTGCATATTGATGGCCACTCACCAAGTCCACTTGGACCCCCACCATTGTTTCTTTTAGCTTTTCAATTTCCTTAATTGTAGCAAAATATACTATTTTTAGCAGTTTTTCGGGTCCTGAACTTTCGGAGTCATTTTGAGGCCCTAAACGACATTTTTTGGGAAAATTGGGAGCAACATGGGTCCATGGACTGATTTATCTTGTCCCAAAGTTGTAGTTCTATGATAGATCTTTCTAACGAGATATTGTGTGCATCAAACAGAGATCGTATGCCAAAGTTACGACCCTTGGAAGTTGATGTACCAATTTACCCAACTGGGGCCCACGGTTTGGCATTTCATCTTTTAGGGTTAGGTTTTTGGATGTTTAGGGTTTACCATTGTTTCTCAACAATAAATAGGCCTTCGAGCCTCATTGTAACACAGTTTAGAGGTATGTAGTGGCCACATATCTTCTCAAAGATAAGCTACCATCGCCCTAGCTGGTTTATTTCCATTTTTGTTTGTAAGCATATTTAAGTATTTTACATTAATGAAATGAAGTATTATTTCCACTACATCTCTATGTTTATGGTTATCTCTATAATTTGTTGCATTCCTGTTTAAATCCGGATCATAGTCAAAGTTATTTCTCTGCTCCAGTAGTATTGGTGCAAAAGTTACAACAAGATCCCAGTACATTCGATACATTTAGCTAGAAAAATTATTCATTATGGTACAAAGATTGCTTATACCTATGTAAGAATTCCCAACTCAAACAAAAGATTGTTATGGAATTGCACACCTCTCCCTTAGGAGGGCACTCGGGAGTTTTAAAAACTTACCACAAGGTTAAGAAGAATTCTTTTTGGGATGGCCTTAAAACAGATATTCAAATGTTTGTGGCAGAATTCTTGGTTTGCCAACAAAATAAAGTTGAAACAATTAAGACCCTAGGTCTATTACAACCTTTATCCATTCTAAGCCAAGTTGGGAGGAGGTTTCAATGGATTTTATTATAGGTTTACCCAAGTTTGAAGGAAAGAGTGTCATCATGGTGGTAGTTGACGTACTTACCAAGCATGCACACTTTTGTGCATTATCTCATCCATTTAAAGCCAATACAATTTCTACTGCATTTATGGAAACAATTCAAAATCTACATGGAAACCCAAAGTTTATTGTAAGTGACAAAGATCCGATTTTCACTGGAAATTTTTGGACATAATTATTTTCTTCTCTTGGTACTCAGTTAGCTCATAGCTCATCTTATCATCCTCAATCTGATGGGAAAATTGGGATAGTAAACCAATTTTTGGAAGGATATGTTTGTTGCTTTGTATATGATAAATAGACACAATGGGTCAAATGGTTGCCTCTGGCTGAATGGTAGCATAACACTTCCTTCCATACTGCAGAAAAAATGACCCCATTTATGGCACTTTATGGATATAATCCACCATCCATTACATAATATTTAAGAGAAAATTCTAAGGTTCAAGCAGTGGAATATCACATCGAGCATCAACAACAAGTTCTCCAACTCTTAAAGGATAACCTCACTTTGGTGTAGAATAGAATGAAACAATAGGCAGATCAACATCGCAGTGAAAGAAGTTTTGATGTAGTTGACTCGATATTCCTATAACTACAACCATATAAACAAATGTACCTCAAGAAAGCTAAGAAGGATAATAAATTATCAGCAAAGTAATATGGTTCATAAAAGGTGTTGCAAATATTGGTAATATGGCATACAAATTGGAGGTTCTTGTAGATTCCCGAGTGCATCCAGTTTTCCATGTTTCATGCTTAAAGAAGGTTATAGGTGACAAGCTCCAAGTTCAAACAATATTTCCAGAATGTGATGAGGAAGGAAAAATCATATTGGAACCTGAAGTAGTCACAGAAACAAGAACTCGATAGTTACGAAATCGATTAATTTCGGAGTATCTCATCAAGTGGAAGAACTTACCTATTGAAGATTCCACATAGGAGAATGATAATTTTATACATAATGATCCAGAACTACTCCAACATTGAGGACAACAATTTTTTGAAGGAGAGGGGCATGTTAGGTCCCTATAATACTAGTGATTCCCCCATTACTATTGTCATTGTATCCCTTATTGTTATTGTTGTGCCCCTATTGTCCCCCTATTGTTATTATTGTGCCCCATAGAAGCCCACTATTGTTATTGTTGTGCCCTTATATTATTATTGTTATGTCGGCTTTGATTATATTGTGACCCCTTAGACTCCTATATATAGAAAGGAGGTTTTTTCATTTGTATCATCCAAGAATTTTTTATTTGTGTAATGCAAATGAGGTTTCCCCCTCGAAGAGGATGATTTTGAAGTCATTTATCTATCTTTTCTTCTATTTTGTGAGTTGGTTGCATAACACATCCACATTCAATGCAGGGCCATCAATGGATGCCTCATTAGGATTCTACATGTTTCCTAAGGTTTTTCTTGGCAAACACAGAGATGAAGATCATTATCTCAGGGTGGCCTTGACAATTCCTTTCCTTACCTCTTTCACTAGGTCTCTCCTTGTGCTTCATGGGTTGTAACCAATTGTCGATGTCACTCTCCATGCTAGGGTTACTGGATTTTTCCATGGCCTAACTATGTGGCACCCTCTACTTATTGGAAGGATATGAAAGCATAACCATGGTGTTTCCTTCTACCAAACTAGAGAAGGTGCAAGTCTGCATGACACTTTTATTTTACTAGGCTTCACTCCTTGTTTGAGTCCCACTAGGTTTCACTGTGGTATTCCATTCGTGTTGGTAGAGTAGAAATTGTTAAATAATGAATCCATATAGGTGAGGATAGTTTTAGATAGAGGAGGAATGACCTATTATAGATTTTTTGTGAACCCAACGTTTCGGACTACCAAGTGAGTCCATCATCAGGGGATGCGTCAATAGATATTCTCCAGATCTTAATGATGTATCCAAGAGCTATAATTAGGGTATATATATAAGTTATCAAACAAAAAAAAGAATGAGTTTAGCTCTTGATAATCTTAATTTCTCGAGTTCTGATGCGCTGTCCATCATATCCCTTCCATGGTAGGATTTTATGTTGTTAAATAATACAGGTGAGGATAGTTTTAGATAGAGGAGGAATGACCTATTATAGAGTTTTTGTGAACCCAACGTTTCAGACTACCAAGTGAGTCCATCATCAGGGGATGCATCAATAGATATTCTCCAGATCTTAATGATATATCCAAGAGCTATAATTAGGGTATATATATAAGTTATTAAACAAAAAAAAGAATGAGTTTAGCTCTTGATAATCTTAATTTCTTGAATTCTGATGCACTGTCCATCATATCCCTTCCATGGTAGGATTTGATGTTGTTAAATAATGAATCCATACAGGTGAGGATAGTTTTAGATAGAGGAGGAATGACCTGTTATAGAGTTTTTGTGAACCCAATGTTTCAGACTACCAAGTGAGTCCATCATGAGGGGATGCGTCAATAGATATTCTCCAAATCTTAATGATGTATCCAAGGGCTATAATTAGGGTATATATATAAGTTATCAAACAAAAAAAAGAATGAGTTTAGCTATTGATAATCTTAATTTCTTGAATTCTGATGCGTTGTCCATCATATCCCTTCCATGGTAGGATTTGATGTTGTTAAATAATGAATCCATACAGGTGAGGATAGTTTTAGATAGAGGAGGAATGACTTGTTATAGTTTTTTTGTGAACCCAACGTTTCAGACTACCAAGTGAGTCCATCATCAGGGGATGCGTCAATAGATATTCTCCATATCTTAATGATATATCCAAGAGCTATAACTAGGGTGCGTCAATAGATATTCTCCAGATCTTAATGATGTATCCAAGAGCTATAATTAGGGTGCGTCAATAGATATTCTCCAGATCTTAATGATGTATCTAAGAGCTATAATTAGGGTGCGGCAATAGATATTCTCCAGATCTTAATGATGTATCCAAGAGCTATAATTAGGGTGCGTCAATAGATATTATCCAGATCTTAATGATGTATCCAAGAGCTATAATTAGGGTGCGTCAATAGATATTCTCCAGATCTTAATGATGTATCCAAGAGCTATAATTAGGGTGCGTCAATAGATATTCTCCAGATCTTAATGATGTATCCAAGAGCTATAATTAGGGTGCGTCAATAGATATTCTCCAGATCTTAATGATGTATCCAAGAGCTATAATTAGGGTGCGTCAATAGATATTCTCCAGATCTTAATGATGTGTCCCGTCTAAAGCCTAATGGTCGATACAAGCTAGGTATGTCTAGAAGTAGCTTAAATTATAAATTTTGTATTGGTTTCAAGAATTTCTCTACAAATGGCTCCACTCACACTTCAGTTTAGTTCCTAGGAAGCTTAAATGGAAATTTAGGGCATTGTCTAACCACCACCACTCTAGCTAGCTCTCGGGTGACATCTCTCCCTTCTCACTTCACTTGCTCACAACCATGCCCACACAATGAGCCACGGTTAGACATGACACTACCTACTATTAGGAATGAGGCCTCTCTAGAGCTCAGATTTATGTTGAAATTTAGACAACACATTACAGGGAATTTACACCCCAACTGATCCAAGAGAATATCACTTAGGTTTAGAAATATCTCTTGAGAGAGAGGAATAATCTCACAGACACCAAGGTTCTTGCTAAGGTGGTAAATTGGGTCCTTGATTCTAGTCATACAAGAGGTAGACACAATCAATAGATGTACATTGTGGATGTTTATTGGCATCTCAATTTCCTCCTGGGTAGAGCGTTGGTTGACCATAATGAGCTCAAGAATGATTTTACTCTATTTTTGACCCATATGCAACATTTATTAATGGAAATGGATCATACGCTTGTAAAAATTGAATGAAAATTGGGACCTCCTCTTGATCTTGACTACTCCCCTAGTAGTGACAAGGAGCCCATACATGTTGAGGCCATAGACTCCAAAAAGTAGATATGCATGTGTAACCACCCTTTTACATTTCATTTTCATTTATTTTCTCTTGTTTTAGCACCATGCTAAAGAAAGGTTGCAATGGAAGAGTACACTATTCAATTATTTTGTGTTTTGTATTTAAAAGTTTTCTTCTTCCTTTTGCAATTTTGGAACAATTGAACTTTTGTGTATGGTCTAGTTTCCCTAATGGTAGACCAACACATGTATAATGAAATTTCCAATGAAGCCACAATAGTTTTTCTCGAACTAGAATCACAAATATATGATCAACTAAAACTGAGATAAAATGATAAGAGATTGAATATTCAACACAACAAATTGAAGGTCTTGCTTGTCAAGACAAAGGTTTTTCATAACCACTACTAATAATTTCACACTCTTACCTTTTTTCTGAAAACCATAAGAAGACAAACCTCATGCGCTTCTTGCAAATGTATCTTCATATGCACTATACTCCTTAGTAAGCATGAGAAAAATCTGGAGCATGTTACTTATGATGGAGCTTTCTAGGTAATATTGCTCCACCCATTTAGCGATTGGATCATCATCAAGGAGAATAACCTCTCCTTGCTCGCTCGAGACTGGTTCTGATTATGAAGGTGGTGGAGACTGAGGGACGACCTCTGATGTTCTGAACATGAGGTCAACATCTTGGTCCTGTGGCTCTTTTTCTAAATCCATGTCCATTACTTGAACCATTTGCTCAATTTGTTGAGCAAGTTCTTGAACCTGCAGCTACTCAATCTCTTGTTCATCTGTTTGTTGTTCTAACTCCTCAATATGTATGGGAGAAGTTTGTTCTATCATTGCATCTTGCCCTTCCTCCTATTTGTGTTTCTACTTCTCTTCCATGTCTCTCCTTCTTAGCTCCTACTCTTCTTTCACCTTCTTCTTTGTTTTCTGTAACTTCCTCTCTACATCCTCCAATCTTTTCTTCTCTCTCTTCCTCCACTCTACTCTCTTTATGTGTTGTTGCCTCTTTTCCTCCACTACTAAAGCTACTTTCTCAATGAGAGGATCTTATCTACGCTTGTAGCTTTTCTTAGCATCTGGGTTCTCGGTAATCTTCCTCTTGCCTTTGTCCTACGCCAATTTGCTTCTCACTACTGCTATTGTTGTTGCTTTCGACGGTGTTGCTACCTGCAGAGCGAATTTGAATTCTACAGCCACACTAACTAGTTCATTGAGCTTAGAGGAGTTATAATAGTACCTCCAAGGATCTTCCTCTGCCTAATGAAATGTACCGTGGATCCATGGATAATACACCTTCGAACAATGGTTCTTTCATATGTAGTGGGGATCATACGAATTCTAGTCCTTAGTGCTAAAATCAAAATTTTATAAGTCCTTGGCCTCGACATTCACATCCTTGAAGCTCTGGATCTCGTACAATCCAACCTGTAAAGGAAGAGCAAGCCATGGTGCCTCCTTCCTCTTGCAACCTATTGCATAACCAACTTATCCGTGGAACACCTTGGTAGCACACGTAGAGGCTTCTCCACGCCAAACATCCTGATGAAGGTGCCACCAAGTGAGGCATACAAATCTGTAATGTTAGGTAATGCCTACATCGCTTCTTGGGACATGCAAGGTGGATCGTGCTCAAAGATCAACTTGTAAACTGGGATGATGAAATGGTCAGATAGCCTCACCATGACTTCTTGGTAGCTACACTTAGAAAGAATCTTGCAATAAATGTTCACAACATTCTCTAGTGGTGTCCATGTCTAACCCATGGTACGAAACTAATGATGGGGACAGATTGTTTCAGATAGTTACACAAACATATAGAATTTCGCTTCCTCATCTTTGGGTGGATTTTGGCATTAGTCACATGCATTTCAACTGAAGAGCCACCAAATTTTACTAGTTGAATGGCCTTCCTTCATTCACCAACTGGTGGAACACAGCGACCCAATTCTGCAGAAAGGTTTTTGTGCTCCCTTGACCGTACAATCGACATGAAAATATGATTAAGAGTTGGTAGGTCTTTCTGAGTGAATTAGTCTTGTAAACATGATTGGGTGTCGACCAAAACTTTGATGGCTCTTTCACCCAACACTTTATGATGTCTCTAGTGTTCACATTGTTGTTGGGGGCATAGAAAACTGCATCCATGAGGTTCACTGGTTGTGGTAAGTGATACATCTAATGATATTTTTTCATCCTAAAGGTAGAAAATTGTGTTCCACTGGAACTACTCAATGTCATCATCTCACGATCAGTATGTGAATCAATCCAGTGAATTATGTCTGCATATGGGAAGGTGGGGTACCTACATGAAACCTTATAAAAGTCTAACTTATGGATGTTGACATAGACCTACTAATCTTCTAGATCTTCCTTGAAGCTTCCTGCAAAGATATCCTTGATTTCCTCCCATGTTTTCTTCATGTCCTTCTCTATGAATAGTTGTGAGTTTTCATAGACTGGAAAGTTCATTGACACCTATCCAACTACATTCCCGGTGTTTCTCTCGATAATATCCTTTGATGCAACTCTCTTGGAAGCCATGTTACCTATACTGCTGAAAAGCTAGTTAACAATTGTTGCACCTAGAGATAGAGAGAACACTCATGGCATGTAGATGTTAGCTTGAAATTGAAATCACTTAAATACATACCAAGCAACAAACTGGGAAACTACTGGGTAAGATTGCACAATTATAGGTTTTGGAGGTGAGTGATTGTCAGTTGGATCTGCGCATTGCACAGTCCCAGCTGCTAGTGGGGAGGTGATGCTAACTAGAACTACACAATGCGTAGTTCATTCTGGCTTGTGTTGGTTGGGACTGTGCATTGCGCAATCCTAGTGGCCAAGGCTCTGGGATTGTCTCCTAGAACTGTGCAATGCATAGTTGGAGCTAGTCACTAGCCACCTCTACACAATTCCTGTAGCCAAGGCAGAGCCTTCAGATCCAGAAATGCGCAGTGCATGTTGGGAAGAGCTAGATCCAGACAAAGGGAGTCTAGATCTACCCAAGGGCAACATGAAAACGAGAATATCTGAAAGTGTGAGTGATGTTTGGTGCATATCTAAGTGAATGGTGATGCATGCAATGAAAACAACCACAGGAATCAGTCAAACAGAAGAACAATGAAGCTTATGGAGAGAGTCGCCACAACGACAACCGTTAGTGAGAAAACTAAGTTATGCATGTGACACTTAGGAAAGGAAACGAAAAACTTAAAAAAACACTTCTACAAGCTAAAACAAATCAAAATTCTAGCTATCATTCAATAAAATGGGTAATAAATCACTCTCACAAGCCAAAGAAACAAAAGAGACAGAAAAAGCAACAAAAGACTAGAAAATAAAGACTTACCCAAAAAAGTTGCGTGAACTGTGCCAAAGGTTCCTAGATCTCCTCAGGAATGCCAGAGCTCCAATATTGAAGGTGAAAATGGGCTCTGGAAGCACCCATTAAATAGATTTGATTGATTAAGGGTTTATGATGCGAAGGCCAAAAATCTAGGAAAAAGAGACACATGGCAGAAGTTTCCAAAAATAACTCAAGTGTAACTCCAACTACTAAAAATAGATCCCTATTTTTTAGGGATGATTTTTCACTTTTTCCTTTTTCTTTTTTCGGAAAGGTTTCCATGCATACACAAATAAATTGCGCAATTCCGGGGAGAACTAGGCAACTCACTCGCACATGCATCGGGCAACCACTAAAGGAATCCTTCTGCGCAATTCCTGGGATGAGTGGCTCTGGATGCCTCTCATGCTCTATGTAGCTTCCCAGCTAAAGATAGGTTGCCAGATGGGTGTGCATAATCGTCTAGCTGAAGCTCATTTCATTCCTGAATTGTGCATTTATTGAGAGCAAGGTTGGTTGCCCTCTAGGATTGTGCAGATCACCAAGGCAGGCCTAGAACTGGATTGCAACCAAGTGAAGAGGAAAACTTGTGGTTAGAAATCAAAGCAAGTAAGAAAGCATAAGTTGTACAACAAAATATAAAACCCAATGAAAGCACAAGTACCTGGGCCATTGTAAGATAAGTTTCTGAGATTGTGATCAGGAAGCTCCAAAATGAAGCTTAGGAAAAAAAAATTAGGGTGGTTGTAGCCACTACAATAGTTACCTAGTTGATATTGGAGTTCAAGAGACATGTATTATGAATTTTATAGTCATCCATATTGTACAGGCGGTGCATGCAATCATAAGAATGCCTATGAGGATTTCGCGATTCCAATTGAGGAATTTCCCTAATTAATAGGGGGATAATTCCCAACAACAAATTGCAAGGAAATAGGGACTTCGGCAACCAAAAAATTGGTTAAATATTAGCCTAGTCCTGTCTAGGAAGATGTGAGATGGATAGAGATAGTGAAAAGGTTGCTCGGGCTTGAGAAAAGCATTGCAATATGATCATATTTTCTAACTAATGCAATATATAGATAATAGGGATTTTTATTTGTGGCTTTCCCCAGGAAATCATTGTGTAATGTGTTGATTGAATTATCTCTCCTACATGCTTCATTATTTCGCAATCATTTAATTTTTTCTACTGATGAGTAGAGTGGATTCAAGTTTATTGTTTTATTAAATCACAATTAGTAGTTTGAACCTACACAAAATTTCTACACTAGGAGAAGACTACACCAATAACATAATCATAGGTGTTTGTCTCAATTTCAAATGGTTGTTATAGATATAGCAATGAGAGTACCGGTGCAGATCATAGGTGGTGATTCAACTGAACAAACATCTTCTATTGGGACTCAAACCAACCCTCGGTAATCTGACTCAAAGGCCAAGTGATATGGGAGAATCCTAACATGAACCTCCAATAAGCATTTGCAAGGCCCAAAAATTTGCGAAGCTCTATTAGAGTGGTCAGGGCTGGCCAGTCCCAAATGTCTTGGATCTTAGTCAGATCCACATGCATGCCTTGCTCATCTATGATGCAACCCAGATATTGGAATTGGCTCATGTCAAAGTTGCATTTCTCCAGGTTAGCACACAGTTTGTGCTGTCCAAAGGTTTGAAGGACCTGCCGAATTTGTTGCAAGTGTTCTTCCCAACTTTTGTTGAAGATGAGGGTGTCATCTAGATAAACAACCATGAATCATATGGTGAAGGGATGCAATATGTAATCCATTAGCCTCATAAAAGTAGCAGGGGAATTTGTCAACCCGAAGGGCATAACCATGCATTCAAGAATGTCTTCCTTGGATTTGAAGGCGATCTTTCATACATCTATGGGCTCAATTGGAACTTAGTGATAGCTAGACCTCAGATCGATCTTGCTAAAATACTTGGACCCCTTGAGTTGGTCCAAAAGGTCATCAATCCATGGGATTAGATACCTATTCCTATTAGTTATTTTATTTAGTGCTCTATAATCAATTCAAAACCTCCAAGTCCCATCCCTCTTTTGTACAAGTACAATCAGGCTCCCACAAGGTGAGGAACTTGGTCGAATGTCCCCTTTTTGCAAAAACTCTAGGATTTTCCACTTGATCTCTTCATTTTCCAAAATGGAGTGGTGATATATTGTCCCATTGGGTAGAGGTGCTTCGGGAGTTAGATCAATCGAATGTTTGAATTGACAGTGCAAGGGTACCCCTATGGATGAGGAGAAGATGTCCCTGTATTATTCCATGACCTTATCCACCTACTTCTATTGCATGGAGGAATCCTTCACAGGGGCCATGGATGTGGCCACAATCTTCCCCTTACTTTGAGAGTGAATCAAAAATAAAACAAATTTCTTGTTCTGGGAGATGATATTACTGCATTTATTAGCACAGATCAAGGAGATGGTGGTAGGTGGGGCTACCTTCGGAATCATGTATAACTTATTACCCAAATAAATAATAACATTCCAAGGCATCTACTCATACATAGCATGACACTTCCATACATATGGTTGACCTAATAATACATCACAAACTTCAAGAGGAGAAATATCACACAATACCTTATCTGTGAAGGGCTTGATGTTGTAGGGATGGAGACACTGTTGGTTGATAAATAGATCTCGTCCTTGATGTAGCCACCCAATGATGTACAAATGCGGGTGTGGTGTGGCCAGTAAGCCCAACCACTTTGTGACCTCTACTAAAATGATGTTATTTTGGCTCCTACTGTGGACTATGAATTGCAGCGATGAACCCTTCACCCACATCTATGAGTGGAAGACACTCTCTCCCTCATCTAGATATTTGGGCTCAATCTTCTAGATCTTTGTGGTGGCAATAGTGGTGTTGGGCTCCACATCAATAATATTCTTCCCTTTGTCATTCCCCTAGTCGGGTTATGAATCAGAGTCGAAACACACATATGACTCTGAAGCATTCAACTTGGCCACCAGTGACTGCTTGGCTTGACACTCACTTGTGTTGTGAGTGGGGATATTATGGAAATCACTGCACTTTCATGTATCCTTCTTTGTCTTTGTGGTGTTGTTATTTTGTTGTGGCCTCAATAGGTTGTCTTGTGTCACCCCGCTTTGGCTTTGTCCTTTGTTATGTGGTTTGGAGGTGCCTTTCCCTTGCTTTGGATTTGCATATCCATAGTCTAGCTTGTTCAGTTTAAACTTCTGCTCGATATTGGCAGTGTATTAGTAAGCGGCACCAAGCGAGGAGATATCTAGGAACTCCACATTGTCCTAGATGTATTTTTGAAGACAACCACACTACTTGAGTACTAGATGCCACTCAAAATCTTTGATACCCAACTTCGTGCAAAGGGTATGAAAAATATTTGTGAACTCTAGCATGTATTGGTTCCTTCCCTGCTACAATGTGGTCCACTTTATGCACTTATATTCATAGCTTCTAACGGGGTAATACTGATCCTTGATGGAATCTCGAAATGAGTTCCAAGTGGGTGCGACTGAAAATAATGAGGGTTCCCTCTCGTCCTTCTACTCATACTAGGTTTCCCACCAATCCTTGATGCAGGGGGTGGCTTTAAGGAGTCCAAAAGTAATCTTTTCCCTATTTAAAAAATACCCTTCCAACAAATTTAACTATCTATCTACGACATCTGCATCTATCTGTCCTTCAAACATGGGAATGTCAAAATTGACTTGTACCTTGAAGGGAGTGGTGCCTCTAGAGTGGTTGCTGGATGAAGATGAGTCGTCTATTAACATCCACCGAAGGATCTGTTAGAGTCCTATAGTGATAGGATTCATAATTTTGAATTGGCTAAGGTTAAGCCTTGTAATATTGTACATACCTTTGCTTCCTGCAAATGTTTTACATATTAAAAATTAAAAAATATAAAGAGGGTATGTCCTAAAAGAAATATCAAAGGATAAAAAGAATAAGAAAAGATCAAAAAATCAAAATATTTGAACCCCAAAAAACAAAAATAGATCATGAAAGTGTGCAAGTCTAAATGCCACTACTATTTTACTACTTTATTGTCTTAAATAATGGTTGTGTGCAGCTTGTCATACATGCCACAACCCATGGTAGTCAAACTGCTTAATCTTGACTATTTCATGCTTTGAATTTTATGTTTATAGTTAAATCTGACCAAATAGCTTAATCTTGGTAGATCATTAGATAGGTAGAAAAAAATATAAGATTAGGCGTAGAGAGTTTGTTTTATAAAAGAAAAGAAAATGATAAGGGCCTGTTAGCCTAAATGCACCCAAATAAATGAAGGAAAAATGTTAGGGTAAGTAATGGGTAAGTAGAAGAAAGGTTGCTGAAGTATAAAGTTGATTGGACAAAAGCTCATTAATCATGCTTAATCATATCTTTCAATATGTATGAGCAGTTAAGAAAGCAAAAACAATGGTTTACAAGTTGATTTAATTAACTCTCCCTCATTCATTTCATCCCTTTACTTACTAATTTCCCCATTGACAAGTAAGTTCAAGTACTAAAAATCCTTCAAGTCATAAAGGCTCAGAGCATTTCTCTGACTTTTGGTGGGACCAGACCCTCGGTTTAATTACTTATGGACATCAAGTGTTAGAATTCCCATCATAAAATTCATTTCCCTTCATTACCCTAATAAAACCCCTTTTCCTAAGGTTAAACTCCATTTGCCTATGAAAAGTAAAACAACCCCATGTTAAATTCCATTTCATTCAAAATACCCACAAAAA
Source organism: Pinus tabuliformis (assembly GCA_031772625.1). Classification (NCBI taxonomy): domain Eukaryota; kingdom Viridiplantae; phylum Streptophyta; class Pinopsida; order Pinales; family Pinaceae; genus Pinus; species Pinus tabuliformis. Next base: position 415,734,177 of record CM062808.1, on the reverse strand, counting down.
GATTTTATCCTAAGTATGAAGTGTATGTGAATAAAATGCACAGATATTACATTTATGCTTAGGGGTATGTTCACTCTGCATTTCATCTTAATTTTTAACATAATACTATAGCTCCCGATATACCTTTTCCCATATATAATTAATTCCCATATATAATACCCCAACCCTTAGTTTAGCTATAAAATATACTTTACCCCATATTCCTGACAAAACACACTTAATTCACCACTTCTCGGTAAAGATAAAGTATTACCATTATTAAGCCCTTCCTGATCATTTAAATCCATGATTAACTCATAATTAATCCCAAGCCGCCAAGGATTAAAGCCCTGGGCCCCCCGAAAGCTATTCCCATTTCATCTACACACATCTGTCACTCAATTTCCATCCGATCATTAGTGCCCACATCCAATGGTCCATAGCCATATCGGGTTCACCTGATGTCTGACCTTTACCTACCCAATAAAGTGGTTTTTCCTAGCCCCCCATCTGTTATGTCTCAAGCGCTAGCATAGATCAGGTGACCCCTCCAAAATACCACCTCCTCCATAAAAGCGGTGCGATGGCTTGGGAAATTGCCTCCCCGCTCAACCCGAAAAACTGCCCACTATTCATTTGTAATTTACTCGCCAAAAAGTGACTATTGTTCAATAAAAAGGCTGAGAAGCCCTATTTTGTCTTTTTCACTCATTTTCTTTGTGAACCTTTGCAAACCATTGTGACACCTGCAAACACTGAAATCACCAATTGACCTCAAATTTCACTCCTAAAGAAGTTGCAGAGACCCCAATCAACCTCTCAGTCCATACCAGAGCCATTCAAACTTCTGCAGTTGTCGAGAACACCGAATTTGAAGTCAATTCACCCAAATTCCAAGTATTTGAAAACAAATTACCAGACACCCTTTCAAATTTGAAAACGTTAAGTCTTTAAAGTGTTTTAATTAAGTAAATTAATTGAAATTATTTTAAATTTAAAGCACATACCCAAAACCTTCTGAAATATTCTGAGTTAACTTCAAACCTCTAAATAAACTAGTATTTCCAAATTCAAATCCATAAGAACTGAATTATTGTTGCCCCCATCGCCATGGATGTTAGACCTTTCATGACCCCCCATTTGGACCTTGACCACCTTCCCCTGGTGGACAATGATTTTCAAATCAAAGACACAAGTGCCTATGAAGTCCTGCTCAAACTTAATTTTTTGAGTAAGGACATATATCTAAACCATACTGATGACATTGGCCTTTGGGACTCCAATTTTCCCAAATACCAGTTTCCATAAGTACATATCTTTCCTGAGATTGTCCGTATGTTCCATGCCTGTTACATTCCTAGCTAGAGAGCTATAATGTCCCCTGAGCAAAAATTCTTGTTTCCTATCACAGCTGAATCAATCAATGAAATGTTGCAAGTCCAACCAAGTCCAAACCTGACCCCACTCTCCATTGGGGATTTGTTAGAACTGTACACCAAATTGAGTCCATCTAGACTGGCCCAAATATTCCAAACTTTCATTGTAGAAGAGCAGCACATTCCTAAAGATGCCCCTCCATTTGTTTCTGTCATTTTCTCTGAAAGGGGCAAGAAATTATAACTATGATATCATGTATACTGGGCTATACCACAGATGAATTTGTTGATGAGCTCATCCTGGCCTTCATGTCCATTTTCACCCCAGGAAAGCATCCTACTACTTTGTACAATTATGCCCAGTTCATAGCTGAAACGATGCATGAACAATTTACTAGAATGCACAATGAAAGAGTATTCAAGTACTCATCTGTACTATACCACATGTTTTTGTATTATCAATCAGACAGATTTCTCTTCACAATTCAAAAGATGGATACTAAAGGCTAGCCCAGGTCTGTCATATTTTGGACACCATTATTCCATAGGTATTCATCACCATACACCTACACAGGCTTCATTAACTCTTTTGTCCATCTAGTCATGACCATGCTGACAGGAAGCCCTCCACCCAGGATAAGATAAAAAATCAAAAGAGTGCTCCAATTGTCCAAGAAAAGTAAGGTGGGAGATTGGTACCTTTACCAAAATCACACTGAAATAAGAATATATGGTTGCTAGCTTGCCCCATACAAATTGCCCAAATACCTCCCCATGAGGTTATTTTCTCTAGAGTATTATAGGAAGATAATGAAATCTGATGAAGTCAAATTTTTCTCAGCCAAGAAAAGAACTTAGTTCAAGGTCAAAAATCAGTTAGGCCCTTTCATTTGCAATTCTAGAGAAGCAAGACAGGAAGCAGATCAAATCCTGCAACAAATGAAGTTTTAGAATAGTTTCATGTGGAGGTATGACCCTCAAGGTTTTATGACCAAACTAAGACAAAAGGTCAAATTGGGACCTTACATTCATCACACCATACTAGAAATAGAGAGATACACCAATCAATCTGAGTGGTTAGAAAACACTCTCATAGACAGGGATAACACAAAGGTAGATGTTGAAAATACCTTGTTTGATTTAGAGAGACAACTTGATGAAAGCTCATTCCTGCAGGTACCAGAGCAAGAAGGAACCATGAGTACCCCTACTATTTTGCAGACTCCTCAGAATGAGGAAAAGAATCCCAAAAGGAATAGAGAGGGAGCCTCCAGCGCAAGTATGGACACATCCAATGTACAGTATGAAACAAGCTAGAGCAAAAGGCCTAGGCTCAATCCTATTTTAGAACAAGAAGACACAGAGGGCTCAGTAGAAATAACTAATATTGAGTTAGACATGAGAAAGGGCATAACTCCATCTGAGGAAACACAGGAGCCATCTACTTCACAAACTCAAATCTTGGAAAGGTAGCTTAGTGTGGAAGTCTCCTCATTTAACAAACCTACTGATAGAGATAAGGACATTAAGGACAAGTTCAAAGAAATCAAAATGAGAAATGAGAAACTGAAGGCACAATCCTATACATGGTATCTCAAAATTACACTCACCAATCAAACTAGTTGATGTCAGCTTTTGACATCAAGGAAGGAAAGATGAAAATGTTCTTCATAAAGTCAACTATACAACAACAAAGGACATCAACAGATTTCAAGAAGATTGATTTTGAGGTATTGGCAAGGGATATTCATCCCATAGACCAAATTGAATTTCGCAAACAAGCTAGAGAAATGATTTACTCCACCCTTACAGGAAAATCTGTAGCTACCCATTAGTTGCAGAATTCATTGAAAAACATTTCAGCCCAGTATCAGTTGGAGAAGGCCTCCTCATAGGCCAAGGACACCAGAATCAAGTCTTTGGAAGACTTGGTAATTGAATTGGGCTCAAAGCTACTGAACAACTAATCAAAAAGAAGAATGATGATATTGCAGCACTGAAGAAACAGTTGAAGATACCTCAGCTACAACACCCCCAGACATAGGAAGTATTGGAAAACAAAACTAGGCATGAAGAGTTGATGGACTTAGTCCTATTGAGCCCTAAACTTACATCTCTCCTACACACTTTCCTAGACTATTTTTCACTGACCTGAACCTCCTAAGCTATCAAAATCCTTACATATTGATTCGAAAAGAGCATTAAAATGGTTTTCTAATTATGTTTTGTGTTTACTGTTTGAACTGGATTTTTTATCATTTAGCTGCGGAATCTTGTCACTTTCCGCAGCTGATTCAACTTTCCGCAGCTATTTTTGTTAAAGTCTATATTGTAGGTGTCAGCAGGCAAAGCAAGCCACATGGGCAACTTGGAAATGACCTGGACATGGACCGGGTCCTATTGGTCTAGACGGATTCATCAAGGAAGGTCGTGATCAACGGTGGTCAAATGGTGGCCCAACGTAAGAAGTCCTATGGCAGTCGGACTCTGTTTTTGAACACGTGAGGATTCTTAATCATACGTGGCCATTCCTAAATCTCTGGGGTCATGTTTCCACCTGTAGACTACCCCACGATGTGAATCCAACAGCCACAGTTGCTAGATTTAATAGCCTCAACAACCATTATGCTACATACATGGACGTTGTCTTTTACGTGTCTCTGTTCATGTAGTTTTTTTTGGAAAACAGTTATGTAACCTTTGTTATAAATAGCATGTTTCTATATGCATAGTAGTTAGTCTTTTTGAATGTAATTTTGCTGTTAAGAATCCACTGTGCCGTGACATTAGTTTTATTGTTCTAACTGTGTTTTGAATATACAAGAAGACTCTATTCTACATGATTTCGTGAACGTAATTTTGGATTGATAGCCTGTTGGCTGAGGTTGTGGAGAGGGCCCCTGCACACTGAGGTTTTGTTTTCTTACTGTGTACAGTTTCACGTAGTACTTCTTTATGTTCATTGCATATATGCCATAATCCTTCATTTGTGTATATTTCATTAACTGTGGTACTAGCATTTCGTTTCTGTTCATGATTTTACAAGCTTTGTATAACGTCAATCAGTGTGTGCATGTTTCAGGATAGAGTAGGCAACTTGGGCATCTGCATATAATTTTCACAATAACTAGTGATATGGAATTTATCCTCTGCTGACTTTCCTTTTCTTAGTTTTTATTCCAGCTTTGTTTTGTTGATTTCAGTCTTGCTGATTTGCTTTGATTAAGTTAGTTTAGAAATCAACTCACTCATATCATTGACGGTTACCTCCAAAAGCAATAGCTAGACTAATTGGCGAGGGATCGAATTATGAATGTGTGATTTGATTTTAGTTTACTTTTCTACAATTAGATATTGGATTTCTCATGTCATTGACGGTTACCTCCGAAAGCCATAGCTAGACTAACTGGCGAGGGATTGAATTATGGATGTGTGATTTGATTTTAGTTTACTTTTCTACAATTAGATATTGGATTGCTCATGTCGTTGATGGTTACCTCCGAAAGCCATAGCTAGACTAACTAGCAAGGGATCGAATTATGAATGTGTGATTTGATTTTAGTTTACTTTTCTGCAATTAGATATTAAATTGCTCATATCATTGACGGTTACCTCCGAAAGCCATAGGTAGACTAACTGGTGATGGATTGAACTATGAATGATGTAATTTTATTTTAGTTTTACTTTCCTTGCAATATTTGATTTCTTTGAGTGCAGTAGCTTAAATCATTTTCCTGTATTTAGGCAACAGCAGAGATGATAGTTTCATGATCAGTAGTTCATTATTTACTTGTTTCAAATAGCAGCACATTTTCATTCCTGATTCCAATATTACTTTCATCACTAGAATATTTTAAGACTTTATGAAGTGTTAAGTTTTGGGAATCATTATAGAGGACATAATTACCTTAAAATCCATAACCATACTTGCCTTCTAGAGACAAACCCCCCAAAAAAAACAAAATAAAAATCGAAAACAACAAAAAGTAAGAAAGAGGTTATCTTTCACATATAGTGCGTCACACTTCATCAATTTACGACTCCCGGATTTATAATTAATGTAGCAATTTAGGACACACTAAATTGACCAAACATTTTGGCGCCGTTGCCGGGGAAGTGTAACTAGGTAGCCAATCGCTTAAAAAAAAAAAACAATAACAAAAGGAAGGGAAAAATTGATAACTTCTTGAAGTAAGCTCTCCTCTTGCACCTAGTGTGACCTGGAGGATCAGAAAAAGGATTTGTCAGTTCAATAATTTCTTGATTATGCTCTCTTCTTACACTTAGTGTGACTTGGAAGATCAGAAAGAGAATTATTAGCCCGACTTAAAAACATATATACATATATAAATAAAAATGGCATGCATAGAGTGAGAGATTCTAGGGGAAGGTTTATAGCTAGGGCCAAGAGTTCGATTTTCACAACTCCAACTTCTTCAAGGCATAGACAGGATACACCTCCATCTACTCCCAGCCTTAGGATTCCTGGAATTCAAGGAGTAGCAGCTGAATTCGAAGACTCTCCCACACTATCTACTGAATCTGATCTAGGAGAAGAACCTTTCTTCACTTCTACCGGGGAACACATTGTAATCAAAGAAGTATAATCACCTGAAGAAGAGGAGGGAGAAATTCTTCCTCATTCACCATTAATAGAAGAACCTGAGGACTCTGAGGACTCTGAAGAAACTATCATGATGGAGGAAGTAGTAGATGGATTCGGAGGTAGAGGTAGAGGTAGAGGAAGAGGAAATAATGGAGGTAACAATGGAGGAGGCAGAGGTGATAGCAGGGGAAATGGGGATGGAGATAACTCATTTGGACTCCCTATAGCCGATGAGGAAACTCATACAACAATGAAAAATATTTCACCATCTATCCTCCCAAACTTTCATGGGTTGAGAAGTGAGGATCCTGAGACATTTCTATTTGAGTTTGAAGTCTTGTGCCGAACTTATGACTATATGGAAGACTCTCAAAAACTCAAATTGTTTCCTTCAACATTGAAAGGAGCTATTTTGAAATGGTTCATGGGATTAGTCACTCAGTCTATTAGGACTTGGAATGATATGAAACAAACATTTTTGGATAGATACTTGGATTATTGCATGCCCACCAATCATAAGGATGAGGTATTCAAAATGATGCAAAAAGAAGATGAAAACTTGGAAGATTTACTTGAAAGATTTCAATACAACTTAAAGAGAGCAAAGATGAGAAACTTAGATGAGGAAACCTTAAAAGCCCTTTTACTGAAAGCCATTAGAGATGAATGGATAGATATTTTAAACATGATGGGGAAGGGAGACATTTCTCAACTTCCACTTTGTGACATAGCAGAACTACGTGTCCATATCTCAAGAGGAAAATCTAAAACGGGAAAAGGGCCTAGAGATCCTTCTCTTATTAGAGCAAACAAATCTGCAACTGGATCAGTAAGTAGGGCAGAGATTGGCAATATGCTTGATGAATTCAAAACCAATATTTTGGGGAGCCTTAGTGAACAACTAGACACCCTTAAAATACAAAACAAGTAGAAAATAGAAGTCGATGCCTTGGCCATCTTTGGTCCAAAATGTAGGAAGAAACATGCTCTAAGGGAATGCCCCTTGGATACAAAAGTTTTAGAAACATGTATGATTTGCTCGGATATTCATGAGACCAAGGATTGTCCTTCAATTCCTGGACTCAAAGCTGTCTTTCAAGAGGATCCAAATTCAATAGAATCTCTCTATTTTATTTCAAGAAGACCTTGGCAGGGGCAACAAAATCAAGGGTTTAACAATCCTATGAACTTTCAGCCCCCGCTAAATTGGAACTCTTGGCACCAACCTTAGCCCCAACCTCAAAATCCATATCAATCATGGGCACAAGGAATGTAGAATCCTTATGGGAGATTTGCTCAATTTTATCAATATCCTCCATCTTTTCAAAATCAACAAACTCCCCAGCTTCCAAATCAAAATCCACAACTTTCATTGCCATTTCCACAACAATAATCCTCTCAAAAAAATCCAAATCCTCAACTCATGGTTCCATTTCAACAAAAGACAAATCAACTACCAGCTCAGCCATTGCCAAATCCTAACAATAAAAATCCTCAAAATGCTTACATGATAGAAGGACAACAATTTCCTACCTATATGATTGTTCCTCTCAATGATGTACAACTCAGGTCTGGTAGAGTTTTAGAAAAACCTTCTATAGATGTTCAAAAGCAAGATACCTCTGAGGAGGATTCTCTTCAAGTTAATAAAGGTTCTGAGGAGGCATCTCTTCAAAACCCAAACATTCAAAAAGAAAAAGAAAAAGAGTCAACCCCCACAACTCCTATAGTTGAGCAACCTGCATCTTCATCCACACCTCCTTTCCTTGAAAGATTACAAATTGACAAAGGGGTGGAAAAACAAATCTTGTTGCCTAACTATGATTTCCTAGATGAATTAAAGAATGTCTGTATCAATATTCCCTTGCTACAATCCATTAGAGAGATTCCTATTTTAGCGAAAACAATAAAGGAGTTGAGTCTCAAAAGACCAGGAAGGAAATCAAGAAATACAAGAAGAATCCATCTGGTAGGAAAAATTGCAGATGTCATGATGGGAAAAATTACCATGCAGAAGTATGTAGATCCAGGTAGTCCAATTGTCAAGACACATATAAATGGGATAGGAATTCCAAATACTTTGATTGACTTAGGGGCTGCTATAAACATTATGAGTAGACAGACTATGGAACAGCTTAAACTTCCTAATCTTCTCTTTGCACCTACCTTACTGCAACTTGCAGATAGATCAATAATCAAACCAGATGGTGTATTAGAAGATATTTCAGTCTCCTTAGATTCTTGGGAATATCTAGTAGATTTTATGATTTTGACTCCCAAGAGTAATTTAGGAGGCCACCCACTCATCTTAGGAAGACCTTGGCTAGCCACAGTTGATGCTTTCATTAGTTGTAGATCTAGAGATATGTACATTTCTGATGGTAATTCAACAAATAAATTCAATTTGTATCCTCCAGCAAAGGCAATCACAAAAGTAGGAGATAATGAATGGGTCGATGATGAGGACACTATACAACCTGTCTTTACCATTTCTGAAATTAGTGAAGATAGTCAAATTCTGAATACATTAGAAAATTTTTAAACATCTTCGGAATATGACCTCACACAATTTCAATTAGATTCTGACATTGAATATTTATCATCAAGACAAATGTCTCTTTAGTCTATGGAAGAGTTCGGTAGCTCTACCATTGAGATTTTTCCAGTTAAAACATTGAATATCAACAAAAAATTGGAAAAGTCACAACAGGAAGAACTAACCAAAATCTTGCAAAAACATTCTACTGCATTTGCATGGGAGTATACTGACATGAAAGGTATTGACCCTAAGACTTGCAATCATCACACCTATATTGAGGAAAACAGTAGACCCATCAAACAACCTCAGAGAAGAATGAATCCAAATCTTAGGGAGATAGTGAAAGAAGAGCTCCAAAAACTACTCAATGTAAACTTCATTTATCCAATTTCAGATAGCTGATGGGTTTCTCCTTTGGTTATAGTACCCAAAAAGAATGGTAAATGGAGGGTATGCATTGATTACAGGGAATTGAATAAAGCAACTTTGAAGGATCACTTTCCCTTGCCCTTTATCGATCAGTTATTAGATACATTAGCAGGCAAAAAGTATTTTTCATTTCTGTATGGTTTTAGTGGTTATAATCAAATTCAGGTAGCACCTGAGGATCAAGATAAGACCATATTTACCTGTCCATGGGGAACTTTTTCTTATCGAGTGCTTCCTTTTGGATTATGCAATGCACCCGCAACATTCCAAAGAGTAGTACTAGGAATTTTTTCTGATCTAATCCATGATTGTGTAGAGGTTTATATGGATGATTTTACAGTTTATGGTGATTCATTTGAAGAGGCATTAGAAAATTTGGAAAAATTACTCATAAGATGTAAAGAAACAAACCTTTCATTAAGCCATGAAAAATGTTTTATGATGTTTACTGAAGGTATTGTTTTAGGACATCATATTTCAGGGGATGGGATTAAAGTTGATAGATCAAAAGTTGAAGTCATCTCCAAGTTACCTATTCCAAATTGTCAAAAGGATGTTAGAAGTTTTCTGGGATTTACTAGGCATTATAGAAGATTTATAAAAAGCTTCACCAAAATAGCATCTCCACTCTTCAAATTTCTTACAAAATACTATGAATTCAAATGGGATCCTGATTGCCAATCAGCATTTGAAACTTTGAAAACAATAATATCTGAAGCGCCTATCTTAAGAGGACCAATTTGGAAACTCCATTTCCATATTTCTACAGATGCTTCAGATACAGCTCTAGTTGGGTCAATAGGATTTAGTCCCTTATGCCATTTACTATACCAGTAAAAATTTGACTCCCACTGAGTTGAACTATATTGTAACTGAAAAAGAGTTCTTAGCTATTGTTCATGCAATTAATAAATTCAGACATTATATAACAAGATATAAAACTTTTATTCATACTGATCATTTTGAGATTAGATATCTAATGAACAAACCTGTTACTAATGACAGAGTTACAAGGTGGCTCCTACTTTTACAGGAATTCAACATTACTGTGATAGATAGACCAGGGAAACAAAATACAATGGTTGATTTCTTGTCTACGATCCAGAATACTAAAGAAGATTCTCCTGTAGAGGATAAGTTTCCTGGTGAATATTTATTTGCAGTAACTACTAAGACCCCTTGGTATGCAGATATTGCTAACTATTTGGTTACAGGGAAACTACCTCCACATCTATTTCCTAGTGAAAGAAGAAAGATTATTCAGGAAAGTTCAAAATATTCATGGATTTCTAACGAATTGTTTAAAACAAGGCCGGATCTTGTGATTAGAAGATGTGTTAGGGAAGATGAAATGCCTGATATCCTCAAGGCATGTCATGATGAACCATGTGGTGGAAACTTTGTTGACAAAAGGACAACCTATAAAATCCTTTCTTTAGGATATTATTGGCCTTCCCTTTTCAAAGATGCAAAACAATATGTTAAAAGATGTGATAGCTGCCAAAGAGTAGGGAAACCTACCCTTTCAAATGAAATTCCATTGCAACCACAGGTACTCATCAAACCCTTTGAAAAATGGGCTTTAGATTTCATTGGACCTATTAATCCACCATCTAAACAAAAGAAGTATATATTGGTATGTACTGATTATGTCACTAAATGGGTGGAAGCCAAAGCATTATTTTCTGCTACTGAAAATTCAGTTATTAGTTTTCTTTATGAGGATATTTTTTACTCGCTTTGGTGTTCCAAGAGAAATTGTGACAGATCAGGGAAGTCAATTCACATCCAACTTGGTGGAGAAGCTAATGTAAGAATACAAAATCAAGCACAAAAGATCTACTCCTTACCATTCGCAAGAAAACAGTCAAGTGGAGTCTACAAACAAAGTTCTTGAAAGCATCATTACCAAAATTGTTCATCTACATAGAAGAGATTAGGCAGAAAGGCTTCCTGAAGGCTTGTGGGCCTACGAAACTACATGGAGAAATACAACAGGACATTCTCCCTATGAACTTGTTTATGGTAAAGAAGTCCTGCTCCCCATTGACTTCCAAGTCAAAACTTTCAAGATGGCAGTTCAGTTGGGAATGGATCTATCAGAAGCCCAAAAGCATAGAATGGAGCAGTTGAATGAGCTAGATGAGATCAAACAAGAAGCAATCCTAAAAACTGATCTAGTTCAGTATCAAAGAGCTAAGTGGCATTACAAATACATCAAAGAGAAAAAGTTTCAAGAAGGAGACTGGGCATTACTGTTTGATTCCAAGTTTAAAGATTTTAAAGGAAAATTTCAGACTCATTGGCTTGGGCCATATGAGATTGACAAAATCTTTAGCAATGGAGCAGTAAGAATCAAAACCATTGATGAATTTCAAACTCCTCTTATTGTGAATGGTCACCGATTAAAGATCTATCATAAGCCACTCTCAAAGGAGGAATTTGTCAAAATCTTTCAGGATAATTCTGCAATAAGGCTGGTGAAGAAGAATCCTTCTTCTCCACTGGCCTAGTCCTTGTTCTTTTTCTGTTCTAAATGAAAAAAAAATAAAAAAAATAAATAAATGTATAAGCCTGAAAACCAATCGCTGATTGGCAGTCTTATACAGAAAATACAGGGTGAAAATCAGAAACTTCTGACGCCCTATATTTTCCAAAAAAATCTCTCTCTCATTTCACAGTTTCATGTCACTACACTTCATTCCACTCCACTTCATTTCATTCCACTCCACTTCATTTTATTTCACTCCACTTTCATTTCATATTATTCCATTTCACCAATAAAAGTCTTTTCATGACTAGTTTCATTCACTCAGTCATCATTCCATCCATCTCCATTCAGTCATATGATCGTTGTGTCAGTTTCCGCAGCTAAATCTAGTTTCCACAGCTATAAACTGATTCCGCAGCTAGCACCCTGTCATTTAACATTGGCAGTCAAATGATAATCAAGAATAATAAAAATCAAATGCAGGTATGATCGAGGACACATTATGAAGACATGGGGCACCTAAAAGCATCAACAAGGAGCAGCTAACCAAAGGTTAATGGACAACAAGTGGCAAAAGAAAAATTCCAAGGTATGAGTAGAAATCTATTTCAAATAGCATTCAAAGCACAATTTTGCATAGTTATAAAACCATAAGCTCCACTATATGCAATGATTGGCGTTGGTAGCCTCCATAACCATTCCACGAACCATGCATTTATTTTTCCAACGGTCTCATGATTAGCCCTCAGATTTAACTCGTGTTGGCTGCACTATGACCCTCCACCTGTAATCATGGGACATGGTCAATTTGATCATGGCTCCTCTCCGCCGCACAAATTCCGCAGCCATTTCATGAGCATATTTGTGTCTACTCCACAGTCATCCAATTTAAAAATTTTGCTGGGTTCACTCCATTCCCCTACTATTCCATTGAAACACATTTGCATTTCCACCCTATACACGTAAACCTCTGCTCCATTCCGTGAATTCACTCCTGTTGCCTGTCCTCTGTTCTCCGCTCACCACTCACAATCACTGGTTTTCTCCATAAAAACCCTGTTCACATCCGCTAACCCAGCCATCTCACCTCTGTGAATGCCTCACTCACGCAGACGAATTTTAAGACAGAAGGAAGGATCGGTTTGTTGCTGAGAGCAGAGCCAGAAGGGCCCAAGTTTATGGAAGGGTACCCGCAAGTGAAAAACCTACTGAAGAAGGCCCGATGGCTACGTTTCATTCAAAAGTTTAGAGGCTACAATAAGGAGATTACAAAAGCTTTTGCGAGGTCTTTTAACAGACTGGAGGTGGAAATTGGGGACCTCAAGTTTAAAATCACCGAAGCATCCATAGCAGCTACTACAGAACTTCCACGGGAGGGAGAACGCTGGTTCAAGAACAAGAGCTTTGACGAGAAGGCTTGGAGGGTTATCCTATGCAATCCAGGTATGGATGTAACTATATTCAAATGAGGAATTCTTGTCCATGCTTTAGAAGAGAAATGGGCTAGTCTATTGTTGATTATTCAAAAGTTCATTACGTGTGAGGGTCGTTTTGGATCGATGTATATGTATCATACCCGGTTGCTGATGAACTTTTTAGAAGACCAAACCCTTAATCTGCCTTACTTTTTACTACTTAGCTTGAAAAAGATGTGCACAACAGTCCAAAAGAATATAGAGGACATAGAACCCCACTTGTACCATCATGGGCTTGTGAAAATCTTAATTGAAGATCAGTTGAAGAAAAAGAAGGACACCTGGGAATGGTTTTTGGTGAGAAACTACTTTCAAGATCCACCCGAAATACTTGAGAGTAGTACAACGAGGAAGAGTAGGAAAAAGGAAACTAGTGTGAGAATTCAAGACACTCCTAAAGAAGTTAATCAAGAAGAGAGGCTGGAAAGAACTAAGGATAAGAAGCAGAGAAAACCAAGAGAGAAAAGAAACATAGAAGCTGTGTACCAGACCCCAGATCCTTCCCAAACAGAAGACCACCAAACATTGTCTGAAAGACTAGCTTATCTCCAGCAACAATCAGCAGCAGCCAAGAAGAAACGAAAAGAAAAATAGAGTATAGAAGAAGAAGGCACTAGTCCACAGCATTTAAGGAGAAGCTCTAGGCTTAGAGGAAAGTGGAGGGAAGTGCAAACAAAAAGACTCCATTTCATTGATTTAGGAGGGGCAACACCGAAGTAGCTTCCAACAATCTCTCCTGACCATAGCCCACACCATACTCCTCTTTCCCAGCCAGCTGTTGGCATGAGTCCTTCTCGGCCAGACTTTGAAATCAGTTCTCCTCAATATCATTTTGGGGACAACCCAAGGAAAACTACACCCGAGATAGACCCGAATCAGCAAGAGATGTATGATTATATAGAATCCTTGGAGAAGACAACCACAGGTCCAAGCACTTCATCTATCCAGCCTCACACAGCACAAGAATCTCTAATCCAATCATTGAAACAAGAAGTTTTTGAACTAGAGGTCTTAAATAGACACATTAAACATGAAAATGAAGCACTGAAGGAACAAAGTCAATTGGATAAGATCATTCATGACAACACAATGTTGCACCTTGGGCTGTGGCAGAAAAAGAACAGGAAATTGAAGAAAAAGTGCAGGAGGTTAAGTAGAGCACTGATCAACCTCAAATTCAGATGCTTGATGAGGAAGCCCAGGATGTTAGCAGCACCAAGAAAGAGGAGAAGAGGACTAGATGTACTGGCAGAGGTATCAGAGCATATGAATTGAAGGGGGGATGATCAAAATTTTGGTTGCATGGGGACATGCAACACCTTCACAGTGGAGGTATGTTGAGCCCTAAACTTGCATCTCTCCTACACAGTTTCCTAGACTATTTTTCACTCACTTGAACCTCCTAAGCTATCAAAATCATTGCATATTGATTCCAAAAGTGCATTAAAATGGTTTTCTAATTATGTTTTGTGTTTGCTGTTTGAACTAGATTTTTTCTCATTTAGCTGCGAAATCTTGTCACTTTCTGCAGCTGATTCAACTTTACGCAACTGTTTTTGTTAAAGTCTATATTGAAGGTGTCAGCTGGCAAATCAAGCCACATGAGCAAGTTGGAAATGACCTGGATATGGACCGGGTCCTATTGGTCCAGCCGGATTCATCAAAGAAGGTCGTGGTCAACGGTGGTCAAACGGTGGCCCAACGTAAGAAGTCCTATGGCAGCCGGACTCTGTTTTTGAACACGTGAGGATTCTGAAGCATACGTGGCCGTTCCTAAATCTCTGGGGTCATGTTGCCACCTGTATACTACCCCACGATGTGAATCCAACAGCCATAGTTGCCAGATTTAATAGCCTCGGCAACCATTATGCTACATACATGGACGCTATCTTTTACGTGTCTCTGTTCACGTAGTTTTTTTTGGAAAACAGTTATGTAACCTTTGTTATAAATAATGCGTTTCTATACGCATAGTAGTTAGTCTTTTTGAATGTGATTTTGCTATTAAGAATCCACTGTGCCATGACATTAGTTTTATTGCTGTAACTGTGTTTTGAATATACAAGAAGACTATGTTCTACATGATTTCGTGAACGTAATTTTGGATTGATATCCTGTTGGTTGAGGTTGTGCAGAGGGCCCCTGTACATTGAGGTTTCGTTTTCTTATTGTGTACAGTTTCACGTAGTATTTCTTTATGTTCATTGCATATATGCCATAGTCATTCATTTGTGTATATTTCATTAACTGTGGTACTAGCATTTCATTTCTATTCATGACTTTACAAGCTTTGTATAACGCTGATCAGTGTGTGCATGTTTCAGGATAGAGTAGGCAGCCCAGGCATCTGCATATAATTTTCACAATAACTAGTGATATGGAATTAATCCTCTACTGACTTTTCTTTTCTTAGTTTTTATTTCAGCTCTGTTTTGTTGACTTCAGTCTTGCTCATTTGCTTTGATTAAGTTAGTTTAGAAATCAACTCACTCATGTCATTGACGGTTACCTCCGAAAGCCATAGCTAGACTAACTGGCGAGGGATCGAATTATGAATGTGTGATTTGATTTTAGTTTACTTTTTTGAAATTAGATATTGGATTGATCATGTCATTGACAGTTACCTCCGAAAGCCATAGCTAGACTAACCGGCGAGGGATCGAATTATGGATGTGTGACTTGATTTTAGTTTACTTTTCTGCAATTAGATATTGGATTGCTCATGTTATTGACGGTTACCTCCTAAAGCCATAGCTAGACTAACTGGCGAGGGATTGAATTATGAATGTGTGATTTGATTTTAGTTTACTTTTCTGCAATTAGATATTAAATTTCTCATATCATTGACGGTTACCTCCAAAAGCCATAGCTAGACTAACTGGTGAGGGATCAAACTATGAGTGATGTAATTTGATTTCAGTTTTACTTTCCTTGCAATCTTTGATTTCTTTGAGTGCAGTAGCTTAAATCATTTTCCTGTATTTAGGTAGCAGTAGAGGTGATAGTTTCATGATCAGTAGTTCATTATTTACTTGTTTTAAATAGCAGCACATTTTCATTCCTGATTCCAGTATTACTTTCATCACTAGAATATTTTAAGACTTTATGAAGTGTTAAGTTTTGGGAATCATTATAGAGGACATAATTGCCTTAAAATCCATAACCATACTTGCCTTCTAGAGAAAAACCCCCAAAAAAAACAACATAAAAATCGAAAACGACAAAAAGTAAGAAAGAGGTTATCTTGCACATATAGTGCGTCACACTTCATCAGTTTACGACTCCCGGATTGATAATTAATGTAGCAATTTAGGACACACTAAATTGACCAAACAAGTCCTTAAACTAAATGATTAGTTGAGGGAGACAGACAGGAATTGAATAGCCTAATACAATTAAAACAAACTGATCTTGGCACTACCTCGGTGAATGTCATCCCAGTAGTTACAACGACTTTTCCTTCCACATTGGCAGCCTCAATGGCTCCCACAGCTCCAATGACCACAACACAACTAGTTTCCACAAAATCTGCATCAACATCAGGTACATCAAGTGATGAAGTAGCAAAGTTGGTTAAAGCTATGGAAGAAATGTCCATACAGACAACAGAGATGAATAAGCTCAAAGAAAAGGTGACAAGCTTGGAAACTGATTACAAGCTTGCTAAAATCATGCACAAGGAAGAAGTACAAAAGGCTGCCAGGATGAGTGAAATATTGAAAGCCTTGGAAAAGGACTTGACACTAAAAGAACCCCTTGGGAAAGCTAAGGAACAACTATGGGCCAATATCATTGACTCTGTCAATGATATTTGGCCATCTATTCAGGTGATTTTTTAGCAGATAGATTTAATAAAGATGGCTACAAAGGCCATCCAAAGAGTAAAAGAATAATTAGGAGAAATTCCAGAAGAGGCTACCAGAATTATCTAGTTCCTTAACAACAAGAATAAGTATGAGCTTCAGGAATTGGAAATAGATGACAGAACAAAGACAATTTTTGAGGTCAAAAAGGTCCTCTCCGAGAGAAACTTAATGCGAAAATTGGAGAACAAGTGTCAAAATATGCAGGTAGCCATTGAAAAATTTATGGCCAAGTTCCAAATTTTGAGAGAGAAGGGATTACCCAATCCCTTAGTAATAAATTACGAGCTCATGACACAGGAGGATTACAACAAGAAAATCAGAGAGGTATCAAAAGATCAAGTGATTACATCATCAATCAAGGCATTGCCAACAGACAAAGTACTCTACCAGACATTTGAAAACTTGTTTTACCTCCAACATGAGGTAAAACACCTGTTTATCAATAAGCCTACTTTTGCCAAATACACCGAGACAGATGAAATGTATAGGAGGATGCTAAAAATCCAATTACCTGATGCTGAAACATGCGAGAAATTAACTAATTTACTATAGAAATATGCAATAAAAAGTTAGTGTACAGTAAAAGTAAAACAACATGGTAAAAGGATGAATACAGATCAGTAGGGTCAAAGTGTATCAAATGAAAGCCTAAAGTAAATGAAGCTTCCATCATGAAAGCTCAAACAACAAAGCAACATAAAGGGCTAAAACTCAAAGCATAACAACCAGCAGTACTAAAATAAAAGGGACAACATGAAACAATTCAATAGTTATCTCTATCTTCTTGCAAGAAGATATTTTCATTTCCTAGATTAAATCTCAAATTAGTTTGAGATATTTTGTAATAAAATTTTGTATAAATACTTCACAATTCGAAGTATGTAGGGGGGATTCTATTAGACATTCCTATAGGCTTTTTGATCAAGAAGACCCAAAAGGTTATTGTATCAGTTGATGAGCCAGCATGCTGGAATGGTTAATAAAGATTAGATTTTTCCAAGGATTCATGTGTTGAGTAGATTTTAGACAAGTATTTTCATGTCTTATTGTCATTTTTCTCAAAGTTATTCATAATCTTATATGTGTTTCAATCTAAATGCTATAACTAGAATAATATTTCAAAACTTGTTTAAATCACACTCTATCTTAACAGTTAAGCATTTGAATGATTTCTTCTGATATTTAAATTAAAGAATTCTTAATTTCTCTTTGGTTTAGATTGAACGAATCATAATCTAGGTTAAAGGATTCTTAATTTCCCTTTGATCTTTGATTACCCCTTCATTCCTCATTCATTATCTAGGTCTGAGAACCCTTAGCTGCTCTCTCACCCTGAGTGAAAGCCTTTCATCCCTCTGTCTCAAACATCTGAAATAGACTCTACTATCTTGCCGTTGGAACATCCCCTTTAGTGAGTTAATCCATTTTTGCTTCCTTATTAGTTGACTCCATAGCCTAATGGTCTAAAAGACGTCAATTTATCCATCTGTCTAAGCAGATCCCATCACCCAATCTCAACTACAAATCAAAACCCCTTGAACAATCCTAGCTAGAATAAAAATTATTAACTAAAACAAAGTGAAATTTTAAAGAGAGAGCCCTCTCTGAGCATCAGGAAGGCTAGGTCCTGATCTCCAAAAGCGGATTGTGGTTACCTTTGGTTTTTCCTTCGTATTACTTCAAAGGAATTATCGGAGTGATAACATTTCTGGTGACCATACTGGGGACTTCGATGCTCAGTCTCATAAAACTTTAAGGAGGCCTAAAATTAAATATTGAGCCCCTTAAGGTCATTACCTGAAGTAAGTTTTCAGAAAGTTTTATAAAAACAGATTAAAAACTTAAAATTCTGGCTCCTAAAAAGATTCACTATACCAGGGCCAACCCAGATCCAAACCCTACAACTATAGTGGATGACCCAGAAAGGATTTTAAGACAACCTAGAACAATAAAAACTCAAGCCAGTAGTAGCGGGTTATTTAGATCAAATTCACTCCCTAAGGAGTTATCAACTTTAGAGGACATCCCTTTCAATTTTTCATTTAACCTCTCATTATTCAGAAGTAAATCTGAGAATTCAATCCACAAAATAGTCTTAGATCCTGAGTTTGTTCAACTAATTGCATAAAAAAGGGCTATTCATTCAGATTTAGATAAATTAGTAGTTGAGACTTTTGATAAATTAGAAGCTTGGGCCTCTAAATTGATAAGTAATGTAGGTGATTCTTAGATTCAACAATCTACTGAACTAGTTGCCCTTAATACTACTATCCTTGGAGTTTCTTCACAAACTTCACTTGCTATAAATCCACTTTCCTTTACCACAAATCAATAAATTGTATTTACCACAATCTAGTCACCTAATCACTTATTAATCAATCATCTTCATCATCATCTACTTCACCTCCATCAGTTTCAAGCCCTTCTTGAACCACCACAACTTTACCCCCAGTCAAACCAGAATCATAGCAATGGCAAACAGATATGCTCCTCTTGTTTACCTACCCAAATTCACCCGATGCCTACATATTATCAAAGTAAGATCTTCCTATTTGATGATATTGGTCATTACACTGCCCAAAAACATGTAAACAAGATGTCTGACTTTTTTGAATTGCATGAAATAGATGAGGCAGATGTCCAAATGATATTGTTTGCCCAAACTTTAAATGGTGATGTCAAGAAGTGGTTCAAGGCCTTTCCTTCCAACCATATTGCAGACTTAGAAAATTTACAAAGGTTATTCATCGATAGATGGGAAAGAAAGAAGAACCCATTGCAAATATTTTCTGAATATGACAATATTAGGAGAGCTCATAACGAGTCAGTTTAGAACTATTGCACTAGGTTTAATAATATCTATAATGTAATTCCAGCCAACATTAAGCCTCCACCTGACCTAGCATTAATTAAGTTCCCTGATGGTTTTGATGCTGATATGTCATACCAGCTAAGGGAGAGAAATCCTGAAACACTTGACAAATGCAGACTAATACTGTGAGTGTAGAGGCCAACTTGTTAGCTAAGGAGGAATGAATGAGGAATGAAAAGAAAGTTGTATTTAAAGAAGAAGTTTCAACTTCAGATGGAAAGGTAGATGTTTTAGCTAAAAGTTTAGAAAGAATTATGGATAGGTTAGATAACATGGAGGGGAAAAACCAATGGGAGAATCAACAACAACAACCCCCATTAAGAAACCCAAATTTTAGGAAGAACCCTAATACTACAAAAAATGCTACACCAAACCAATAAATTAGGCCCCCCTTGCAAGAAAACTATGTTGAGGATTCACAAAACCAAGAAGCAGAGGATGATACCCAGATTAACTTACTGGAAACCACAGAGGAAGACATTGTTTTTCTTACTCAAGAAGAACATGAGTTATATATGCTTCAGTAGTTACAATTAGAATCTGGTGAATGCTTTGATTTTAAGCAGGGATATGAATAAGCTATATATGAGGTACATAAACAATATATCTTGAGAAGTAAGAAGAATAACGAGACTCCCATTAAAAGATCCATCGAAACTCAAACTAAGATAATAAAAGAAGATCCAGTTAACAAAGTATTGCAAATTCTCCCTAGAGGAACACCTGAAACTTCAATCCCTAGGATTGTAGATATAACCTCTGCTGAAACCCAAACAGAGCCAATAATTGAAAACAATCAAGATAAAAGAAATCAAGGAAAAATAGTAGAAACACAGATTGAAATGCCTACCACTGAGAAATAGGACAAAGATGTTGGAAATAATACTGAGAGGGGGGGGGAATCAGTATTAGCAAATCAATAAAACTTTTTCATTTCCATATTTAGATTTATATATGCTACTTCAATTAAGGGAACCCGAGTGTACACGCAACTGTGTTTAATGCAACTAGTGTATATCTAGTAAACTTATGATTCAGTTAATCCGTTATATGTTGATCTTTAATCAGTCCATCAGAACTTCATTAGCCATATAAATAGTAACCAGGTGCAGTAAAATAGAAAATATCATCAGACACATGAACACCATGATGTAAGGTGGAAACCTAATGCGGGACAAAAACCACCTACTGTTGTTTTCTTTAATATAAGAAAAACCTATTTACAATCTTGTATTGGCGCAGACTCATACCAGTATGTAGGCACCCACCTGTAGAAGGCTACTACCTTCTCCCTTCTCCAGCTTCTACTGGAAGGGAGCTCCAACCCACTGGCTTTCGTACTAGCCGATATATTTACTAGTACGTAGGTGCCAACCTACAGAAGGCTACAACCCTCTCTCGTTTTCCAGTTACTACTGGAAGGGAGATCCAACCCCCTGGCTCTTGTACTGGCCGATATGTTTACCAGTACGTAAGCACTAGCCTACTGAAGGCTTCAACCTTCACGCTTCCTCCAGGGACCATGTTTCATAAATTTTCAAACTGGATACTCCTGAAGCACAACACCAAAATCTGAAGGCCACATTTCATCCAATTTTCATACTGGACCCATCAACAACATTGAAGCACAAAATCAATCACCACTGCAATACACCCATCAATTGCACCTGCATCATCGATCTCTGAATCACCCAACACTGAAACACTGAAACCTCGTCAACAAAACACAGTCACCAGAACATAGAGCAGGCCATAGAATTCTACAACAACAACTAGATCCAAATGCAACTTCAAATATCATACTTCATACTATATACGCTACTCTGATGAATCCAATGAACATGTATACACGCTTTTACCAAAGCGAACCCGCGTACAGATCTGCAAATTCTAACTTATAACTTTGCAACTATTCTAGACATCAATCATACCAAGATCATAACATTTACCGAATAAACATGTGTCAATAATTCAGATCTAGTCTATCCATGATCAAACCATATAATGATAAAACATTCCAAGCCTTAAGATCCAGATCCATTGTTCATCATCATCCACATGGGTGCATCCTTGGTTCACATCAAGCAAAGCATCACAAACCCATAACCTGCATACTAGATCTCCCACTTCATCAGATATTCAATACTTTCACACTTGCCATTTGGCCTAATGATCTTCTTCTCCTTATATATGTTTTTGTCTCTCTCAATACCATCATCCAAAAACACGTAGGACCAATACCTTGGACCCAATACCTGTGGTCAATACCTCGGACCAAATACCATGGGCCAATACCAAAATACCTGGACCAAATACCACGGACCAAAACCATGTTTTCCAACATGTACGTGCCTTTTTTCTGCTAACCCGCATGTATACGCTTCTTTACCAAGGTTAACCTACGTATACCTCTCTCTGATCATTAATTCTTTGCTCTTGACCTACTGCACTATGATCTAACATCTGAGTGAGTTGCCATCAAGGACAACACCTGTATCATACCTGTATCATAATGCCAACAATCTCCCCCTTTGGACTTGATGGCAACAACCACACTAAGTCACTCTCCCCCTTTGACATCAAGGGAAAAGGGCAGACCAAGATATTCTCTTCCTTGATATGCATTTTGCTATCCATACTCCCCCTGAGTACATGCTGAAATTTCTGATTAAGCTCTCCCTTTGTACATGCCAAGATGTACCAATCCGTCCATGTTCCCCCTGTTGGGTGTGGAGCCTGATTATCTTCTATATTCAAAGGTATCGCCACATTGGACCCCAGTTCGAAATGGGGGCGGCAACGCCGCCCATAAAATATTCGCTACAGGGGGGTCCAGGGGGGGCGGCTGCGACCTTTGGGAGCCCCCCCCTGGCGGTGGGTTTCGGGGGCAGCTCCCCCGAAGCTAAAAGCAACTGTAAAATTGCCTTGTAAAAGTATAGTAATTTCTAGTCAATCTGGGCCGTTCATTAGGCGGATGATCTGATGGTAGAACTTATGTTTAGTTTAGGGTTTTTTGCCCTAGAAGGCAACCCCTCTCTTTGTATGAGGGCATTGTATTTGAGGTTGTGTGATAGATGTGTATTCTGTGAGCGGGAAATAGAAAGGTGAGACTGTGAGAGAAAACAGAGGATATTACAGCCGATCTGCTGTAGGTTGTGTCTCTTCATTTTGCTGGATAATAGAAAGGAAGGACTGGTTGTTCGGGGTGGACGTAGCCCAAACTGGGTGAACCACGTATATCTGTGTCTCTCTTGTTTTATGCGTTTTCTGTATTTATATTTCTGCAATATTTTATGTGTTCCATTGCTCCATAATATATAATTTCTAACACCCCCTGAGCACATGCAAGGTCTGCAAAAGAATAACATGAATCTATACATACATTTTCAATGACCTTCCTATCACCAAAGACTCATACATACATGAATCTCCCAACCAAGTGGAGATACACCATATTTGACTCATCCACCCAACCAAGTGGGGATATCCCAAATGTTTATACATGACTCAAAAAAAACATTACATCATCCATCCCATGCATAGTGTAGTTACAAATCATGACCTTTACATCAAATGATATACATGACTTTTATAACAAAGACCAACAATCTAATCAAGACCATGATAGTCATCAGCAACTATCATACACCATATGATCTACACCATAAGTATCTCTTAGCAACATTAGCAACCTGTAACCTGCAACACCATTCTCTCAATAAGTAGCAAGATGTATCATTTAGCCACATAAGCATCATCACCAAAGACTTCTAACCATAATGACAACAATGCATTATTTGAAGTATATGCTCCCCCTAAACCTGTGCCATGCCATCATCAAACAATGACTGAACCATATCAGATTTTTGTACTGCTGCTTTTCTTCAGAACATCATATACGCGACTGTGCAGTGTCTAACTCACATATATATGCGACTTGTCTTCAAGAAACCTGTGTATGAGATTTAGAACACTGAAATTCCACACTTTCAGCTTCCTCTGAGTTTGTCATGTCTATATACTCTGCTACGCCACATCTTTTTGGTTGTACTCCCTTTTTCTTCCATATCTTCAACTGTGATGATGTTTTCTCCTTTTGGTATGGTGCCCAAAATCTTCTCTTGCATTCCTTTGCTATGTGTCCAAGCTTGTTACATGCATAACATCTTACATGTTTCATATTCCTCCTATAGCAGTCAATGGCTTTGTGACCAAACATATTGCAAGAAAAACAATATCCCTTAAAGTACTTGGAACGTGATGATCTTTCTGTGTGATGGTCTTGAACCATTCTACTTCTACATCTGGCTGCAACATGTCCAAGATTATGACATACATAACATTCAACATTATTCATTGGAGGAAATAATCGTCTATCACTTCCATAGTTAGGAGCAAAAGATTTTCTTTGAAGAAATTCTTTCCTTGGCTGTTGATGGCGTTGACCTCTCATTTCCTTGTTGAGCTTTTCATATTTTGCATTAGAGTTCCTTGCCTCACCTTGTGAGCTAGATTCAACTTCAAGAAACTCATAAAAACCAAGACCAGTTTTGATAGCAAGCGACCTTTGACTAATAAGAATATCATCCAAAATCTTAGTACTGTCTTGAAATCGTAATAGTTTATCCTTTTCTTCTAATTTACCTTTCAAGATATTTACCTCAACCTGATGTTGTTCTTCCTTTTCTAGACATTGATTCTTCAAGTCTTCTTCAGACTTTCTTCCTTCTTCCACTTGTTGCCTTAGTTTGAGAATCTCATTTTCTTGTTCTTCATTTAGCTCCTGCAACATTTGACATACTCTGAAGGCACACTCCAGCTGACCTTTTAAGTTGATAACTTCTTCTTTGAGGGCACTCTTCCTTTTGTTAAACAGATCTTGTGGATATATGATTTTACCTAATGCTTCATTTTCTTGTTCATCTTCAATCTAAGGTGATTTAGAATCTGAATACTTGCTTCCACCTAATGGCAAGCTGTCCATGTTCCTTTGAGCCATCTTCTTCTTCTGACATGCTTTCCTTCCCATTGTTCTACGGATCTCCTTCAAGCAATCAATCTTCTACCAAAGGACCTACTCTGATACAAATTGTTGGAAATAATACTGAGAGGGGGTGCAGGTGAATCAGTATTAGAAAATCAATAAAACTTTTTCATTTCCATACTTAGATTCATATATGCTACTTCAATTAAGGGAACCCGCGTGTACACACAACTGTGTTTAATGCAACTAGCGTATATCCAGTAAACTTATGATTCAGTTAATCCATTATATGTTGATCTTTAATCAGTGCATCAGAACTTCCTTAACCATATAAACAGTAACCAGGTGTAGTAAGATAGAACAGATCATCACACACAAGAAACACACAGGAACACCATGATGTGAGGTGGAAATCCAATGCGGGACAAAAACCACCTACTACTGTTTTCTTTAATATAAGAAAAACTTGTTTACAATCTTGTATTAGTGCAGATTCATACCAATACGCAGGCACCCACCTACTGAAGGCTACTACCTTCTCTTGCTCTCCAACTTCTACTGGAAGGGAGCTCCAACCCCCTGGCTCTTGTACTAGCCAATATATTTACTAGTACGTAGGTGCCAGCCTAAAGAAGGCTACAACCCTCTCTCGTTTTCTAGCTGCTATTGGAAGGGAGCTCCAACCCCTTGGATATTTTACTGGCCGATATTTTTACCATTACGTAGGCACTGGCCTACTAAAGGCTTCAACCTTCACGCTTCAACCAGGGACCACGTTTTATAAATTTTCAGACTAGATACTCCTGAAGCACAACACCAAAATCTGAAGGCCACGTTTCATCCAATTTTCATACTAGACCCATCAACAACATTGAAGCACAAAATCAATCACCACTGCAATACACCCATCAACTACACCTACATCATCGATCTCTGAATCACCCAACACTCAAACACTAAAACCCTGCCAACAAAACACAGTCACCAGAACACAGAGTAGACCATGGAATTCTGCAACAACAACTAGATCCAACTGCAACTTCAAATATCATACTTCATACTGTATACGCTACTTTGATGAAACCAACCAGTGTGTATATGCACTTTTACCAAAGCAAAACCACGTACAGATCTACAAATTCTAACTTATAACTTTGCAGTTATTCCAGACATCAATCATACCCAGATCATAACATTTACATAATAAATATGCGTCAATAATTCAGATCTAGTCTATCCATGATCAAACCATATAATGATAAAACATTCCAAGCCTTAAGATCCCAATCCATCGTTCATCATTGTCCACATGGGTGCATCCTTGGTTCACATCAAGAAAAGCATCACAAACCCATAACCTGCATACTAGATCTCCTACTTCATCAGATATTCAATACTTGCACACTTGCCCTTTGGCCTAATGATCTTCTTCTCCTTATATAGGTTTAGGCCTCTCTAGATACCACGGTTCAAAACCACATAGGACCAATACCTTGGACCCAATACCTGGGGTCAATACCTCGGACCAAATACCATGGGCCAATACCAAAATACCATGGACCAAAACCATTTTTTCCAACATGTATGCGCCTTTTGTTCTGCTAACTCGCGTGTATACGCTTCTTTGCCATGGTGAACGTGCTTATACCTCTCTCCAATCATTAATTCTTTTCTCTTGACCTACTACACTATGATCTGACATCTGAGTGAGTTTCCATCAAGGACAACACCTATATCATACCTGTATCACAATGCCAACAAAAGACACTCAAACTATACACATTAAGGAAGATTTGAATCAAACAAACAAACCTTGGCTCCCTTTCAATATTAAAAATGAAATAACTAAATTAAAATTTATTAGTTCCTCTGACCGAACTGGTAAAGAATGAATCTTATAGGTCACAGATAACTGATACTTTGAACATAGGAGAGGGAGAGGATTGTGTTAATTTGAATGATGACCAGCCTGAATTGTTTTTTGGCCCTGAGGCCAATGGAATTCATCAACAAGGGGGAGTTCCTCCTTTTTACATCAGCCTAAATATTCATGATAAAATTTTGCATAATGCTATGTTGGACTCAGGAGCATCCCACAATCTCATGCCAAAGGCAATAATGGAAAGACTCAACCTAGACATTACTAGGCCTTATAAGGATTTATTTTCTTTTGACTCCAGCCTGGTTAAATTCCTTGGTCTAATCAAAGACTTATATGTGACTCTTTTCCAGTGCCCTGCAATGAGCATTCTAATGGACATTATAGTTGTAGATATCCCACCAAAATATGGAATGCTACTATCTCACTCATGGGGAACAAAACTGCAGGGATATTTGCAGTTGGATATGTCTTATGCCACCATATATGTTTTTGGCCAACTAAGAAAATTATATAGGGAGACCTTGATGAAGGACATGTTAGTAGTGAAGAAAAGCCCCAAAACTTTCCCATATACTCCATTATTTAGATATGGACTCTTTCATCTTATACAATGCAGAAGCTGATAAAAATGAAATCACAGCCAAAGACCTTAAGTACAAAACAACTAATAGTGAGAACATATTCCATGAGTCACTTTGGCGTTTAGACATTGATGGGTCTGTAAATAGGTTGGGAGCTGATGCAAGAGTGTGGATCCATAATATGGAAAATAACCATGCTGAGGGACATGCTTTCAGATTGAACTTCAAATGTACCAATAGCACGGCCGAATATGAAGCCCTGATTCTAGGGTTACAATTGCTTAGGAAATTCAGAGCCAAAAGAGTTTTTGTCATGGGAGACTCAGAGATGATTATGAAACAAATCAGTGGTGAATATTCTGTCAACAACCCTAGGCTTGGTAGATATAGGGATACTATTTTAGACTTGATTAAGGACCTCTTGGAATCAAACATTGTTTCCATTCCTAGAAAACAAAACATGTAGGCCCACAGTCTAGCAACATTTTCCAGTACTTGTAAATTGCCATTTCAACCAAACCACTAGTACACTACAGAGGTCAGACACATGCCTGTTATACCAGATAACCTTAAGTATTGGCAGATTTTTTCCCAGGACTCTCAGATCTATGATTTCATGAACAATGAAGGTGAATTTCGGAACTGTAAGATAGATACTAACTGTACAATAGACAGTAATGTAGAAAGCAGCTTAGATGTAAATATTTTTTATGTACATAAACCAACTAAATTTACTAAGCTAGAAATAGATAGTTTGGAAAATGTAGAGATAGATGAAATAATGGATGATGATCTTGAGATTCTTAATTTGAAAGATAATTTTTTGCCTAAAGGATTAGTACCTTTAGAGGATTTATTTGACTCTAATGATGTAGCTAGGAAACCCAATATGGAACCTCTAAGAGCTGACATAGAAGAAGTTAATATAGGAACTGAGGATAATCCAAAGCTCATTAAGATATCTAAAGCCTTACCCCCAGAGGAATGTTTGGTTGTGTTATATTATTTCCACGACTAGCCCACGTAGTTAATCGGGGGGTTAGAAGGGGGCCAGAGCCCCCCCTTCATTGCGCCGATTGCATAGTGAGGGGAATCACAGGGGGTTTAAGGGGTGCAGGTAACCCCACTTTATGGGGTCCGGGGCAGCGCCCTGAAAAGTTTTGGTTTTGGACCCTATGTTAGGTTGGGTGGACCTACCTATGGTTTTGTGCATGTTTTTTGCACATGGTTTTGGACGCGATGGTTTTCGGTCCATGGTATTGGATGCTTCAGCATGTATAAATATGTATTGTAACATTGAAAGGAACATAATGAAAAATCAAGCGGGTAGTCCTGGTTTTGGGATCCAGGAGAAAATCTCTGTGTATATGTGTTTTATGTGCTATGCTCTCGCATTGTTTATTTTCTGTCTTTTAGAATTCATATGCAAGTAATTTCTGTACGAGGTTAAAACCTACATTTGGTATCAAAGCTATTTTGGCTTCAAGGGGACGCCTTTATTACTGAGGGGTTTTGCTCGGGCCTATGGTAGACCCTGTTCAGTGGGAGATCTGCAAGATCGATTCTAGTGGTGAAAGAAGATGGTGAGCAGTGGAAAGATAGAGATCTAGAAATTTAATGGTCAGAGTTTTGAGTTGTGGAAACTCAAGATGGAGGATTTGTTAGTGGATAAAGATCAGTGGATTGTGGTAGATCTGGGTACTAAACCAATGGGAGTGTCCGATGAAGAATGGAAGAAGTTGGATCGGAAGGCAAAGAGCACAATACGATTGTGTGTCTTAGATTCAGTATTACTGAATGTAGCAGGGGAAGCTATAGCGAAGGCTTTGTGAGACAAGTTAGGTTCTTTGTACTAATGTAAGTCTCTGGTGAATAAATTGTTCCTGCAGAAAACACTGTATAACCTGAGGATGAAAGATGGAGACTTGGTTACAGAGCATCTGAATGCATTTAATACTATGGTAAGTTAGTTAGCATCTGTTGATATTAAAATTTTAGATGAAGATAAGTGCATCATTTTTTTTTGTTCTCTACCAGATTCGTGGGATAGTCTGGTTATTGCAACAGGTAGCAATGCAACTACCTTGTAGTTTGATGAAATAGTCTCATCCTTGCTAACGGAGGAGATGAGGTGGAAAAATATGGAGAGCCAAAATGGTGATGCCTTGTCTATACGAGGATGGTCCTAGAATAGAAACAAGAATAAGTCATCGAGTGGGAGATCTAAATCTAGAGGGAGATCTAAATCTCTAGTAAAACCTGTAAAGGTGGTGTGCTAGAAATGCGGAAAGGAAGGGCACTACAAAAGGGACTGTAAATCTAAAGCTCCTGATAAAGGAAAGGGATCTGATGATACTCCTTTTGCAGAGGTGAAAACCACCTCAGAAGAAGGTGGGAAGGTGTACTTGGCTTCTTCAAGTACACATGTAGATAATGAGGCATGGTTGATTAATTGAGGTGCATCCTTTCACTTCACTCCCCATAGAGAGTGGTTCTGCGAGTATGAGAAATATGATGGTGGTGATGTCTTCTTAGGGGGTGATAGGAAGGCTAGAATCGTTGGTCGCGGAAAAGTAAAGTTGAAGTTGCAAGGTGGAAGGGTTATAACACTTCCGGGTGTTCTGCATATTCTTGCATTGGCCAAAAATCTGATTTCTGTAAGCAAGTTGGATGATGCAGGTGTAAAAACAGTGTTTGAAAAGGATACCTGCAAGATGGTTTGGTGAGCACTAGTATTGATGTGGGGAGTTCGGATTGGAACTATGTACAAGCTACAAGGTAGCATTGTTGTTGATGGGTGAAACAATTTTGTGGTTCCTGAAAGTGGAGCAGAAAATTTAGTGGTCTCTGGAGAGAAGACCATGTTGTGGCATCAAAGGCTTGGACATATTGGAGAGAAGGGCCTTCGAATACTTCATGGTAAAGGTATGGTAGAAGGTATGAGTAATAGCTCTTTGGATTTTGATTTTTGCAAAAATTGTGTATATGGAAAGTAGAATTGGGTGAGTTTCCCCTCTAGTGGTAAGAAGGTGAAACATATATTAGAGCTTGTGCATAGTGATGTTTCTGGACCTGTGAAAGTTCCATCATTGGGTAAGTCTGTGTACTATGTATCATTTATAGATGACTTCTCAAGGAATACATGGATATATTTCCTTAATAATAAATCTGAAGTATTTGACAGGTTTAAAGAATTTAAGGCTTTGGTGGAAAACCAGATAGAGAAGAAGATAAAGGTGCTAAGGACATTGGGTGGATTGAGAAATAAATATGTGTCCTCTCTGCAATCAAATGAAAAACTAACATCCGGTGTGTTCTGTAAATGATCGGAAGTAGAGACATCCAGTGATGAGTTTTCACAAGGAAAATAAAAAATGGCAGAATCACAAAAGATGTCAGGATAAAGAGGATGAGGCGTGGACGGAAGGAGGTCATCCTTCACCACGAGTTCTTCTTTAGATTCCGACACATACTCATCATAAATGATAGCACAGGTTGGTTGCTCAACACCAACTCTGTCGACAACTTGATCCTTGTGAACAACGAATGTGAAGTACGGAACGAGAGAACACAACACAGTACAATCTAGAGGATCAATAGAATGAGAGGATGGGGGTTGAGAGAACAAGTTCATGTGACAACCAATAGGCTTGCAAGCCAAATCTACATAGATATGTAGAGAAGGTGGGGTGGGAGGATGTTATAGTGCAACATATGTGTGTGCACATTCTCCCACCTCGCATTGCAGAGCTAGCACTGTTTGATTAGAAGCAGAGGATGGACGGTCACTTGTGACAACAACCTTGTCCGTCTTAGATTTGGAAGCTCTAACACCAAGGTATGATGGGAGGGGTTCGAATAATTCTAAGATATGCATATTTTCAGATATGTGAAGAAGATACTGAAATATTTCATTGAGAAATTTCCAATCAATTTCATCTTCAAGGATTTGAAATGCAAGATTACGAAAGTGATCCCAAAATAGCAAAAGGGATTCATCTGGTGCTTTCTGTAATTCCAAAATTTTTTTATTGAGTGCTTTATGATCATAATGATAGAAAGCATGGGCCAACTCTCTGATTAACTGATCATAAGAGTGAATTGATGTTGCAGGCAATGTGACACACCATTGCAGTGTGTGTCCTCAGAACATGAATGCAAACAATGAGCAGGCAACATGATCCTGATGGATTTCATTCCTTTCACAGAAGCCCATGAAGGCAACTCCGTGACTAAGAAAGGATGCTCCACCTTCACCATCATATGTATTATGTGACAAGTCATTGTAAAGATCCTCTAACACTTCAAAATCATGTCTGTGAGATAGACATCAGGGAAAATTTTAAGAACCCCCCCTAAATTTACATGTATAATAAATGGGCGAATCTCCATGGTATATAGGAAAAATGGAAGGCGATTTTATCAATAATATGATATGTATATATAATTTTTTGGCGAATATTTTACTCAATTATAAAATCTTGTGTTTATTGAATACACAAATGAAATCATTGCATTTCTTTAAAATATCTTTTGAAATCAAAATTACCGAAATTACATATCGATAACCTAGTGGGTGTAGGATAAAATTCACCCGTGCCATTCACAGAAAACATGAAAAAAAACCTAATACTATATATAAAACCAAGAAAAATTCAAATTCAAAAAACCTAATACTATATATAAAACCAAGAAAAATTCAAATTCATCACTTCTAGGGACCTCGTAACCACCCTGCCAATACACAAGTATGTTCCTGTTTGCAATTAGAAAAATTACCCAAATTACAATCTGTTTACTCCACTTCTAGGGACCTCGTAACCACCCTGCACATACACAAGTATGTTCCCGTTTGCAATTAGAAAAATTACCCAAATTACAATCTATTTACTCTAGCATATGTTGGAAAGTTATAGAAGGATGACTAGTGCAATCAATCCATTCCTTTTAGCCCTAGATTTGTTTCAGTTTAAAACAAAAGTATACAAATATACTTGTCCATTGTCTATGCTTTAACCATTCACCTTAAGATGTTTTTACAATATAATTTCCTAAGTCTATTTAATATCTTCATTATCATAAAAACCAACCTACATCCATCTTAACTCCACATCTACCACTCTTAGGGGGATGAAATGTATTTATCCCTCTGAGCACTTAGTAGACCCAGAATTAAGATGGATCTAAGATAGAATTTCCCATTTAAATAGTCTATGCTCACATGAATACCATGGGTCAATACCATGGGTTATCATAAACCTGGAGCTTAAAAATTACTATTAGTAATTTATAAAAATTAATAAAATTAATAGTTGATTTTTATTTTTTTATTTTTTTAACCAAGCTAAAATGTTTAACATACATTAAATTACAATATCCATTTTTACTCTTGATTGGATCAAATATTTTTTCACTCTCACGATATTTGATACCTCTCGGGGTTAGTAGATCCAGAGTAAAGATGGATCTATGCTGGTTTAATTCCCCCATTTAAATAGGCTACATTCCAAGTGAATACCATGGGTGAATACCATGTGCCATTTTGGTGAATACCATGGGTCAATACCATGTGCCATTTTTATTTTTATTAATACTAATATTAGGGTTAATAATGTTTTTTTGCATGGTATTAATAACAATCTAGTCCATGGTATTTGTCCCATAGTATAAATATAATGTGACTTATGGAGTAAATATAAAAAAAAGTTTTATTTGTTTACCATACCTCTCATTTATTTATAATTTTATTAATTTACCATACCGTTCATAAATACAAATATAATGTGACTTATGGAGTAAATATAAAAACATGTTTTATTTGTTTACCATACCTCTCATTTATTTATATTTTTATTAATTTACCATACCGTTCATAAATACAAGGTGACTTATGGAGTAAATATAAAAAAATGTTTTATTTGTTTACCATACCTCTCACTTATTTATATTTTTATTAATTTACCATATCTCTTTTACAAATATGGTATTTGGCCCATAGGATTCACTTAAATAAAACCTCTTTCTTGAGCCTTCATAAATAGAACAAGGGTTATGGACTAAATATAAAAAGAGGTTTTATTTATTTACCATGCGTTAGTTTATTTATATTTTTATTTATTTACCATACCTTTTGAGGAAGTATAAAAAGACGTTTTATTTATTTACCATACCTCCACTTTACTTATATTTTTATTTGTTTACACCCTTGCATGTATATAAGGTGACTTATGGAGTAAATATAAAAAATGCTTTATTTATTTACCATACCTCTCATTTATTTATATTTTTATTAATTTACCATACCTCTTTTATAAATATGGTATTTGGGCCTTTGGCCCATAGGATTCACTTAAATAAAACCTATTCTTGAAAATGGGCAAATGGATTCACTTAAATAAAACCTATTCTTGAAAATGGGCGAATGGAAGGTTGTAACTCCTAATTTCAAGGGCTAAATTTACCTTTTTTACCCTCTCCCTTAAAATAAGGTGGGCTATTTGAGGTGATTTGTAAAAATGTACTATGATACAAAATATTCGCCCACTAAAAATTTAAAACCCCTTAATTTCGCCAAAGGGCGAACATTCGCCCCTAAAATCACCCCTAATAGACATGTCAAGGGTTGGATTGTAATGTAAGTCATGAAATATGTACAGAGATTCAAAAACTACTTTGAGGACTCAACTTGTCATTTGGCCCTCCTAGCACCAAAAATGTTGATGGTGTTGGACCCACCAACATGTCACAGGGTCTCCCCAGTAAGAAGTCCCAACTAGACCTCAGACCATTTGGAGAAGGAGTCCCAGCAGTGGGTAGTACAGTAGTGCCTTGACTGCGGTAGCGCACAAAGGTAAGTGTGATATCCTTGTTGGAAGAAAGTGTGTGACCTTGCAGTG
Organism: Pinus tabuliformis; assembly: GCA_031772625.1. NCBI lineage: Eukaryota > Viridiplantae > Streptophyta > Pinopsida > Pinales > Pinaceae > Pinus > Pinus tabuliformis. Next base: position 415,700,201 of record CM062808.1, on the reverse strand, counting down.
AGTCAAGGGATATGCATGGGGGGTTCTAACACATGAAGGGGAAAATAAAGTGTGTCCCTTAGAAGTCTATAATAGTATGCAACCTGAAAGGAACACATGAGAAGAAGGACATCACGGGCTAGAAGTGGAGTAGTCCACAATCCAAGGTGACTGGTTAAACCAACAACAAGTCTCCAACAAGATTCATACAATCATATACAAAATAGTACATACACAAATGCGTAAGTTAAATAACATACATTGCTAAAGCAACCAGAATAATCCAACTACAATAAAAACATATGCATGAAAATGTGTTGACTTTGTTATATTATATAAAGTGAAAGTTCCATCCATACATACACCATGACAGCCACTTGCCCCAAAAGTGGAACATTACAGTCAACACCGCCTGCTACTCCAAAGAGATGTACACACTCTGCACTGTGGAGAAGACAAGGCTCGTCACAATACTCTCCAAGCCTTCTGTTAGCCATGCCTAGTCAAAATCTTGGCTCCCAAAAGCCTCTACTATGAGTTATGAGGTTCTATGTATAACAAAGGGTGGGGTGACCATTGGCATTCCCCTTTGACTCTTGAACTACCCTCATGACTCTTCACATTAAAATAGTGACTGTTTACATTCCACTAATGACACTTGGAATTTCACTTACAACATATTTACAATAATACAATTTCCACATATACCCATGTGGGACAAAATAAGCTTTAGTTAGACTGACAAGACAAACAACATCACTCACAGTCTTGTGGAAAGACCAACTTGGTAACCTCCTCACGGTGATCTTCAGTGAAGAGATGATACCAAGATTGGTACTATGCTATAGTGTCCTTGTACCGTTTGATGATGTCTTTGTCGAAGAAAACTCCTGCCTACATGGCTTCCGTGTATATGGTTTTGAAACCTCTGTCCAGCTCATCCTAAAGCATGTGCAGCATTGTCTTGAGTGTGGCTGGACCACCAACGTACTTCTGCAAGTTATTTGCACTGAACTATAAGTCATCACTGGTGGCCTCGCACATCAACTGCTCTATGTACTCGTCAACATCCAACATGACTCGGTTCTTCCTTCTGTCCTCTGTGAGGGTTCCGATGCAACCGATCTTGTGCATTCACACTATGACATCTAGACTCCTGAACAACTGTGCATAGGAAGACTCAATGGTAATGATGTGTGGAGGGAGATGCTCATAGTTCCAGATTAACATTTGAATCTTTTCTTTGTCTAGCTCAACCTATGGCTTCATCTTCTTGTGCAAGTAAAGCAGGGCTCCCTTGTAGCTCATTGTCCACTCTTACATGTGCATGATATCAACATGAATGTATTTGAGAGTTTGGGTTGTTTGTGTGCACTTCTACTGAAAGGTGTATTGATGGATAACCGCTTTGTGCACGGTGACAAATATGCTATACAGTGTCAGCATGATGGCCTGCAACATAGATATCTCTACTGCTATTGCTTTCTTAATCTCTCTCATTGTGGATCCCGCGGACTGATGTATTTTTTTCCTGGCCTCTTGCAAGTCCTTTGCCATTTGATCATTCTTTGATATCAAGAACTTGACCGTTGAACTTGTGGTTTCTGCATAAGCCTTAGAAGCCTCGGTCATGGCAACTGGATGTCTTCTCACATATGGTACAATCACCCTTTCTTCTATGTGTGCAAGTGATGTATGATCATCTAGAAGCTTCTTTCTTCTTTCTTGTACAATCCATTGTTGTGACTCGTCAAATGTGAGATTGCACACATCCATCTCTGGATCATCATCAAGGAGAAGAGTCTCCCCTTGTTCACTCTAGACTTTCTCTAATGTCAGAGGTGGTGAAGCCCGTGGGGTGAGCTTGGCTGCTCTTGGCATGAGGTCGATATCTTGATCTTGTTGCTCTTGTACCATCTTCATGTCCATCTATTCAATCATCCATTCAATCATCTATTCATCCTGTTGAGCAAGTTCTTGTCCATGTGGCCACTCACCATGTTCTTCATCTGCTACTGGAAGATCTAAGTCTTCAACCTGTATCGATGCAGTTTACTCTGACAATGCGCCTTGCGCTTCGTCCTGTTCTTGATCCTATTCCTGCTGTGCTTCCCTCTCTCTTCTGTGCAACTCCTATTCTTCTCTGAGCTTCTGCTCTACCTCCTGCAACTTCCTTTCTGATTCTTCCAGTCATTTCTTCTCCCTCTTTCTCTGTGCTACTCTCCTTTCACACTGTCACCTCTTCACCTCTATCTCCAAAGCTACTTTCTTAACAAGTGGATCCTCTTTAAACTTGTAGCTTTTCTCTACCTATGTGCTCTCAACAATATTCCTCTTGCCTTTGTCTTGTACCAATTTTCTACTCACTATTGTTGTTGTTGTTGCTTCCTATGGTGATACTGCATGGAGTGTTGCTTTCCATTCTACTACTATGCTGACTGATTCATTGAGCCTAGAGGAGTTGCAGCAATACCTCAAAGGATCTTCCTCTCACCAATGACATCTCTCGTGGATCCATGGATATTACACCTTCACATTGTGCTCTTTGCATATGCAGTGAGGATCATACAGATTGAATCTCTTAGTGTCGAATATGAACTTCTTCAAGTCCTCGGCCTCAACATCTACATCCTTTAAAGTATGGATCTTGTACAACACAATCTGGAAAGGAAGAGTGGGCCACAGTGCCTTCTTCCTCCTGTGTAGTCCTGATGATAACCTTGTGGAGATGTTGTATGAAACCTCTTGCATGACCATCTTGTTTATGGAAAACCTTGGTAGATCATGTGGAGGCTTCTCCATGCCAAACATCCTCATGAAGGTTCCATCGGGTGAGGCATACCAATCTGCAATGTTCAGCAATGCCTGCGTCGCTTCTTGGGACATGCAAGGCAGATCCCATTCAAAGATCATCTTGTACAGCGGGGCGATGAAGTGGTCAGACAGTCTCGTCATGACTCCTTAGTAGCTTCACTCAGACAGAAAATTGCAATAAATGTTCACAACATCCTCTAATGATGTCCATGTCCAACCCATGCCAAGGAACTATTGTTGGGCATAGATTTCATCAAGTAGGTATGTGGACATAAAGAATCTTTCTTTTCCATCCTTAGGTGGACTCCAGGCAATAGACACATGAACATTTAGCTGAAGAGGCAACATTTCTGACCAATTGAAGGGCCTTCCTTCATTTTCCAATTGATCTAACATAATCACCCAACTCCATGGGAAGGTCTCTGTGATCTCTCAACCATAGATGCAACATGCGAAGATGACCAAGATTTCGTAAGCCTTTACCCAATGCTTAATGATATCTCTAGTATTCACATTACTATTGGGAGCGAAGAACAGTGCATCCATGTGATTCACCCGCTACAGCAAGTTATATATCTGATGGTAGTCTTCCGTCCTAAAGGTGTCAAGCTATGTTCCACTGGTATTGCTCAATGTCATTGTCTCGAGATCAATATGTGAGACAACCTAGTCAATGACATTCATGCATGGGAAGGCAGGGTACCTACATGCAATCTTGTACAAGCCTGACTTGTTAATGTTGAAATAGACTTGTCGATCTTCCAGATCTTCCTTGAAACTGCCTGCAAATATGCCCTTTATTTCTTTCCATGTGATCTTCATGTCCTTTTCTATGAACAGTTGCATGTCTACAAAGATAGGAAAATTCATAGGCAGTTGTTCAACTACATCTCCAGTGCTACTCTCTACAATGTCCTTTGATCCAGCTCTCTTGGAAACCATGATGCTTGTACTGCTGAGAGACTACTCAACAACTGATGTACCTAGAGACAAAGAGAACACTCATGGCAAGAAAGTGTCAGTTTAAAAACACATAGCACTTCAAGGATCGATCATGCAATAATTTGGGTGACTGTTGGGCAAGATTTCACAGTAGTGACTCTCAGAGGTTGGGGACAGTTAGCTAGAACTATGCATTGCATAGTCCCAGCTTCCAGTGAGATGTGTTGTTGAATGGACATGTGCAGAGCACAGTCCAGTGAGGTTGATTCTGGACTGGAACTATGTAATACATAGTTCAGTCTGCCTATGTTGTTGGCTGGGACTTCACATTGTGCAGTCTGAGTGGGAAAGACTCGACACTGTCTCCCAAAACTGCTTAGAGCCCAGCTGGAGGCTAGTGACAGGAAGCTTCTATGCAATTCCTGGAGCCAAGGTAGAACCTTGAGGTCCAGGAATGCATAGTGCATGCTGGGCAAAGCAAGATCTGAGCCAAGGAAATCCATATCTGCCCAAGGGCGACTTAAAAATGAGTAGATCTGAATGTATGGGAAAATATGGTACATATATGACTGAATGGAAATGCATGCAATAAAATCAAGTGTAGGAATTGGTCAAATGGAAGAACAACAAAGCTCATGAAGAGAGTCTTCGCAATGTCGATTGTTAGTGTAGAAATAGGGTCATGCATGTGACACTAAGGAAATGCAATGAAAAACTTGAAACAACACTTCTACAAGTTAAAATAAGCTAAAATGCCAGCATTCATTCAATAAAACATGCAAAACAACACTCAAACAAGGCAAGAAAAGAAAAATGATAGAAAAAGGAGCAAAAGACTTAAAAAGAAAAACTTACCCAAAAAATCTACGTCGAAGGTTCCTAGATGCCTCGGGAATGTGAGAGCTCCAAGATCAAATGTATAGAATGAGCTCTGAGGTGTCTTTTAAATAGATTTTATAGATTTAGGGTTTATGATGCGCATGCCACAAATCTGGGAAAAAGTGACACTTGGTAGGAAGTTTCTAAAATCAACATAAGTGTTACTCCCGCTTACTAAAATTAGATCGTTATTTTATAGGGATGCTTTTTGCCTTTTTTTTCTTTTTGCTTTTTGTTTTTTGCTTTTTTGAGAAAGGTTGTCATGCATGTAAGGAAGAATTGTGAGTTCTGGAGGGAACCGAACAACCTACTAACACATGCAGTGGACAACAACTGAAGAATGATTCTACACAATTCCTAGGTTGAGTGGATCTCGCTGCCTCGCATGCTCTACGTAGTTTCTGAGTTGAAGACAAGCTCTCAGCTAGGTTTAAACAATTCCTAAGATAAAGCCCATTGTTGGGCTACTCTACGCAATTACTGATACTGGGGGAGGATGCCCTCTAGGACTACATAGTTTTCTAAGACATCGCAAGAAACAGGTTAATACTAAGTCAAAGGAAGTCAGCTTGTGGTTAGAAAACAAGACATGTTAGAAAACACAAGTTGTAAAGCCAAGAATAAACTCAATAGAAAACACAAGTACCTAGGAAGTTCGAGACCAACTGCTTAGGATTTTGGCAGGGAGGCTTCAAAATGAAGCCAAGGAAAAAAATTGGAGGGTGGTTGTAGCTGCTAAAACAACTGGTTATATGTATATATTGTGGCAGCAACTATGTATGACTCTCATCTTGTTTTTAGTTTTTTATGAATGGATAATGTATCTATGTCCTAACAAATGATAAGGAAATGAATGACATGAGGAAACAATGGTTCATGGCGATTCTTAGATAAGTATGAGATCCCTACACTTAATTTTGTTGTTTATGCCTCTAGGTTACATGTTGATGATATGTTTGACGAAATGCTTGTCATGGCTAGTAGGGGTCTAGATATGGTCTTGTTCATTTTATTGCTTTGGCATCATTGTTTACCTGTACTTTTACCAATTTTAAATTATCATTCCATTCTGGGCAGTGTTTTGGGCTCTATGCTTGAAAAGGTGGCTCAAATCCCGAAATTACTAGCCAAACCGAGCGTTACCCTAGAGACTAATGCATTTGGCTAAGGGCTGGAGAGAATTATAACTCTCCTGGGTTGTGGCTAGGGAGTGTTACTCTGGCCTAAGTTGGTCAAAACCTCAGTAGGTCCCAGGGGAAAGTTGTATAAGGTGCTTGTTTGGTTACTGTGGGTCCCAAGGCTCATGTTGGAGGTCTATGTGTTATGATTCCATCTATTCCACTTGCTTAAGGTCACATAGGAAGTCGAATCCCATCATAGTATCCTCTTTCACATGTTTATCCTTGGTTGGCTAGTTACTTGGGTAGATGTTGGAGGAGGGTGTTATAGAGTGATATCAGAGCATGGTTCAACTCTCGGACTAGATGGGAAGTGTATTGATCATGCATGCATGTTAGTTGCATGTGTGTCTCTTACACTTGCATAACATGTGCTTGTTGCATTTGCTTGATGATTGATTATGGTTGTAGTATGGTTATCATGGAGAATTTGATATTGATTTTGTGAAATACATTTTCATAAGTATGTGACTGACTGTATATGGATTATATGTCGCTTATATGTTGATTTTATGTCACCTACTTACATCCTTGTATGTTAGGTTACATTCTTAAATATTTTGATTACATGTATTAGTCTTGTAGGTTGATTACAAGAATTGGTCGCTTATGCTCGACTACATGCATTTATGCGTAGGTGTAGTTGATCTAGCATTGCTTATGCATGTTGATAGTTGCATATGGAAATGTGTACAATGGATTAATGGTCATTGTCATGCATGAGGTCATAGTATGCATTATTGATATGGCCTTGCATTGATGACTGGACCCTAGCTAGAGTGATGTTTATGTGTTGATACATTCATTTGCATATGTCTATATGATGTTATGATTATGTTATACATGTATCATGTTGATTTGGTTATCTTGTAGATGAGGTAATCTCCCCGAGCTATACTAAGGTACGTTGGTTTATTGTGATTTGGTTGATTTGACATATTATGCCTTGTAGGAAGAAATACCAAATGGATAGCAAGATGGTTCACTACAAAGACTCTCCCTATGAATTTGAAGAGCAATATGGTGTTGGGAATCCTTTTGATTTGGCAATTACACTAAGAAGATTAAGGAAGAGATAAGGAGTTGCAAGGCAGATAATGACTGAATCATATAGGCACAAGAGAAGCAAGCAAAGGCTAATGAAATACTTCTTCAAATTTTATTAGACTTGCAGCAACAAGGGCTGCTTCAGATCATCCATGGACTGGAACTAATGGGGCATATGGTAGTAGATCTCCTGGTAGACACAAGTCAGATAGATCTAACACAGTGAGAGATGGCATGTTTTGGACACTCCGGATAGGAGGGGTGATGAGTACATGTATTGTTCTATTTATGGTTCTAATAGACATCATGGTCATCATTGCTATCATCCTTATAGAAGGAATAATAGGGGATACTTTCTGGATGAATTCAAGAAAGCAAAACCACTTACTTTTGATGGAGATGTGAAGAAGCCAAAACAAGAAAAGGTTTGGATACTTGGAATGAACAAATTCTTTGAGTTGCATGAGTACATAGATAACATGAAGGCCAGAATAGCTATCTTCAACTTGAAAGGTAAAGCAAACATCTAGTGGGAAGATGTTAAGTGGGTTAGAGAGATCAAGACAGATGACTCTAGCTAGAGGGAGTTCAAGAGGATTTTCAGGAAGAAGCACTTGTCAGAAAGATACTATGACAGTAAGGAAAACGAATTCTATGAGCTAAGGATGGGGTTAATGACAAAGGAAGAGTACATGACCATGTTTCTAGAACTATTGAGGTATGTACCATATCTTACTGATGAGTTGGCTAAAGTTCATAGATTTATTAGTGGTTTTCTATTAGAATTTAGAGATCAGATTGGGTATGATGAGCCTCAGGCAGTTGAGGAAGTCATTGGGAAGTTGAATCATTGATATGAATAATCGAAGCATAGAACTGAGACTAAGCTAGACTGGAGAGGTAATGTAATGAACAAAGGAAAATGGGACAAAAAGTGAGCAAGGACACAAGGTACAGATAACAAGGAGAATGTTGCACCCACTAAGAGATTCAATGCATTAGATAGAGGACAGGGACATCGATCTGAAGAAATGAATAAGGATAGAGGCTAGAAGCCTATAGAGTGTTGGACTTGTGGAAAAGATCATCACAGGAGATATTTTCCATAGAATTAGGGTGGCAGACCTTAGATATACAGTGCGCAGGAGGCATAGACTGTTGGGGATGTCAGTCAGAGTATTCCATGTATCTATGCAGCATTGGATAACAAATAGGTGGATCATTAGGCATCTATCATTGAGATGGATGGTAAGCTCTATGATCAAGTTATTTCTATTTTGATTGACCCTGGATCTAATTATAACTATGTTAGTCCTGAGTTGGTAGATAAGTGTGGTTTGAGTAAGGAATTGCATGCAGAATCTTGGTTAGTGCAGTTGGCTACAAGTAAAAAGAAGTGAGTCAAACATTGGGTAAGAGCTTATGCATTTGATTTGAATGGTATGCCTACCGAAACACATTTAAATGTATTACCATTGGGTTCATATAGTATGTTCTTGGGCATGGATTGGTTGTATCTACATAGAACCAAGGTAGACTTCTATGACAAATCTATTGAGTGTGTTGATGATAATGGGGAACCAAGAGTCTTGCAGGGTAAGAAGAAATCCACATCAGTTAGGCTGGTGACAACTATACAAGAAAAGTGTAGCCACAGGAAGGGGTGTAATCTATTTGTAGTACACATTTCTAGTGATAAGGGTGAGGAAGTTGAGGATGCCGATGTGTTGAGCAGGTACCCTATTTTGTAGCAGTTTCAGGATGTATTCCCTGAGGACATTACATAGTTCCCACTTCATAGGGAGGTAGACTTTTCTATTGAGTTAGTGCCAAGAGTAGCTCTGGCATCGAAAGAAAATTATAGGATGAGCACATATGAGTTGGTTGAGTTAAAGTTCCAGTTGAAGGAAATATTGGACAAGGGATATATTAGACCAAGTGTATCACCTTGGGGCACACTGGTATTGTTTGTGAAGAATAAAGATGGAACACTCATATTATGCATTGATTATAGGGAGCTGAACAAAGTGACTATCAAGAACAAGTACCCTTTGCCGAGGGTTGATGACTTGTTCGATCAACTGAAGGGAGTAGCAGTGTTCTTGAAGATTGACTTGAGATCCGGATACCATCAAGTACACATCAAAGAGGAGGACATTTACAAGACTTTGTTCAGGAGCAGGTATGGGAATTATGATTTTGTTGTTGTTCCATTTGGTTTAACTAATGCTCTAGCTACATTCATGTGCTTGATGAATAGTGTGTTGCATCCATATTTGGATAAGTTTGTTATTGTGTTCATTGATGATATACTGGTATATTCTAAAAATGGGGAAGAGTGTGTCGAGAATTTAGCAGCAGTGTTGAGGTTGTTGAGGGAGCATCAGTTGTATGCTAAGCTCATCAAGTGTAGTTTCTTCCAAAGTGAGGTACATTACTTGGGACATGTTGTCTCCAAGGAGGGAATTGCAATAGATTTAGAGAAGATAAGGGCCATCATGGAGTGGGTAGCTCCTAAGAGTGTGGATGAGGTGAGATCTTTCATGGGCTTGATAGGCTACTATAGGAGGTTCATCAGGAACTTCTCGCAGATTTCTTATCCCATCACATCATTGCAGACGATAGGTAAGAAGTTCGAATGGAAAGAGGAGTGGGAGGCTAGCTTCGAACAACTTAAATAGTTGTTGACACATGCACCAGTGTTACAGATTGCAGATCCGAACAAAGAGTTTGTGGTATGCACAAATGCTTGCAAGAGAGGACTTAGTGGAGTCCTTATGCAGGATGGGCAGGTGGTATGTTATGAGTCTCAGAAACTAAATGAGCATGAGAGGAACTATCCTACACATGACCTTGAGTTGACAAAGATCATACATGCATTGAAGATGTGGAGACACTATCTTCTTTGCAAGAGGTTTTTACTTATGAGTGATCACATTAGGTTGAGATATTTGTTTGACCAACCGAATATGAATTCCAAGTAGGCTAGATGGTTTTCCATGATCAATGAATTTGACTTTGAGATTAGTTACATCAAAGGTAAAGAGAACAAGGTGCTAGATGCTCTTAGTAGATAGGTATAGGTACATCACTTGGAAACTATGAGCTCCTATGGGACAGACTTACAGGATAGGATCTTGCACGCAAGTCAGTAGGATGTTAGGTATGTGGAGATTGTGTGTAGGTTACAATAGGATGCTAGTACAAGTACATGTGATAGTATAGGTATAGGTACAAGTGTAGATACAGATACAGGTAGTGGTACAGGTACATGCAATAGTACAGGTACAGGTGCAGGTGCACATAGTATGTATTATTGTCTTACAGTGGATGGATTTGTCAGGTTCTGAGACAAATATATGTACCAGATATAAGTGAGCTCAAGAAGGTGATCTTGAGGGAGTTTCATGCGAAACCTTATTCAGGTCACCCAATTTATTAGAAGACACTAACAGTAGTGAAGATATATTATTATTGGCTGAATTTGAAGAGGGATGTAACAGAGTTTGTGGCGAGGTGTTTTGACTGCCAGTGAGTGAAAGTAGAGTGTAAACACCCAAGTGGATTTCTACAACCGATTGCAATTCCATAGTGGAAATGGGAGGTTATTTCCATGGATTTCATCATAGGGTTCCTAAAGACAGTGAAGTAGCATGATTCCATTATGGTCATTGTGGACAGGTTAACAAAGGTTTCACACTTCATTCCAGTGAAGTCTACATACTCAACTATCAATGTGGCACAGGTATTCATCTGAGATGTGGTTAGACTACATGGTGTTCCGAAGAAGATTGTGTCAGACAGGGATACGAAGCTCACTTCCAAGTTTTGGAAGGCATTATTTGTAGGTTTGGGCACAGAATTGGCCTTCAACACAACTTATCATCCGTAGACAAATAGACAAACAAAGAGAGTCAATAGGATATTAGAGGATATGTTGAGGATGTATGTGATGCATCAGCAGAGGAAGTGGGAAGAGTATCTCCCTTTGGTAGAGTTCACATACAACAATGGTTATCAGGAGTCATTGAGGATTAGTCCTTTTGAGGTAGTGTATGGGTAGAGTTGCAACACTCCCATTAGTTGGAGTGATTTGGTTAGTAGGGTATTGATTGGACCAGATATGTTGGCAGACATGGAACAAGAAATGCAGGTGATCAAGAAAATCCTTAAGGCAGCATAGGATAGGCAGAAGAGCTATGCAGATCAGAACAAGTCATTTAAGGAGTTCCAGGATGGGGAATAGGTGTACTTGTGTATCAAACCAAGTAAGAGATCCTTGTGGATTTGTTCATGTGCCAAGCTAGCACCAAAGTTTTGTGTACCCTTCAATATCATTGAGAGGATTGGGCCAGTAGCCTATCGACTTGCACTGCCTTCGACAGTGAAAGTCCATGATGTTTTCAATGTATCTCTGCTTAAGAAGTATGTTAAAGATGTTGATCATGTGATTGACTGGTCTGTATTGCAAGTGGAACCAAATGGAGAACTCCAGTCGGAGCCTCAGTGTATATTGCAAAAAAAGGTGCTCATGCTCCAGAACCAAGCAATCGAGCAAGTTAAAGTGCGATGGAAGCACTTTGGGCCTGTTGAAGCTACGTGGGAGATGGTGGATCAAATGCGCGCTATGTATCCTTCATTGTTTGTCGGTTGAGGCAAAGCAACTTTGATATGGTGGTGTGGTATTTACTTTATGGTGGTTTGGTAGTTGCTTTATGGTGGATTGGTATTTTCTTTATGGTGATTCGGTATATGCTTATGGTGGTTTGGTATTTTCTTTATGGTGGTTCAGTATATGCTTTATGGTGGTTGGTATATGCTTTATGATGTTTCGATATATGCTTAGATATGGTGTTTAGTGATATGTTTTGGTATATGATGTGGCATATGTTTGGGTATCTATATTTATGGTGATGTTTCTATATGTACACATATATATGGATGTAAATACCATAACTAGCTATGTTATAAAGCTTCACTATGAGGTATGGGTATCATGTCATTATGGTTATGTTTTCATGTTATTATGCTATCATGTGGTTATGTTAGCATGATGTTATGATGTCATATGGGTTGGCACTCAGCAGGATGATCATTGTAAATACCGTAATGAGTTGTGTTATAAAGCTCCACTATGCGGTATGTTGGCATGTTGTCATGATGTTTTGTTTTGAGCAGATCTTTCATTGTAAATACTACATTGAGTTGTGTTATAAAGCTCCATAAGAAATATGTATTCTTTCAGCAGGTTTCTGAGGTATTTGTGTGATTGAACACCGAGGATGATGTCCCCCAAGGGGGAGGGTTTTGTAACAGCCCTAATGAAAATTCCATGTAATAAAAGTTAATAAAGGAAGAAAATAACCAGGGTTGATGGGACACTTATTCCAAGCTGAATGTTTGGAGCAATCCTAGTGATGGAGATCACTTGTGATAGTTAATGGCTAAGGAAATTACCAAAGGGAATGACTAAGGCTTTGGAAAGGAAAAATGGAATTTTTGGCACAATTATTTATGAAAATAATGGAAATTAGGAGAAAAGGGAGGTGAAAGGTCATAGGTTGCATGTGAGGAGGAAAATGAAGGAAAATAATGGAAAATGAAGAAAATAGAGGCCTCATCCATAAAAAGGTATATGAAGATCAGTTTATAACCTTTTTTTAGTTCAGCGTCGGAGTTGTCTCTCATTGTTTTCTCTCTCTCTCTCATATTCTAGGATACTTACAGTTTTCTTGGAGCACTCTTGGAGGGTGTGGCATACTTGGATTTTTGGAGCAAGAAGGGAAAGGAAGAGCAGGAAAGTGCAAGAAGGCATCAATATCAACAACTACATCATATTTGGCTGCAGGAAATGAGTTGCGTGTATGATTTCTTCACTAGTTTTGGCATGCATGGCATATGCATGTGGCTTCTTGGTTGTGATTTGTCATTGGCATGGAGGATTGCCTCGATCGATAGTGGATTGCATAGCCTTGCCATTTCCTGGATAGCCATGGTGATTGACGGTTTATTTTTATTGTTTTTTGTTGGTTGGTTCTCATGTTTCCTTAGCTTGGGTTGAGTTATTAGTTCCTGGAAGCCCTGATTGGATAAATGCTCTGGAAGCCCTGTAACAACTTGGGTTGAGTTACTAGTCCTAGAAGCCTTGGTTGGACAAACGCTCTGGAAGCCTATGGTGGGTTGAGTTACTAGTCCTAGAAGCCTTGGTTAGACAAACGCTCTAGAATCCTAGTGGCAGTTGTGGGTTGAGTTGCTAGTACTGGAAGCCTTCGTTGGAACAAATGCTCTGGAAGCCCTGGAAGGCTTGGATGGAGACCAATCTGATGATGGCGTTGTGATGTGTGACCGTGAGGTGGAATCTATGTTTCATGGGTTTAGGTGGATGACTTTTGGAAGCCCTGGATGAGTTTTAATTGATGTGTTCAATGAGATCCCACATTCATGCTTGGAATATGGCCTAAGGGTGAATAGATGAAGAGAGATTTAGCTTAGCCATTCTATGGTCGGGTGTAATGTGGTAGTCCCATCTCTAGTTGGTTCATTTCATTCATTAATGAGAAATTCATTCCCTTGATTTGCATGTGTAAGTGTACTGATGTATATGTGGATTTGGATGGTTGATATGTTTATGGTATTTCTATTCCTTTTATGTTGGTTATATGTATATATTGTGGCAACATCTATGTATGGATCTCAACATGTTTTTATTTATTTAAGAATCGATAGTGTATCTATGTCCTAATAAATGATAAGGAAGTGAACGACATGAGGAAATGATGGTCCATGGTGATTCTCATATAAGTATGAGATCCCTTCACTTAATCCTATTGTTTACACCTGTAGGTTACATGTTAATAATATGTTTGATGAAATGCTTGTCATGGCTAGTAGGTGTCTAGATATGGTCTTTTTCAGTTTATTTCTTTGGCATCATTGTTTATCTATACTTTTACTGATTTTAAGTTATCATTCCATTCTGGGAAATTTTTTGGGCTTTGGGCCTGAAAAGTTGGCTCAAATCCTGTAATTGTTGGAAATTTCTTTGGCATCATTGTTTATCTATACTTTTACTGATTTTAAGTTATCATTCCATTCTGGGAAATTTTTTGGGCTTTGGGCCTGAAAAGTTGGCTCAAATCCTGTAATTGTTGGCAAAAAAAGCGTTACCCTAGAGACTAACACATTTGGCTAAAGGATGGAAAGCATTATAACTCTCCTGGGTTATGTCTAGGGAGTTTTACTCTGGCCTAAGTTGGTAAAAACCTTAGTAGGCTCTAGAGGTACATTATCTAAGGTGCATGTTTGGTTCTTTTGGGTCCTAAGGTTAGTGTTTGAGGTCTATGTCTTTCATTTTTTCGTCTTCACTTACTTAAGGTCACATAGGAGGTTGAATACCATCATATTAGCCTATTGTCGCATGTTTACCCCTGGTTCGCTAGTTACGTGGGTAGATGTAGGAGAAGGGTGTTACAATCTTGCTTTTGCTTCCTTGGTCCTTGCTTTCCTTCCTTTCCCTTTTCTTGCTTTTCCTTCCTTGATCCAAGGCTAGAGTTCTCCAAAAAAACTCTAAGTGACCAAGAGTGAGAGAGAGAGAGAGAGAGAATAATGAGAAAGCTCCAAAATTGAGCTAACAAAAGGTTAGCAAATAGCTTGCCCACTGATCCTCATAAGCCTTTTTATGAATGAGGCCTCTAATTTCTTCATTTTCCATTATTTTCCTTCAATTTCCTCCTCACATGCAACCTGTGACTTTTCACCTTACTTTTCTCCTAATTTCCTTTATTTTCATAAATAAATGTGCCAAAAATTCCTTTTTTCCTTTTAATGTGTTTTCCTTAGGCTTTTCCAATTTCCTTAGCCAAAAACACACATCTAGTGATGCCCACTAGGATATCTTTGCCCAACATTCAACTTAGAATAAGTGTCCCTTAATCATGGTCTTATTTTTCCTTTATTAAATTTTATTACATGAACTTTTCACCAGGACTATTACATAACCCTCCCCTTTGGGGAACACCATCCTCAATGTTAAACCACACCATGACCTTAGAAAAACCATTGAAAAGTAAACATATTGTCCATGGAGCTTTATAACTTAGCTCATTGCAGTATTTACAATGAATGACCTACTCAAAAGAAAAACATCACGACAACATGACAATATAACAACCATACCACTTAGTGGAGCTTTATAACTTAGCTGATGGTGGTATTTACATCGATATACATATACCAAAAAATTAGCATAGCATATGCCAAACATATACCAACATAAAACCAAAAATGATTTGCCTCAACCAAAAAACAATGAAGGATATAGGGCCTGCATCTAATCTGTCATCTCCCATGTAGCTTATTCAAGCCTAAAGTGTTTCCACTACACTTTAACTTGCTCTATGGCTCTGCTCCTGAGCATGAGATGCTTCCGCTGCAATATGCATTGAGGCTATGGCTGTAACTCTCTTTCTTACTCCACCTGCAATACATACCAATCAATAACATGATCGAAATCCTTTATATACTTCTTAAGCATTGAAATATGAAAAACATCATGGAATTTCACTGTTGGAGGTAGTGCAAGTCGATATGACACTAGTCCAATCCTCTCAAGGATCTCAAAAGGCTCGTAATACCATGGTGCCAAATTGGCACATAATCCAATCCTCAATGAGATTTTCTTGGGCTTGATGCACAAATACATATGCTCCCCAACCTAAAACTCCTTGAATACCCTATCTCGATCTGCATAACTCTTATGTCTATCCTATGATTCCTTTAGATTCTTTTTTATAGCCTACATTTCCTACTCCATGTCTACCAACATATCTGGCCCAATAAATACCCTATTCACTGGATCACTCCAACTGATGGGAGTGTTAAAACTCCATCCATACAATGCCTCGAAAGGACACATCTTCAATGACTCCTGATAACTAGTATTGTATATGAACTCAACCAATGGAAGATACTCCTCCCATTTCCTCTATTGGTGCATCACGTACATCCTCAGAATATCCTCCAAGATCCTATTGAATGTATTTGTCTGTCCATTTGTCTGTGGATGAAAATTTGTGTTGAAGGACAACTCTGTACCGAAGCCTGCCAATAGCTCCTTCCAAAACTTGGAAGTGGATTTTTCATCCCTATCCGACACAATCTTATTTTGAACACCATGCAATATCACTATCTCTCTAATGAACACCTATGCTACCTCACTGGTTGAATATGTAGTCTTCACTAGAATGAAGTGAGATACCTTGCTCAACCTGTCAACCACAACCATAATAGAATCATGCTTCCTTACTGTCCTCATAAGACCTGTGATGAAATCCATGGAAATGACCTCCCATTTCCATTTCAGAATCACTATAGGTTGTAGTACACCACT
Organism: Pinus tabuliformis; assembly: GCA_031772625.1. Taxonomy (NCBI): domain Eukaryota; kingdom Viridiplantae; phylum Streptophyta; class Pinopsida; order Pinales; family Pinaceae; genus Pinus; species Pinus tabuliformis. The sequence continues at coordinate 415,683,974 of CM062808.1, read as the reverse complement.
TAGATGCTTGCATTCATCCTTTACCTACTGGAAATCTAAACATATAGCCATGAACTCTACCACTTCCTTCTTCAGATTTAGCGAATAGTAGAATTTCTTCACTATTGTCAACGTCTTTTGTTATCCTAGATGACCTGAGTATGGCTTGGCATAAACTCCCTCAAGATAAGCTTCATGAGCTCACTACAGTTAGACATATAGATCTTGTCTCTAAATCTCACCAACCCATCTATTGTGAGATGATATTTTCCATCCTAATAAGCTATACATGTACCGATACTTGTACCTATATATGTGTCTGCACATGTACCTATACCTATACCTGTTCTCTATTTTAACCTGTGCATGATCTCCATGTACTTGTCATCTCGTTGTCCTACCTGTAAGATCCTATCTTGTAACTTTGTCCCATAAGAGCTTATAACTACTATATGATTTACATGTACCTTCCTACTAAGAGCATGTGCAACACAGTTCTCCTTCCCTTTGATGTATCTGATCTCAAAGTCAAACTCAATAGGGGTAGCCAACCATCTAGCTTGCCTGGCATTTAGATTTGGCTGGTCAAACAAATACCTCAAACTATTGTGATCGCTCATCAATGTAAATCTTCTGCCCAGAAGATAGTGTCTCAACATCTTACATGGATGTATAATCACTATTAGATCAAGAACATGTGTTGGATAGTTTTTCTCGTGATCATTCAATTTCTGTGACTCATAGCACACTACCTGTCCTTCTTGCATGAGAAATCCACCAAGTCCTCTCTTGCAATCATTTGTACACACTACAAACTCCTTGTTCAAATCCACAATCTTTAGCACTGGCGCATGTGTCAAAACTACTTAAGCTGCTCAAAACTAGCCTCACACTCCTCTACCCATTCAAACTTCTTACCTTTCCTTTGCAATGATGTGATAGGATATGCAATGCATAGAAGTTCTTGATGAATCCCCTGTAGTAACTTGCCAATCCTATGAATGATCTCACCTCATCCACATTCTTAGGAGCTTACCACTTCATGATGGCCCTTATCTTTTCTGGTTCAACTGCTATGTTGTCTTTGGAGACAACATGCCCCAAGCAATATACCTCAGTGTGAAATAAGTTGAATTTGCTAAGTTTAGCATACAACTGATCCTCTTTTAGCAATCTCAACACTGCTTCTAAATGCTCGACATGTTCTTCCTCATTCTTAGAATATATCAGTATGTCATTAATGAATACAATAACAAATTGCCCTATATAAGGACGCAACACAATATTCATCAAACATATAAATGTAGCTGGAGCATTAGTCAAATTGAATGGAAAAACAACAAACTCATAATGCCCATACCTAGTCCTGGATGCAGTCTTGAAGATATCCTCTTCCTTGATATGTACCTGATGGCATATTAACCTCAAGTCGATCATAAAGAGCATTTATGCTCCCTTCAACTGATCAAAAAAATCATCAATCCTCGACAAAGGGTACTTGTTCTTGATCATTACCTTGTTTAACTTCCTGTAATCAATGCACAATCTAAGAGTACCATCTTTATTCTTTACGAACAACATTGGTGTGCCCCAAGATGATACACTAGATCTGATGTATCCTTTATCAAGCATCTCCTTTAACTGCAACTTCAACTCTACTAACTCAGGTGTGCTCATCCTATAAGGTTTTTTTCATGCTGGAGCTGCCCGTGGCACCAACTCAATAGAAAAATATACCTCCCTGTGAGGTGGAAACCCTTTAATGTCCTCTAGGAATACATACCAAAACTACTGTAAAATTGGGTACCTGCTTAACACATCTACATCCTCAACCTCCTGAAATTTATCACTAGAGATGTACAATGCAAACATTACATGACCTTTTTTGCAACGACGCTTAGCTTGAATAGTAGTAACCATCCTCATTGATGTAGTCTCCTTCTTTCCTTGCAAAGTCCTCTATTCCTCACCATCATCCACACACTCAATGGACTTGTCAAATCAATACACTCTAGTTATGTGAAGTATATCTAATGCATACCCAAAAGCATACTATATGATCCAATGGCAATACATTCAAATGTGTTGTTGTAGGCATACCATTTAACTCAAATGTGCAAACTCTTACCCAATGGTGAACTCACTGCTTTGTGCTTGTAGCCAAATATAGCAACCAAGATTTTTCACGCACTTCTTTTCTCAAACCACACTTATCCACCGGGTCAGGATAACTATAGTTAGATGCAGGATCAATTAAAATAGAAACAACTTGATCACAAAGCTTACTTTCCATCTCAATGATCGATGCTTGCTGATCCGCCTATCTGTTGTCCACAATGGCATAGATCTGAGGAATCATATGACCAACATCACCAACTGTATGCGCCTCCCGAGCACTATAGATTTGGGGTCTACTACCACTCTGATACTGCAGACAATCCCTCTTACGATGATCCTTACCACATATCCAACACTGAAATGGTTCCCTACCACCGCCTCTAGCCTGCTGCTCTCCATGTCCCTTCTCAGTTGTATTGAACCTCTTGTAAGGAACTACATTCTCTTTCTCACTTGCATCTTGCGGCCTTCCTCTCTTTGGTGGCCATTTTCCTTTAGATTGGTCATTTATTTTCAAGTCATGTTTAGGCTCAAATTTTCACTTCAACTGCTCATAAAAATGTTTCAAATTTCGGATGGCCTCCTTCAATGATCTAGGCTCATCAAACTCAATCCTGTCTCTGTACACTACTGGAAGTCCACAGATGAATCCCTGAACCTTGGCCTTCTCCTCCTTGAGGTAAGGCACATATCTCAACAACTCCAAAAATTTGCTAGAATACTCCTCATATGTCATAGAAACCATCCGCAACTCATAAAACACCTTAGCTTTGTCATTATAGTACCTCTCTAAGAAGTAATTCTTCTTGAAGATCCTTTCAAATGCATGCCAAGTCAAATCATCCTCATGTATATCTTTCAAATTCTTCACGTCTTCCCCCAAAATATCACTTTACCTTTGAGATTGAAAGTGGCGATCTTTGCTTTCATGTTTTTTAAATAATCATGCAATTTGAATAATTTCTTCATACCAAGAAATCGTGCCTTTGCATCCTAGGATTTCTTCATCTCATCAAAGGTAGGTGGATTTTCTTTCTTAAACTCACCTGGAAAGTATCCCCTATCACTACCCCAGTCTATCACCTCTCTTACCCGGAGTGTCCAACAACTTGCCATCTCTCACCGTGTTAGATCTATATGACTTGTGTCCACCAAGAGACTCACTTCCATAAGCCCCATTAGTTTTGTCCTCCTATCCATGGCTTATATGTAGTGGCCCTTATTGCTGCAATTCTAACAAACTCGAAAAAAGTATTGCATTAAAATTTTCTTGTTTCTCTTATGTCTGCATGATTTTGTCATTGTCTGCTTTGCAACTCCTTATTTCTTCCTTCAGGCTTCTCAATGTGTCTGCCTAGTTAGAAGAGTGCCCCACACCATGCTACCCATATGATTCATAGGGAGATTCTATGTAGTCTACCACCTTGTTATCCATTTGATCTCTTTTCTGCAAGGCATACTATGTCAGCTAAACCAAATCACAATAAACCAATGTACCTTAGCATAATTTGAGGAGGATACCTTTTCTATAAGATCATCAAATTAGTGTGATACATGTATAAAATAACATAATAACATATAGACATCTATTAAATAAGTGCATCAACGCATAAACATCACTCTAATTAGGGTACATTTATTAATGCAAGTCCATATCAATAATGCATGTTATGACCTCATGTACGACAAAAACCATTACTCCAATGTACACATTGCCACATGGAACTATCAACATGCATAAGAAATTCCTAATCAACTATACATACGCATGAATGCATGTAGTCGAGCATAAGAGATCGATTCTTGTAACCAACCAACAAGACATATACATGTAATCAAACAATTAAGAATGTAACCTAACATACAAGGATGCAATCAAGTTGCACATAATCATGTAATCAGTCATATACTTCTGACCATTCATTCTACAAAATCAACATCAAGCTCCTCATGAAAACCTTACTGCAATCATGATCAATAATTATGCAATGCAACAAGCACATGGAATGCAAGTGTAAGAGACACACATTCAGCTAACATGCATGCATGACCAAGCACCTTCACCCAAGGAGAGCACATCCACGCTCTGATACCAATATGTAACACCCCCTCCTCCCAGGTCTATCCAAGAAATTGTCCATACGGGGTAAACATGTGACGAGAGAGGCCACTATAAGGTATTCAACCTCCTTGGTGACCTTAAGGAAATGGAATCGACAGAACACATCAACCAAACCCATCCACATCAGTAACAACACCCACATAAGACATGTCAGCCACTCAAACATCTTGTCCCTGAATCCCACTAATGTTTTAAGCCTTTTAACCCCAGTTCACTCTCATGCTATAGGTATGACAGCATCCAAAACCAAAATTCACTCTCACAAGCCTATGTGCCAACATCCATGGACTCTCTTTAGCAGGGAAAATTTTAAGAATCCCCCCTAAATTTATAAGTATAATAAATGGGCGAATCTCCATGGTATATAAGAAAAATGGAAGGCGATTTTATCAATAATATAATATGTATATATAATTTTTTTGGCGAATCTCTCACCAGGCATGGCAAATATTTTACTTGATTATAAAATCTTGTAAGATCTTGGTATTACCATGGGTTATCATAAACCTGGAGCTTAAAAATTACTATTAGTAATTAATAAAAATAAATAGTTGCTTTTATTTTATTTTTATTTTAACAAAGCTAAAATGTTTAACATACATTAAATTACAACATCCAATTTTACTCTTGATCCGCCAAGCCCTGAGAGGATCAAATATTTTTTCACTCTATGCTAGTTTGCATATCAAGATATTTGAGATGGATCTATGCTGGTTTAATTCCCCCATTTAAATAGGCTACATTCCAGGCGAATACCATGGGTCAATACCATGTGCCATTTTGGTGAATACCATGGGTCAATACCATGTGACATTTTTATTTTTATTAATGTTAATATTAGGGTTAATAATGTTTTTTTGCATGGTATTAAGAACAATCTAGTCCATGGTATTTGTCCCATAGTATTTTTCCCATAGGTTTCACCTAAATATAACGCATTTTATGAGTGTTTGTAAACATATGGTGACTTATGGAGTAAATATTAAAAAATGTTTTATTTGTTTACCATACCTCTCGTTTATTTATATTTTTATTAATTTACCATACCTCTTTTACAAATATGGTATTTGGCCCATGGGATTCACTTAAATAAAACCTCTTTCTTGAGCCTTCATAAATAAAACGACGGTTATGGACTAAATATAAAAAGAGGTTTTATTTATTTACCATACGTCTAGTTTATTTATATTTTTATTTATTTACCATACCTTTTGAGTAAGTATAAAAAGAGGTTTTATTTATTTACCATACCTCCACTTTACTTATATTTTTATTTGTTTACACCCTTGCATGTATATAAGGTGACTTATGGAGTATAAATAAAAAATGTTTTATTTATTTACCATACTTCTCATTTATTTATATTTTTATTAATTTACCATACCTCTTTTATAAATATGGTATTTGGCCCATAGGATTCACTTAAATAAAACCTATTCTTGAAAATGGGCGAACAGAAAGGTTGTAACTCCTAATTTCAAGGGCTAAATTTACCTTTTTTACCCTCTCCCTTAAAATAAGGTGGGCTATTTGAGGTGATTTGTAAAAATGTACTATGATACAAAATATTCGCCCACTAAAAATTTAAAACCCCTTAATTTCGCCAAAGGGCGAACATTCGCCCCTAAAATTTTCTATGCTCTTTAGTAGACCTATGCCAGCGTGCACTAGATTTGAGCCATTTTTCTAGCCCAGAATCCGGCCTTTGACCAAAACTTGTTATAACCTCCAAAATCCATCAAAGTAATGAGGAAAATACTAATAAATCAAAATCAACCTCAGGATTAGGCCTCAACATCCCCAACCGACACTAACATTTTGTCAAACAATTGGCATCAATGCAATCTACAGTTTTATGATAAAAGATGGAGCATGAATGACTGGAAACAATTATGAAATATAACCAAAAGGATCACCACCTTCTCCATTGAACTGTTATAACATCAATTAGGTCTTGCATCCATCAATTTAGTAATTACAAGTAAATACATGAAATAACCATGACCTGAACCAGTCATATAACCATGCTTATAACTAGCATAAAACCATATAAATATTAGAGATATGACAACCATTAAATCCACATATGAACAAGTGCAAAAGTAAGAGAACCTAGCTTTTATTAATCATAGGAAAATCCAACCAAGTTTGGGACTTCCATGTACCACCCGACCGTAGACATGGTTGAACCAAAACTCTCTTTCATCCTATCACCCCTATGCCATATTCCAAGCATGAATGTGGTATCTCATAGAACAACCAATCCAATAACAACCAAGGGAATCTAGAGGTTAAACCACCTCCACCCTCATCAAACCATGATCACACCAAAACCAGTCCTTTGATCACAACCAAACCAAACTTGGAATGCCATCAAAATCCATCACTATCCTTGAGGACTTTTTCATCTTCTTGTCTCTCCAGCTTTACCGCAATCCAATCCTGGACCACTAGGCCCAAATTGAGACTAGTCTATCACGATTTACCACAATCAAAACCCATATCACTAGGCCCTAAACTGAGACTTCTCCCTCAAGCTTTAGTATGTATCCAGCCAAAACTGGTCATGGGATTCCTAGGCCTTTGGGAATGAAACTTGAGACCACGTCCACCCTAGATTCTGAAATCCATCCGACAAACCAATGCTCAAAAACTGAAGTAGACATCCCAACACCATGTAATACGGAAAAATGCAAGGCTAGGCTAAAATCCACTATCATAACCTGGAAAAACCATACCATCGATAGCAAGAGAACCATACACCAACATGCAAAGTCATGCATGTCCAAACAAGCTAGAAAATCACACATGGAAAAGGTTACCTACAAGTATTCATGTTGAAGTTGTTGATGGGCCTATAAATTAGACATAAATTAAGGCCCATCTGGCCATCCTTCAACACAATAAACCTCTCTTTTTTCATTATATAATGTATTTTTAACTTTAATATGTTCATTAGGAAGGTTTATGGATAATTTCATATTTGTGCCTAATATTATTTATTTTTGTAGAATATTGTGAGAACATTGGGCAGATTATGAAGATTTAGAGGAGGAGATAATTTAGGGACTTGCTCCCTACCATAGCAGGATCAATATTGGATAATAAATCAACAAGATATTCTAAAATTATTGCACAAATTTTGGAGCTCCAATGATTGAGAAAATCTAGGAATGTGTTCCTTGTCATTTAATGCATATTCCTAGTGTTGGGAACCAGATCCACTATTTGAGGGATTTTGGAGGGGATATATTCCTCCTTTCATGGAGAAATCTTCCTAAGCATTTTGTATAAGTACCAATTCAAATTTTCCTCTAGGGGTTGGTTTTTCTTAGTCTTCTTGTGGAGAACACTTGTATTTTTGCAACTCCACTTTCATTTCTTGCTGGGATGTAATTTTATTTATGGAAATAATGAATATTTGTACCATTTTTACGTTCTAAGTTTTGGTCTCCTTCATAGGACTCTGATTTTCCTTGGGCTTTTCCATCCCAGTATCCCTTTTGTATAATTTACTTCTCTTCCTTTTTCTTTTTATTCATATGCATCTCTTGTTCTTGTTTTTTCCTATTTGTGCATTTAGTTTTAATTATTTCTTGTTGTAGGATTGGGTTAAATGTTTGAAGTAATTTCTTTTGAAGGATCACAGGTATGCTTTAATATTTGGAACAACTTTGGAAGGTCATAGTAATCATTTAGCTACTTGGATTAGTTTGATTATTCCCAAATATAAATTTTTGGAAGTCCCTTGTGGCAAATAGTAGTAATTTTCTGCTACTTTTTAGAACATGCAAATGAGATTCAATTGAGTTGATTCCACTTGAATTAGATAATAAAAATATTCAAGCTAATAAAAAAAGTTACCCATTTCATTTTCACTTTATTAGGTTAGGAATTTGATAGATTAACTAACTCACTAGTTCTTGAATCTCTAGATTTTAGACTAGTAATTTTCTACTATTTTTTAGCATGTGTTAGTAGTAGTATTTTTGAGTGATTCCAGTTGGAAGGGAGACCTAATACATGATATTAAATAATAAAAAATGTCCCATCCAATTTGGATTTGGTTTACTTGGTCATTTAGTCAATTATATCTTCCTGTAGCAAATCTGTAACTTCTTGTAGGAGCACCTGTAACTTCCTGTAGCACTCTTCCAGCATGCATATACTTGCCTAAATTTTCTCAAAAATATTGGATTTTGTCCCTTAGGGTTGAATCATAATCCCTAGGCTCTAAATCCATGATTATGCAAGACTAAATACCACTTAGGACTTGCCTTTTTACCCTTAGAAAACATCTCAACAATTTGGGTTAATGGGCAAATTTATGAATTGGATAATAAAATAATGATTTTCTTGATTGTCAAATCCAATGAACTCTATCAATGGATCTAAAATATCTGAAATGAAATGATTGATATTTAGTTCATTATCTTTAATTTATGCAATTAGAATAAGTTTTCTTTCTTGCAATAGGTTAAGGTTTCCATTTCGAGCATTTCCATTACAACAATTAATTTAGGATTTGGTTTCATTACATTCACTCCATTACATCATGACAGTGAAAGAAGGACACATTGTATGTTGCACATATAGTGTCGATACCTCTTAAGTTTGTACGAACCCTAGGTTGATAATTAAATTTGGTAGCCATGGGAGTTTCAACATTCATTTATTTTTAATTTCTGCAAAAACAAAAAATTGCATTAGGTATATTTCATTTCAATAACATAAAATTGCATTGCATTAGCATTCCTATTCAAAAAAATAATCTCCAACACCGACCCCACCCCCCAACCCCCCCCCCCCCCCCCCCCATTTGATCACATGGTGCAGTAAGAGCCACATGACCATTCATTTTTGCACATAGAAGAAGAAGAGGTGACAGAGGAGGTAGGAGAAATGGATGGATATGATGACAATGAGGAAGGTCCTCTTGGATTTCCCATTCAAGATATTGATGTTAGTGTGCACATGAAAAACACCCCACCATCTTTTCTTCCAAACTTCCATGGTATGAGGTTAGAGGATCTGGAAACCTTTCTCTTTAAACATGAAATTGTTTTTAGATCTTGTGGTTACATATTAAACACTCAAAAATTGAGATTATTTCCAAAAACATTGAAAGATAGAGCTCTTAAATGGTTCATGAGTTTAGGGACTAATTCAATAAGATCATAGACTGATATGCAAAATACATTTCTAGAAAAATATAAAGATCGTGATGTTAAGGAATAAATCTTTAGACTAAATAAAAAAGAAGATGAGAGCCTTAAGGATATAATAGAGATATTCATGTATAATGTTAAGAGGGAAAAATTATGTCATTTAGGATATCACACACTAAAAACCCTCCTACTTAGAACAATTAGGGATGATTGGATTTATATTCTTGAGCTCATGAGTAGAGGTGATGTATACCAATTATCATTTGAAGAAGTTTGTGAAACATGCAAACACATATCAAGAGGAAGGGAAAGAGTAAGTAAATAAGCATCAAGATCAGTAAGTCAAGCTAAACATGGAAATTTATTTGATGACTTTAAAACATAAATTATTAGCATTCTAAGCGAACAAGTAGAAATGTTAAGAGTGAAAGATGAGGAAAAATAAGGTGCTAATATTTTTGTTGTCCATGTAGAATCACATTCAATTAAATATTGCCCATCATTACCAAGGTTGAAGGAAGTTTACCAAGAGGACAATGGAGCAAGTCAATCACAAAAGAAACTATGTTATGTAGCTCCGAGAGGACCATGGAAGCCTAGTCAACCTGGTATGATGCAAGAGCCTAATTCACAATTTCAAGGTTATGCACATCCATCTCAAAGTAATTGGAACACACCCTTTCCTTGGCAACTTTGGCCATATCAACCTCGAAACCAATCTTAGCAACAAGTTTGGCAAGGACCTTATGAGAGAAATCCACAATATCCTCAATATTATCCTCAATACCCTCCATACCCAACTCCATTCTATCCCTACCATCTACCTCCACCACAACCTCAACCACATCCACTCCCACTTAACTCCTTGTACTACCATTTCCAAACCCACACAAGGAAGTAGCTTAGCCCACTTACAATGTTGAGGCACAACACTTCCAAACATATCTTCTTGATCTAAACGGAATTCATCTTAGATCAAGAAAGGTATTGCAAAAAAGATTCTATTGATGTGATTGAAGGACAACATCCAGAAGAAGAAGATTCAAATGAGGAGACCAAAGGATTAGGGGCTAAACTTGGAGGAGAGAAGGCATCACAATCAGATATTAAGGGAGTTACATCATGTTCACCTTTAGATCCTCTATTTGTTTAAAAGAATAATCAGCAAAAAGAAGAAAATATGAATTTCATGGAAGAAGAAGACATCCAAGATGATCCAAATTAGCAAGTGGACTAGCGGCCTCATTACTATATTGAAATATGGTTCCATACAATCATTAAGTTGCAACAACACACTCTTCTTCAACCATTCCTAATCTCATCTTTGTCAAAGCATTTGGTCTCTTACATTCAGGTACATGTCAAAGAATATGTTTCGAGCCTACACATGATTTTATATATCATCCAGTTATGCAAGTGGCTCCATTGGAAGTATTCCTACACATTGTATGTTGCACAAATAGTGTTGATACCTATTAAGTTTGTACAAACCCCAGGTTGATAATTAAATTTCGTCGCCTTGAGAGTTGCAACATTCTTGTTGCAATACTGAGGTTCATCAGCTATTTGATCCTACTTTTCCTTCCTTGATCTTTTATTTTCTTCCTTTCCCTTTGCTTGCTTTTCCTTCCTTGCTCCAAAGCTAGAGGGCTCCAAGAAAACTCTAAGTGACCAAGAGTGAGAGAGAGAGAGAGAGAATAATGAGAGAGCTCCAAACTTGAACTGACAAAAGGTTTGAAAAAATATTGCCCACTGATCCTCATAAGCCCATTTATGAATGAGGCCTCTAATTTCTTCATTTTCCATTATCTTCCTTCAATTTCCTCCTCACATGCAACCTATGAACTTTCACCTTACTTTTCTCATAATTTCCTTTATTTTCATAAATAAATGTGCTAAAAATGTCTTTTTTCCTTTTAATGCCTTTGCCTTAGCCGTTGCCAATTTCCTTAGCCAAAAACACACATCCATTTATGCCCACTAGGATATCTTTGCCCAACATTCAACATGGAATAAGCATCCCTTAACTGTGGTCTTATTTTTCCTTTATTAAATTCTATTACATGAACTTTTCACCAGGGCTGTTACAGTAGGGAACTTTTGTGTAGGGAAAACAATGGCCAACATGCACAGGTATATGTATTGGTCCAAGATGCAAGAATAGGCAGCTAGGTTCACAAGAGGATACATGCTTTATTGTACCAAGCTTAGTAATAGGAAACAATGTCTAGATCATCCCACTACTGCATATAGTAATAAATTTCAATAAAATAGAATGAAAATTTGGCTAAATTAGTTATAGAATCGAAAATTATAAGAATTAATTCATTTATTTAATTAATTTTAAACCAGGCCCATGTTTGTCGGTATTGCAATGAGATATCTCCACATTGTCATAATTATGATGATATTCTCCATATCGTAGTAAGGAAGACGGTATTCGGCGACTATCACATTATAAACAAAAATCCCCTTTTTGACTGATCATTTCTATTCATTGAGCTATTAATCGAATGGTTGGTCACTTTTGACTAGTCAATTTTGACTTTGTCAACTATCGTCAAAATTTTGATGTTATGTAAATTTATAAATATGTTTCTCTTAAGAGACATTGAACCATATTTCACTATAGCTACAATAGTTCTAAAAAGTTATAAGGTTTTTTTGTCGAGAAAGAAATATATTTCTATTTATATATATCAATAGCATTACAAAATATAATAGATCTAGTACACCACTCGTTTTATAACATAATCATCTCATAACTTTTTAGTGGGGAAAAATGTCAAAAAAAATTACTAGGGAAAAAATCAAGGGGATGATGGGAGATGTTACTTCCCTTATTCTAAATGTGTGGGCTTACATCACGTAAGAGTTTTAAAAGAAACAACTAAAATACATTGTAGGGAAACATGGGCACATTGAAGGGGGATTGAAGGAACATCATTCCTTGGTTAGCTATATATTCATTATTTATTGTGTTTATATTAATCACATTTGTAAAATTTTATATTGTTATAACTTTTTTTTATGCAGACTAATTTTGTAAGATGCTATGTAATTACAAAATCAAGCTACCGCCCCTATTCGGTGTTCGAATGCCCCAAGTAGTAGTAGAAATGATGTTGTACAAGATGAGGAACATGGAGAAAATATTGAAGATCAAGTTAATGATCCTATGGAAGAAGTTGGCAATAATAACATAGTTCAAGATGATGGGACAAATGAATTGATCCAAGACTTGTTCGCTTGACTAGTCAATTATTAGGATGAGGAAATTGATGATAATATTCTTGATGAAACTCTGTTAGAAAGGAAATGAGACCACTTTACGAAGGCTCAAGACAAAATCTTCTCTCTTCTACATGATTGTTGGTGAGCTTAAAAGGGTTAAATAATAGTTTCTCAAACAATTGTATGACACATATCCTAAGGTATGTAATATGTTTTATCACATATTATACATAAAGGTTTATTTTTTCCCTTTCTTTGTGTTAATTAATGTGTAAAATAAGAATCAAATATTTAAGGTTAATATTACTTACACTAACTAGTGATTTTTTATGTTATAAATTGCTAGGTGAAATTATGTTACCATTGCCAAATAATTTACCTTACTGAGATTTATGTACCATTATGAAATAAATTGGAGTGGAGTATCAAGCTATAGATGCATGCTCTAATGATCATATTTTATATTATGGAAAACACGCTTCAAAAAAAGATGCCCATAATGTTAGAGCAATAGATATCGAACCCAATCAAATAACAAAAAAGGTGCCTCAAAAGGTTCTTTTCCATTTTTCCAATAATTCCACATTTGTAGTGATTGTTCATGTACAAAATCATAGCACAGTTTATGGATTACCATGCATGAAAGAGAAGTGGAGATGGTGTTCTTCAAATGCCTATAGATGGTTATGATTGAGGGAGGGAAGTGGAGAGGGTGTTCTTCAAATGCCTACAGATGGTTGTGATTTAGGGAAGGGAAAACGCTCGCTTTATAAAGATGAATCTCATAATGTTAGGATTTCATTGGCAGATGATGGTTTTAATCCATTTGGAGATCTCAAGTCCATTTACTCAATGTGGCCAATTTTTGTTATAAAAATTAACCTTCCTCCTTAGATTTCAATAAAGAGGGAGCACATACTGTTGACAATGATTGTTATAGGTATTTCTTTATAGTAATTTTTCAAATGCAACATCTTCGTTTCTCTTGTGTGTTTTTTAATGTGTTATATTTGTTTATTTTCTTATATATATACATATCATGGTAGTAATTATTGTTGGAAATAATACTGGGGGGGGTGAATCAGTATTATCAAATTCTTTTTCAACTTCTATAAAGATTAGCAGATCTGACTAATGAAACTTGTGTATACCTTCCTGACTTATAATTTAATTTATTCTTCAGATATTGATCATTAATCTGTGTGTCAGAACCATATAACAGTAAGCAAGAATAGAAAAGTAGAGCAGACAATCACACAAAGGAACACAAGATATAAGGTGGAAACCCAATGTGGGTGAAAACCACCTGCTGCAATATGTCTCTATCTTCTTTCAATTAGAAACTTCCTTTTACAATGATTCTGTACTAGTGCAGTCTTATACCAGCATGCAGGCTTCCACATGCAGAAGGCTACAACCTTCTCTCATTCTCCAGACTCTTTTGGAAGGGAGCTACAACCCCCTTAGCTCTTGTACTAGCTGAGGTACTAGTACGTAGGTGCTGACCTACAGAAAACTTCTCTTTTCTTCTCGACACCATGTTTCATAAATTTTCAAATTGGATCCATGAATATCAATCAAACATCAAATAGATCTGTAATCAACCAAATTCCTTGTACAAATACTGAAACAATAACTTCTCAGAACAGAGTACCAGTAACCAGACACCAATTCAGAACCCTGAACACTGCAGAAATAGACAAAGGCAACTAAGACATATTTCAAGGGAAAAGTCCACAACTTCACCAATAGAAACCTGCATAAGTCCACAATATTCTCTTCTTCACCCTACGGGTATCTGCACCTCCTCTGTGTCGATCCTGTGGTATCCGCACCTGTGCTCTGCCGGAACTGCGGGTATTCGCGCCTGCGCTGTGTCGAACCTGCGGGTATCCGCGTCTGCACTGTCTTGAGCTTGCGGGTATCCACACCTGCACTGTGTCGAGCCTGCGGGTATCCGCGCCTATGCTGAGTTGGGCCTGCGGGTATAGAAATTTATCAGACTTCAATTATACCCAGATGATCAGATTTATAGATCTGATCACGCACCAAAGAGATCTCAACCCCTCAGTAGATTCGTCTTGTAATGCTCAAGTTTCTCCTTGATTCAGATCCAGCTCACCAACCGATCACCAATATTTCAGATCTTGCTCATCTCAAGATATTCAACACATTAGTTGCCTATCCAAATGATCTCCTCTCCTTTTTATAGTCTAGGCCTTACTCAAACCATGGTCCAAAACCATAGAGATCCAATACTAGGGACCCAAAACTTGGGTTCAATACTTTAGATGCAAAACCACGGACCAAAACCATAAGATCGAAAATGTCAAACTAAATACCATGGACCAACCATAAGATTTCCCACGTGCGCACTTTTCTCTACATGAAAGTGCGTGTACTTTATGTCTGCACTTTTTGTTCGGAGCACCTGTGTACATGACCACAGCTTTTGTTCGGCGCACCTGCGTATGTCCGCATCTTTTGTTCGGCGCACCTGCGGGTATCTCATGTTCTATCATTTTGAGAGCTTGAACTACGATCTACTCTTTGAGTGAGTTGCCATCAAGGACAACACTGAAGTCATCGAGCCAAACCTGTGCCAATCCTGTGTCATAATGCCAACAATCTCCCCCTTTGGACTTGATGGTGACCCAAAGTTACTCAAAGTATTTTTCTCCCCCTTTGACATCAAGGGCAAAGGGTGATGCTCCCCCTGAGTATATGCTGAACTCTCTGCTCTGCTGTGCTGTCCAAGCTCCCCCTGACATATAGGCAAGATCTACAAGAAGATATTCTACAAAAGAAATCTGACCTTCCTATCACCAAAGACTCATACATACAAATCCAAACCAAGTGGGAAAATACCAACATTGACTCATCCACCCAACCAAGTGGGGATACATGATAAGCACATTACATTTATCCATCCCAGGCATAGTGGGACATCCAAGATAGGCCGTTACATGACCTTGACAAAAGAAATATAAGACATAGAGACAAAACATCAGTAGCATCTGTCAATCTCCTTCTGTACTTGCTCCTCCTGAAATCAAAACAAACTGAAAAATTGAACCAAGATCTTCTATAATAATGCCAACAATTAACATATGCTCCCCCTGAACCTGTGCCAGATGGTCTCTGACAGACCCATGGCAGACTCTTCTCATCCTTGCTTTTCTTCAAGTCAACATACACACGACAGTACCCACATAAACTAGCGAGTGTACGTGTATACCCCATATGAACCTCGCATACAACCAAAAATCTCTGAAACAGACAAAATTCAATAGCAAGATGATGCATCAACTACCCCCAGCTTTTGTCTGAGGTATTCAAAGGTCTCCCTGGGTAGTGGTTTGGAGAGAATATCATCAACTTGTTCCTTAGAGGGAACATACTCCAATTTGACCTTTTGTTCAAGCACTTGTTCCCGGAGAAAATGATACTTGATTGGTATGCGCTTAGTCGAATGCACAGGATTCTTTGAAATACTGATTGCACTTGTATTATCACACAAGATGGAGATAGGTGGAGTACAAGTGATTTGAATGTCTTGCAATGTTTGCATCATCCAAAGGAGTTGTGTGCAGCAAGATGCAGCAGCTACATATTATGCTTCAGCTGTAGATAATGCAATGGAGCTTTGTTTCTTGCTGAACCAAGATACTAATCTAGAACCCATGAAGAATGCACCACCACTAGTGCTTTTCTTGTCATCCACGCTTCCTGCCCAATCCGCATTTGTGTATGCATGAAGTCTGAGATCTGTACCTCTAGGATACCATAAGCCATAGTTTTGAGTTCCTTGAAGATACTTGAAGATTCTCTTAACTGCCTGAAGATGAGTTTCCTTTGGATTTGCCTGAAATCTTCCAACTTTCCCACTGCATGCATAATGTCTAGTCGGGTACCTGTTAGATAGAGTAGACTACCAATCAGGGATCTATAGGTTGGTTGATGTACTGCTGTCGATTCATCATTTGCACTGAGGCTGCATCCTGTCACCATGGGGGTACATACTGGTTTCGAATCCTCCATCCCATATTTCTTCAAGATCTGCTTGAGATACTTGGTTTGTTATAGAAAAATGTCATCTTTGTTTTGTTGGACTTGTAAACCAAGAAAATATGTGAGCTCACCAAGCATGGACATTTCAAACTCCTTTTGCATCACTAAGGCAAAATTTTGACTCATGTCTTCTTCATTGCTGCCAAAGATGATATCATCAACATACACAACAAGTATTAGCAACTTTTCATTGTCAACCTTTATATATAGATTGCTATCAATTGATCCTTTTATAAAGCCTTGTTGATGTAGGTACTAATCCAACCGATAATACCACGCCCTAGGAGCCTGTTTAAGGCCATAGAGAGCCTTTTTGAGTCTGCATACAAGTTTTGGATCATTTCCAAGAATAAACCCATCTGGTTGTTCAATATATACTTCTTCATCCAAGTCCCCATTCAGGAAAGCAGACTTCACATCCATTTGAAATACTTTGAACTTCTGAAAGCTAGACAAAGCAAGGAACATCCTTATAGCCTTAAGTCTGGCAACTGGTGCAAACGTTTCTTCAAAGTCTATTCCTTCTTGCTGCGCATATCCTTTACAAACAAGTCTTGCCTTGTTTCTAACCACATCCCCATTTTCATTTAGCTTATTTTTGAAAATCCATTTTGTCCCTATGACATTCTTATCTTTTGGTCGAGGAACCAACTCCGAAGTGTTATTCTTTTCAATCTGCTCGAGTTCTTCTTCCATGGCCTTGACCCATTATTCATCTTTGCAAGCCTCTCTTACGTTCTGCGGTTCAATGGAGGAGAGCAATGCTAGATAGCTTGAAGCTTCTGAAATGGTTCTTCTTGTTTGTACACCTGCCTCTTTCTACCCCAAAATTTGAGATTCTGGATGATTCTTCTGAACATATCTGGATGGAGTCTTTTCTTCTATCCTTATCTATTCTTCTGGAGCCTCATGGGTTTCTTCTTCGTCATGAATCTGATTTGATGTTGACAGATAGTCTTCGCCATCTTCGAAGTCTTCAGATTTTACCTGCCTAGGAGTGTTTCCTTCTTCATCAACCACTACATCAATACTTTCAACAATTTTACCAAGTCTTTTATTGTAACATTTGTAAGCTTTACTGTGGGGAGAGTAGCCAAGTAAAATGCCTTCATCTGCTCTAGGTTCAAACTTGCCAAGATTTTCATCAGTCCTTTAATGTAGCATTTTCTTCCAAAAATTTTGAAGTATTTTACCGTGGGAGTCTTACTGTACCAAAGTTCATGAGGAGTTCGAGTGCTGTTTACTCGGACATTTGTTTTGTTGAGAATAGTAACAGCGGCAAAGGCGGCTTCACCCCAGAAAGTTGTGGGAGTTCCATACTCATCAAGCATAGCACGAGCCATTTGTTGAACCGTTCTGTTCATCCTTTCCACAACTCTATTTTGCTGAGGAGTCCTTGCAGTAGAAAATTCCATTCTTATTCCATATTCTTCACAAAAATCGAAAAATTCATCTGAGGTAAATTCCCCTCCTCGATCAGATATGAGGCATTTGATTCTGCGATCTGATTCGTTTTCAACCAAGGCTTTTAATGACTTGAATTTTTCGAAAGCTTCATCTTTATACTTCATGAGTCCTATCCAACACATCCTTGAAAAGTCATCAATGAACAATATGAAATACTCTTCTCCTCGAGGTGACCTCTTCCTTGTTGGACCACATATATTGGTGTGGACAAGTTCAAGTGGCCTACTAGCTGATCCTTCCTTCTCAGGGAAATTAGTTCTGGTTTCTTACCAATTTGACATGATTTGCATATTGTATTGTCTGGAATTCTGATGTCAGGGAGATCACGAACTGCTTGATATTTGCATGCTTTCCTTATCTGACAGAAGATAAGGTGCCCCAGTCTTCTGTGCCATAGCCAGTGTTCATCATTCTTGCTTAAATAACATTATTGTTGTCCTCCCTTGAGTACGTATAAGTTATTTGGAGTTCTTACGCCTCTAATCACTGTATTTCCTGTATCAAGCTCACGAACAATACATCCATTTGATCGAAATATTACCTCGGTTCCTTAATCACACATCTGACTGACACTCAATAGATTATGCTTTAACCCATCAACATACATAACATTTCCAGCCTTGACCTTTTCTTTCAAACGAATAGAGCCTTTACCTTTTATGAATGTAGGGGTGTCATTTCCAAATGAGACCTTCTTTTCTTTTTCTAAGGCATTATATGACTAAAGTTTTTCTTTATCACCTGCCATATGTTTCGAGCATCCACTGTCGATGTACCATTGATTTTCCTGTCCTTCCGCATATAAGGATATCCCACATCTTTCCAGTTGCGCTCCTTTCTTTTTCCATGTTTTGGAACTCAATGAAGCTTGCTCCTTCTGAGTTGCTTGCCGAAACCTGCTCCTGCACTCAGAATCTTCATGACCGAAGTTGTTATAGATAGAGCATTCTATTTCATTTTCAAGAGATGAGAAGTTATTGTAGGTTCTTTTCATGATTCCTGTCATACTCCTTTGTTTTTGAGCTTCCCTAGTCATGATGGTCTTATAGGCAACACATTGAGCAGCTTTATGACCAAAGTTATGACAAGAGAAACATTGGCCATTGAAGAAATTCCTAAGATTATCAAATCTACCCACCATATGATTGTAGTTTCCATCCATTCTTGAGCCAATATGAGAATGATTTACCTGTGGTCGGTTGAGGCTTCTGTTCATCCTTGACGTAGATTGCCCCCGATTTACTTGATAGTCTACATTATGTTTTTGTTGTCAATTGTCAACTGGTTCACTTCTCCTTGCGTATCAAGATAACTTTTGGAGGTGGATGGCTTTTGCGCTTGCTTCGGAGCTTGAGATGCTTCTTCGGAATATCCGAGACCAGTCTTGATTAGAGGAGAACGCTGCACTTTGATAATCTCATCTAGAGTTTCAGATCCTTTAGCAAATCTGAGATTAAGGGCTTTTGTTTTCTCAATTTATTTTCTAAGTCCCACAATTTCACATTCTAACTCTTCATTGTGTTTATCCTTTTCAGCAAGTTGGAATGTTAGAGTATCTATAATCATTTTCTTTTCCTCTAAACAAACTTTAAGTTTAGAAATTTCTTCATAAAGACCTTCTTCATTTATAGCATCCAAGAAATCATCATCTTCAAAAGCCATCAAAAATCTATCATCATGAGAAACTACGAAAAGGAAGCATCTATCAAGCCACCGATTTTTGATGGGAGCAACTTCGTCTATTGGAAGGTAAGAATCACTGCCTATCTTCAATCTCTTGGTACAGAAGTTTGGGATATCGTGGAAATAGGATACACATTTCCATTAGCAACTCCTACAGATGCAGCTGGTAAGAAGCAGTATGAAACAAATGCAAAAGCTGTCAATATTCTATTAGGAAGTCTATCACAATCAGAATTTGTCAAGGTTATGCAGCTCAAAAGTACAAAAGAAATATGGGACAAGATCGTTCTAAGCTATGAAGGAGATGAACAGGTAAAACGAGCAAAATTACAAACTCTTAGAATTCAATATGAAAGTCTCAAAATTCATAATGATGAAAGTGTGGCTAGCTATTTCCTACGTATAGATGAGATCATAAATTGTGTGAAAAACTTGGGTGAAGAAATAAAAGAAGTTGTTTTGGTTGAAAAAGTTCTAAGATCTTTGTCTCCTAAGTTTGATTCAAAAGTTTCTGCCATAGAAGAAAAGCAGAATTTATAGAGCCTTACCATGTCATAGATACACCAAATTCTAACTGCTTAAGAAATGAGAAAAGGAGGACCATCAAACAGGAGAGAAGCTGCATTCAAGGCTCCAGGAAAAGGAGATTACTATGAGTCAGGACTTATGTCAGAAGAAGAGGAAGAATCAAATTTTTTCAAGAACCTTCAACAGGGAACTGGAAGATTCTTTTGTCAAGGTCATGTAACAGCCTATCTTGGATGCCCCACTATGCCTGGGATGGATAAATGTAATGTGCTTATCATGTATCCCCACTTGGTTGGGTGGATGAGTCAATGTTGGTATTTTCCCACTTAGTTGGGATTTGTATGTATGAGTCTTTGGTGATAGGAAGGTTAGATTTCTTTTGTAGAATATCTTCTTGTAGATCTTGCCTATATGTCAGGGGGAGCTTGGACAGCACAGCAGAGCAGAGAGTTCAGCATATACTCAGGGGGAGCATCACCCTTTGCCCTTGATGTCAAAGGGGGAGAAAACTACTTTTAGTAAATTTGGGTTGCCATCAAGTCCAACACTGAATTCATCGAGCCAAACCTGTGCCAATCCTGTGTCATAATGCCAACAATTATATCTAATTTCAAACAATTAGGTAACTACCAAGTTAAACATATGAATGTATATATCAAGCCTCTTATCAACGAGTTACTAAAGTTATGGGTCAACATCACTATGTATGACATCTGTAAACCAATAAGGAAGAGGAAATTTCAATTCCATGGAATACGTGTATGAACAATTCATGATGCTCCAGGACTAACACATTTTGGTGGTAATGTTCCAATATTTCACTTTAATAATATATAATTATTTGAAGATATAACGCATGTTTTTTAAATAATTGCTTTATATAATTGACATTAATACATTAAAGGAACTATGGAATCACCTCAAGATAATGAGCTTCATCTCTATGTTTGCTAAGAAAAGCATTAGGTAGCATGTAGAATCCCAATGAGGCATCAATTAATGGCTCGTCATTGAATGTGGATGGATTGATAGGATTGCAGTGAGCCATTTGATACATGGGTGCAGTACTGTGACCCATTACATACTTTGGAATATCTCTTAAATTGTTTGTTTGCATGGGTTTCCTTGTAACATTGGTTGTCATGTTATGTATTACATGAATGTTCTCTAGGGGGGGTGCGGTGTTGCCACATTCAATTGAATCATGGTTTGGTGGGGCAATGAAAAGAGGACCTCCACCCCCATTTTTCCACCTTAATCACCCCATCTGCAGATAGTAAATGACTTATTTATTATTGTTGGATAGTTGATTAATGTCAGTAAATTACACAAGTCATAAATGTTTGGTTTTTAAGTAATCATATGATTCATGACGACTATATAGATGGGATGGTCCATTGTGAGACTTTGATATTGTAGTGGCGTACTAATTCTTACATAAAATGGTATCCATGTAAGAAGAGCCTATGAAATGGGAAGAAGAAAATAAAAATGAGGAAGACAATATTATGTTAGGAGAGGATAAGACGGTGTTTCATAAGGAAACTTTTTTGCTAAACTTGTTCGAAATATAACTAGTTCCAGTCTTCATAATTGTTGTTGTACTCATTTCAACATGTATTCTATGTAACAAATAAGAGAAGAAAAGAAAAAGTTATTATTTTAAATCATGGGTTTCATGCTCATTATTGATGGTATTGTACGTAAAAGCATGTTCGTTATTCTTCTAGGGTTTTTTTAGGTCATATGAGTTATTGTCATGAGTCAAGAAAGTCAACATCATGTTTATAAGACCTTTATGGGAAAAATGTAATAGGATAAAGAATTATTTTGAGCCTAGAAAATCCAGGAAACACCAAAAGTACAATTCAGACCTAGCAGCTTCAGGTCAGCCTAAAGGAGACAATTCAACCCTTTAGAAAAGCTATAAATACAAGCACTTCGACCTCATTTGTGTCTCACTCACTCACAAGTTCAATTTCAAGAAGGAAGTTCGACCTATAGCTGGGAAGCAGGAGAAAAAGATATAAAAGGTCTAAATGAAGAAAGGAAGGAAGGAAATCTTTTTTTTAGGCTCACTCTCTCACACACATGTGAAGGATTAGGGTTTATGCAACTTCCAAGAAGGTTGAAATTGCAAGTCTGAGTTGTAGTATCAAGTAGCTGTGAGAGAAAGATATTTTGTTTTAACTTGGTTGACCTTGGAAGACTTCTTGAAGGGTTGAGCTAGATTTTCTAAAACATCTACAGGGCTCAAGTTGTAGGTCGAAGTAGTAGTACTGAAGCTGGAAAGTCGAAGTTTCAGTGTGAAGCTAGTTAAGGCTGGATTAGGGAAATACTTGACTAGAAGGGTTGACTTGGTACTTGGAGGAGGATTTGATCTAGGGATTGGCTCTTCGTTGTCTCTCTTGAAGAAAATTCTATAAGAAGAGAAGATTTTTCCAATTTTCCCCTTGGAGGGGTTTTTTTTCCCTCGTTGAGAGCCTAATTTATGTGTCCTCTATTGCTACTATTTTTTTTCTTGATATTTTTTTGATGAAAAGATCTAAGTAAAGAACACAATAATACTAACTAAATTCACAAGAAAACATTAAGGTTAAGAAAAATTGGAATTAATAGCTGCCACTTTGTATTTTTCCAACAAAACTAAGAGAAGGGGAATAAAGTACCATTCATGAAGTGTTGACATGGAAGTTGTAAGATGTAGGAATAAGAGGAACCCATGAAGAAATGAATGGTTGAAGAATGAAGAGACTAAATAATGGTTGAGGCTACAATGCTCTTTGGCTTGACAACCCAGTGATCTTTGAAATTTAGAGGAAGAGAGAATTAAGGCTAGTTTTGTAATATTTATGTAGAAAATGATTAATAAATAAAGAAAAGAGACTAAGCACATTGATAGTGTGGTTTTCCTTTAAGTCTCCACATTTAATTTATCATATTTATACGATGATGTCATTATTTATTACAACCAATTATCTATCCATTTTTGTTGTGCATACTTAATTAACATCATTAAATGATATAGGTCATACATGTTGTTGGGGTTTTGTATAATTTATCATGTTTATATGATGATATCATCATTTATTGCAACAAATGATCTATCAATTTGTTGTGCATACTTAATTAACATCATTAAATGATATAGATCATACATGTTGTTGGGGTTTTGTATAATCATGGGATTCATGAAGACAATTTGTTGTGCATACTTATTAACATCATTAAATGATATAGGTCATACATGTTGTTGGGGTTTTGTATAATCATGAGATTCATGAATACTATGTAGAAGTGGTTTCATTATAAAAAAATTGACATTGTAGAAAATGGTTTCTCTTGTATCACTTTCTTACACCTACACACAATTAGTACTACAATTTCCTTAAAAGTTTTATATTAAATTACATTTGAAATTTTCAAGTTATTTCATAAATTTTATTGAAGTAATGGTTGATTTTCTTTGAATTTCTCACATTTGTACTTAATTTAATGACATCATTTTCGTTTCTCTATTATTGCTTTTGAATTTTTCAACTCATTTCAAAAAAAATTATAATAGTAATTTTTTTAGTTTTTTATAATTTTCTCACATCTATACCCAAATTTATGATGACATAAAAAATATTTACTACTAACCCGACCATATATATAAAATGGTTGGTGCACATTGATAGCCATCGAAACACTTATATCATGATATCTCAAATTTCTAAAGTAAAAAAAAAATCATAAAAAATAACTAAATTATAATTTTATTTAAAATTATTACCATTAATTATAAAAAGGATTGATATATGAATTAAACATATATACATTTAAAAAATAGGTAACAAAATTCTTAACTATCGATATTGTCCCCCACTTTACCATGGAGAGTCATAACTTGTAAATTGAGTTTGTTACAATACCATGGGCCAATACCATAGCTCACTAATACCACATTGCCCAAAAAGCCATAGTTGAGATTGATATGAGACATGTTAATATGCATTTTTTTATTAATCATTTTAATTAAAAGAGTAAATAGAACATAACTACTTTTGAGATAAATTACAATCTTTGTTTTATGACTATTTCAAAATATTTGTGGAAGTTAAAACTATAGCACTCACTTAATAATTATTGATAATTAAATGAAAATTTTAAAGTCTTATTTTGAATGTTATCACCATAATGACATTAAAAAATAATCAAATACCAATAATAAATTTAAAATTGATAAAAACATTTAAACTATGACATTATTCATAACTTAAGCATGAGAATGTAAACAATGTGCCATAATTATATATAAAAAAAAAATCAAATACCAATAATAAATTTAAAATTGATAAGAACATTTAAACTATGACATTATTTATAACCTAAGCATGAGAATGTAAACGATGTGTCATGGTAGTCTGGACAGTGGCCATTTTTTTTCAAAAAAATCTTATTTTCCCACTCTGTCACGCCATTTCTGTTGACTTGTCACTCACCACGCCATATATTAACTCTAGATATATATGGGAGGGAAGAACAAAGACATAAAGTGATAGAGGTGTAGAGATAGGGGGAGTGTCATGTCCCTATGCCGGGGGTAGTCTTTCAATGACGCATAGGTGGGTGCGGAACTGCTACACTTTTTCTCTTCATCAATACTCAAATGTACGAGTTATGCCTAACCAAACACTTAATCAATTATTTACTTTAAATATTCTTATTGCAACAGAATAAACTCTTCAATTAATCATTCATCAATATAAATACATAGCTGAAAATCATTCAACACATCATCCTAAGTGAGGGAGGCAACTCACAGAGATTAGAGTATGAAATTAGAGTATGCTCGAGCAACTCACAAAATCAAAACTTATTAGAGTATGAAATTAGAGTATGCTCGAGCAACTCACAAAATCAAAACTTATGTCTTTCAACCAATATTATTGTCTCAAAATATCTAAAATAATTGAATTAGCACATTAACATTATGTTTAAAATCCGAATAAAACTTTTTAATATAATAAATAAAATAAAAGTTGAAAATAAAAGCATTTTGTTTTGAACAAACGAAATAGAGATGCATCACTACCTACATTTATTTGAATGGTGAGTGAGGAGATACATATACATGCCTATCCATCCATTGTAAAAGATTGTTGTCGTAATCATAAACGATCATTATACGATTAAATATGTTATAAACATGATATGTTATGATTTATCTTTCACTAATTTCTACAACTCACAAGTTTTAGTCTCCGACACCTCATTTATCTTCCTCTAATTTTTCCAACTCACGAAAAGACCAGAAGCGTCCGCTATTATTGTCCTTTTCAAAATTTTCCAACTTACTCAATTTGTTACCCACTCAGAGCA
Source organism: Pinus tabuliformis (assembly GCA_031772625.1). Taxonomy (NCBI): domain Eukaryota; kingdom Viridiplantae; phylum Streptophyta; class Pinopsida; order Pinales; family Pinaceae; genus Pinus; species Pinus tabuliformis. Next base: position 415,658,240 of record CM062808.1, on the reverse strand, counting down.
TCTATATCAAGATTCTCCCACTCTGTCACGGCATCTCTGGTGACTTCTCACTCACCACCGTCCCAAGATGAGCGAAAGTCAATACATCCACTTCATTCATGGGTGCAAGACCACTGCCCCAAGACCTTTCATTCCGCAATTTCCGCGTCTCTGCCCAAGATGAGAGAAAGTCAATACATCCACTTCACTTACCTTTCTATTTCATTCCGCAGTTTCCGCGTCAACAGGGCAACTTCGTTCACCTTTCATTCCGCAATTTCCGCGTCTATCGCTGCAAGACCACCAGGAGCTTTCAACTTTTTATCTCCCGTTTTATACGGCGATTTCGGTTTCTCACGCCTCCCGTTTTATACGGCGATTTCGGTTCCTCACGCTCCAAAAACTACGGATCCTAATTTTTCTAACAAAGTACGCACATTTATCTCTCTATTATAGCCCTTTCCAATTCTTATCATATAGAAGTTTCTTAAATAAATGAAAAGATGTTATAAAGTTGATATTATATGATTAAAAATGTTTTAGTGTAACTTACGAAAATACCGAAAGCGTACGCACATTTATCACTCTATTATAGTCCTTTCCAATTTTTTCCCAATTTACTCACGGCATCTTGAATCATTTCAATCAAATTTGTTACCCACTCATAGCATTTGTCTCAAGATGCTCCATTTTATTTTTACCACTCTGTCATGGCATCTCCGCTGACTTTTCAATCACCACCGCCCCAAGATGACCAGGAGTCAAAATCACGGCCCCAGGACGAGCGGCAGTCAATAGGGAAAATTCAATGGAGTCATCTATGGAAGTGGAAGAATTCTCCTGACAGTCAAAAGTGACTGGAATCCCAGCAAAAAAATTCAAAAAATATTGTAGAGGCGGTGTTTGAATCATGTTTTTGATGGTGGAAATGGATTCAACACTATTAAAAGCTTCTTGGGCACCTAAAATCTTGAAATTTGACAGTTGTAACTTGGATTTACAAAAATCCCTGCCAATGTTTTTCAAAATATGGTCGGAATTTCCATAACTTTCAGAACAAAAAAGCAGTTTCGTTAGACTATGGCAAATTCATTACACAATTTCTATGTCTATCACTGCAAGACCACCACGAGATTCACCTTTTCTATTTCTCTCACTACAAAAATTAACACCACTAGAAGAGCATAGGTCATTTCTGAACCACGACCCCATTTATCTTCCCCTCTTATTGTCCACGGCCCCATTTATGTTTCCTTATTATTATCTTTACAGTTACCATTTCTCCCATTTATCTCTCCTTACCAGTTTAAATCCATCTTAACTCTGGATTTATCAAGAGCTCGAGAGGGATCATGTAACACCCCAAATTCCATTAGAAAAAAACACTTGGAATTACTCTTAATTACTTTACTTTGAATCTGGTAATTTTTTAGGCTGGTTGAGAACCTAATGAAATTTTGATACACTCTTAAAAGAAATTTATTATTATTTTTATGATTAATGTTTTAATCTGGAAAGGAAAACTCATGGGAAGACCCACAAGATTTCCCAATTTCCAGACAGTTGGGAAGGACAGTTATTCTCCTACCACTTAGAGATTTAAAGGAAAATCTCGGAGAGGAGGAGGTTTCTCTTGTTCTTTTTGGTTGGAAGAAGTTTAGAGGAGGATACTCATTGGAGGCAGGACACTCCCCAAAGAGTGAATTCCTGATCTAGTTAGGACAAGTGGAAGGCTCTAAGTCGAATAGAAGACTATAAGTTCTGGCTAGGCTAAGTGAAGCCCTGATGCAATTGAATTGACCAAAAAGACTCTTAGATGAACTCACTGTCTAGAAAGGGGGACTGGATGTAATAGGTGTTCTCATTGGTAGGGAGGAGTTGTCTTCCTGAACGGGTTTTCCATAATGGATTATCAAGATGCAGATAAGTTTTGAAATTGCCCTACTATCTATTTTTATATGTCTGTGTAAGAGGAGGTTTCTGACTAAATAATTATGGATAAGGAAAAGGTTTGGTAGACTCTATTGGAAATTTTTATTTGTCAACATTCAGTAAAGAAATGATGAAAGAATGGTTGTTAGCAACAATGATTTGGAGAACTGATTGTTTATTTGTACATAATGTTTTCATAAAAGAAAATTGTGATTAAGATAGTTACAGAAAATGAAAATGATTAAATATATGTAGAATTTCTTTTATGGAATTACAATCAGGGTTAGGTGGTCACCCTATAGAAGTAAGTAAGAAGAGGAAAAAGAAACAATTGAACAAGTAATGTTCTAGAATTAAACATCAAAAAGGTAAATAATCTATATAGCTGAAGCACTGGGTACCCTAGAGTGGTGATTAGGTGACTAGGTTTTTGTAAATTGTGACTTTGATTAAGGAATCGTGTTAGTTCCTGAAGCTAGGCAATTCACCGACTGCTAGTAATAGTCTCGAGACCTTGAAAAGGGTAAGCAATCAAGACATACACATATATGAACAGAAACTACTATAAATAGTTGTAATTATTTCAGACATGCAACTTTAAATTCAAGACAGTAAACAAATGAACTCCATTCAATGGCTAGAAATTAATTACCAACAGGACAAGAAATGTGTATATTCAATTGAACGCCTAAAGAGAAATATCGTAGTTACTATAGCAACATCTATCATCTTTCTCTTTTGTTGCGGAAGAGTTGGACTTTAGTAATCAGACGGCGAGGGTTCTTTTTACAGTTAAAGGAATTTGTTAATAGAATCTATTAAAAACTAATGGAACTTTTAATAGAATGATTTCAGTGGCGAGATGTCAAGAAACTGGCTTATTTCAGGAACCTGTAGGACATTTAAGGGAAGAAAATTTATCACAGCTGCGCAACGAAAAATAAATAACAAAGTAGAACTTTCAAACATTTTTGTACAAGAATTTATATTCCCATGTCATATCTTGCAGAGAGGAAATTATCATTAATGCATTACATGATATTGTTGCATAATTAACCTTTAAAACAAAAACCATTGTAAATAGCAAGAATGGTATCTTCTCCTATAATGGTAACTTGATCGGATTAGAATAAGAGAAGAATATATTTGCAAAACAACGTTTATAACATGTTATGGGCATTATGAATTTATTGTGTTATCATTCAGACCCACCAATGCTCTAGCAACCTTTATTAGTCTGATGAATGGTATCTTTCACCCTTATCTAGACAAATTTGTTTTAATATTTATTGATGATATTCTGGTATACTCCAAGAATTTGGAGGAACATAAAGAACACCTCTGTATAGTATTGCAAGTTTTGCGGGAGAATCAGTTGTATGTTAAATACAACAAATGTGATTTTTATAAAGACCAAATCCAATATCTAGGACATATTATCTCTTCAGAGGGTGTAGCCGTAGACCCTGAGAAGATTAGAACCATCATGGAATGGTCTGTACCCAAAACTGTGGTAGATATTAGACCTTTCATGGGTTTGGTAGGTTACTATCGACGATTTATAAAGGGATCCTCCAAAATTGCTTATCCTATTACCTCTTTGCAGAAAAAGGGAAGAGCCTTTCGGTGGACAACTGAATGTCAACACAACTTTAAAATATTGAAGTAGTTATTAACCACAACCCCTATACTAAAGGTAGCGGACCTTGAGAAGGAATTTACAATATGCATGGATGTTTGTCAAGAGGGAGTTGGTGGTGTGCTGATGCAGTGAGGAAAAGTGATAACTTATGAATCGTGTAAGTTGAAGGATCATGAACAGAGGTATTCGGCGTATGATCTAGAGTTGATAGTAGTGGTGCATGCCTTGAAAATGTGGTGGCATTATTTATTAGGAAAAATGTTTCTCTTAATGACAGACCATAGCAATTTAACAAGTTTATTTAAGCAACCCAATTTAAACGCATGACAAGCAAGGTGGACTACCTTCCTGGGCAAATTTGATTTCGACATCAAACATTTAAAAGGAATGGAAAATCGGGTGGCTGATGCCTTAAGTAGGAGATTGCATCACATATATGAAATATCATTCAGCCAGATAGAAATTAATTTCTCAAATCAAATTAGAGAAGTTCTTATGAAAGACCCCAAATATGAATTCTTGTGGCAGTAAGCTAAGCAAATACATGATTATGGAGAACAAACTAATTATGGAATAAATAAAGACCAGTTGTTGACTTTTACAGGGAGGATTTATGTGCCAAATCAAAAAACTATTCGGCATGATATGTTAGATGAATTTCAGAGGAGTCCATATATGGCACATTCGGGCTATCAAAAGTTATTTTCTAGAATTAAAAAGGGTTATTTTTGGTTGGGTATGAGAAGAGATATCATAGAATACCTAGCTAAATGCTTAGAGTGTCAGATGGTTAAGGCGGAACATCAACATCCAGTTGGTCTGCTTCACCCACTTCCTATTCCCGAGTGGAAATGGGATACAATTACGTTGGATTTTATAACAAGTTTTCCTAGATTCAAGAAACAAAACAATTCCATCATGGTGGTGGTGGAAAAGTTAAGAAAAACAACTCATTTTATTCTTCTCAAATCCACTTATAAAACTATAGAAATTGTTGATATATTCATGAAATAAATTTTTAGATTACATGGACTTCCTAAAGTAGTGATATCCGATAGAGATATTAAATTCATCTCTGCATTTTGGAAAGCCTTATTTTATGGTTTGGGAACTGAAATTTAGTTTAGTACTACATATCACACACAAAATGATGGGAAAATTGAACGAGTAAATCAAGTCTTGGAAGACATGTTAAGGATGTATGCAATGCAACAACCAAGTGGGAAGAGTACCTTCACTTAGTTGAATTTGCATACAACAACAACTACCATGAATCTCTAAAAATGGGCCCATTTGCAGTATTGTATGGAGAAAGGTGTAGAACACCAACTAACTAGAGCAATCCTGAGGACAAGTTAATACTGTGGCCAGATACATTGATAGAAATGGAGGAGGTAGTGAGAAAGGTACGACAAAATTTAAAAGTTGCTCAAGATAGAAAAAAAGCTTAAGCTGATAAAAAATGAACATATAGAGAATTTCATGTTGGTGATCATGTATATGTGAGAGTGAAGCCCAAAAAGAGTTCCTTAAGATGGGGGGTTGTACGAAGTTAGGTCCTCGCTACTGTGGACCCTTTAAAATTTTGGAAAGAATAGGTCCAGTAGCTTATCAACTTGCATTACGCAGTCATATATGAGTCCACAATGTATTTCATGTCTCATTGTTAAAAAAATATGTATATGACACGAGACACATCATTAATTGGAAAGATGTGTAGGTAAAGGGGGTATTAACAACACACACACACACACACAGATATATATATATATATATTTCTTTCTTTCCTTGACCTAGTACGATTAATGACTTATACATAGCTAATGTTACAGGTCAAGCCACATGAAGAGTTTTAGAGAGAAATAATGCTATGAAGGCGAGCTACCACCCAATTTAAAGTGTAGTTGAAGCAGTTTAGCGTAGAGGAAGCTACTTGGGAATATGAAATCTTTGTGCGACAAGCTTATCCTGGTTTTCTTCAAGACTGGGTCAACACCGAGGATGGTGTTACACATAAATGGGGGGAGATGTAACACCCCAAGTTGCATTAGAAAAAAAATAGTTAGAATTATTGTTAATTACTTTACTTTCAATCTGGTAATTTTTTAGGTTGGTTAAGAACCTAATGAAATTTTAATACTCTTAAAAGAAGTTTATTATTATTTTTATGATTAATGTTTTAATCTGGAAAGGAAAACTCACAGGAAGACCCACATGATTTCCCAATTTCCAGACGATTTGGAAGGACAGTTATTCTCCTACCACTTAGAGATTTAAAGGAAAATCTCGGAGAGGAGGAGGTTTCTCTTGTTCTTTTTGGCTGGAAGAAGTTTAGAGGAGGGTACTCATTGGAGGCAGGACGTTGCCCTAAGAGTGAATTCCTGAGCTGGTTAGGATAAGTGGAAGGCTCTAAGTCAAATAGAAGACTGTAAGTTTTGGCTATGCTAAGTGAAGCTCTGATGCAAATTAATTTACCAAAAGGACTCTCAGTCAAACAAACTCTCTGGAAATTGGGAGAGTTAGGGGGGAGAACTGGATTTAATAGTCATCCTCATTGATAGGGAGGAGTGGTCTTCCTGAATGAGTTTTCTGGAATGGATTATCAGGATGCAGATAAGTACTAAAATTGCCCTACTATTTATTTTTATATGTCTGTGTAAGAGGAGGTTTCTAACTAAATAATTATGGATATGGAAAAGGTTTGGTAGACTCTCTTGGAAATTTTTATTTGTCAACATTCAGTAACGAACTGATGAAATAATGGTTTTTAGGAAAAATGTTCTGGAGAACTGATTGATTATTTGTACATAATGTTTTCAAAAAAGAAATATGTGATTAAGACAGTTATAGAAAAAGAAAATGATTAAATATATGTAGAATGTCTTGTATGGAATTACAGTCAGGGTTAGGTGGTCAACCTATAGAAGTAAGTAATAAGAGGACAAAGAAACAATTGAAAAAGTAATTTTCCAGAATTAAACATCAAAAGGGAAAGTAATATGTATAGTTGAAGCAATGGGTAACCTAGAGTGGTGACTAGGTGACCAGGTTTCAGTAAATTATGACTTTGATTAAGGAATCGGGTTAGTTCCTGAAGCTAGACAGTTCACCGACTGCTAGGAACAACCCCATGACCTTTAAAAGGGTAAACAATCAAGATATACAAATAGATGAACTGAAACTACAAACAGTAAGTCTTGAAATATGCAACATATAACCATTTGATACACTACTACAAATAGTTGTAATTATTTAAAACATGCAACTTTCAATTCAAGACAGTAAACAAATGAACTTCATTAAATCGATGGAAGTTAATTACCAACAAGACAATAAATGTATATATTCAATTGAACACCTAAAGAGAAATATCGTAGTTACTATATAAAATTCTATCATCTTTCTCTTCTACTATAGAAGAGTTGGACCTTGGTAATCAGACGACGAGGGTTCTTTTTACAGTTGAATGAATTTGTTAACAGAATATATTAAAAACTAATGGAACTTTTAATAGAATAATTTAGGTGTCAAGATGTCGGGAAACTAGCTTATTTCAAAAACCTGTAGGACATAAAAGGGAAGAAGATTTATCACACCTGCCCAACAAAAAAGAAACAACAAAGTAGAACTTTTAGATAGTTTTGTACAAGAATTCATATTCCCTTGCCATATCTTGCAGAGAGGAAATTATCATTCATGCATTACAGGTTATTGCTGCATAATTAACCTTTTTAAGAAAAATCAAACCAATGTAGATAGTGAGAACTATATCTGCTCCTAGATCATATTACTGCCCAAGGAAAATGTAACAGAAAGATCTTTGTACACAAAATATTGTTGGGTAATTATAGCAAAAAATGAGACCTCATAATTTACAGAACTGGATATAACAGAAACACATTTGACAATCTTATTATCGGGATAGACCCTAACTTCTAACTCAGACCAGACAAGCTATATCACTATCAAACCCTAGGGCTGGCTAATCAAAACTTTGTTCGTAAATTGGATGGATTCATAAAACAAACAATGAAACCCTAGCCGTGAACTTTATACAAGCCAATGAGGAAGAAAATTTGGGTAAGTTAACATTGTCGTGTAGGATAACCTGATACAATAAAGAGCGGGGGAGATAATGTGGTTGCTGTGAAAATTCCTTGATAGCCAACAAAAATTAGAACCCGTAACCATTTACCTGCAAATAAATAAAGGTGCAAGTTAATTGAAGTCTTAGCTTCAAACCTGGTAATAAGGAAGAATGTAAAACACAACAAAGAACTGGTGCTGGTTCTCACCTACCAAGGGTAGCTAGCCTTGGTGTAGCAGCATAGGAAAAACCTATAGGAGAATAGGTAAGGACGCTGGTGAAAATCGTTGAAATCTTCAATAAGGATAATCGAAGAACTCTGTTGTGAGTACCTGTGCCGCAAGACCAACCAAGACTCTAGTGAACAACCTGTCATGGATGTTGGGTACTGAGCCTGTAATCACCAATGTATGGTGAGCAAGGGATATAAAAAAATCATGCTAAACAAGTTATGGTGTTGATGGTTGTGGCTTAGCAAAACTTAGAGAGAAAAATTGTGTACCTGTGGCGAACGATTCTCGAGCATTATCAAAACCCTACAGGAGATAGGTTGCAAAGCTCCAAGTGGTTTCGACAAGAATGGGGAATTTCAGTCGGGGCTAGGGAGGCAGTCAGTTACCTCAACCGTCCTGGAGCGAACTCCACCATTAGATTCACTCCTTCGAGATATATGGCCCTGATTAGGGCAAGCAACCCTAGCAATGAGATTGAGATGGATCATCATTAATATAGCAGGTACTCCTCACAGCATGTCAATGATCTATAGATCAACATGGTGTGTTGGTATGGGCTAGATTAATATTTGTCGCCAAAACAATTATAACATATACACATTATAGGTAAAACATGTGAATACCAACCATTAAATATGCACAAATCTTATACCTGTAGATTTGTTAGGTGCGAGGCATATGAAAACCTAAAAATTAATGAGGGGAATTTAATCAATTACATATTTTTGGAAACTTTACAGATAACCTAAATACTAGACTCCTATTGATGTTTATCATGGTGGAATTCAATTTATAAACATTTATGGTTGATTAAGCAATAAAGCGATAAATAAGGAATAAATAAATTGTTTTATTTTACTAAGTTTTAATTTCTTCATATGAGTAGTATTAGAAGGGATGAACCAAAAATGGATCCTGGATAAACCTCTAAGTCTAAAAGACTTCATATAAGAGGTAAAAGGTGCCAAATGGCACAAATCCTTTGTAAATCAGAGGAAAATCAAAATCGCAGCCTACTCTCAGAAATAGTCTCATTGCAGAGACCCCTTCATTCTGAAACTGACGCAATTTGAACGGACCAAAACGGACTCCAGAAGTAGGAGTTATTGTAAAATGAAAATTGCCCAATGTCCTTAGAAAAGGAGGCAATTTCATTGAATTTTGAACTATATTGAAAATTTTGAGTTTTAGTATAGGCTCACGGGCCAATCCATAGCTGACACGCCCGGGATTGGGCCACGTGGCCCTGTTTGATTGGTCAAAGAGGAAATATCACATCGCTAATGTGCCAAAGGGAAGGATTTAACCATAGGCCTTAAAGCATTGCGATATGCGATTACCACTTTATCGCATTGCAAAAAGCCAAAGTGAGGATCATGGAGATAAACACTTTTACAACCAAACCTTAATAAGGCAGTGGACCAATCGATGGTGCGGAACAGGGGCTTGTTATATATATATATATATATATATATATATATAGAGAGAGAGAGAGAGAGAGAGAGAGAGAGAGAGAGAGAGAGAGAGAGATAGATCGCATTGCAATAAAATAAAGGGCGGACAGCAAGCCTGAAGCACAAGCGACATGCGATTGCGATCTCCGCTTTATTGCATCGGAGAAAAGCCAGCAGAGTGGATGGGACCTTTAGGCCTCAAGTGATTGCGATATGCGATCGCTGCGATATCGCATCGCAACGTTCCATTGAACGTTGAATGGACCCCGGGCCATTTACATATGTGATATGCGATGGGGATGCGTGGACCCGAAAAGATTTATGAATGCAGTTAAATGCCATTTGAGATCTAGCCTTGAGCATTTTGGGTGGATTTCTTTGTATTTCCCATATATTCCATTATTTGGGGGGTGCAGGTCAATTGCGATATGCGATAGTGATTCCCAGGCAGACTTGATGGCGCTATAAAGCACAGTTATGAATATTTCATGTCCGGATGAACAATGTTCTACGGATTCTTCCACGTTTGGTAGCGTTTTCCTATGTAAATAGAAAAACGACTATTTCAAAGGATTGCAAGCATCGATTGCCCTTCCGTGAAAAACAAGTGGCCACCATACCTTGGGATGTTATCAATGATTGTTAAATGCTCCAGAAGGAAGATGAAGGGACAGCGACCAGGAAGACAGAAAACCCGAGAGAGCTGAAACGAACAGACAAGCTCCGATGGGCTTAAAAAATTCGTTCCATGATAGAAACAAGGTTGGCTGAGTCTGAGAGCACAATTGAGAGGCATAAGAAGGCAACGCGGAGATAGAGGAAGGTGTAGAGGAAGCTCACAGAGGCTTGGACGCTGAGAATTTGCCAGGAGGGCAGTCCACAACGTGAAGTGAATGCATGGGCAGAGTTGGAGCATTGAGGAACCCATTGGGAAGCTCGGTGTGCCAGAGTGCTTGATAGGAGATAGCCACCAGAGGTTGGAGAGGCAGAGCCAGAGTGCTTAATAGAGCGAAGCCACCAGAGGTTGGAGGCAGCACATAAATGCTTCAGTGAAGTATCAGACAGCAAAGAGACCAAATGATCGAGCTGTTTCTAGTGTTGTTTGAGTTGAAGACAGAAGAAGGAGTCCAGAGACAGTAAACAGTTCTGAGGGAGTCAGAGAAGCCAGAAGCTCAAAGGAGATCAGAGCACTAACTGAAAGAATTAGTCCAGAGAAGCCTAGATTTGTTTGCAGCTAAATGACAACCAGGGGTAAGATGGTATTCTGAGCCCATTGGTTCATTTGTAAACCATATGGAGTTGAGTCACGGACTTGTAAAAGAATTCAGCCATAATCCCAAAGAGCCTAATCAAGTTGATTAGAGCTCAAGGAGATGTAGCCCAAGATATCAGGGTGAACTCCATATTACATTGTTGTCTTATGTGTTTGCTTCTTTTCTGCTTTATTTACTGTTATATGTGTTTTACATCAGCATAAGCACATTCACATATCAACACAAACAACATATTTTAAAGCATATAATCAGCTGAAAACAACTACAAGCATACACCTATAATTTCAAGCATTTCTTAATTCCGCATTGGTTAATCAATAAGACTTGGGAATATTTAAAGCTTTGGAAGTGGGAGAGGTTCTTGTAAGTTAGACAAGAAGCCTAAGAGCCCCATTTTTAGATCAGGTGGTATCAGAGCTTAAGTTTGATTAACCACACCTTTAAGAAGGTTATATTAGAATGCTTGATTGACAGAGCAAAGGTTGCTTGTCTGAAAGGTGTTTGAACAGCAAGAGGCTGATTGTATGCTGGTTTGCAGACTGACTATTTGTTGAGTTTGCAGAGAAAAAGGGGAAGCTATTGATAGCTCAGTCCAGGAAGGACAAGAAGGAGAAGGGATGAAGGCATTCTTCTATCCCAAAGGACCTCAAGGCAATCCAAAGCACAAGAGGTTTGTTGCAAGAGGTTGCTTAAATAAGCTCTTTATTTATCTTGTTGAAGTTTTTTTGTTCATTGGAATAATGACAACTTCTACAAGTGGTTCCTCAAATTATGCTCTCTTCACGAGACTCTTTGATGAAGACATGAAGCAAGAATTGTCCACCATGATGGATACGGTGAGAGAAATATATGAGGATGGAAGGAAGAGTAGCATGCTTAGAAAGAAGTTGAATTCCATGAAGGAAGAGAAGCAGTTGCTTGCTGACAAATTGTAGGAAATGGAGACACAACTTCATATTGCAAATATGAACCTGAAAAGGATGCATGAGTTGGAAACACAACTCTTTGTTGCCCAAGAAGCCTTAGTCAAGTACCAGCTTGAAGAAGAGGTAAGCCATTCCAATTTGTCTTCAAATTCTTCTGAGAATGATTGTATTGGTTCTTTTGAGAAACATACTAAAGGCATAGGTTCCAAGCTAATGTCCAAGATGGGCTATGAAGGAAAGGGCTTGGGAAAGCATGCACAAGGTATTGTTGAACCAATAATGGTTGAGGAAAGGCCTAAATATTTGGGTCTTGGCTATGGACAGCCTTATGGAGAGAATTACAAAGCTGATGAAAGCCATTGAAACAGTCCCAAGAAGGAGTTTCATTTCATGTCCTCTACCTTAGAAGTGTGAAGGTTGTATCCAAGAGGAATACAATAGCTTGAAACATCAATTGCAGGATGCAGGTGTTCAGAAGCACACACTTGAACCAGAGAGTTGGGGAGACTCTAACAACCTTGAAGAGTTTGATGGTGTTCCAAAGGGAGCCACTTCTTCATTTTCTTCACCTCCTCATGAAGGCAATAAAGGTGAAAGAGGCAGGTATAAATCTGGTTCTAATTATATTCCTTTTGATTTTGCAAAGCATGATAAATTTCCACATAGATATGGGAAAAGAATTGCACGTTCCTTTTGTGGTTTGGATAACCATGATGTTTCTAGATGTTGGAAGAGAATGGCCGCATACAGGAAGCAGAAGAAGGAAAAGAAGCAAGCAGCCAAAGGTCCATTGGACAAGGCAAATCATGCTATCAAGAGGATGCACATGCAGTGCACTTACTGCCATAAGCAAAGACAACTTGCTGCAAAGTGTTTGACACTGAATCCAACAATGCTTCCACCAAAGCTGAAGAAAGTGGAAAGAGAAGATGGCAAGAATGGAAGTGAAGATTCCATGAATGATGTGTCTCAAAATGATTCACATGTTGATGCTGATGTGCAGGCAAGGGTAGTACCTTTGAAAGGGATTGGTAAGGAGTAGTTAGAGTTCTTATCTGATTAAGATTGCATGTCTATTGATGCATCTACATTATATTTCATTACAGCTTCGAAAGTACAGTGTGCTTAAGCGAAATTTGAAAGGTGAAATGCATGCATGAGCTTGAGATGCATGAACACAGGGATGTTGATGATTTCCTTGTTTTTGAACATGTATGTGTAATTAACTTGCAGGGTTGATTGCTTTGACATGCATGTGATGCCATGTTGACTTGGGAGAAGTTAAATTGGTCTCCAAATGGAGATAATGATGAAATGTTTCATCTTTTGGAAAAAGAGTCCTAATGGCCTTTTTCTACATGCTTGACTTAAGGGTCATCTATTTAAAGGCATGTTTTGTGGGCTTGTTATCTAGTCCATCATTTGTATGCAGATGTAAGACATGGAGGTGTTCACAAGATGTGAAATCTGTTTCTTTTTTTGAAGCAGGAGTTAGTCCATCCAGTTGTTGTCTGTATGCCTGTTGTTGTTAACAGTTGTTGTTGGCAGCTTGTCAAACAGGTACAAATGAAAGTTTTGTGGAGCAGATGTACTTCATATTTGTTGAGCCACCTTGGATCAATGATCAAGGCAAAGAAGCTCAAACTACCTTCTATGACCATTTTAGTAGAAGTTCTACAGGAAGGCAAGGAGGAAGACAGTTCTTCCCAAGAAGACCAGCCCATCCAAGAAGGGAAGTGGTCAGAAACTTTGGTTCAAAGGCACTATGCAAAGGCAAGTGTAGGGAGGCTGAAAGAAGAGGGTGAGTCACTCTCATTTACTACTCAGATCATCATATCAGTCTTTTGGAGACCAAAATTTCTCTTAGTGGGAAGGCGTGATCCAAAAATGGATCCTGAATAAACCCCTAAGTCTAAAAGACTTCATATAAGAGGTAAAAGGTGCCAAATGGCACAAATCCTTTGTAAATCAGAGGAAAATCAAAATCGCAAGCTACTCTAAGAAATAGTCTCATTGCAGAGACCCCTTCATTCTGAATCTGACGCAATTTGAATGGAACAAAACGGACTCTAGAAGAAGGAGTTATTGTAAAATGAAAATTGCCCAAGGTCCTTAGAAAAGGAGGCAATTTCATTGAATTTTGAACTATATTGAAAATTTTGATTTTTAGTATAGGCTCACAGGCCAATCCACATCTGACACATGGCAGGCCGGGATTGGGTCACGTGGCCCTATTTGATTGGTCAAAGAGGAAATATTGCATCGCAAATGTGCCAAAGGGAAGGATCATGGAGATAAACGCTTTTACAAGCAAACCTTAATAAGGCAATGGACCAATCGACAGTGCGGAACAGGGGCTTGTTATATATATCTATCTATCTATATATATATATATATATATATATATATATATATATATATATATATATATATATATATATATATATATATATATATATATATATATATATATATATATATACACACACACACCATGGAGAGTATAAGGCGAAGTGTGAAGACCAGTGGTGTGGTGGTTGTTTTCGCATCTTTCGGTGAGAGAAATAGCCTGGCGTTCATCTTTTTGTTTATCAAGTAAGTACTGAGTCTAGCATCTTTCCTTATTAGTATCAGAGCCCTTACTAATTCTGTGATCTGTGAGAAGTAATATAAACTATAGATAGAGTCTGAAGCAAGCCAAGAAGCCTTCGAACCGCTTTTGTTCTACAATTGCGAATTAGATAAAAACTACTTCAGTCCATCTCTCGTTTAGTTTATATTCTAAGTTTCTTCTGTGTGTTTCAAATGGATTGTATGATAAAAGCATTTTGTTTGGTAAATAGAACAAGGATTGATGAAGTAAATAGTAGAGAAGCTGAACATGATATAGAGGAACAAGCCATAATAAGTCCTTCTAAATGGAATCCTCCCGAGTTAACCAACTCTCAGGTCTATAAGGACACTAATATGCAAGTACTTACCAAGAAAATCATACTCAAAGAAGTAGAATTAAAAATACGAATTTCAGGAGAAGCAACCCAAATAGTTGGCCTAAAATTATTTCAAGAAAAAGAGTTACAAAAATTTCAAGAGTATGTCAAGGCCAAAAAATATGCCTATATACATTTTGGTGGCATCAAATTAGGTTTAGTACCTTTATTTAGAAATGGGATAAATTCTCTAGTCTTAGCAGAATTATGAACAAGCTAGAATCGGGTCAATCATAGGCAATTTAATTGCAGGATGTCAATATGGAACCATTTACCCAAACTATACAATGAGCTTACCTGATAAGCATATTAAGGATGCATGGAAGTTAATGATAGGGGTGCAACATCTGAAAATGTTGCCAGAATCCAAATATCTGTCAATAATTATGCAAGCCTCTTTTCAGTTAACCAATACAACTCATCCTAAGATGAAATAGCCCATTCTTAAAGATTGTGTTACAACAGGACTAGCAATAGCAGAAGCCCAAGGAGTAACCTATGAAGAAGTAGGTTTACCAGAAAGTTGGTATTTTGAATATCAACCAAGGCAGTAAAGAAAAATAAACATTCCCAAAGGATAGCTTATTCAGAAGGAAAAATCCAAATAATTCCTTCTCATATAGATCAGATAGAAAGGCCTATCTTTAGACCTCCAAGGTTATCTGTAGATAATCCAAGAAATATGATAGAAACAGATAAACCAAACCAACCAAGCAGTAGCAGGTCACATAAGTCAGAAAATAGTAATCGATTGATTATACCAGAAGAAAAGCCATTCATGCTAAAAGCATTTCAGTTCAGAGGAGTGATGTTTCAAACATCTGAAGAGCCAAAGGTACCTAAGGGATATAGATCATTATATGAATCTGATAGTCAAATGTGTTTACCAAAAGGATACTAGGCTTTAAATCAAAAAGCATTTAGAACATCCTCATCTTCTATCCCTCAAGTAGAAGAATGGCAATTTCAAGGGAAAAGATTTCATAGAGGTGGAAAATGGCGACCTAAGACAAAATATTGTACTACCAGTGACAATAAGTCACAACAGCCAAAAACAAGAGCCGATTGTCCTCCTTTGTTAGAACATGCAGCTACATCTCCAAAAGATCTAGACGAATCTTATCAGATATCAAATCATCTGTCAAACTAGTGCAATCATGCTTCTGAAGCAATAGATGATTTAGGATGTCAGGCTGAAGAGATATTGCAAAATTTAAAGTTAGTTCAAGATAATTTAACTTTAGACAGACAATCAAAGGAAGAATGTAGAAAGAAAAGGGAACTTAAGAAAAAGAAGAAATCTGAATCTAATCAATTTCAAAATTTGGGCTCATGGAAATATTTTAAGCAGGATGATTCAGAAGTCTCTAGTTCTCAGTCCATCCCCAAACCAAAAAACGGTGAAGTATTTTCCTTTTCTGAGGGGGAAGGAATAAAAAAGACATCAAAATAAATACCAAAAATATATGACTTTAAAAAAGGAAACTTAAAATTAGAAGAAGCAGCAAAGAAATTTCCTAGTTTTATAAGACCCAGTCTCAATAAAACTCATATTTTCCATTCAATACCAAAGTATCCAAAGATAGAACAAGATCTAATGGCATCAAATAGCAATGGATACATTCTAGATCTAGATCATTCAGAAAATCCTGAAGACTCAATAAGAGTCTGGATTGGTGCTTTATGGCAAATGCAATTAACAGCTAAGTTGGATAATGCTTCAATATTTAGCTTGGCAGAAAAAAGGATGACTGGTATAGTCTATCTTTGGTGGCAAGGACCATCACAGGTTGAACGAGAAGAAGTCATAAAAGCAGGACTCCCAGTATTTGAGCAATTATTGAGAACCCAGTTCTGTATAGAGCCAGAGGACTTAAAGAAACAAGCTATGGTTGATTTAGCAAGAATGGAATTAAAAGATGCCAAACATCTAGATGAGTACTCAAGAGAATATTTCAGGTTGGTAATGACTACAGAATTGAGCAATGATTTAATGACTAAGGTCACATATTTATCAAAACTCCCAAATAATATAGGTGACTTAGTGTTAAAAGATCTAGAAGAAAAAGGTAAATCTTTGCAAACAATCTATTGGGTAGATCTTATAAATCATTGTAAGCAGAAATTGAAATATCTATGTTGGCAAAAGAATGCTCAAGAAATTGCTACAAAACCTTCACAGGAATGTTGCAAAGAACTTCTCCCATGGACACCTATTAGAAAGAAGCATCATAAAAAGAGAAGGTATGGGAAATACAAAGTAAGAAGGGTAGCAAATCCAAAAAATCCGTTTCCAAAATATAAATATTTTAAAAGAAGAAATGCTCCAGTAAAATCTGGATGTTGTTTTATCTGCAAAAAGAAAGGGCATTTTGCTGCTAAATGTCCAAAAAACACATTGTCAAAATTAAAGAAATGTTTGGAAATGGATGAATTTATAGATGATTGGTCTATTGTAGATAGCGATGATGATTGCTCTGAATTTTTTATGTTATCTAAAATTATATCTGAAGCAGATGATACAAAAGAAGAAAATGATATAAATACAAAACAAAAAATGAATATTTGTATCAGTTCAGATTGTGAACTAGAATCAGAATCAGAAGAATTAGAAGACTTAAGCATTTCAAACTTCAGCGAAACAGAGGATGAATCAGAAGAATCAGAAGACAAAGAATTAGAAACAGAGGATGAAGCAGAAATCAATATAAGATCAGTCAAGGGTAAAGAAACAGTAAGTGATATCTATTCAAAAGCTCCAAGCCTTTGCCCTGTTCCAAAAAACATTGGTCATTCAACTTATTTTGATTCTTCTAATCAGTATGATGTAAAGGCTGAAAGTAATTTGATGAAGAAAATTGTTAAAGCCAATGATCTCTTGTACATAACAGTAGAATTACAGTCAGGTAATAGTTGGATTGAAGTTGATGCTTTCATTGATTCTGGAGGATCTAATAATCTGGCAAGGCCAAGCCTATTCAAATCCTCTTGGAAGCCATTAAAAAATCTCATCAATTCAGAGACAATTGGAGGCAATATTACCTTAACACATTATGTAGATAATATTCCAATGAGAGTAGGAGGGAGTATTATAAAAATTTCAGCCATCCAGTATTATGATCAGTCAAGCAGTCTGATATTGGGTATGCCATTCATAACATCTGTTCTCCCAATGAAAATCGCCAGAGACAAAATAATCTACAATATTAAGAAAAAAGCAGTATGTGTAAATAGGATATCTCTAGCAAATTCAGAAGTAAAAAATAAAAAGATGAACAAGAAACCCAAAATGAGAAAGCAAGAAAATGATAGCAATGACTAGCAAAAAGTGTTGCAGAACTATGAAATAAAGGAAAAACAACAACATCTTAACAAAGCTATTAGAGAAGACAGTTGGTCAGAAGAACAAAAAGAAATCCAAAAGAAGCTACTTAAATTCTGTTCCAACAATCCTCAAGAATTATGGGATAGAGAAAGTCCAATGCAAGACATAGAGACACTCCATGACAATGGAGTTCAAGGAGGTATAATTCCTTGCACACCTCAGGACGAACAGGAAATGAAAACATAGGTACGAGAACTACTTGAACTTAAACTTATTGAAGAATCAAGTTCTCAATATTCATGCTCAGCTTTCATTGTAAGGAATCATGCAGAAGTGGTTAGAGGAAAGGCCAGAATGGTTATCAATTATAAACCACTTAATGCTATTACAAGAGATTTCAAATATCCACTCCCAAGACAAGAAGTTATAATGCAAAATATTTAGAATTCTAAGATATTCCCTAAATTTGACATGAATAGTGGATATTATCAAATTCAGATCAGACCAGAAGACAGGCATAAAATAGCATTCTCATGTCTAGTGGGATTCTTTCAGTGGAACGTGGTTCCCTTTGGTCTAAAGAATGCACCTGCTTTCTTTCAAAGAAGAATGGATAGTATTTTTGGCAGGTATGATTTTATAATTGTGTATATAGATGATATTCTGATACATAGTTAAAATATAGAAGAACATATTCTACATCTATATATTTTCATGAAAGAAATAGAAGCCCATGGAATTGTATTATCAGATAAGAAGATAGAGTTGTTCAAAGAGACTATTGAGTTTCTTGGGATTATTATAATCGACGGACAAATCCAAATGCAGCCTCATATTGTACAAAAAATTTCCATTTTTCCAGATGAGTTGGGAGACAAAAATCAGATTCAAAGATTTTTAGGAATACTAAACTATGTACATAAATATATTCCTTTGTTATCAGAAAAGACAAAAAATATCAGAAAACACTTAAATGGTGGATGGAGCAGCACTGCAACTACAACAGTTCAACAAATCAAGAAAGAAGCTCAGAGCTTGCCAAAGCTGAAACCTCCAGGTAACGGACAACTCATTTTACAAACAGATGCATCAGATGAATTTTGGAGGCCAGTTCTCATCGAAAAAGGAGAAAATAATGAAGAAAAAATATGTGCCTACAAATCAGGAGAATTCTCAGCAAGTCAAAAGAATTATTTTACAGCAGAAAAAGAGACTTTGGCCATATTCAATGGAGTGCAAAAATTTGAATTATATCTTGCACCAGTACATTTTATTATCAGAACTGATTGTAAAAACTTTCAGTACTCAGTACTTACTTGATAAACAAAAAGATGAACGTCGGGCTATTTCTCTCACCGAGAGATGCGAAAAAAACCACCACACCACTGGTCTTCACACTTCGCCTTATACTCTCCAAAGGTCTTTCGAGAAATACAGAACTGTCCTCGGACAGGCGGCCCAACAAGCTTCTATATTAAATCAAGCAAACATGTACATACCATGTGAACAACATAATATGAGAGCACACCTCACGATGCCTTCTCATTTTCAAAACACTTATTTATAGACCAGAGAAGTCTCTTTGGATTCTAAATCTGGATTTCAAACTTAACCTAAGAATCTGAATGATTGAGGGTCTTGCCGGGACTCGTACCCGCACAGTGTCTACTCAATCTTTCCAAAAGAAAAAGAAAAATATTCTTTGTACAAAATTATCCACTGTGGCTATCGTCACAGACGCAAGGGTCCATGTTGTGATAATTGTAACATGGACCCTTGCGTCTATGACGATAGCCACAGTGGATAATTTTGTACAAAGAATATTTTGCTTTTTCTTTTGAAAAGATTGAGTAGACAAGGTGCTGGTACGAGTCCCGACAAGACACTCAATCATTCAGATTCTTAGGTTAAGTTTGAAATCCAGATTTAGAATCCAAAGAGACTTCTCTGGTCTATAAATAAGTGTTTTGAAAATGAGAAGGCATCGTGAGGTGTGCTCTCATATTATGTTGTTCACATGGTATGTACATGTTTGCTTGATTTAATATAGAAGCCTGTTGGGCCGCATGTTTGAGGACAATTCTGTATTTCTCGAAAGACCTTTGGAGAGTATAAGGTGAAGTGTGAAGACTAGTGGTGTGGTAGTTGCTTTCGCATCTCTCAGTGAGAGAAATAGCCCAGCATTTGTCTTTCTGTTTATCAAGTAAGTACTGAGTCCAGTACTGAGTACTGAAAGTTTTTACAATCAGTTCTAATAATAAAATGTACTGGTGAAAGATATAATTCAAATTTTTGCACTCCATTGAATATGGCCAAAGTCTCTTTTTTTGCTGTAAAATAATTCTTTTGACTTGCTGAGAATTCTCCTAATTTGTAGGCACAGATTTGTTCTTCATTATTTTCTCCTTTTTCGATGAGAACTGGCCCCCAAAATTCATCTGATGCATCTGTTTGTAAAATGAGCTGTCTGTTACCTGGAGGTTTTAGCTTTGCCAAGCTCTGAGCTTCTTTCTTGATTTGCTGAACTACAGTAGTTGTAGCACTGCTCCATCCACCATTTAAGTGTTTTCTGATATTTTTTGTCTTTTCTGATAACAAAGGAACATATTTATGTACATAGTTTAGTATTCCTAAAAATCTTTGAATCTGATTTTTGTCTCCCAACTCATCTGGAAAACTGGAAATTTTTTGTACAATATGAGGCTACATTTGGATTTTTCCATCGATTATAATAATCCCTAGAAACTCAATAGTCTCTTTGAACAACTCTATCTTCTTATCTGATAATACAATTCCATGGGCTTCTATTTCTTTCATGAAAATATATAGATCTAGAATATGTTCTTCTATATTTTCACTATGTATCAGAATATCATCTATATACACAATTATAAAATCATACCTGCCAAAAATACTATCCATTCTTCTTTGAAAGAAAGCAGGTGCATTTTTTAGACCAAAGGGAACCATGTTCCACTGAAAGAATCCTGCTGGACATGAGAATGTTGTTTTATGCCTGTCTTCTGGTATGATCTGAATTTGATAATATCCACTCTTCATGTCAAATTTAGAGAATATCTTAGACTTCTGAATCTTTTGCATTATAACTTCTTGTCTCGGGAGCAGATATTTGAAATCTCTTCTAATAGCATTAAGTGGTTTATAATTGATAACCATTCTGGCCTTTCCTCTAACCACTTCTACATGATTCCTTACAATGAAAGCTGAGCATGAATATTGAGAACTTGATTCTTCAATAAGTTTAGGTGAAAGTAGTTCTCGTACCTATGCTTTCATTTCCTGTTTGTCTTGAGGTGTGCAGGGAATTATTCCTCCTTGAACTCCATTGTCATGGAGTGTCTCTATGTCTTGCATTGGACTTTCTCTATCCCAGAATTCTTGAGGATTGCTAGAACAAAATTTAAATAGCTTCTTTTGGATTTCTTTTTGTTCTTCTGACCAACTATCTTCTCTAATAGCTTTGTTAAGATGTTGCTATTTTTCCTTTATTTCATAGTTCTGCAACACTTTTTGCCAGTCATTGCTAAAATTTTCTTGCTTTCTCATTTTGGGTTTCTTGTTCATGTGAATTCGATATTGAATCTGATGTATCTCTGTAATTTTGGATCTCCCAGGTTTGAAATTGCTTCTTATGGTTACTCTCTGAGTAATCTTTCTAACCCCACAAGTCTGATCAAGATTGGATTCTCCAATGAAAATTTATGCCAAATCTCCCATGATGACCTGAGTATAGACTGGTTCAATAGAGTGAACTTGTACGACGTTCCGTGGGTCACTATTTCAACCTTAAGTATTGAAAATGATACCCAAACAAACTACAACCGGTCCTATTTCTGTAAATTCTTACGAAAATTCAATCTTATTCTCAGAGCAAAATTTATGATGATTTTTCCAAGGTGATGTGTTTGGAATGTAATTCGGGGGTCTGAAAAAACCCTAACTTCCTCAGATTATATCTCTGCAAATATAGAGAGACGGGATCTGAAATTCGGAGCCGAGGTTTAGACCGATTTCTTATCAAATGGTTTTTTTTTTTAAAGCTTTTGAAACTTCGTGGCGAAAGAGTTATAGTGAACATTCCACGATAACCTATTTTAGATGATATTCTGGAGCTTGCAAAAAACCCTAACCTCCTCAGATCTTATCTCCAAAAATATAGCAAGACAAAATATTAAATTCGGACCGAAGGTTCAACGAGATTTAGTCTCAAATGGGTTTTTTTTAGCTTTTGAAACGTCGTAGAAAAAAAGTTATAGTGAAAATTCCATGATGACCTGTTTGGAGTAGCGAAACCCCAGAATCCAAAGCTCTAATACCAAATGTTATGGAACCATCCCACCAAAAAATAGAAAAGATAGATCATCGTCTTAGAATTTAGCCTTTCGAGCGGACAACCTCCTTTACATTACACAAATGAACAATTCTTGGATGATTCAAATGACAAAACCTCCTTTCTATATATAGGAGTCTAAGGGGTCACAATATAACCAAATCGACCCAACAACAATAATATAAAGGCACAAAAATTACAATAGAGGGATTCTATGGGGCACAATAATAACAATATGGCATAGAAAATTTTAGAGGTGAATGTTTGCCCTTTGGCGAAATTAAGGGGTTTTAAATTTTTAGTGGGCAAATATTTTGTATCATAGTACATTTTTACAAATCACCTCAAATAGCCCACCTTATTTTAAGGGAGAGGGTAAAAAAGGTAAATTTAGCCCTTGAAATTAGGAGTTACAACCTTCCATTCGCCCATTTTCAAGAATAGGTTTTATTTAAGTGAATCCATTCGCCCATTTTCAAGAATAGGTTTTATTTAAGTGAATCCTATGGGCCAAAGGCCCAAATACCATATTTATAAAAGAGGTATGGTAAATTAATAAAAATATAAATAAATGAGAAGTATGGTAAATAAATAAAATATTTTTTATATTTACTCCATAAGTCACCTTATATACATGCAAGGGTGTAAACAAATAAAAATATAAGTAAAGTGGAGGTATGGTAAATAAATAAAACGTATTTTTATACTTACTCAAAAGGTATGGTAAATAAATAAAAATATAAATAAACTAGACGCATGGTAAATAAATAAAACCTCTTTTTATATTTAGTCCATAACCCTCGTTCTATTTTTGAAGGCTCAAGAAAGAGGTTTTATTTAAGTGAATCCTATGGGCCAAATACCATATTTGTAAAAGAGGTATGGTAAATTAATAAAAATATAAATAAATGAGAGGTATGGTAAACAAATAAAACATTTTTTTATATTTACTCTATAAGTCACCTTATATTTACAAACACTCAAAAAATGTGTTATATTTAGGTGAAACCTATGGGCAAAATACTATGGGACAAATACCATGGACTAGATTGTTATTAATACATGCAAAAAAACATTATTAACCCTAATATTAGTATTAATAAAAATAAAAATGGCACATGGTATTGACCCATGGTATTCACCAAAATGGCACATGGTATTGACCCATGGTATTCACCTGGAATGTAGCCTATTTAAATGGGGGAATTAAACCAGCATAGATCCATCTTTACTCTGGATCTACTAACCCCCGAGAGGTATCAAATATCGTGATATGCAAACTAGCATAGAGTGAAAAAATATTTGATCCGATCAAGAGTAAAAATGGATGTTGTAATTTAATGTATGTTAAACATTTTAGCTTGGTTAAAATAAAAAATAAAATAAAAATCAACTATTAATTTCATTAATTTTTATAAATTACTAATAGTAATTTTTAAGCTCCAGGTTTATGATAACCCATGGTATTGACCCATGGTAATACCATGGTATTCATGTGAGCATAGACTATTTAAAGGGGAAATTCTATCATCTTAGATCCATCTCAATTCTGGGTCTACCAAGTGCTCAGATGGATAAATAGATTTCATCCCCCTAAGAGTGGTAGATGTGGAGTTAAGATGGATATAGGTTGGTTTTTATGATAATGAAGATATTAAATAGACTTAGGAAATTATATTGTAAAAACATCTTAAGGTGAATGGTTAAAGCATAGACATTGGACAAGTATATTTGTATACTTCTGTTTTAAACTGAAACAAATCCAGGGCTAACAGGAATGGATTGATTGCACTAGTCATCCTTCTATAACTTTCCAACATATGCTGGAGTAAACAGATTGTAATTTGGGTAATTTTTTTAATTGCAAATAGGAACATACTTGTGTATTGGCATGGTGGTTACTAGGTCCCTAGAAGTGATGAATTTGAATTTTTCTTGGTTTTATATATAGTATTAGGTTTTTTCTCATGCTTTCTGTGAATGGCACAGGTGAATTTTATCCTACACCCACTAGATTATCGATATGTAATTTCGGTAATTTTGATTTCAAAAGATATTTTAAAGAAATGAAATGATTTCATTTGTGTATTCAATAAACACAAGATTTTATAATTGAGTAAAATATTCGCCATGCCTAGTGAGAGATTCGCCAAAAAATTATATATACATATCATATTATTGATAAAATCGCCTTCCATTTTTCCTATATACCATGGAGATTCGCCCATTTATTATACATGTAAATTTAGGGGGGGTTCTTAAAATTTTCCCTGCAATATGGGGATAATAGGGGCACAATAATAACAATAAGGGATACAACAACAATAGCAATAGGGGAATCACTAGTATTATAGGGACCTAACACATAAGCACATGACCATGCAACCATCATTCTAGCTAGGGTCTAGTCATCAATGCATGATCTCAATAACAACACACACCACAACCTCATGCATGAAAACCACCATCATTGAGTCACTATACACTTGACCATAGGCAAACATGAACATGAATAAGTGATGCATAACCATCCACACATATGCCTAAACACGTTTGATCAAGCATGGGTGCATGATACTTGAAATCAAACCTACAAGAATGATACATGCAACTGAGCATATAATAATGTAACCAATCATACTACAACGATACATGTAACTGACATAAATCGATATGTAATCAGTCATATACTCATGACGATGCATTCCACAACAAAACATGAAGTTTCAAATGACAAGATCACTTCAACCATGAACAACATCATGCAAATGAAATAAGCACATTGAATGCAAGTGTGAGAGAAACACATGAAATTAACATGCATGCAGGACCAACACATAGCCCATCGAGTTCAAGGGGTGAACCATGCTCTGATACCACTCTGTAACACCCTCTTCCCACATCTACCCAAGCAACCAGCCAACCGAGGTAAACATGCGATGAGAGGCCACTATGATATGACTCGACCTCCTAAGTCACATTAAGGAAGTGCAACCAATGGAAACACACCATACAAACATTCAATATCAACTACAAGACTCTCAGGAACCAATCCAATACTCTAGACAGCTTGCCCTTGGGTCCCACTGAATGTTTGGACAACTTAAGCCTCAGTCTCTCTCATGTTGTAGGCATGACAGCGTCAAGAAACTGAAATTCACTCCCATAGGCTTACTTGCTAGTGACCAGAGACTAAATTTGTCAGTGATATGCCAACGATTCCGAGATTTGAGCCACTTTGTCAGGCCCAGAGCCCAGGTCATTGCCAAGAATTGAATCGTCTCTTCATGTCAGTAAAATAACATGGAAATCACTAAGAATCATTGATGCCTCAACACATCATCTTCCATTCCATCCATTAGGTCATAGATACATTGATCATTCAATTACAAGTAAAAACATGATGAGAGCCACACATGGCTGCTGTTATAAAACACATACATAACCAACATAATGGGGATAGAAATATCAATGAAATCACAGTCATATATACCACATATAATCCATCATAATACTCATAGAAATAAAAGGAGAAATAACTTTTCATTAATGATACAAAATCCAAACTCTAGATGGGACTTCCACATTGCACCCAATCCTAGAATGGCTAAGCAAAACCTCTCTTCATCCATTCACCCCTGTGCCATATTCCAAGCATGAATGTGAGATCTCATAAAACACATCAATCAAAACCATCCAGGGCTTCCAGAGGCCATCCAGCTCAACCCATAAAATAGTGATTCCACCTCACTATCGGACATCACAAAACCATCATCAGATTGGTCTCCATCCAAGCCTTCCATGGCTTCCAGAGAGTTTGTCCAACCAAGGCTTCCGATATTAGTAACTCAACCCACCTAGGGATTCTAGAGAATTTGTCCAACCAAGGCTTTTAGGACTAGTAACTCAGCCCAAGCTAAGGAAACATGAGAACTAACTGAAAACAAACAATGAAAGTAAACCCACAATCATAAGAGGTTCAATACAACTGACAGAGGACAAGGATTTTAGTTTGAGGAGTAGAAGAAGGGTGATGGCCGGAAGCCTTTACGGTATTGGACTTGTGGCTAGGATCATCGCCGGAGAGATTGTGTGCAACATTAGGGTGGCATACTGCAGATTTACAGTGCTCAAGAAGCACAGACGGTTGGGGATGTTAGATAGAGTATTCCTCGAATTTATGCATCTTTGGATAATAAGAAAGTTGATCAACATGTATATATTATTGAGATGGAAGGTAAGATTTGTGATCAAGTTGTTTCTATTTTGATTGACCCTAGATCTAACTATAGTTATATCAGTCATGACTTGGTGGATAAGCGTAGTTTGAATAAATAAGTACATGCATATTCTTGGTTAGTGCAGTTGGCTATAGGTACTAAGAAATGATTTCATCATTGGGTAAGAGTTTGTGCATTTGATTTGAATGGTATGTCTACATCAACGCATATGAATGTATTTCCATTTGGTTCGTACAATATGTTTCTAGGTATGGATTGGTTGTATCTTCATAGTACTAAGGTGGACTTCTATAATAGGGCTATTGAGTGCTTTGATGACAATGGAGAGTAGAGATTCTTGCATGATAAGAAGAAGGTGACATGGGTTAGAATGGTTACAGGTATGTAGGAAAAGCAGAATTGTAGGAAAGGTTGTGTCTTATTTGTAGTGCATATTTCCAGTGAAAAAGGTAAGGATGTTGAGGATGCTGAGGTCTTAAACAGGTACCCAGTTTTACAATAGTTTCAGGATGTATTCCCAACAAATATCTCAGAGTTATCGCCTCACAGGGAAGTGGAATTTTCTATTGAGTTGGTACCAGGAGTAGCACTAGCATCAAAGGCACCGTACAGGATGAGCACTCTAGAGTTAGTGGAATTGAAGTTGCAGTTGAATGAAATGCTTGACAAGGGTTACATTAGGCGAAGTGTGTTGCCTTGGGGTGCACTAATGCTGTTTGTGAAGAAGAAAGATGGTACCCTCAAGTTATTCATCGATTATGGGCAGTTGAACAAGGTCACGATTAAGAATAGCTACCCTTTGTTGAGGATTGATGACTTGTTTGATTTGCTTAAGGGAGCGATGTTGTTCTCAAAGATTAAGGGTTAGTTTTTAACCCTCAAACGAGCTATTTTTTTAGCGCCCAAGGAGCTAGATCGAGCACTTGAATGGATCGATTGAGCCATTGTTTTTTCCATCAAAACATAACCTATTTCACCAAAAAATTTAACCTAGATCCATGCTTTTGCCCATAATTGATATTAATACATCGCTTTATATAATTTACATGAATACATTAAAATAATTGTGGAGGCCACCTCAATAAAATGATCTTCATCTATGAGTTTGCTGAGAAAAGTCATAGGTAGCATGTAGAATCCTAATGAGCCATCAATTAATGGCTCCTCATTAAATGTGGATGGATTGATAGGATTGCAATGAGTAAGTTGGTGCATGGGTTCAGTGCTGTGACCGATTACATACCTCAGTATATCTCTTGAAGTGTGTGTTTGCATGGGTTTCCTTGTAACAATGGTTGTCATGCTATTCATTACATGAATGTTCTCTAGGGGTGGGGGTGGGGCGAGGACGGGGTGTTGCCACGTCCCATCGAGTCATCAGTTGGTGGGGAAATAGAAACACAACATCGCCCCCCCATTTTTCCACCTTAGTTACCCCATATGCAGATAGTAAATGTCCTATTTATTATTATTGAATAGTTGATTAATGTCAATAAATTACATAGACCATAAATCTTAGGTTTCCATGTAATCATGTTATTCATGATGACTATATAGATGGGATGGTCCATTGTGATACATTGATATTATAGGGGGGTGATAACTCTGATATAAAATGGTATCAAAGTAAGAAGAGCCTATGAAATGGGAAGAATAAAATAAAAATGAGGAAGCAAATGTTATGTTCCTAGAGGATAAGATGATGTTGCGTAAGGAAGATTTGTTGCTAGACTTGTTGGAAATGTAACTAATTTCGGTCTTAATAATTGTTGTTGTACTCATTTCAATATGTATTCTATGTAACAAATAAGGTAATAAAATAAAAAGTTATTATTTTAAAGCATAGGCTTCATGCTCATTATTGATGGTATTCTAGGTAAAAGCATGTTTGTCATGCTTCTAGGGTTTGTTAGGTCATAGGAGTTACTGTCACGAGTCAAGAAAGTGAACATCATGTTTATAAGACCTTTCTAAGAAAAATGTAATTTAATAAGGAATTATTTTTTAGTCTAGAAAGTCCTGGAAACTACAAAAGTACAAGTTGGTCCTGGCAACTTCAAGCCAGCCTAAAGAAGGCAATTCAACCCCTTGTAAAGGCTATAAATACAAGTACTTCGACCCCATTTGTGACTCACTCACTCACAAGTTCGATTTCAAGAAGGAAGTTGGATCCATAGGTGGGAAGCAAGAGAAAAATATAGAGGAGGTCTAAAAGAAGAAAGGAAGGACGAAAATCTTGTGTTTGGGCTCTATTTCTCACACATGCAAAGGATTAGGGTTTCTGTAGCTTCCAAGAAGGCTAAAATTGTAGGTTCGAGTTGCAATATCAACTAGCTGGGAGAGAAAAATATTCTAGTTTGACTTCGTTGATCTTGGAAGGAGATGCCTTGATCAAGGAAGACTTCTTGAAGTGTTGACTTATATTTTCTGCAACAACTACAGGGCTAAAGTTGTAGGTCAAACCAATAGTACTAAAGCTAGAAAGTCAAAGTTGCAATTTGAAGTTGGTTGGTGCTAGATTATGGAAAGACATGACAGGAAGGGTTGACTTGGTACTTGGAGGAGGACTTCGTCTAAGGATTGGGTCTTTGTTGTCCCATTTGAAGTAGATTCTATAAGAAGAGAAGATTTTGCTAGGTTTTCCCCTTGGAGGGGTTTTTTCCCTAGCTGAGAGCCTCATTTTGCATTCTATTTTGCTACTATTTTTTTTCTTGATATTTTTCTGATGAAAATATCTAAATAAATAACACAAGAAGACTAACTAAATTCACAAGCAAATATTAAGGTTAAGGAAAATTGGAATTAATAGCTGCAACTTTACATTTTTCCAACAAAAATAAGAGAAGGGGAAGAAAGTAACATTCATGAAGTGTTGGACATGGAAGTTGTAAGATGCAGGAACAACAGGATCCCATGAAGAAAGAAATGGTTGAAGGATGAAGAGACTAAAGAATGGTTGAGGCTACAATGCTCTTTGGCTTGACAACCCAATGATCTTTGAAATTTAGACAAAAAGGAAATTAAGGCTAGTTTTGTAATATTTATGTAGAAAATGATTAATAAATAAAGAAAAGAGGCTAAGCACATTGTTAGTGTTTTTTTCCTTCAAGTTTCCATATTTAATTTATCATGTTTATATGATGATATCGTTATTTATTACAATAAATGATCTCGTGTTTATATGATGATATCGTTATTTATTACAATAAATGATCTCGTGTTTATATGATGATATCTTATTTATTTAATTTATCATGTTTATATGATGATATCATTATTTAATTTATCGTGTTTATATGATGATATCGTTATTTATTACAATATATGATGATGTTGTTATTTATTACAATAATATGACATTTTTTATTAATTATTTTAATTAAAAGAGTTTGAGATAAATCTCATTCTTTATTTGTGACTATTTTAAATTATTGTGCAAGTTAAAACCATATCATTCACTTAATAATTATTGACAGTTAAATTAAAATCTTCAAGTCTTATTCTGGATGATATCACCATAATTACATTAAAAAGTAACCAAATACCAATAATAAATTTGAAATTGAAAAAAATATTTAAAACAATGACATTATCCATAACTCAAGCATGAGATTATAAATGATGTGTCATGGTAGTGTGGTCATTTTTTTCAAAAAAATTGATGCGAGGAGTGCTTGAATCTTGTTTTTGATCGTGGAAATGGATTCAACATCACCAAAAATAGTTGGGCACCCAAAATCTTGAAACTTGACCACTATAACCTAAATTCCCAAAAATTTGAATCAAATTTATAATCAAAATCATATTGAAACGTCTTATTATTTTTCTGACAGAAATAACACCTCATTAAACTATACTATTCTAAACTAAATACACAGCCTAAACCTAAGTTCTGAAATATATAACATTAAACGACTTCATTTAAAGATCCAAGCTTAACTCTTTCAACCAATATTATTGTCTCAAGCTATCTAAAGTAAATTAATTAACACGTTAACATTTATTTAAAAGTTCCAATAGAAGGAGAAACCTAAGATATTGAGGTATATGCCTTGTCTTAAGAAGGACAAACCTAAGATCCAGAGATTCATCATTGGGTTGTCGGTAACATTCAAGGACAAGATTGATATTAATGAGCATAGATCATTGGAGGAAGCCATAAAAAACTAAAGTACGGTTATGAGCAATCGAAATATATGTATGAATCTGAATAGGAGTGGAATGGTAATGACAATAAAAAGGGAAAGTGGGATAAGAAGCGATGAAGATTACCAGATACAAGCAACAAAGAGAACGTAGTGTCACAGAAGAGGTTCAATACAACTGACAAAGGACAAGGATTTTAGTTTGAGGAGTAGAACAAGGGTGATGGCAAGAAGACTTTACAGTATTGGACTTGTGGCCAAGATCATCACAAAAGAGATTGTGTGCAACATTAGGGTGGAATATTGCAGATTTACAGTGCTCAAGAAGCACAGATGGTTGGGGATGTTGGACAAAGTATTCCTCGAATTTATGCATCTTTGGATAATAAGGAGGTTGATCAGCATGCATATATTATTGAGATGGAAGGTAAGCGTTGTAATCAAGTTGTTTCTATTTTGATTGACCCTAGATATAGCTACAGTTATATCAGTCCCGACCTGGTGGATAAGAGTGGTTTGAATAAAGAAGTACATGCATATTCTTGGTTAGTGAAGTTGGCTACAAGTACTAAGAAATGATTTCATCATTGGGTAAGAGCTTGTGCATTTGAGTTGAATGGTATGTCTACATCAATGCATATGAATGTACCTCCATTGGGTTCATACAATATTCTTCTAGGTATGGATTGGTTGTATCTTCACAGTACTAAGGTGGACTGCTATGATAAGGCTACTAAATGCTTTGATGACAATGGAGAGCAGAGATTCTTGCATGATAAGAATAAGGCAACACGAGTTAGAATGGTTACAACTATGTAGGCAAAGCGCAATTGTAGGAAAGGGTGTGTCTTATTTGCAGTGCATATTTCCAGTGACAAAGGTAATGATGTTGAGGATGCTGAGGTCTTGAACAGGTACCCAGTTTTACAATAGTTTTAGGATGTATTCCCAACAAATATCTCAAATTTATTGCCTCACTGGGAAGTGGAATTTTCTATTGAGTTGGTACCAAGAGTAGCACCAACATCAAAGGCACTGTATAGGATGAGCACTCTAGAGTTAGTGGAATTGAAGTTGCAGTTGAAGGAAATTCTTGACAAGGAATACATTAGGCCAAGTGTGTTGCCTTGGGGTGCACCAATGTTGTTTGTGAAGAATAAATATGGTGCCCTCAAGTTATTCATCGATTATGGGAAATTGAGCAAGGTGACAATTAAGAATAGGTACTCTTTGTCGAGGATTGATG
Source organism: Pinus tabuliformis (assembly GCA_031772625.1). NCBI lineage: Eukaryota > Viridiplantae > Streptophyta > Pinopsida > Pinales > Pinaceae > Pinus > Pinus tabuliformis. Next base: position 415,626,415 of record CM062808.1, on the reverse strand, counting down.
ACTTGTTTGATCAGCTGAAGGGAGAGGCGTTGTTCTCGAAGATTAAGGGTTAGTTTTTAATCGTCAATCGAGCTATTTTTTTAGCGCCCGGATCTCGATTGAGTGCTTGAATGGATCGATTGAGCCACTATTTTTTCCACCAAAACATAACCTATTTCACCAAAAAATTTAACCTAGCTCCATGCTTTTGCCCATAATTGATATTAATACATCAGTTTATATAATTGACATGAATACATTAAAAGAATTGTTGAGGTCGCCTCAATATAATGATCTTCATCTATGTGTTTGCTAAGAAAATCCTTAGGTAGCATGTAGAATCCCAATGAGGCATCAATTAATGGATCCTAATTGAATGTGGATGGATTGATAGGATTGCAGTGAGCAAGTTGATGCATGGATGTAGTACTGTGACAGATTACATACCTTGGTATATCTCTTAAAGTGTTTGTTTGCATGGGTTTCCTTGCAACAGTGGTTGTCATGCTATTCATTACATGAATGTTCTCTAGGGGTGGGGGGCAGGCAGTGTTGCCATGTCACATCAAGTCATCGGTTGGTGGGGCAATAAAAACACAACCCACACCCCACCCCCCCCCCCCCACCCCTTTTCCACCTTAGTCACCCCATATGCAAATAGTAAATGTCTTATTTATTATTATTGAATAGTTTATTAATTAGATATCATTTTTGGGATTCAACTGCGCTAAGAAAGTCATTCAAAGTATGACCATTTCCATGAGAGGTAGTCGTAAAGTGACTAATTTCTCATGATTTTTGAATAGTTCACTTAGCACTCATTGCATCGGGTGATGCTCACAAGGGTGAAGAAGCGGGATTGAAACTAGTGAAATGTGGAGAACGAATCACATAGCATCAATCATCACTTCCGGGGCTTGCACCCGGTAACCAGGACTTCCCAGGAGGTCACCCATCCCAAAACTCCTCTGGCTCAGTAAATTACATAGATCATAAATCTTAGGTTTCTATGTAATCATGTGATTCATGGTGACTCTATAGATGGGATGGTCCATTGTGATACATTGATATTGTAGGGGGGTGATAACTCTTATATAAAATGGTATCAAAGTAAGAAGAGCCAATGAAATAGGAAGAATAAAATAAAAATGAGGAAGGAAATGTTATGTTAATAGAGGATAAGATGATGTTGCATAAGGAAGATTTGTTGCTAGACTTGTTGGAAATGTAACTAGTTTTGGTCTTCATAATTGTTGTTGTACTCATTTCAATATGTATTTTATGTAATGAATAAGAGAAGAAAAGAAAAGAAAAAGTTATTATTTTAAAGCATAGGTTTCATGCTCATTATTGATGGTATTCTAGGTAAAATCATGTTCTTCATGCTTCTAGGGTTTGTTAGGTCATAGGAGTCACTGTCATGAGTCAAGAAAGTGAACATCATGTTTATAAGACCCTTCTAGGAAAAATGTAATTAAATAAGGAATTATTCTTTAGTCTAGAAAGCCCTGGTAACTCCAAAAGTACACGTTAGCCCTCGCAGCTTCAAGTCAGCCTAAAGAAGGCAGTTCAACCCCTTGGAAAGGCTATAAATACAAGTACTTTGACCCGATTTGTGATTCACTCACTCACAAGTTCAATTTCAAGAAGGAATTTGGATCTATAGGTGGGAAGCAAGAGAAAAAGACAGTGTAGGCCTAAAAGAAGAAAGGAAGGATAGAAATCTTGTGTTTGGGCTCTATCTCTCACATACATGCAAAGGATTAGGGTTTTTGCAGCTTCCAAGAAGGCCAAAATTGCAAGTTCGAGTTGCAGTATCAATTAAGTGGGAGAGATAGATATTTTGGTTTGACTTCATTGATCTTGGAAGGAGATGCCTTGATCAAGGAAGAGTTCTTGAAGCGTTGACTTAGTTTTTCTACAACAACTACAGGGCTAAAGTTGTAGGTCAAAGGAATAGTACTAAAGATGGAAAGTTGAAGTTGCAGTTTGAAGTTGGTTGGTGCTAGATTATGGAAAGACATGACTGGAAGAGCTAACATGGTACTTGGAGGAGGACTTGGTCTAGGGATTGGGTCTTTGCTATCTCATTTGAAGTACATCCTATAAGAAGATAATATTTTTTTGGGTTTTCCCATTGGAGGGGTTTTTTCCCTAGCTGAGAGCCTGATTTCTGTGTCCTTTGTTGTTACAATTTTTGTTCTTGATATTTGTTTGATAGTAATATCTAAATAAATAACACAAGAAGACTATCTAAGTTCACAATCAAATATTAAGGTTAAGGAAAGTTGGAATTAATAGTTGCCACTTTGCATTTTTCCAACAAAACTAAGAGAAGGGGAAGAAAGTACCATTCATGAAGTGTTGGACATGGAAGTTGTAAGATGTAGGAACAAGAGGAAGCCATGACAAAAGAAATGGTTGAAGAATGAAGAGACTAAAGAACTTGTACGATGTGCCATGACAAAAGAAATGGTTGAAGAATGAAGAGACCTGAGTATAGACTAGTTCAGTAGAGAAAACTTGTATGACATGCCGCGGGTCACTATTTCAACCTTAGGTTCTGAAAATGATACCCCAACAAACTACAGTCCATCCTCTTTCTGCAACTTCTTACGAAAATTCAATCTGATGCTCAGAGCGAAAGTTATGACGATGTTTCCAAGGTGATCTGTTTGGAATGTAATTCGGGAGTCTGCAAAAACCCTAACTTCCTCAGATTATATATCCGCGAATATAGCAAGACAAGATTTGAAATTCGAAGCCGAGGTTTAGACCGATTTCTTCTCAAATGGGTTTTTTTTTTAGCTTCTAAAACTTGGTATCGAAATAGTTATAGTGAACATTCCACGATAACCTGTTTTAGATGAGATTCTGGAGCTTGCAAAAAACCCTAAACTCCTCAGATCTTATCTCCGAAAATATAGCGAGACAAAATTTGAAATTCAGACTGAAGGTTCAGCAAGATTTAGTCTCAAATGGGTTTTTATTTTTAGCTTCTGAAACATCGCAGAAAAATGTTATAGCGAAAATTCCACAATGACTTGTTTGGAGCAGCGAAACCCTAGAATCCAAAGCTTTGATACCAAATGTTATGGAACTAGCCCACAAAAAGATAGAAAAGATAGATCAACGTCTTAGAATTCAGCCTCTTCGAGGGGGAAACCTCCTTTACATTACATAAATGAACAATTCTTGGATGATTCAAATGAGAAAACCTCCTTTCTATATATAGGAGTCTAAGGGGTCACAATATAACCAAGCCGACCTAACAATAATAATATAAAGGCACAAAAATAATAATAGAGGGATTATATGGGGCACAATAATAACAATATGGAGACAATAGGGGCACAACAATAACAATAAGGGATACAACGACAATAGTAATGGGGGAATCACTAGTATTATAGGAACCTAACACATAAGCACATGACCATGCAACCATCATTCTAGCTAGGGTCTAGTCATTAATGCACAATCTCAATAACAACACACACCACAACCTCATGCATGAAAACCACCATCATTGAGTCACTATACACTTGACCATAGACAAACATGAACATGAATAAGTGATGCATAACCATCCATACATATGCCTAAACACGTTTGATCAAGCATGGGTGCACAATACTTGAAATCAAACCTACAAGAATGATACATGTAACTGGGCATATAATAATGTAACCAAACATAAAAGAATGTAACCAATCATACTACAATGATACATGTAAGTGACATAAATCGACATGTAACCAGTCATATACTCATGATGATGCATTCCACAACAAAACATCAAGTTTCAAATGACGAGATCACTTTGACCATGAACAAACTCATGCAAATGCAATAAGCACATCGAATTCAAGTGTGAGAGAAACACATGAAATTAACATGCATGCATGACCAACACATAGCCCATCGAGTTTGAGGGGTGAGCCATGCTCTGATACCACTCTGTAACACCCTCTTCCCACATCTACCCAAGCAACTGGCCAGCCAGGGTAAACATGCAACAAGAGGCCACTATGATATGACTCGACCTCCTAAGTCACGTTAAGGAAGTGCAACCGGTGGAAACACACCATACAAACATTCAATATCAACTATAGGACTCTTAGGAACCAATACAATACTCTAGAAATCTTGCCCTTGGGTCCCACTAAAAGTTTGGACAACTTAAGCCTTGGTTGCTCTCATGTTGTAGGCATGACAACATCAAGAAACCGAAATTCGCTCTCACAGGATTACCTGCTAGCGACTAGAGACTCAATGATATGCCAACAACTCCGGGATTTGAGCCACTTTTTTAGGCCCAGAGCCCAGGTCACTGCCAAGAACTGAACCATCTCTTCGTATCAGTAAAATGACATGGAAATGACAATACTAAAGAAAATACTTGTTCAAGACCTTCACTCGACCCCTACTAGCCATGACATGCATTTCGTCAAACATATCACGAATATGTAATTTTACAGGTGTAAATAAGAGTTCTAAGCATAGGGGTCTCATACCTAGCTGAGAATCGCTAAGAATCATTGATGCCTCAACACATCAACTGCCATTCCATCCATTAGGTCATAGATACATTAATAATTCAATTACAAGTAAAAACATGATGAGAGCCACACATGGCTACTATTATAAAACACATACATAACCAACATAATAGGGACAAAAATATCAATGAAATCATAGTCATATATACCACATATAATCCATCATAATACTCATAGAAATAAAAGGAGAAATAACCTTTCATTAACGATACAAAATCTAAACTCGGGATGGGACTTCCATGTTCCACCCAATCCTAGAATGGCTAAGCAAAACCTCTCTTCATCCATAAACCCCTGTGCCATATTATAAGCATGAATGTGGGATCTCATATAACACATCAATCAAAACCATCCAGGGCTTCCAAAGGCCATCCACCTCAACCCATCAAATAGTGATTCCACCTCACTATCGGACATCACAAAACCATCATCAGATTGGTCTCCATCCAAGCCTTCCAGGGCTTCCAGAGCGTTTGTCCAACCAAGGCTTCCGATACTAGTAACTCAACCCACATATTATGTAGGGCTTCTATAGAATTTGTCCAACCAGGGCTTCTAGGACTAGTAACTCAACCCACTTAGGGATTCTAGAGAATTTGTCCAACCAAGGCTTCTACGACTAGTAACTCAGCCCAAGCTAAGGAAACATGAGAACCAACCGAAAACAAACAATGAAAGTAAATCCACAATCACCATGGCTATCCACGAAATGAAAATTCTAGGGAGTCCACTGTCAATCCTGGCCATCCTCCATGCTAATGACAAATCACAACCAAAAATCCACATTTATATGCAATGCATACCAGAACTAGTGAAGGAAACATAGCAACTCAGTACCTGCAAGAAAATATGATGTAACTATTGATCCCGATGCCCTCTTGTTCTTTCTTGCTCTTCCTTTACCTTCTTGATCCAAGAATCCAAGTATACCACACCCACCAAGAGTGCTCCAAGAAAATTCTAAGTCTCCAAGAGTATGAGAGAGAGAGAATAATGACAGAGTTCCAAAACTGAACTGACAAAAGGTTACCAACTAATCCTTAGAAGCCTTTTTATGAATGAGGCCTCTATTTTCTTCATTTTCCATTATTTTCCTTCAATTTTCTCCTCACATGCAACCCGTGACCTTTCATCTCCCTTTTCTCCCAATTTCCATTATTTTCATAATTAAATGTGCCAAAAATGGCATTTTTCCTTTCCAAAGCCTTAGCCATTACCTTTGCCAATTTCCTTAGCCATAAATAATCACAAGTGATCCCCATCACTATGATTTTGCCCAACATTCAACTTGGAATAAGTGTCCCATCATTTATGGTTATTATTTTTCCTTTATTTACTTTTATTACATTGAATTTTCACCAGAGCTGTTACAAGATCTATGAATAATGATGAGTATACTAGCAGGTTCTTGGATTTATTGAGGTATATACCTTGTCTTAAGGAGGAGAAACCTAAGATTCAAAGATTCATCATTGGGTTGTCGGTAACATTCAAGGACAAGATTGATATTGATGAGCCTAGATCAATGGAGGAAGCCATAAAAAATTTGAAGTGTGGTTATGAGCAATCGAAATATATGTATGAATCCAAATAGGAGTGGAATGGTAATGACAATAAAAAGAGAAAGTGGGATGAGAAGCGAGGAATATTATCGGATACAAGCAACAAAGAGAACATAGTGTCACATAAGAGGTTCAATACAACTGACAAAGGACAAGGATTTTAGTTTGAGGAGTAGAACAAATGTGATGGCAGGAAGCCTTTACAGTATTGGACTTGTGGCTAGGATCATCGCAGCAGAGATTGTGTGCAACATTAGGGTGGCATACTGCATATTTACAATGCTTAAGAAGCACAAACGGTTGGGGATGTTGGACAGAGTATTCCTCAAATTTATGCATCTTTGGATAATAAGCAGGTTGATCAACATGCATATATTATTGAGATGGAAGGTAAGATTTGTGATCAAGTTGTTTCTATTTTGATTGACCCTAGATCTAGCTATAGTTATATCAATCATGACCTCGTGGATAAGCGTGGTTTGAATAAAGAAGTACATGCATATTCTTGGTTAGTGCAGTTGGCTACAGGTACTAAGAAATGATTTCATCATTGGGTAAGAGTTTGTGCATTTGAGTTGAATGGTATGTCTACATCAACGCATATGAATGTACTTCCACTGGGTTTGTACAGTATGCTTCTAGGTATGGATTGGTTGTATCTTCATAGTACTAAGGTGGACTGCTATGATAGGGCTATTGAGTGCTTTGATGACAATGGAGAGTAGAGATTCTTGCATGATAAGAGGAAGGCGACACAGGTTAGAATGGTTACAGGTATGTAAGTAAAGCACAATTGTAGGAAAGGGTGTGTCTTATTTGTAGTGCATATTTCCAGTGACAAAGGTAAGGATGTTGAGGATGCTGAGGTCTTAAACAGGTACCCAGTTTTACAACAGTTTCAGGATGCATTCCCAACAAATATCTTAGAGTTATCACCTCACAGGGAAGTGGAATTTTCTATTGAGTTGGTACCATGAGTAGCACTAGCATCAAAGGCAGTGTATAGGATGAGCACTCTAGAGTTAGTGGAATTGAAGTTGCAATTGAAGGAAATGCTTGACAAGGGTTACATTAGGCAAAGTGTGTTGCCTTGGGGTGCACCAATGTTGTTTGTGAAGAAGAAAGAGGGTACCCTCAAGTTATTCATTGATTATGGGCAGTTGAACAAGGTGACGATTAAGAATAGGTACCCTTTGTTGAGGATTGATGACTTGTTTGATCAGCTGAAGGGAGCGACGTCATTCTCAAAGATTAAGGGTTAGTTTTTAACCCTCAATCGAGCTATTTTTTTAGCGCCCAAGGAGCTTGATCTAGCGCTTGAATGGATCGCTTGAGCCATTGTTTTTCCCTCCAAAACATAACCTATTTCACCAAAAAAATTGACCCATCTCCATGCTTTTGCCCATAATTGATATTAATACATCGCTTTATATAATTTACATGAATACATTAAAATAATTGTCGAGGCCACCTCAATATAATGATCTTCATCTATGTGTTTGCTGAGAAAAGTCATAGGTAGCATGTAGAATCCTAATGAGGCATCAATTAATGGATCCTGATTGAATGTCAATGGATTGATAGGATTGCAGTGAACAAGTCGATGCATGGGTGCAATACTGTGACCGATTACATACCTTTGTATATCTCTTGAAGTGTTTGTTTGCATGGGTTTCCTTGTAACAATGGTTGTCATGCTATTCGTTACATGAATGTTCTCTAGGGGTGGGGGGGGGAGGAGGGGGTGTTGCCACGTCCCATCGAGTCATCGGTTGGTGGGGAAATAAAGACACAACATCGCCCCCCTCCCCCCCATTTTTCCACCTTAGTTACCCCATATGTAGATAGTAAATGTCCTATTTATTATTATTGAATAGTTGATTAATGTTAGTAAATTACATAGATCATAAATATTAGGTTTCTATGTAATCATGTGATTCATGATGACTATATAGATGGGTGGTCCATTGTGATACTTTGATATTGTAGGGGGTGATAACTTTGATATAAAATGGTATCAAAGTAAGAAGAGCCTATGAAATGGGAAGAATAAAATAAAAATGAGGAAGCAAATGTTACGTTCATAGAGGATAATATGATGTTGCGTAAGGAAGATTTGTTGCTAGACTTGTTGGAAATGTAACTAGTTTCGGTCTTCATAATTGTTGTTGTACTCATTTCAATATGTATTCTATGTAACGAATAAGAGAAAAAAATAAAAAGTTATTATTTTAAAGCATAGGTTTCATGCTCATTATTGATGGTATTCTAGGTAAAAGCATGTTCGTCATGCTTCTAGGGTTTGTTAGGTCATAGGAGTTACTGTCACGAGCCAAGAAAGTCAACATCATGTTTATAAGACCCTTCTAGGAAAAATGTAATTTAATAAGGAATTATTTTTTAGTCTAGAAAGTCCTGGAAACTCCAAAAGTACAAGTCGGTCCTGGCAGCTTCAAGTTAGCCTAAAGAAGTCAATTCAACCCCTTGTAAAGGCTATAAATACAAGTACTTCCACTGCATTTGTGACTCACTCACTCACAAGTTCGATTTGAAGAAGGAAGTTGGATCTATAGGTGGGAAGCAAGAGAAAAAGATAGTGAAGGTCTAAAAGAAGAAAGGAAAGACTAAAATCTTGTGTTTGGGCTCTATTTCTCACACACATGCAAAGGATTAGGGTTTCTGTAGCTTCCAAGAAGGCCATAATTGTAGGTTCGAGTTGCAGTATCAATTAGCTGGGAGAGAAAGATATTCTAGTTTGACTTCGTTGATCTTGGAAGGAGATGCTTTGATCAATGAAGACTTCTTGAAGCGTTGACTTGTATTTTCTGCAACAACTACAGGGCTAAAGTTGTAAAGTCAAAGAAATAGTACTAAAGTTGGAAAGTTGAAGTTGCAATTTGAAGTTGGTTGGTGCTAGATTATTGAAAGACATGACTGGAAGGGCTGACTTGGTACTTGGAGGAGGACTTGGTCTAGGGATTGGGTCTTTGCTATCCCATTTGAAGTAGATTCTATAAGAAGAGAAGATTTTTCTGGGTTTCCCCCTTGGAGGGGTTTTTTCCTTGGATGAGAGCCTCATTTCTGCATTCTATGTTGCTACTATTTTTTTTCTTGATATTTTTTTGATGAAAATGTTTAAATAAAGAACACAAGAAGACTAAATAAATTCACAAGCAAATATTAAGGTTAAGGAAAATTGGAATTAATAGCTGCAACTTTACATTTTTCCAACAAAAATAAGAGAAGGGGAAGAAAGTAACATTCATGAAGTGTCGGACATGGAAGTTGTAAGATGTAGGAATGACAGAATCCCATGAAGAAAGAAATGGTTGAAGAATGAAGAGACTAAAGAATGGTTGAGGCTACAATGCTCTTTGGCTTGACAACCCAATCATCTTTGAAATTTAGGCAAAAAGGAAATTAAGGCTAGTTTTGTAATATTTATGTAGAAAATGATTAATAAATAAAGAAAAGAGGCTAAGCACATTGTTAGTGTTTTTTTTCTTCGAGTCTCCATATTTAATTTATCATGTTTATATGATGATATCGTTATTTATTACAATAAATGATCTATCAATTTTTGTTGTGCATACGTAATTAACATCATTAAATGATATAGGTCATACATGTTGTTGGGGTTTTGTATAATCATATCATTTTAATATGACACATGTTAATATGACACTTTTATTATTAATCATTTTAATAAAAAAATTAAAAATAGCATAACTACTTTTGAGATAAATCTCAATCTTTGTTTTGTTTTGTGACTCTTTTAAAATATTTATGGAAGTTAAAATCATATGATTCAGTTAATAATTATTGATAATTAAATTAAAATCTTAAAGTCTTATTCTAAATGCTATCACCATAATTATGTAAAAGAAAACCAAATACCAATAATAAATTTAAGATTGATAAAAATATTTAAACTATGACATTATTCATAACTTAAGCATGAGTGTTAGTCGGAATCAGGGCATTTTTTTCAACAAAATTGACATTAAGAGTGCTTGAACCTTGTTTTTGATGGTGGAAATAGATTGAGCACCATAAAAAACTGTTAGGGCACCCAAAATCTTGAAGCTTGACAATAGTAACCTAAATTTCCAAAAAATTCAATCAGATTTATAATCAAAATCATGCTAAAATTTTCATTATTTTTTTAGCAAAAATGACACATAGTTAAACTAAGCTATTATAAATTAAATACACGACTAAACCTAAATTATGAAATATAAAACATTAAACCACATCATTCTAAATGAATTTAACAGATTCAAGCTTACTTCTTTCAACCAATATTATTCTCTCAAGCTATTTAAAATAAATTAATATAGTTATCTCTAGCTATTTAAAATAAATTAATTAACACATTAACATTTATTTAAAAAGTCAAAAAGAACAAGTTATTATAAAAGTAAAATAAAATAGAAGTTGAGAAGGTGAGGAGGTATATATACATACTCATCCATGCATTTATGATATTAAACCGATGCTTTTATTGTAAAAAGATTGTTATTATAAACGAAAGAGTATACGATTAGAGATGTTAGAAAATGATTTAGTGTCCCACGCCCATTCAGCTTTCCCTAATTTTTCCAACTCACGAAAAGACCGGAAGCTTACGCGCATTATCTTTCCAGTTGCTTGGAACTTACCCATCGCATTTTCTCGACTGGCATCTCTCATCGTTTCAGTCAAAGCCACCCACCCAATTTCTCGTGACTTGTCACTCACCACCCACTCTGTTACACCATGTCTTTTCCCACTCTCACCACCAACCCAATACGCCAATTTCCGCGTTTATCGCGGTCAATACCTCACCACCCACTCTGTTACACCATTTCTGGTGGCTTGTCACTTTCCGCGTTGATCGCAGTCAATACCTCAACTTCTTCCTTCACACCTCTATCCCTTCCTTCCGTGTTATTGCTATGAGAGCCGCTCTCCTTATAAATATGTACATATATCTAGCAACACAACTCACTCAACTTTGCAGAGCGTTTTGAGTTTCTGAGACGGAGAAATGGATCGTAAAGGCGTTGTTATTGTGATGCTACCCTGCTTCCTATTCATGGTGGCCACTCTAACTGTAAGTGCAGCAGCTGTTAATTTGAGTAATGATTCTGCTTCTTCTTCTGATGAATTTGCTTTTAATGGACTTGCTGTGCTGGACGAGAAAAGTGACAAATTCCGATCATCTATGGACCGTCACGAGAAAAGGGATATTGAAGCTCTTCTGGCTTTTAAAAGACACATAAAATCGGATCCATCTGGAATGTTGTCCAACTGGAAAGCAGAGAACTCACAGCAGGTGTGCTCCTGGCATGGTATTACCTGCAGGAAACACACTAGAAGAGTTGTCGCTGTAATACTTCCTAATACCAGATTCGTAGAGGATGAGATTTTCCATGAGGATCACGGATTGAATGGTACCCTTTCCCCATTTCTGGCCAACCTCTCCTTATTGCACACGCTGGATCTCTCTGGTAATTTTTTTAGAGGAGGAATTCCAGCCGGATTCGGGCAGCTTAAAGCGCTGAGAATACTTGACCTTGGCGTCAATCAGTACCTGGGAGGATCTATTCCAAAAGCACTGTCTAATTGCACACGCCTCAAAAGGATCGACCTTTCAGGAAACAGCTTCACAGGGACCATACCAGCAGACTTTGGTCGCCTGATCGAGTTGGAACAGCTCAGCATCGATGGTAATCATCTGGGTGGAAGTATTCCAACTTCTTTGAGCAACTGCACATCTCTCCGTACATTATCCATTTCAGGTAACAATTTCAGTGGTCCAGTCTTTTCCATTGTGGATTCCATGAGAAGCCTGTCTTATCTTGACCTCTCATATAACAATTTCAGTGGTCCTCTCCCTTCCACCTTAAGCTACATGAGAAACCTGTCTTCTCTTGACCTGCGGGGTAACAATTTCAGTGGTCCAGTCTTTTCCATTGTGGATTCCATGAGAAGCCTGTCTTATCTTGACCTCTCATATAACAATTTCAGTGGTCCTCCCCCTTCCACCTTAAGCTACATGAAAAACCTGTCTTATCTTGGCCTTTCATCTAACCATTTTAGTGGTCCAATCCCTTCGATTTTGGGTTCGCTGAGAAACCTATCTCTTCTTGACCTTTCATCTAACCATTTTAGTGGTCCAATCCCTTCGATTTTGGGTTCGCTGAGAAACCTATCTTATCTTGACCTTTCATCTAACCATTTTAGTGGTCCAATCCCTTCGACTTTGGGTTACTTAAGAAACCTAGGTTATCTTGATCTCTCAAGGAATTATTTAAATGGTCACATCCCTATGCATTTGGGCAATTGTATTGCACTTACCTACTTGTCTTTATTTGATAATATTTTGGACGGTAGAATACCAAATGAATTGGGGTTGTTGTATAACTTAGAGTACCTTAGTTTAGAAGAAAACAAATTGTTTGGGAGCATACCATTTCAATTGGGTAATTTGAGCAATCTTGTGGCTATGACATTGCAAAATAATAACTTTAGTGGTGAAATTCCAGAGGATTTAGGAAATCTTAGTTCAATCCAACTTCTAAATTTAAATTCAAATAATTTAACTACCATCCCATATAGCATAGGTCAATTAAAATCTCTTATGGCTTTGCACATAAGCCATAACAATATTTATTGCCCTATTCCTAATACTATTATTGGTCTAGTTTCATTGATCATTTTAGATCTATCTCAAAATAGTATAGAGGGACCAATTCCTAAGAGCTTTGGCAATTACACTTCTCTACAATGGCTAGATTTAAGTGCAAATAGGTTGACAGGGGAATTGCCTAATCACCTTGCATTATTCCATAACTTGGTGATATTAAATATTAGTTATAATAATATCCATGGTGATATTCCTAAATGGATTACAAATCTCACAAAGTTGAGTTACTTGAATTTATCCAACAATAAATTTAGTGGAAGAATGCCATTTCACCTTGAGAGACTTAGGGGATTTGCACCCAATGTATCTTCCCTTGGAAAAAATAATGAAATAGATGACACAAACAGAGTTCGAATTCTATCTTTACTACCCGGAGGTGTAATCCCCGCATTTGGCGATGTTTATGTGGAAAACACTTTATTTGATTTGTCTAACAATAATCTTGTAGGAGAAATACCTTCAAGCATAGGGAGTATGAGCAGCTTGCGATGGCTAAATCTGTCTGGGAATCACTTTGAAGGGTCAATACCTACATCTCTTAGCAACATATTTGCTTTGGAGGTGTTGGACTTGGCCAAAAATAATTTGAGTGGAAAAATTCCTCAAGAACTCTCTAACTTACATTGGTTGCGGCTTCTAGATGTTTCCTGTAATAGCTTATGCGGACCAATTCCAACAGGGACACAATTTTCAACATTTGATGTGGCTTCATTTGAAAGTAATAAATGCTTATGGGGGTGTCCTATAGATCGATGTAGTAATCAAAAGGAAAACCCTATGATAGAGGGTAATAGTACTAGCAATAATCCTCATGTTAAAGTGGAATGGTTGAGTCGTGTAAATGAAAATATGTCATTGTTAGCATTGGGGATAGGAATAGGGATTGGATTTGGGGGAGTTGTTGCTATGTTCATATTGTGGGAGAAAGCTAGGTTTTGGGTGTTAGCTTTAACCCCAAAAAAGCCACAAGTCTTTTATGGAGTGTATAGACTCCCTACATAGTAAGTAAGACATTGTATATCATTACATCAAAACATGAATAAAAGGAACTAGTACCATGTGTTGTTATGTGCTATTATGAGATATATATGCATGTCTATTAAAATAGAAAATAAAAAAGACAAAATTGTAACTAATAAACAAGAAAAAAATTCTTCCACAATTAACTTATCATGCAAATCATAATCTATATAAAATTAGATATTTAAATTTTTCTAATTTAAAAAAAATAATTATCATTTCCTAATTCAAAATAATACTTATGAAACACAAAATCGTTATCATTTTGATGTTTTTTTTTTCCGAAGGTGGTAAAACCTATCAACTCAGGTGTCAAACCAACAGTGAGGACAGCCATCTCTGGCTGCTATCCGCGAATGCTGGGTTTGACTCATCACTGTTAAATAGGAAAACCACGCCACCTGGCATAACCCTGCTGGTGGTCCGTAATCGGGAGCAGGCTCTCACTCCTGCCAGATGCCTCTGGGTCTTGGGCCGTTAACCTGTTTCCTTACGTCCGAGGAAGACGAGCTCTTAGCCAAGCAGAAGCAGTTTTACGGCATACTCCAGGCCGATCATTTTGATGTTATATATAAATGTTTATATTATTAAATATAATATGGTCTATTTTTTTTTTTAAGAAATGAAATATATATACTTTAAATATATATTTATGTTTCCCTATAACTCAGTGACTCGAGCACCACTTTCTTCACCCTACACCATTCGCAGTTTCCATCCATTCTTTACCACTCACGCCATCTGTCTTTGTACGTTCACTTGACTTTTCCAACACACCCGCTACTGTACGGCTTACAACGCGACACCCACTACTGTACGGTTTTACAATTGTTTTCTCGCTCTAAAGGCCATTTTCAAGCCCAACATATGCTGAGCTCCAAAGTGGCTCCCAGGATTCCACTTTTGTATTTACTTACAAAATGTTTTTCACTTACAAAAAAAATTAATAATTCAATCCCATTTACATATCGATTCCATAAACAAATGTCTGATTAACTGCCATCAAAATTAAATTATTGATAACAAACCGCACAAAAAAAATTAACATATTGTCCTTATTTATAAAGAAGCTCACAAATAATAACAAAATCTTAATTAAAATCTTGCACAGTAATTTTTTTTTAAAAGATAAAAAATACAACAGAAAATGTAAGTAGAAATAAAAAAGTAGGTTTTAGGTAAATGTGTATTCATTGCTCTACAACCCAGCCTTTACCCTTGCACAGGGATTAACAACGCAATGGAATAATTTTAAAAATATTGGTATGATGAAAAACAAGATGGAAAGGAATATCCTAATTACAGTGATTTGTTTTGATTTTCAGATAGACATGATCTCTGCATAGAGACAAATCAATAGTGCAATATGAGAAGGATTTGCTTGATATCTTCCTAATTGAGTTCGATGTAATGACCTTCGGTAAAAGATGTTAAACACATTGTTGAGAATATATGACTCATTTTTAACATATTTCAGAATATTTTAGAGCGATTGAAGAGAAATATTATTAAAAATAACTTGAGTTTAAATACCCTCTAATGAATATAACTTGGGATTTTCATGTTCATCACAACTTTATATATATATAGATAACAAATAAATAAATAAAAAAAATATATTTTTTTTTTTCTTTTTTGGAACAACTCTCTTTCTATATATATAACAAATAAGAAAAATGTTAACAATATATATATATATATATTTTGGAAAAACCGCATTTGAACAAATTATGTATAGAGACAAACACGTGCATAACAATGAGATTTTGCAATACGTATTCTTAGGGTGGTCAATGATGTTGATTTCTCTTATGTTGATAGCTGCTTGTGTCATTCTTTTACTTAATTGAATAAATTCTTCTTTTGCTTATTATTATTATGTTCTTCATCATCAAACAAATATCAAAACATGAAGATCATCAAAGGAAAATACACACCAAATGTAGGCTATAAGTCAAGGCTAAAACCTCTCTAGAGAGGAAAACTCAAACAAATCTCTTTTTTTCTTCAGGAACCAAAAGAAATGAGACAACCAAATCCTTTTGACTAATAATACGATCTCCTCCAATCCACCAACTCAACTTCCAAAGAATACTAGTCAATATCTCAAAAGTCAACACGAATGCATCTCCAATATCCAAGTCAAATGGAGTTTCGGCCTCTTCTGCAACTTCTGAAGTTCTCGGCCTATATCTTTAGTCCTATAACTTCACACATTTTCTTTGGTCATTCCACACGTGTGGATAGACCAAGAATAAATTTTAATCCTCTTCCACTTTGCTAGGCTTGTTTATTCTTGTAATGGAGTAGGCCTTCCTTTCTAAGCATTTCACACTTCTTTCTTCCTTAAATTGCAAATTGAATTACTTCACGAGATTGATGTCATACTAGGTCGAAATATCTGCTTATATATAACCTTTTGTGGGGTCAGATCATCTTTAATGGATCCAACTTGCTTGATGAGGAAGTTGAATTACCTTATGAGGAAGATGACTTGGTGGAAGAGGAAATAGATACATTTTGATACACATATATTTTTCTTTCTTTAACATAGAGAGCCCAAGAATGGTCTATACATCGACAATAACTTATGAATCAACCCTATAAGCCTTCATTGGAGGCTTTAACTAGAAACAAAAATACATAAAGCATGAAACCCATGCTTATAAATAATTTTTTTTTACAATAAATTTTAATTTTTCTTTCTTTTGACAAATATATTACATCATGACCGAATACAATTATGAAGACCTATACTAGTTACATTTCTGAACACTACCTCTTAACTAGGGAGGTATTCATAATTGTTCAACTGGTACTAGGTTGATCTCAATTTCAAATGTTCTTAGAAAGAGTACAACAACATACATAATGCTTGGGATACCAACACTACCAAGGTATCCTCTCAACATAGACTAAGGTGTCATCTAGGAAATTGCCTCTATAGGTACCATTAGGCTACAACAATGGTATCCATCGAACAAAGATATAGATGCCATCTAGTCCTCCATGCCTTGACACCAACCCTTATTACCTGCAGGAATCACACTAGAAGAGTTGTCGCTGTAATACTTCCTAATATCAGATTCGATGAGGATGAGGATGAGGATCACATATTGAATGGTACCCTTTCCCCATTTCTGGCCAACCTCTCCTTATTACACACGTTGGATCTTTCTGGTAATTATTTTACAGGAGGAATTCCAGCGGGATTCGAGCAGCTTAAAGCGCTGAGAATACTTTATCTTAGGGACAATCGGTACCTGGGAGGATCTATTCCAAAAGCACTATGTAATTGCACACGCCTCAAAAGGATCAACCTTTAAGGAAGCAACTTCACAGGGACCATACCAGTAGACTTTGGTCGCCTGATCGAGTTGGAACAGCTCAGCATCGGTTATAATCAGCTGGGTGGAAGTATTCCAACTTCTTTGAGCAACTGCACATCTCTCCGTACATTATTCATTTCAAATAACAATTTGAGTGGTCCATTCCTTTCCATTGTGGATTCAATGAGAAGCTTGTCTTTTCTTGACCTCTCATTTAACAATTTCAGTGGTCCTCTCCCTTCCACCTTAAGCTACATGAGAAACCTATCTTACCTTGACCTTTCATCTAACCATTTTAGTGGTCCAGTCCCTTCGACTTTGGATTTGCTGATAAACCTACATTATCTTAACCTTTCATCTAACAATCTTAGCGGTCCAATCCCTTCGACTTTGGGTTTGCTGAGAAACCTATTTGCTCTTGATCTCTCAAGCAATTATTTAAATGGTCACATCCCTATGCATTTGGGCAATTGCACTGCACTTATGCTCATGTATTTCTCTGATAATATTTTGGAGGGTAGAATACCAAATGAATTGGGGTTGTTGCATAACTTATGGCGTCTTAGTTTAGAAGAAAACAAATTGTTTGGGAGAATACCATTTCAATTAGGTAATTTGAGCAATCTTATAGATATGAGATTGCAAAATAATAACTTTAGTGGTGAAATTCCAAAGGATTTAGGAAATCTTCGTTCAATCCTAATTCTAAATTTAAATTCAAATAATTTAACTGCCATCCCATATAGCATAGGTCAATTAAAATCTCTTATGGTTTTGCGCATAAACCATAACAATATTTATTGCCCTATTCCTAATACTATTTTTGGTCTAGTTTCATTGACGATTTTAGATCTATCTCAAAATAGTATAGAGGGACCAATTCCTAAGAGCTTTGGCAATTACACTTCTCTACAATGGCTAGATTTAAGTGCAAATAGGTTGACAGGGGAATTGCCTAATCACCTTGCATTATCCCATAACTTGGTTGTATTAAATGTTAGTTATAATAATATCCATGGTGATATTCCTAAATGGATAACAAATCTCACAAAGTTGAGTTCCTTGGATTTATCCAACAATAAATTTAGTGGAAGAATGCCATTTCACCTTGAGAGACTTAGTGGATTTGCACCCAATGTATCTTCCCTTGGAAAAAATAATGAAATAAATGGCACAGACCCATTTGCACCTTCAAATTCACAAATCGAAGGATTCATCGAATTAGGAGAATTTTATGTGGAAAACACTTTCTTTGATTTGTCTAACAACAATCTTGTAGGAGAAATACCTACAAGCATAGGGAGTATGAGCAGCTTGCGATGGCTAAATCTATCTGGGAACCAATTTGAAGGGTTAATACCTACATCTCTTAGTAACATATCTGCTTTGGAGGTGTTGGACTTGGCCAAAAATAATTTGAGTGGAAAAATTCCTCAAGAACTCTCTAACTTACATTGGTTGCGGGTTCTAGATGTTTCATGTAACAACTTATGTGGACCAATTCCAACAGGGACACAATTTTCAACTTTTGATGTTGCTTCATTTCAAAGTAATAAATGCTTATGGGGGTGTCCTATAGATCGATGTAGTAATCAAAAGGAAAATCCTATGATAGAGGGTAGAAACCTTTAGCTAGGCCACCAATGACTACTTAGCCCAACATTCACTTGTGTCGTGAGTAGAGCTCTTATGGAACTCACACCACTTTCTCGTGTCCTTTTTCAATTTCGCGGTGTTTTTCTTTGCTTGCAACTTTGGTGTGTTGTCTTGGGCCACCCCGCCTTGGCTTTTTCCTTTGTTTTGTGGTTTGGTGGCACCTTTCCCTTGCTTCGTATTCGCAAATCCAAACTCTCGCTTCTTCTGTTTAAACTTTTGCTCAACCTTAATGGCATATCGGTATGACGTCCCAAGCGAGGAGATGGTCAGCAATTTTGTTTCTTCCTGGATGTACTTGTGCAGGCAGCCACAATATTTGAGTTCCAAATGCTGCCTCGAACCCTTGATACCCAAGTGCGAAGGATATGAAAAATATTGGTATACTCCGGCATCTCTTGGTCCCTTCCTTGCCGCAGCGTGGTCCACTTTATGTATTGATCCTCATAGCTTCCGATAGGGTAGTACTACTCCTTGATGGCATCCTAGAATGAATTCCAAGTGGGTGCGGCTGAAAATAGTGAGCCTATACTTTCATCCTTATGCTTGCAATAGGTTTCCCACCAGTCCTTGACATGGGGGGCTACTTTGAGAAGAGAGAAAATAATCTTTTATCGACTAGAAAAACCATGAACAAAAAAATAACCCTCTAGCAAATTTAACCATTTATCGATGACATCCTTGTTTATCTGACCCTCGAATATGGAGATTTCAAAATTAACTTGTACCTTAAACAGTGTGGCATTTCCAGAGTAGCTGTTGGAAGCCGATGCATTGCCCCTGGGTAGCTGCTGAAGGATCTGGGCACAGTTGTCCATCATCGCATTCCTTTGTCGCTCGAGGGCTTCTTCGAGCAAGATTTTGATAGGATCTCCTGCCCCCTCGTATTTCTTTTCATCCACCATGGGAGGCCATCGGGATTTGTGAGGCTAGTCTTGCAAAGGTTCGACCAGTTCAAGCCCTAACTCCTTATATCCCAACCTCGTTGGGGACATGCAAAGAAAAACAGAGAAGAAGCCAACCGCTCTGATACCACTGATATGGATTTAAACAAGAACACAAAAAATTACAGAGATAACCATAAACACAAAGATGCAATGGAAATAATACTTCATTTCATTAATGTAAAATACTAAAAGATGCTCACAAACAGAAATGGAAATAAACCAGCTAGGGCGATGGTAGCTTATCTCTGAGAAGAGATGTGGTGGCTACATGCCTCTGAACTGTGTTACAATGAGGTTCAAAGGCCTATTTATTGTTGAGAAACAATGGTAAACCCTAAACATCCAAAAACCTAACCCTAGAAGATGAAACACCAAACTGTGGGCCTCGTTTGGGTAAATTGGTACATCAACTGCCCTGGGTCGTAACTTTAGCATCGATCTCCATTTGATGTGCACAATATCTCGTTAGAAATATTTATCCAAGAACTACAACTTTGGAAGAGTAGCATTAGTCCATGGGCCCATGTTGCTCCTAGTTTTCACAAAAAACGGCATTTAGGGCCTCAAAACGGCTCCGAATGTTCAGGACCCGAAAAATTGCTAAAAATAGTAAACTGTGCTACAATTAAGGAAACTGAAAAGCTAAAAGAAACAATGGTGGGGGTCTAAGTGGACTTGGTTGGTGGCCACAAATATCCACCTGGATCAGACTAGGTTGAATTATACCGACCTCTATCATTTCTACAACCATACGTTCAATTTCACTCTTTTAGGCATAGGGATATCTGTAAGGCCTAATGTTTGGAGGAACATTTCCTAGAATCAAACGAATAGCATGATCATGATCATGAATAGGTGAGAGGCCTTTGGGACTCTCAAATACCTTCGAATGATTATCCAAGACTTTTTGGAGATCTAGAGAAATAGATGATTTCGATGTGGGAACCTCTACTGAACATAATTTGCAACTACACTTCATTGTTCTTTCTTTATAAGCTTTATCATTCCGTTAGAACTTATTATCTTTCCTGGTTTCCCTACGATACCCCTTAATTCAACTTCCTTTCCTTCTGAAACAAACTTCATGAAAAGTTCTTGAAAATTAAAAGCTATTGTACCCAAGGATTATAGCCATTCAATTCCTTGGCTATCTTATAATGAATAAAATTATGGGTACTATCTGAATCAATCAATACTATTATATTTTTCTTCTTGATATGTCTTTTTATCTTGATAGTTTAAGGAGTGGTAATTTTGGCCAATGCATTACAAGATATGGTTGGATTCATTTCTTCTTTCTCTAGGGTTTGTTCCTGGTATATATCCTCTTCTTTTGACGTTTCTTGTTCCTTTTCTTCCTCCTCTTCACAATCTATGTAAAATAATTTATTCTCAACACATTTATGACCTTTAGTGTATTTTCTATCACAACTGTAACAAATCCCTTTTTCTCTTTTATCTTCCAATTGTTGTGGTGTCAACCTTATAGGTTGCGGAAGGCTAGGGGAAACAACACTTCCATATTTATAGTTGTGAGTGGTAGGCTTCTTTGTTGCCACAATTTTTCTTTCCATTTTTCTTGCCAACCTGAATGCCTTCTCCAATGAATCAGGTTCCCAAAGGCAAACCTCATGTTAGATGTTATCATTTAAAGTCGCTATGAACATATCAATCTTATGCTCCTATGGAATATCCTTTACCCTTATATTCAATTTTTGGAAGTCCTCAATGTGCTCCATCATTGTACCCTTTTGTTTGAGATTTATCAATTAGCTAAAAAAGTTGTTTCTTTTTGTATCCTCATAATGTGCTATCATTTCTTGCGTAAAAATTTCCCAAGTGAAAATTTTTTTATGAGAGCAAAGCCATCAATACCATACAAACTAATTTGATTCCAAATATAAAGTTTCAATGCATACCTTTTGTGCATTTTGCACATAATGGAGATCGAAATATTGCTCCATCTATCGTATCCAAGTTACGGGATCCTTACCATCAGACTTCCTCATATCAATATTTGGAACATGATGGGTCTTCAATCCAATGTTAGAGTCTATGAAATCATGATTAACATTTCTTTTGTTCTCATCATGAGTTTCATTTACTACCCTTTCACCATTAGTAAGCATTTGTTGTAGCAACCTTGTCAAATTTGTCTTCAAATCTTCCATGTTGCCTTTAATTTTTTCTTCTATACCATCCATCTTAGCTTCCACTTCGTTCATCTTAGCTTCCATGCCTATGTTTAACCCATCCATCTTAGCTTCCACGCATTTCTTTAAACCATCCATCTTAGCTTCAGTTACTTTTTGTGAGAGTGAATTTTATTGCACTTGGTCTCATATTTTTGATATAACATGTTGCATTTCTTCCTCTTCTTCATGAGTCATGATAGATATTTTAGGTTTCTTACTACGTGTTTCCATTTTCTTTCTTCAGGGCATCAATTTATGATAATAATGCTTCTCTATGCCATTTTAGTTCCTTCAAACTAATTTTTCAACCAAACTTATGAAAAAATTTAAAAAAACTACACACATTTTTTTACTTTGTAGGATCTCGATATTGAATCTGTTGTATATCTATAATTACAGATTTCTAGGGTCTAAAATTATGTCCTGCGGTAGCCCTCTGAGGCCTATTTCCAACCCCACAAGTCTAATCAAGATTGGATTCTCCAATAAAGAGTTATTCCAAATCTCCCATGACGATATGATTATAAACTAACTTAGTAGAGCAAACTTGTACGAAGTGCCACGTGTCATTGTTTCGACTTTAGGACCTGATACCGATACACAAAAAACTATAGGTCATCCTCTTTCTGTAACTTTTTATGAAATTTCAATGTGATGCTCAGAGAGAAAGTTATGATGATTTCCCCAGGTCACCTATTTGAGATATAATTCGAGAGCCTAGAAAAACCCTAACTTCCTTGGATCCTATATCATAAAATATAGCGAGACAATTTATAAAATTTGGATCCAAGGTTCATCGAGATTTTGACTCAAATGAATTTTAATTTCAGCTTATGAAACATCATATAAAAAAATTTATATCGAAAATTCCACGATGACCTGTTTGGAGCAGTGAAACCCTAGAATCCAAAGATCTGATACCAAATGTTATGCAACCAGCTCACAAAATAGAAGAAAAGATAGATTAACAACTTCAAAATCAGCCTCTTCAAGGGGGAAACCTCCTTTAAATCACACAAATGAAAAATTCTTGGATGATACAAATGACATAACCTCCTTTCTATATAAAGGAGTCTAAGGGGTCACAATATAATCAAAGACGACATAACAATAATAATATAAGGCACAACAATAACAATAGTGGGCTTCTATGGGGAACAATAATAACAATATGGGTACAATAGGGGCACAACAATAACAAGAAGGGCTACAATTACAATAGTAATGGGCGAATCACTAGTATTATAGGGACTTAATAGGATGGCTTGATTGGATTGCAGTAACTTGGTCAATGTGGGGGTGCAATACTGTGACCCATTATATACCTTGTTATATCTCTCAATGTGCATGTTTACATGGGTTTCCTTGTAACAATAGTTGGTGTGTTATACATACTTGAATGTTCTCTTTGGGGGGTGGGCTGGTCGACTCATGAGTTGGTGGGGCACTGGAAACACGCTCCCCCCCCTACCCCCCGATGTTTCCACCTTAGTCACCACATCCACGGATAGTAGATGGTCTATTTATTATTGTTGGATTGTTGATTAATGTCACTAAATTTCATAGATCATAAATGTTTGCTTTTTGTGTAATCATGTGATTCATGATGAGTATATAAATGGGGCGGTCAATTATGAGACTTCGATATTGTAGCGATGTGCTAACGCTTCAGCAAATGGTATTAAAGTAAGAAGAGCCTATGAAATGGGAAGAAGAAAACAAAATTGAGGAAGAAAATATTGTGTTGGTAGAGGAGAAGGTGATGTTTCACAAAGAAGATTTGTTGCTAAACTAAGATGAGGGGAAGAAAGTACCATTCATGAAGTGTTAGACATGGAAGTTGTAAGATGTCAGAACAAAAGTACCCCGTGAAGAAATAAATGCTTGAAGAATGAAGAGACTAAGGAATGGTTGAGGCTACAATGATCTTTGGCTTGAAAAACCAATGAAATTTTCAAGTCACTTCATAATTTTCATTGAAATAATAGTTTACTTTCCTTGAATATCTAACATTTTTACTTAATTTAATGAAATCATTTTCCTTTCTTTAGTATTGCCTTTGAATTTTTCAACTCTCTTCAAAATTTTCTTTATAATAGTAGGTTTAGTTTTCTATGAGTTTCTCGCATCTATACCCAGACTTACGATGTTTTCATTGGACGTCAAAGGCATGTACTACTAATGCAACCATATATGTTAAATGGTTGCTATACATATAGTAGTCATTGAAACATTTACCTCATGATACATTTCAAATTGGGAAGATTAAAAAAATTCATAAAAAATAACTATATTATAATTTTATTTAAAATTATTATTATTAATTATAAAAAGAATTAATATACGAGTTAAACATATGTACATTTAAATAAATAAATAACAAGATTCTTAACCATGGATATTAACCCTCACTTTATCATGAAGATTCTTGTGAAAATTCCTGAATCTAACACATCCGAAACCCCTACTGCAATATCTAGTTTATTATCTCCTACTTGTTATTTACATTAACAAGTTATTTAATAATATAAATATCGAAAAAAAAAAAATTGCAGCCTTCAAAGAAATACAGATCAACAACTAAAATAAACTGAGACAACACAAGGGACATCAATATTTTTGATAATTGTCCCTGGAAAAACCCAATGCAGAAAAATCGGTGCAACATATAGAGGGTTTTATTATTTGGATTCTAAATACAACTAGGGTGCCATAAACGGCTCACCCTTCAGATAATATCATTGGCAGCAATACGTCTATCTGGAGACATATATTCTGGTTGTTCAACAACCAGATGAATGATCCCACAACAACTCTGGTTGTTCCTTGTGCTGGACAACGAAAGCTTCTCCATGCACTCTCTGGAACTATGTCACCCTCTTAGGGACTTCATCACCCTCTCTGGCTCTGCATCAGCCAATCAACTCTCAGTCTGTCCCACTGGATTGCTTCAACACAATGTCTGAAGCCCTTTGCATCAACTATATCAGCCTTTGCGACCTCTGTGTCAACTCCTTTGGCCCTTTGCATCCTCTGCGCTGGCCTCCTTAGCCTCTGCGTCAACCCTTGCTGCCTCTACGTCAAACTACCTAGGCTTTGCACTGCCTCTTCCAACACTTTGTTGCCTCTCTAATATGTATTCCTTGACCTCCTGCCAAGCTTCCCCTCACTGCAACTGATCACTTGTTCGATTTCCTCAGCAAACCTTGCCCCAAAAAATTGAACTGACTCATCTCTCTTGGTGTCTTGTTGTATCTTCCACTGACCCTCAATCCTCCTCTTATAAATTTCCCGTTGATGCTTCAACGACTGAGATTAAGTCCCTAATCAACAGTTAAGATTAGATCTGGGTTGATCCTCATTATTTAGAATTTTCTCATCCATATTATATTAATACACCTTAATATTTTAATTTTCCTAAGTTTAGACTTAGGGTCTCATTAAAAATATTAATTATTTTAATATCTCTCCATCCTGGTGGAATTTCAACAAATAATTTCTGGGTCTTGGAGATCTCATGCTCCTTAGCCTCTCTAGAAATTTTCATTGCTAGAGCACATCTAATGTTTCCAAAAATAAACACTCCCTCTTAGCGAGTAATGTGCTCTAGTAATGCTTCACCATAGAAACATCACACTAATCCTCCACATCAGTACCTGTGTTGATGCCTAACCTGCTACCTCAAACCCTTTGCACTACTACTTCCTATATTGCTTCCCATGACACTGCCACTACTATATCTATACTGCAACTCTCTCTCAACATGCTGCATCGTGTTGCCCATAGCACTGTCACTGCTAACTACAGTGCTACAACTCAGATACTGAGAAGTAGGTAACTAACTTCCCCCAAATACCGACATCCTGATCAATTTGGAAGCCTCATGATGTTGAAGCTACCTCTTATGCTATCATGTGCTCCCTCTGCTCCCACTGCGCTGCTGCAAACACCTTTGTGTCTCTCGCATTGCTGTAACCTCTGCTGCGCTACTACAAACTTCTGCACTCTAGCACTTCCTTGTCGCTCCACCACACTTTTCTCCACCTGACACCTGACATCACGCTACTATCATTAAGGGCTCCCGTAGTCGGATTTGATCCAAGAGTTTGGGCACCTCAAGGATCTTGCCCCTGCATGTAGTCCTCCTGACTACAACTTGATGCCACTCGACGTCTTCTGTAGAGGTGCATGAGCACTCATGGCATAATCGTCATCAATCTCAACATCCTTCTCTACCTTAGCTAGAGCTTCCTTTGAGTCGGAAGCTTCTCCCTTCCCTTTCTTCAAAAGGCATTGAGATGCATAATGTCCTAACTCCCCACAGTTGAAGCACTTGGCCTTGGAGATGTCTTTCTTCTTCCTCTTCCCTTGTTGTCTCGTAGATGCATGATCTGCATCCTCCTCCTCCTCTTTCTTGATTCGAACTCCCTTACCACTACTCCCCGCCTTGGGCAACCTCCTGATCTCTTCCTATCGAAGAGTTGCCCACATCTCTTCCCAATTGGGGAGAGCCGCTCTGCCCAAAATGCTTTGGACAAACGTCTCCCAGTCCTCAGAGACTACATTTAGAGTAGTTCTGACCATAAATTTTGGATCAGGTGTAGACCTCATGGAAGTAAGTTGGTTGCTAATTCCTTACAACTTAAGGAGGAAGTGATCTATCTCCTCTCCTTTATGCATCTGATATGACCTTAGTTGATTCTCCAATAACATCTTTCGCTACACGGAAAATCCCTGGTATAAGGTGGTCAAGTCTCCCTTATCTCCCTTGCTGTTTACTTCTCAGCAATATGTGGTATTACATGATCCTTGACCCCATCTAGAATCATGAATTTCTCCTTCACCATGGCCTACTTATACTTCTCATTAGCATTCGAGTGAACTGGGACAACAACGGTTTTCAAGGCATAGTCCTTGATGCGATGTTTATCCAGGATTTCCAGGATCCTAGCCTTCCAGATGAAAAAATTGGAAGCCCCATCCAATCTGTCCTGATCCCTCAACCCATTTACTGCTATCTCTGCTCCTCTTCTAGACTCCCTCTGAATCTAGACTTCCCTCCTAGAAATCGTCCAACTATCGAATCACTCCTCTCCAATCCCCCTTTACTGCTACAACTCGGATTTGGATTTCTTGGCTAGAAATTCATCGAGGTAGTGCTTCCCTCTTCCTTGGCTCTGTCTCCTTAGACATTCTTCTGCTCAGACAGAAACACATCCCACCAGCTCGTAAAATCACAATTTGCACAACTCCCTTAGCCCCGACGACTGAAGAATCTGAGCCCTTCTGGTTTTGCGCAATCACAATGAGATCTAGATCAGCTCCTCTTGGCCTCATCATCAATCCTTCTTCACTGAGAAAGATGACTGGGCACTGCGTAGGCCTGATCTGCCCCTCCTCTACCTCTGAGCTGGCTCTCCTCCTGGCTCAGAATGCTGATGAAGGCTCTGTGTGAGCCTCTGCGTTACCCTCTTAGCATTGTGTCACTCCTCTTCTTGCCTCTTTAGCTCTGGAACAACGCTATCTCTCGGGATATCTTCTTCACTACTGCAAATCCCTAGGTTTCTCCTAATGGCGTCTTCAATCTTCCTTGATTTGCAATCCCTCTGATACCATGTGAAAATTCCTGAATCTAACTCATCAAAAACCCCTACTGAAATATATCGTTTATTATCTCCTACTTGTTATTTACATTAACAAGGTATTTAATAATATAAAAATTGAAATAAACACAATTGCAACTTTCAAAAACATATAGATCAATAACTAAAATAAAATGAGACAACACAAGGGACACCATTATTTTTGGACAATCGTCGTTGGAAAAACCCAATGCGAGAAAACCGATGCAAAATTTATAGGGTTTTACTATTAAGCAGATTTTGAATACAACGAGGGTGCCAGCAACTATTGATTACTCACTCTCAATGATAGACAAGTGAAATGTAAAATTAATTCTAAACGCTGTAACTAACCTATACCTTTTAAATAAGAGAAAAACCATACAATTTTTACCTCCACTCTAACTATATGTGCAGCAACTGTTGATTACTCACTCTCCATGATAGACAAGTCACGTGTAAAATAGATTCTAAATGTTGGAACTAACCTCTACCTTTTAAATAAGGGAAAAACCATAAAAGTTTTACCTTTTCGTTCAATTTATGATAAAATTTAATAATAGTATTACTTTGATGGTAAATTTAATATGTCAATTTGATTTAGTTTGGATGATTGTGTTCTGTCTATTTAATTTTAATTTTCACAAATTACATAAATTTTTAATGAGTTTATTGTTTTAATGACTTTCAATTTTTATATTTTTTTCTTTGTAAATGTAGCGCAGTCATATCTATATATATATATATATATATATATATATATATAAACAAATAAAGGTGAAGTAAAAATTGTCAAATTTAATACCAATATGAACATTAGAATATATAGAGGAATTTAGATTAGTACAATCCAATGAAATAGTAAAATATGAAACACTAGTAGATAACTGCCACACATGGTGGTGAAAATAATACTCTACAAATTTGGATAATTAGAGAAGTGTAAGTTCCAATCCCAATACCCGGATCCGGGTGGCAGTCTGAATGATCCAAAACCCCCACGCAGTTAAAGATGGCAGTAAATCTAGCCTGGAAAGGGATTTCGATGGTGCACCATGCCAACTTCACAAGCACCTTGAAAAGGGAGTGAGGGGTGGTGTCAATTCCACCCCTCTTGGGCATTTATAATAGCATTAAGCACTTTCCCTCTCTACTTGGCCTCCGCAACATCTGCCATTAAATTGATGAAAGCTCATACCCTATAATCCAATTTTGGTTCTCGAGAGAAGGTGGTCTCTCGGCTTTTTCTCAAACCCTTACATTTTGCTACTTTGACCATGGTACAAGAGCGAGGAAGGCCCAACAAAGGAGGGTGTGGGTGAGGCTAACTTCCTCACCCTCCCTGGTGTGGACACGGAGATGAGCACTTCAATAGCATAATTCCCCATTGCATCAGACACATGGTGGCTGATGTTGAAGCTTGTGAGTTTTGAACCTCAGGAAACCACCTTTGGGCCTTCTGTAATGTACTAGGACAACAATATGGAAATCAAGAAGACATTAATGTATTGCTCAAGGGTCATGTGTCAGATCTAGAATATAACCTCCACCATGCAAAGTTGGTGTATCGCCAAATTTCCCATCCTTTGGGCATGGAACTTCAGGGGTCTAATTCCCCATCGACTGATATGGTGCATGATTTCTCCTTCTCTCCTGAACTTGCAAGTGCTCCTCGTGCTAGGTTGCACAGTCCCTCTTCCCCTCATTGTCAGCCTTGTTGTGAGGCAAAGATGAATCCAAAGGGTGTGGGTTCTTCCCACAACTCAGGAAGAGGCCCCAGTTGCAAGACCATTGGACTCGAAATCCAAGTCAACAACTCCACTGATTGGCCTACTAAATTCCATGCTTCCACCATTTTTCCAAACTTTTCACAACTTCCTCTACCTGACGACCTAGACTTCTACAAGTCATGCCTCGTGGTCAAGGAGGATCCATGGAAGCATTAAGCTAGTACTGTGTCTGCTCATTTCTCGTTGTTCGTTCCTCATGTACTCATTGTTGTTTTCTCTCAGTGGCATGACCACTTCTCATGTTCTAGTGGCTCTTGTTTTTAGTGGCTAGACTCTCAAGGTGGCATTGTGTATCTACCATGTCTTTGTTTATTTTGGTGAACTATAAACACAAGGAGTTTTCTAGTTTCTCCACTAGGAGAAGAAATCACCCTAGTTTTATTTACACTTTATGTTTTATTGCTCTAAAGGCCATGTTCAAGCCCAACATATGTTGAGCTCCAAAGCAGCTCCCAAGAGTGCACTTTGTGTACTTATTCGACTATAATGAAAATGACTTTATGTACAAAAAAAAAAGGTTATAATCTCATTCACATATCGATTCCCATAAAAAAATGTTCTGATGTACAATTTCCATTAAAGCTAAGTTATTGACAACAAGTAACACAAAAGAATTAACATATTGTCTTTATTTATAAGGAACCTCACAAAAATGGAAAATTTTAGGGGCTAATGTTCGCCCAGTGGGCTAATTTTCCATGACTTTTCCACAAAAAAGATTTGCCAAATTCCAATTTTTATAAAAGAAGATTCACCCAAATTTTAGAATATAAAATTATTTTACCTTGAAAATCGCCAACATTATATAGAAACTATATATAAAAACATTATAAATTTGAATAATTTTACAAATATATCAATAAACATTTTATAGTTTGCATATTAGGGATTAGTGAGATTCGCCAATGTTTTTAAAGTTCAAGAAAAATTTCCATCGAGAAGGAATATAATGTAAGTAGGAATAAAAAAGTAGGTAGGAATAAAATTGCATAACTAATACAAGGTAAATGTGTACTAATTGGTCTACTACCTTAGCCTTTACCCTTAGTCAATGACTAACTACGCAATGGGATAATTTTAAAAATATAAATACGATGAAAAAGAAGATGGAAAGGAATATCCTAACTATATTGATTTGTTTTGATTTTGTATATTTTTATATGTTGACATGATCTCTGCATAGATGCAGATCAATAATGCAACATGAGAAGGATTTTCTTGATATCTTCTATAGGATGGAAAGGAATATCCTAACTATGTTGATTTGTTTTGATTTTGTATATTTTTATATGTTGACATGATCTCTGCATAGAGATAGATCAATAGTGCAAAATGAGAAGGATTTTATTGATATCTTCCTAATTGAGTTAAATGAAACGACCTTCCAACTGTAAAAGATGTTAATCACATTGTTGAGAATATATGGCTCATTATTAACATATTTCAAAATATTTCACAGGCAATGAAGAGAAACATTACTAAAATAACTTGAGTTTAAATACTCTTGGATGATTATAACTTGGTATCCTCATATTCATCACAACTCTCTCTCTCTCCCTCTCTCTCTCTCTCTCGCTAGATATATATATATATATAAGCAAAAAACTAACAATATTTTTTTTCCTTCTTGGAAAACCGCATTTGACCAAATTATGTATAGATACAAACACCTGCACAACAAACAAATTCTACAATACATATGTATCCTATTGCTATTTAGAAATCCTTAGGGAAGCTTATGATGTGGATTTCTCTTATCTTGATAGTTTCTTGTAACTACCAAGCATGAAGATCATCAAAGACATGCACACCAAATGTAGGCTATAAGTCAAGGCCAAAACCTCTCCTAGAGACAAAAACCCAAAAAAATCTCTTCTTTTCTTCAAGAACCAAAAGAAATAAGACAACCAAGACCTTTTGACCAATAGTATGAACTCCTCCAATCCACCAAGTCAACTTCCAAAGAATACAGGTCAATATCTCCAAAGTCAACATGAATCCATCTCAAATATCCAATTCAAATGGAGTTTTGACCTATTGTGCAACTTCTAAAGTTCTTGGCCCTTTAGTCTTGCAACTTCACACATTTTCTTTAGTCCTTTCACACGTGTGGATACAACCAAGAACAAATTATATTACTCTTGCACTTCACTAGCCTCGTTTCCTCTTGTAATGGAGTAGACCTTCCTTTCTAACCATTTCACACTTCTTTCTTCCTTACATTGAAGATTGAATTACTTCACGAGATGGATGTCATACTAGGCTGAAATATATGCTTATATATAACCTTTTGCAGGGTTGAATCATCTTTAATGGAGCTAACTTTCTTAATGAGGAAGTTGACTTGCTTGATGAGGAAGATAACTTGGTGGAGGAGGAACTAGATATATTTTGATACACATATTTTCCTTTCCTTGATATAGAGAGCCCAACAGGGGTCTAGACATTGAAAATAACTTATGAGTCAACCCTAAAATCCTTTAATGGAGGCTTGACCTAGAAACAAAAATAAATAAAGCATGAAACCCATGCATATAAATAATTTTTCCTTTTTCTTTCTTTTGACAAATATATTACATCATGACTGAAATACAATTATGAATACCGATACTAGTTACATTTCTCAACACTCCCTCCTAATTAGGGAGGTATTCATACATGTTCAGCTGATACAACGTTGAACTCAATTTGAATTTTTCTTAAAAAGAGTACAACAACATACATAATGCTTGGGATACCCTCACTGCCAAGGTATCCTCTCAATAGGGACTAGAGTGTCATCTAGGAAATTGTCGCTATAGGTACCATCAGGCCACAACCATGGTATCCATCTAACAAGATATAGATACCATATAGTCCTCAATGCCCTGACACCAACCCTTACAACAATCCAGGTATCAATACTAAACCGATGTTCCACACGATACCCTCTCTCTAGGATATAGACATCAACGGTGATCTCAATATTAACCAGGCTATGTTATCCTCACAAGTACCATCATACAGGAAATTTTATGGTACTTCATCTCTCCCTCTCAACCAAATCAGAGATATCCACCAATCTCAACATGCTCCCAAAATAAACTAACTTCTTGTTGGGAAGAGATTTCATCAACGCATCAACTACTTGTTCATTTCTTGGCATGTACTGTAGCTTCACGACCCCAACCAATATCAAACTTCCATTGTATATTTTCATGTATGCTAGCACAAAACTTTGGGGTCTTCAACTATTCTGATGTTACTTAGGTCATCATATTTTAATGAAATCTTTCTTATTCCAATTCACCAACGGCACCAAACTCAGCCTCAACACTTTTCCAAAACATCCAATTCTTGTTCACAGCTTCATCAATCACAAAATTATTAATCATGAATACAACTCATGAAAAACCATGTGTAGTGCTTTAGTCTTTCTTTGATCTCAATCTTTATTTAAGGTCTTTACTATAGTTGTCACAATATTCCCTTCCTCTTAATTGGGGAGTTATACACTTTCTTTATCTGAGCTTTTTCTATACTAGGGGATAAATCCATCAACAACTCAGCCACACATGCTTTATCATCATATCATTAGAGAAATTTCAAACTTTCAGAACATCATTCCTTCTCACATGGCAACAAGTTCATCCATTATTCATCAATGTAAACTTCAATGCTATCAAGATTCTTACAACTCCCTATTTTCATCATGCTCAACATCATCATCAATTCATTAAGTTTGTGGTAAGCATCTTCAATATCTTGAAGACTATGTAGCTGCAAATATTCATCAACAAGCACAACCAAGAAGAAATATATAGGAGCATGAAAAGTAAAAATAGGATTATCAAATTATCATAGGGAGAGAATCTAGGGTTACGAAAAAAACTTTGAACTCTAAATATCAAATTCTAATCTTAAATAGCGAAAAGAGAAGAAATCGACTAGGGTTACATTTTCATATCCTAGACTTCTCACAACAACCTTTGCTAGGTTTTTTGTCACAACCCCTAGATTTCATCATCAAAACTAAACTCTAGATATCAATTATTTATTTCAATAATAGTGAGAGAATTATTACATCTAGGGTTTCATTATCATGCCCAAGAGACATATCAATTTCTACTAGGGTTTTGACATAAACATTGTATATAATTATCAAAGATATGTAGCTACTCAACCAAGTTAGGGTTTCAATAATATGGAAGCATATACACCTAGTGTTTCATTCTTAGGTTTAACAATTACAAGGGTTTTGTCATAAACCCTAATTCATAAAACCCTAAAAATCTTGGGTTTCATCATATAACCTAGAGAACAACAACAACCCCTGAAAAACTAGGGTTTTCTATCAACAAACCTTAAACACCAAGAGATTAGGATTTCATTATATGTTCTCGATTTTATCAACAAACCCTAAGTAGGCTACGATTTTATGGTGAACCCTAAAAATTATGGTTTTACCAAAGTTAACAAAAGATAGATAGTATGACAAGGATTTATTTTATCTAAAGATCAATTATCCTCAACACCATAATAATATTTATGGTGGAACCTTAGACATGAAAGTTAGGAATAAGTAAAATGATCATACCTTCATATATGAAGAATATCTGCTACAAGTATTTATACATAACTTGACTTTTTCCTTTCACAAACCTTGTAGGGTTTCTTCTACAACAAGGCTTATTTCATGATACAGGTCAGTTTCCTTTGAAATCTCCCTTTAAATCTAGCCATAATCCTTATACCTTCAAGCTTAGTCCTTCCAAGGAAAGGATAATGATCAAGTAGCAAAGATAAAGCTAAGTATATAGGAAATCAAAAACAATACTTATCTTTTATGAGAATGTGGAACATTCTACTTGAAGGACTACTTTCTTATGTGAGATCAACATTTCTATATGTATCTGCAATATTTACTTGAAAAACACCTAAAGCATACAAGTACAAGAGTATGATCTAGCAAACTCCGGACCATAAGATATCAATTCTAGGGTTTCAAATTTAATTCTATACCTACTAGGGTTTTCAATATCTCCTTAGACTACCTACAACCCTAGAAACCAAAACTAGGGTTCTTATGAGGGAACAAAATAAAATAGGGTTAGCGTTTCTCAATCAACTAGGTTTTACAAGAACTTGGATGCCAACAAATTTTTCAACATTACAAACCCTAGAACAAAAAAAGAGATTTCAAAACCCTAATATAATAAGGATTAGATGATTATATAATAAAAACAAGTATACTTACCTCAAGGATTGCTTGCCTTAGTCCTCCATGTTTGTTGCAAAGGATTCTTCAAGATCCTTCTTACTGTTGTAATTTCATCCTCGAGGTATTTGTTCAAATCTTGATTTTTAATATTGTCTTCAAGGTTTGTTGGTTCAATATGCTTGTTACTTCTTCTATCACTTGATCCTTTTCAATGTTCCACAACTTGAATAATAAAGTTTATTTTATCCTTGATTTAGGGTTAGGGTGATCCTGTAGGTGCTACTACAAGCCTTTAGAAAGGCACCTTCTTTCAGTGTTATAGATAAATATTTAATGATAGGATTGTACTACTTTTGGAAATATATGTGGTCCATTTTCCAGATTTCAATACTTCTCCAAAATATTACAGTCTTCTAGGCTTGAAGTGATTAGTACATAACTGAGGTTGTAACCCTTTATATAGGGCTCCCACAACCATCAAAATATAAATCACAAATGGCCCATTATACTTTACAAAAAAACATTGTGATTATTATATTTTTCCTAGGATGGATTCTCTGTCACTTATAGGTCTCGACCTCTTTATATATGTGCACATGTCTCCTCAGATCTTAGACCTCATATACTTCCTTCATTGGTTTATGGAGCTATACTTTTGAATCCATCAAAAGATGTTTCTTGCCTTCTTTAAATCCTTCGCTCCTCTAGTCCAAGTCTGCAACCCTAATCTTAGTGTTTGTGACTTAAGAAGATGCCCATAATTATGCTTTTTTATTTCAGTCTTCAAATATTATGAATCTAGTGCTCCTTTTGATAGATTTTGAAGTTTCTTGTTCTCCAAAAAGTGATCTTCTAGCCGCCTTATTTCACTTACCTTAACTCTGATACATTGTTCAGAAATACTTAGGGGAACTTATTGTGTTGATTTTTGTTAGCTTGATATTTTCTTTTGTCATTATTTTACTTGATTGATAAAATTATTCTTCTGCTTATTATTATTGTGTTCTTAATCATCAAACAACTACCAAAACATGAAGATCATCAAAGACAAATGGATACCAAATGTATGCTATATGTCAGGGCTAAAACTTCTCCTAGAGAGGAAAACCCAAAAAAATCACATCTTTTCTTCATGAACCAAAACAAATGAGACAACCAACTTGACCTTTTGACCACTAGTATTACCTCATCCAATCCACCAAGTCAGCTTCCAAAGAATATTGTTCAATATCTCCAAATTCAACAAGAATCCATCTCCAATATCCACATTAAATGAATTTTTGACCTCCTCTATAACTTCTAAAATTCTTGGCTTGTATCTTTAGTCCCATGACTTCACACATTTTCTTTAGTCCGTTCACACATGTGGATAGAACCAAGAATAAATTTTAATTCTCATACACTTCACTAGACTTGTTTCTTCTTGTAATGGAGTAGACCTTCCTTTCAGAGCATTTCACACTTATTTCTTCCTTCAATTGTAGATTGAATTACTTCACGAGATGGATTTCATACTAGCTCGAAATATCTACTTAACTATATCCTTTTATGTGGTCTAATCATCCTAAATGGAGCTGACATGCTTGATGAGGAAGTAGACTTGGTGGAGGAGGAACTAGATACATTTTGATACACATATACTTTTCTTTCTTTAACATAGAGATCCCAAGAAGGGTATAGACATATACAATGACTTATGACTCAACCCTAAAAGCCTTCAATGGAGACTTGAAATAGACATAAAAATACATAAAGCATGAAACCTGTGCTTATAAATAAATTTTCTTTAATAAAAAAATTTCCTTTTCTTTCTTTTTCCAAATATATTACATCGTGACTCAAATACAATTATGAAGACTGATACTCATTACATTTCTCAACAATTGCTTAGATTGAAATTCTGACAAATAAATATGAAGCCTTCGGGAAACACAAATTAAAAATATTCTTAAATATAATATGGAGTTTCATAATCTAATAATATTATTCATAGTCACAAAAATAATGTTTTCCAGTCACCAATAGGCCATAGTATT
Source organism: Pinus tabuliformis (assembly GCA_031772625.1). NCBI lineage: Eukaryota > Viridiplantae > Streptophyta > Pinopsida > Pinales > Pinaceae > Pinus > Pinus tabuliformis. The sequence continues at coordinate 415,589,830 of CM062808.1, read as the reverse complement.
TCTCAGAAGTAATCGTTAAGCATTATGAATGTTTTAAAAATAATTAGAAGCTTTTGCACAGATAAACATAAAGTGTTCACCCACCCGATTCGCCAACAAAGACATGATCTTCTTAGGGTCTTCTGGTACCATCATATTCTAGTATGGACATATCGATCGATGAATTTTAATCTAGTTTTACATATACAACACACAATTCAGTATTTTCCATGAAAAATCTCTCTTCTATGACGAAATTACTAAATCACCATTGAAGATAAAAGTGATCAGATCGACAACCCATGGTTTACTCACCTGGAAATCAAGTATTCTCTCTGGCATAAGAAAACATCTATAGAGAGGGAACGTCATCTGATGATGATCAAGCCACTTATCTAGACAATTCCTATGAAATATATGATCGCAATTACACAGTTCTTTGATATGCTCCTTTTCCTCAAAGGAGTTCAAGTAGACAACACACATGAGATCATGCCTTATTGATTCACATAATCTCTCTGCAAACTTCCTAAATGTAATGATAGACAAGTTGTTTCTAATTGTCTAATTGTGCTTGATTGTATAATTTAGTCTGTTTTTATGATTTTCTTAAAGTTTGGCAACATGAGAAGTATCATTAGGTAAGTTTTTTGATACCTCTCTATGTTTGCCAACCATTTGATTTATATAGATGTGCTAGTAGTAATTGTCTTTTGATGTAATTGTGAGAAAATCATACAAAACTAAATTAACTACTATTATCGAGGAAATTTTAAAGCTTGTTGAAAAATACAAAGGAAACCATAGAGGAAGGAAAATGATGTCATTGAATTAAGTACAAATGTAAAAAATTCAAGGAAAATCAAATACTACTTCAATAAAAATTATGAAATGACTTTAACATTTCAAAGATAACTTAATATAAAACTTTTAAGGAAATAGTGGTACTAATTATGTGTAGGTGTGAGAAAGTGATGTAAGAGGAATCATCCCATACAATGTCAAAGTTTTATAATGGACCACTTCTACACATTTTTCATGAATCACATGATTATACAAAAAATGCAATATAACTATGACCTATATCATCATTTAATAATGTTAATCAACTATGTGTAACAAAAATTGATAAATCATTAGTTGTAAATAAACAATGGTATCATCATATAAACATGATAAATTAAATGTGGAGACTTGAAGGTAAAAAACACTAACAATATGCTTAACCCTTTTTTTTATTCAGTAATCATTTGCTACATATATATTACAAATCTAGCCTCATTGGCCTCTTCATCTAATTTTCAAATATCCTTGCTTTGTCAAACCAAAGACCATTGTAATGATTGGTGCGTGTGTAGGGTGTTGGAGCACCCTTTCAGTTGGAGCTGATAAAGTTAGGGTATTGGAGCATGGACAGACAGTTGGAGTTGATAAACCAAGTGGTTTGAGCCTCCTTCTAGTCATTGATGGTAAACCAGGGGGTTAATGCCTCTTTCAGTTGGTGTTGTAAATATTGGAAGTTGGTGCTTCCTATTGATGTATTTTTTCAAGACATATATTAAAAGTATTCACTGGTTTTCCCCTCGAAAAGGTTTCCACCTAAAAATTATTGTGTACTATTCATGTCATGTGATTCTTATTCATGTTTTTATATGATGCTAATGATATTTAATGCTCTAAACTAAAAAATTAACTAATTGAAGTGAAATAATGATTTACCCCATCTCAATATTTCCAACATAAACAAGTTGTCTCACATGCCTTCAAGGACACCCACATAAAATATCACATATTTGAGAACTCTAATGCACATGGAGTCATTCACCTATGATGCATATAAAGAGGTATATTCAGAGAATAATGACTTCAAAGGGGTGTTTCTGTTGAAAATAGCAACAAGAAACACTAAAAATAGAAATGCTATAAATAGCACCTTATGTTCTAGTGTTGGAAGTGGCAACAAGGAATCATAAAATAGAAATGCTAAAAATAGCATTTCTATAAATAGAATTTCGGGATGGATTCCAATTTTAGTTAGTCCCTAAACTAAAATTGAAAAGTAAAATTCGAATTTGTTCTTAACAATTGTTTGATTAATAATTAATTAATTCATCTTGAGTTAATTAGTTGGAGAAAATCAAACATGAAGTCTATGTGAAGACATGCAACAGTTTCTCCATTGATTGAGGAATTTACCCCTTAGTTAAGGAGATGAGGATGAGTTGTACTTTGAGTTTCAATTAGTTAGCTCAGTTACCTGAGTTAAGTCTACTTAGATTAGTTCTAACAGTTTGTAGAATTAATTGTGAATTCAGTTAGTTAATGCTTGCATGCATGTAACTATTGCTCCCTAGATAATTGAATATTCTCTCATAAGTAACTCATGCATGTCCGTTCAATCAGAGACCCAGTTGAGATCATAGGAAGGGACAATGTACTATCAGTTGGAGGATTTTTTCTATATAGGAAACTCATCCATGCATAAGGAATTATCTCCTTCAAGATTGTGCAGTTACTACTGAGCCAAGTGAGTAGTGTGAGGTGGGAATTCTCACAAGTGGAAGCACTAGACCCCAAGAAAAACTGCACAAGGAAATAGGAGGCTTGGAGGGCAGAGGAGAAGGTTTGTGAGAAGCCTTTGACTGTCTATGAGTAGCAAAGAGATTGTACTGAGATTGGAGTTTTAGGCTAAGGCTTTCCCCAAGATTATTCTTCTGTGTTCATGTGTGATTGCTCTCTCATTCTCAGTTATATGTGTTCTTATTGATCTTTCTCATATTCGATTAAGCTTCCACAAAGTTTGTTGTAGAAGTAGATCTTGTATTTTGCTTTAGTATATTGCATAATTTGTTGATCTACAGTGGAAAAATTCTACATGGTATTGGAGCAAAGGTGATCAAAGGAGAGAACTATATACAAGAAGGGAGAAGTTCGAAGTTTGAGTTCCCTGAATATAGAAATCGAGTTCTTATCACATCTCAATTTCACCAATGGCATTCAACTGTTTAAGACTCGAGTATGCCCTTTATGGCAGCTCGAATTATATAGCCTGGAAGGATCGCATGGAAGCAGTATTAGAGGATAACGGTCCAAAGGAATTCATTGATCAAGAAGTCCCTAAGCCCGCATCGGCTAATGCTACAAAATTGGTGAAATAGAAGAAATGTGTGGATAGAGCAAGGAGAATCCTTCTGGAGGGAGTTCGAGACCACATAGTCTCAAGTCTCCATGGGAAGGAGATACCGTTTTTGATGTGGAAAACATTGAAAGATCTATATCAGAACAGCAGCGATCAGAGGAAGCTGGTGCTGAAAGACAAGCTTTGGAAAATCAAGTGTGAAAAGGGCGACACGATCTCTACATTCCTGAACAAGCTCACCACCTACAGGGATGAGCTTGGAATTGTAGGGATCACGACCACTGATGACGACATGGTGAGTCTAGCTCTCCTCGGTCTTCCTAAGAGCTGGCATAGCTACCAAGACTCGGTAAATGGAAGAGAGAAACTACCAAATTGGGAATGACTTTGGTCGGATCTAATGCAGGAGGAGATATAGAGAAGCACCAGAGATGGATCTTCTTCATCCAAGGAGGATGAAGAAAATTGTGCCTTAGCGAGTAAGGCGAAGAAAGGGAAGGAGAACGATTCTTTTCCAAAATTGAGTTCTTCCCATGGTGGGAAGAAGTTTGACAAATTGAAAGTGTGATGCTTTCATTGTCATGAGGTGGGCCATTTTGCTACAAATTGTCCACTGAAGAAATCCAAGATGGGATCCAAGGAAGGATCTGAAGGTGAGGCATTGGCCCCATAGTTCGAGTTGTATTTCACCCTCTTTGCATGCATGGTTTCATCCATGGTGGGATGTGGTTGGTTTATTAACAGTGGAACCTCATTCCACATGACTGGCGATAAGAGTATGTTCAGTACCTTCGAGGAGAAAGACCTCAAGATACTCATAGCGATGGGTAATGATGAAAAGTATAGTGTTTCAGGTGTGGGCACAGTTTCTTTTCAGAGGGAGCATGGAGCTCACATTACCTTGACCGATGTCAAGTATGTACTAGGACTGAGGAAAAATTTGGTGTCGATCACAATGCTGGAAGACAAAGGCTATGATGTAGTCTTCAGTAAGGGAAAGGTTTTCCTTCGACACATCACCACTAGACAGGTGAAGCAGATCGATTCACGAGTCAAGAAACTGTATGCTCTTGAGGTTCAAGATGCATGCAAAGCCTTGAGGAGCAAGGCAACTGTTGGAGACTTGGTGGTTGAGAGGGAGAGTACACTACCTCTCAACATGCACCGCCAGACGAAGTCTCAGACAATTTTTGAGGAGCCACGATTGGTGAAGCAGCTTCAGGAGGTTGTGTAGCAGCCACAACTAGAGAAGCCGAGAGGAGACCGAGTGGAGGCATCCACTCATGCAGAGACCTCCAGTAGGGGGATTTCGAGCCAAGTGGGCAGAGGGATCACATGCATCCATACCTCCAGGTAGGAGCTAGGACGATGTGGATTGACAGTCCCAAGAAGGTTGGAATAGGGGCAGGATCATTGAGGTACCCAACCTCTTTGATTAGACCTTGCTACAGGAGCCCCGATGAGGAGTAGCAGGACTGGCTGAGTGGGTAGAGACAGATGCGGATGGAGCGATAGAGGAAGCTTCAACATCAGAGGATGTTTCTAGCCCAACAGAGAGGTCAGTTGGGAGATTTTTTGTTTCTAGAGTTGTTGGAGCAACAACACTAGGGAGAAGTGTTGCATGCAAAACATTCCAAAGGTTCAGGATCAGGTTCGAGTTGAATGCCTTTCTTGTTGAGAGGAAGTGTTGAAAATAGCAACAATAAATGCTATAAATAACATCTCAGGTACCAGTGTTGGAAATAGCAACAAGGAATGATAAAATAGAAATGTTAAAAATAGCATTGTTATAAATAGCATTTCAGGATGGATTCCACTTTTAGTTAGTCCCTGAACTAAAATTGAGAAGTAAAATTCATATTTGTTCTTAACAGTTGTTTGATTAATAATTAATTAATTCATCTTGAGTTAATTAGTTGGAGAAAATCAAACATGAAGTCTATGTGAAGACATGCAACAGTTTCTCCATTGATTGAGGAATTTATCCCTTAGTTAAGGAGACGAGGATGAGTTGTACTTTGAGTTGTAATTAGTTAGCTCAGTTATCTGAGTTAAGTCCAGTTAGATTAGTTATAATAGTTTGTAGAATTAATTGTGAGTTCAGTTAGTTAATGCTTGCACGCATGTAACTGTTGCTCTCTAGATAACTGAATATTCTCTCATAAATAACTCATGCATGTCAGTTCAGTCAGAGACCCAGTTGAGATCAGAGGAAGGGACAGTGTACTATCAGTTGGAGGATTTTTCCTATATAGGAAACTCATCCATGCAGAAGGAATTATCTCCTTCAATATTGCATAGTTACTACTGAGCCAAGTGAGTAGTGTGAGGTGGGAATTCTCACAAGTGGAAGTATTGAACCCCAGGAAAAACTACACAAGGAAATAGGAGGCTTGGAGGGTAGAGGAGAAGGTTTGTGAGAAGCTTTTGACTATCTATGAGTAGCAGAGGGATTGTACTGAGAGTTGGATAGCTTCTGAGCTAAGTCCTTGTGTAATCCGGACTATTTTCCACTTCCATGATAATACAGAGATTGGGGTTTTACGCTGAGGCTTTCCCTAGGATTATTCCTTTGTTATCATGTATGATTGCTTTCTAATTCTCAGTTATATGTGTTCTTATTGATCTTGCTCATATTCAATTAAGCTTCTATAAAGTTTGTTGTAGAAGTAGATCTTGTATTTTGCTTTATTATATTTCATAATCTGTTGATCTACAGTGGAAAAATTCTACAGTTTCAAGAGTTGCAGAGTCAGAGTCATGTGCACAATGGTGACAAAACCGTTAACTACCATCTCTAGGATGAGTTACTCTATAGGTTGGATAAGCTATGTTTTCGTAAAGGTGAATGATTGTATCCAATTGGAGAGGCTCACACCTCCAAGGTTGTAGGAAACATTGGTGTAGGGAAAACAATGACCAATTTGCATAGGTACATGTATTGGCCCATGATGCAAGAATAGGTAGCTAGGTTCATAAGAAGATACATGCTTTATTGTACCAAGCTTAGTAATAGGAAACAAGGTCTAGATCATCCCATTACTACATATAGTAATAAATTTTGATGAAATAGTATGATAGTTTGGCTAAAATTCGCTATACCATCGAAAATTATAAGAATTAATTCATTGTTTTATTTTATTTAAAACAGGCCCACATTTGTTGGTATTACATTGACATATCTCCACATAGTAATAATTATGATGGTATTCTCCATATTATAGTAAGGAAAACAATATTCTATGATTATCACAATATCAACAAAAATCCTCTTTTTGACTGATCATTTCTATTCGTTGAGCTATTAATTGAATGGTGGGTCACTTTTTGAGTAGTTAATTTTGAACTTGGTCAATTATCGTCGAAATTATGAGGTATGTAAATTTATAAATATGTTTATCTTAAGAGACGTTGTGACATTTTCACTATCATTACAATGGTTCTAAAAGGTTATCAGGCCTTTTTAGTGAGCAAGAAAGATATTATATATATATATATATATATATATATCAATTGCATTACAAAATATAATAGATCTTGTACACCACTCAATTTTATAACATAATCATTGCATAAATTTTTAGTGGGGAAAAATGTCAACAAAGATTATTAGGGGAAAAAAATCAAGGGGAAGATGGGAGATGTTACTTCCCTTATTCTAAATGTGTGGGCTTACATCATGTAAGAGTTTTAAAAGAAACAACTAAAATACATTGTAGGGAAACATGGGCACATTGAAGGGGGATTGAAGGAATATCGTTCCTTGGTTATCTATATATTCATTATTTTTTGTGTTTATATTAATCGCGTTTGTAAAATTTTATATTGTTATAACATTTATTATGCAGACTAATTTTGCATGATGCTATGTAATTATAAAATCAAGGTACCCCCCTGTCAATGCTCGAATGCCCCAAGTAGTAGTGGAAATGATGTTGTACAAGCTGAGGAGCATGAAGAAAATAATGAAGATCGAGTTAATGATCCTATGGAAGAAGTTGACAATAATAACATAGTTCAAGATGATGGGACAAATGAATTCATCCAAGACTTGTTCGCTCGATTAATCATTTATCAAGTTGAGGAAAATGATGATAATATTCTTGATGAAACTTTGATAAAAAAAGGCAATGATACCACTTTATGGAGGTTCAAGAGAAAATCTTCTCTTCGATACATGATTGTTAGTGAACTTAAAAGGTTTTTAATAATTTGTCAGACACTTGTATGACATAGATCCTAAGGTATGTAATATGTTTTATCACATATTATATATAAAGGTTGCATTTTCCCCTTTTTTTCTTAATTAATGTGTAAAATAAGAATGAAATATTTACGATTAATATTATTTACACTAACTAGTGATTTTTTATGTTATAGATTGTTAGGTGAAATTATGTTAGCATCACCAAATATTTTACCTTACCGAGATTTATATGCCAATCTGAAATAAATTGGAATGGAGTGCCAAGCTATAGATGCATGTCCTAATGATCATATTATATATTATGGAAAACATGCATCGAAAAAAATTTCCCATAATGTTAGAGTAGTAAATATCGAACCCGATCAAATAACAAAAAAGGTGCCTCAAAAGGTTCTTTGTCATTTTTCCCATAATTTCACATTTGCATTGATTGTTCATGTGCGAAAGCATTGCACAATTTATGGATTACCATGCACAAAAGAGAAGTGGAGAGGGTGTTCTTGAAAGTCCTACAGATGGTTATGATTTAGGGAAATTGAGGAAAAATGGTTGCTTTATAAAGATGAACCTCATAATGTTAGGCTTTCATTGGCAGTTGATAGTGTTAAACCATTTGGAGATCTCAAGTCTATTTACTCAGTGTGGCCAATTTTTGTTATAAAAAATAACCTTCCTCCTTAGATGTCATTAAAGAGGGAGCACATGTTGACAATGATTGTTCCAGGTATTTCTTTATAGCAATTTCTCAAATGCAACATTTTCAATTGTCTTGTTTGTTTTGTAATATGTTATATTTGTTTATTTACTTATATATATACATATCATGGTAGTAATTATGTGTAATTTCAAACAATTGGGTAACTTCCAAGTTAAAGACATGAACGCATATATCGAGCCTCTTATCAATGAGTTACTAAAGTTATGGGTCGACATCACTATGTATGACATATGTAAACCAATAAGGTAGAGGAAATTTCAATTCCATGGAATAATTGTATGAAAAATTCATGATGCTCCACGACTAACACATTTTTTTGGTAATGTTCTAATAGTTCACTTTAATAATATATAATTATTTGAAAATACAATGCATGTTTTTTAAATAATCACTTTACATAATTAACATCAATACATCACTTTATATAATTGACATTAATACATTACAGGAACTGTCGAGGTTACCTCAAGATAATGAGCTTCATCTCTATGTTTTCTAATAAAATCCTTAGATAGCATGTATAATCCCAATGAGGCATCAATTAATGGATTGTCATTGAATGTGGATGGATTGACAAGATTGCAGTGAGCAAGTTGATGCATGGGTGCAATAATGTGACCCATTACATACCTTGGTATATCTCTTGAATTGTTTGTTCACATGGGTTTCCTTGTAACAGTGGTTGTCATTTTATGTGTTACATGAATGTTATTTTGGTAAAGGGGGTGATGTATTTCCATGTCCAATCGAATCATGGGTTGGTGGGGCAATGGAAACAAGACCTCCACCCCCATTTTCCCACCTTAGTCACCCCATCTGCAGATAGTAAATGGCCTTATCATTGGATAGTTGATTAATGTTAGTAAATTGCATAGAGCATAAATATTGGGTTTCTATGTAATCATGGGATTCATGATGACCATATAGATGGGATGGTCCATTGTGAGACTTTGATATTGTAGGGGGGTGCTCACCCTTGCATAAAATGGTATCAAAGTAAGACTAGCCTATGAAATGGGAAGAAGAAAATAAAAATGAGGAAGAGAGTATTATGTTAGTAGAGGATAAGATGGTGCTACATAAGGAATATTTTTTGCTAAACTTGTTGGAAATGTAACTAGTTTCAATCTTCATAATTGTTTTTGTACTCATTTTAATATGTATTATATGTAACAAATAAGAGAATAAAATAAAAAGTTATTTGAAGTAGATTCTATAACAAGAGAAGATTTTTCTAGGTTTTCCCCTTGGAGGGGTTTTTTCCTGGCTGAGAGCCTCATTTCTGTCTTCTCTGTTGCTACTATTTTTTTTCTTGATATTTTTTTGATGAAAATATCTAAATAAAGAACACAAGAAGACTAACTAAATTCATAGGCAAATATTAAGGTTAAGGAAAATTGGAATTAATAGCTGCAACTTTACATTTTCCCAACAAAAATAAGAGAAGGGGAAGAAAGTAACATTCATGAAGTGTTGGACATGGAAGTTGTAAGATGTAGGAACAACAAGAACCCATGGAGAAAGAAATGGTTGAAGAATGAAGAGACTAAAGAATGGTTGAGGATGCAATGCTCTTTGGCTTGACAACCCAATGATCTTTGAAATTTAGACAAAGAAGGAATTAAGGCTAGTTTTGTAATATTTATGTAGAAAATGATTAATAAATAAAGAAAAGAGGCTAAGCACATTGTTAGTGTTTTTTTCCCTTTGAGTCTCCATATTTAATTTATCGTGTTTATATGATGATATCATTATTTATTACAACAAATGATCTATCAATTTTTGTTGTGTATAAGTAATTAACATCATTAAATGATATATTTCATACATGTTGTTGGGGTTTTATATAATCATGGGATTCATGAAAACTATGTAGAAATGATTCATTTTTCTTGAATTTCTCACATTTGTACTTAATTTAATGAATTGCCTAAATTTTTCAACTTATTTAAAAAGAAAGAAAAAAAAGAAAAAACATAATAATAGTCTGTTTAGTTTTTTATAATTTTCTCACATCTATACCCAAATCTATGATGACATAAACAACATTTACCACTAACGCGACTATATATATTAAATGATTGTTATGCATTGATAGTCATAGAAACACTTACATCATGATATATCTCAAATTTCCAAGGTTAAAAAAATTCATAAAAATTAACTAAACTATAACTTTATTTAAAATTATTACCATTAATTATAAAAATGATTGATGTATGAATTAAACATACATAAATTTAAAAAAATTAGGTAACAAAATTCTTAACCATGGATATTGACCACCACTTTACCATGGAAATTCTTAACTTGTAAATTGTCTTTGTTAAAATACCATGAGCCAATACCATTGCTCACTAATACCACATTTGATCCGGATTTAAATAGGAACACAACAAATTATAGAGATAACCATAAATACAGAGATAGAGTAGAAATAATACTTCATTTCATTAATGTAAAATACTGAAATATGCTTACAAACAGAAATGGAAATAAACTAGCTCAGGCGATGGTAGCTTATCTCTGAGGAGAGATGTGCAGGCTACATACCTCTGAACTGTCTTACAATGAGGCTCGAAGGCCTGTTTATTGTTGAGAAAGAATGGAAAACCATAAAAATCCAAAACCCTAACCCTAGGAGATGAAGTTCCAAACTATGGGCCCTGTTTTGGGTAAATTGCTACATCAACTTCCTGGGGTTGTAACTTTGGTATACAATCTCCGTTTGACACGCCCAATACCTTGTTAAAAAGATCTATCCAAGGACTACAACTTTGGGAAGAGAAACATTAGTTTATGGACCCATGTTTCTCCCAGTTTTCCCAAAAAATGGTCATTTAGGGCCTCAAAACGGCTCCGGAAGTTCAAGACCCGAAAAACTGCCAAAAATAGTAAATTGTGCTACAAATAAGGAAACTAAAAAACTGAAAGAAAAAATTGTGGGGGTCCAAGTGGAATTGGCGGGTGGCCACCAATATCCACCTGGATCATTCCTCCCCCCTTAGGAAGTAATGGTCCCCATTGCATTGAGTTCCTCAATGAGATGAGGATACTTCTGCTGAACTTGGTCCCTAGTGAGCCACTTGCCCTAGTGAAGGAGTTAGCTTGCTTTGACAACTCGATATAGTTGGATCCTCTGCCAATGAGTGTGCTTGATCTACATGTCCATGATCCGATCAGTTGCAGCTTGTTCCATGCAATCTGGATTTAACTATGTTGGTGTGAGTTGTTCTGCAATGTCGAATGTGTCTAGTAATGGTGGAAAGTATGGCTGAAGGTGGTCCACATTGAACACTAGGTGCAGGTCAAGGAATTGGGGAATTTTGAGCTCAAATGCATTATCTCCCACAACCTTGGTAATGGTGTAAGTACCATATCGGAGTGGTATGAGTTTCCAATAGGCTCTAGTATGGCATTCCTTTTGCAAATGCAACCAGACTTTGTCGCCCACCTGGAACTTGTGTGGCACCTGATGTTGATCATGTCGCTGCTTGTACTTGGCATTTGATGTATCCAGAATGTCATGGACTTGATGGCGGATATGTTGGATGTGCTCAATGAAGTTGTTTTCCTTATCTGTTTCAAACTAGACAAGAGCTGAATCTTCCTAAGTGGCTGCAAATGGCATGACCACATCAATGGGACATAGTGGCTGGAATCCCAAGCCCACCTGAAAAGGGTTGTGGCTAGACGAGATGTGGAGAGCCTAGTTATAGTTGTGTTGAACATAGGGGAGGCTCTCATCCCATGTGCATGGATGCTTTGAGTTGTACATGCACAGAATGTGTACGATCATCTTGTTGACAACCTTTGTCTAGCCATCAGTTTGGGGATGGAAGGCTGTGGATTTAGTGATTTTGGTGTCCAGCATCGACTAGAGACTGGACCAAAATTTACTGAGGAACCTTCTATCCCGATCTGAGATGATAGACTATGGGATCACAATGTGTACCCACACTCATTTAAAGAAGAGTTTAGCAATGGCTTCTACTGTGATATTCTTCTTGCAAGCTACCACAATGGCCATCTTTGAGAACCTGTCGATGACCAAAAAAACATAGTTGTTTCCATGCTTAGTAAAAGGAAGATCTGACATGTAATCCATGGATATGGATTCCCAAGGTCGACTAGGGGTAGGCAACAGAGTATAGAGACCTTGTTTCTTGATGGCTGGTTTGGCAATGGCATAGGCAGTGCTGGATCTGATGTACTTTTTGACATCATGTCAAAGATTCAGCCAATAGAAATACTTCTGTAGTACTGCCACAGTTAGCTTGACCCCGAAATTCATAGCAGCCCGATTGTAGTGTGCTTCCCAAATCATCTTGGCACGCTCGCTTGAAGGAACACAAAGGTGACCCACGTGACATAACAGGGCATCCTGGAGGTGAAAATCTGGAACATGCTAACCCTCCAAGAGTGTCTCGTATGTGTGGCCGAATTCTGGGTCTCTTTTGTAGAGAAGTGGCCAATCAGAAGTCTTGTTCCCACAAGAGTTGAGCATAATGGTTAATGCTATGATCGGTGGTCGACCGAGGCAATTTGAAAAATTATTGGTGTTGCCCTTCTTATACTTGATATTCAAATGGAACTATTGCAGGTATGTGGACCACTTCTAATGGCGATCATTCTGCAACTTCCCTTGGGTTTTTATGAACGCAAGGGCCGATGGTTTGTTTGGATGACTGTTTCCTTCCCCAAAATGTAATGCTTCCATTATCGGTAGGCCTGCACAATGGAATACATCTTTTTGTCATAAGTGGGATACTTACGGACTGTGTCTGAAAGTGTCTCCTTGTGATATTCCACTGGTTTCCCATGTTGAGTAAGGACTACACCAATAGAATAGTCAGAGGCATCTGTCTTGATCTCAAATGGTTGTTTCAAGTCTGGTAATGCGAGCACTAGTGTTGAGAAGAGTCGATGTTTCAACTCTCTGAATGCCTTCTGTTGAGATTCAGACCAAAAGAATTTTTCTTTTGCTCCTCCCTTGGTGACTTGACTCAAGGGCCAAGTGATATGAGAAAACCCCAACACGAACCTACAGTAGAATTTGGCAAAACCCAGAAAGCTGCGGAGCTCTGTCAGAGTGGTTGGAGATGGCCAATCCCGGATGACTTGGATCTTGGCTGGATCCACATGCACCCCCTATTCATTAAGAATGTATCCTAGATATTGAACTTGGGTCATGCCAAAACTTCATTTCTCCAAATTGGCATATAAATTGTGTTGCCACAGTGTTTGGAGAACCTGTCGGATGTGGTGGAGGTGCTCTTCCCAACTCTGGCTGAAGATCAGGATGTCATCCAACTATACCACTACAAATGAGTTGGTGAATGGCCACAAGATGTCATCCATTAGCCTCATGAAGGTTTCAAGAGCATTCGCCAACCTGAAAGGCATAACCAACCATTCGAAAAGGCCCTCCTTGGCTTTGAAGGAAGTCTTCCACACAACGAAGGGTTCGATTGGTACCTGGTGATATCTTGACTTCAAATTGATCTTGCTGAAATATTTTTCCCCCTTCAGTTGGTCCAGAAGGTCATCAATCTGTGGGATCGGGTACCTATTCCAGACAGTGATCTTGTTCAATGCTTGATAGTCAATACAGAGTCTCCAAGTCCCATCCTTCTTCTGTACCAACACAATCGAGCTCCCACAGGGCGATGAGCTCGGTCAGATGTGACCTTTCTCCAACAACTCCTGAATCTGCCTCTTAATTTCATTGTTCTCCAAAACGGAGTGCTAATAGGTTGGTCCATTGGGCCATGGCACACCTGGTGTTAGATTGATGGAGTGCTTGACGTGACATTACAGAGGAACCCATGCAGGAGAGGTGAAGATGTCCTCGTACTCCTCCATGACCTTGTCCATCTGTAGTTGTCGTCTAGAGGGGACCTGTCTAGAGATTGTGGCCACCATCTTCTTCTTTCCTTGAGGGTGTATCATCAGGAAAAAAAAATTCCCAATTTTGGAAATGAGCTTACTACATTGTTCTGCAGTAACCAAAGAGATGGCAATAGGTGGTGCTACCTTCAGTATCATGTACAAATTATTTCCCAAAGTAACAATAACAGCGCGAGGCCTTGACTCATATATAACATGTCACTTCCATAAGTATATTTGGCCTAATAATACATCGCAAACATCAAGGGGAGCAACGTCACACAATACCTCATCCATGAAGGGCTTGATGTTGTATGGAAGGCGACACTTCTGGCTCACGCGAAGATCTCGTCCTTGGTGAAGCCACCCGATGGTATACGGTTGTGGATGTGATGTGGTTGGTAAGCCCAGCTGCTTTATGACCTCTGCCGAAATGAGGTTTTTTGGCTCCCACTGTCGACAATGAACTGTAGCGGGGAGCCCTTTACCCACATCTAGGAGTGGAAGAGAAGCTCCTCGTCCTCTAGATCTTTGGGTTCCTCCTTCTGGATCTTTGTGGTGGAAATAGTGGTGTTGGGCTCGGCATTGATAATTTTCTTCCCTTTGCCATTCCCCTTATTGGGTTCTGACTTAGAGTCTAAACATGCATCTGATTCTGAATAGTTGAGCTTGGCCACCAGTGACTACTTGACCTGACACTCACTTGTGTTGTGAGTGGAGCTCTTATGGAAGTCACACCACTTTCCCATGTCCTTCTTTGGCTTCGTGGTGTTGTTCTTTTCTTGCGGCTTTGGTGAGCTGTCCTGGGCCACCCTGCCTTGGCTTTATCCTTTGTTTAATGGTTTGGGGGCCCTTTCCCTTGCTTCAGATTTGCAGATCCAAAGTCTTGCTTCTTTTGTTTAAGCTTCTGCTCGATCTTGACTGTGTATCGATATGTTGTGCCAATTGAGGAGATGTCCAGGAACTCGATCTCATCCTAGATGTACCTATGTAGGTAGCCGCGGTATTTGAGTACCAAATGCAGCTCAGAATCCTTGATACCCAACTTTGTGCCAAGGGTATGGAAAATATTGGTAAACTTCGGCATGTCTTGGTCCCTTCCCTACCACATCATGGTCCACTTTATGTATTTATCCTCATAGCTTTTGACAGGGTAGTGCTACTCCTTGATGGAATTCTGGAATGAATTCCAAGTGGGTGCGGCTGAAAAAAGTGAGGCCATACTTTCATCCTTCTGCTTGCAGTATGTTTCCCACCAGTCCTTGACATGGGGGATAGATTTGAGAAGAGCGAAAGTAATCTTTTCATGAACAAAAAAATACCCTTTTATCATATTTAACCATTTATCTACAACGTCTGCATCTATCTTAACCTCAAATATGGGAATGTCAAAGTTAACTTGTACCTTAAAGGGTGTGGCGCTTCTAGAGTAGCTACTGGAAGTAGATGTGTCACCCTTGGGTAGCCGCTAAAGGATCTGGGCAAAGTTGTCCATCACCACGTTCCTTTGTCACTCGAAGGCCTCTTTGAGCAATATTTTGATAGGATCTCCTACCCCCTCGTCTTTCTTTTCATCCACCATGGAAGGCCGTGGAGATTTGTGAGGGTGGTCTTGCAAAGGTTCGACTAGTTCAAGCCCTAACTCCTTATATCCTGACCTCATTGGGGACATGAAAAGAAAAACAAAGAAAGAGTAGACCGCTCTGATACCACTGATCGGATTTAAACAGGAATGAAACAAATTACAGAGATAACCATAAATACATAGATACAGCAGAAATAATATTTCATTTCATTAATGTAAAATATTTAAATATGCTTACAAAAAGAAATGGAAATAAACTAGCTTGGACGATGGTAGCTTATCTCTGAGGAGAGATGTGGTAGCTATATGCCTCTGAACTATCTTACAATGAGGCTCGAAGGCCTATTTATTGTTGAGAAACAATGGAAAACCCTAAACATCAAAAACCCTAACCCTAGGAGATGAAGTGCCAAACTATGGGCTCTATTTTGGGTAAATTGGTACATCAACTTCCCAGGGTCATAATTTTGGCATACAATATCCATTTTACATGCACAAGATTTGCTTGATATCTTCCTAACTGAATTTAATGCAACGACCTTCCCATGGTAAAAGATGTTTTTTCCCCTAGGAAAAATCATAATTTCAATTATAGAAAGAAATTACATTTTGTAGATGTGTATGCATATGCTGAACATATCAATGACAAGTTGTCATCTTCAAGAGACCTGAGTTCTAAAATGTTATTACCTTAATCCACGAAGGGAGATAACAACCCGGAAAAAACTGAAAGATACAAAAGATATAAAACCAAAGTTGTCCATGAGATGAGATATATGTACATAAACAAAAAACCATATGTCCTGTAGATTTATGCATGAAAATCCATAAACGGTCAGTGATAATATTGATAGTGAGCACCATCGCGTTGTTCTTGGATCATCAGAGTGCCTGCTACTGGAGCACAGCTTCTTTGGAAAGGCCATCAGCTACTGCGTTCCACTCCCTGAAAATATGTTTGCAAGTGAATGTGTCAAATAAAGAAATCAGTCTCAGGGTCTCCTCCAGTATATGATTCAATGAGCGAGTAGAGCATCTAGCAGTCCTATTCAACCAATCACAAATAATTTTGGAATCCCCAAATAATTGTAAGTCTCTGCAATTTTTCTCCAATGCAAAATGAATAAGATGTTTTGCTGTTGATAATTCTGCAAAATTATTTGTACCCTTCATGAATCCCATAAGAAGGCTAAATGAGTGGTGTGGTGAGATATGCAAAATTCCCCCCCCCCCCGCAGCCATTTTCCTGTGTGGCCCTGTCAAAGAATGCCCACGGCTTGCTATTGTCAATTTGCTAAGGGATGATAATTTAGGGTCTCTGGGAAGGAGGATCATCCGAGATGAGGGCATAATCAGCCAGCACCTTGGCTGCGATGATAGGCCAACAAGGAGAAAGGTTCTGAAAAATGAGGGAATTGCAGGCGATCCAAATAGCCCAACAAATCAGAGTTGGGAGGTTGTGCTGCTTGGGGGTGGTAGCAGAGGTAAACCAGGAGCACCAAGCCTCAACGACAAATGTAGTTGTCCAAATGCAGGAAGGGGTGACTGTCGAGATGACTAATTCCCACAGCCTATGGGGTTCCAAACATTTAAGGAAAAGGTGAATAACTGATTCGTTTTCGCTTTTACATAGGTGACACCAGTGTGGCCCATATTGTGCTAGCTTGATGAGATTATCCCCAGTAGGGATTTTATTTCGTAAAATGCACCACATGAGTAATCTAGTTTGAGGGGGAGCCTTTAGCTTCTAGAGATGTTGCCACCAGGTTTCGATATTCTGAGGCTTCCTTGACTCTGCTAACACCAGATAACCATCTTTTGGAGAGAATATGCCAAATTTTGAGAGGGCCCAGATAATCTCATCATCTTCATCAAATATACGAATATGGGCTTCAGAGAGTGCCTGAGTGTACTCCTCCCACAGATGGTGCCATTGTGGGGGAATGTTAAGTTGATATGCAGATTTCCAGGCCTGATGTAGGAAGGAGGAGTTCTCTCTATCAATAATATGAGCAATATGAGTGACATTATGTTCATGAAGCAGCTGGATGAGGTTTACAGGTAGGCTGTGCGAATTCCCACACCCAATCCACGAGTCAATACCAACCGGTACTTTTAGTCCTGAGTGGATTCTCCAAGTGAGACCCGCCCTGAGAGGGCCCAATGCCTTGTGGTGGGCTCCAGTATTGCCGCAATGATGTTGCAACTCTTGGGACTCCCTTCTTTACTTTTATCAACCTAGTAGTTCGTAACAAACTTGGAAGTGACCGTGTTATATGCACAAGTACTAGCTCTTGCCGCAGGTTGTCACTGGATCAACTGGCACAAGTCCACTAGGAGCTTAAGCCAACTTCTATGAGCTCTTAGAAGAAGCTTTTAACTGGGATGGATGAAGGCTAACTCAAAGGAGGCTAATCTACTTGCAAAAAGAAGCTGAAAGCTGAAAGGAAATGCAAACCCTAGCAAACCCTAGTTTTACCGACTAACCCTACTGGTGCAAGAAAAAGGATGAAAGCTACATAAATGGATGTCATTGACTCTTGGGAAGGTAAAGTGCATGTTTCTAAGCTAATTATGAAGTGAAATCTGAGAAGGAACATCCTTTTGTATTTTTTGAGTAATATTGTAAAATTATTATGCATGTGCTTTAACGGTTTTTGACTGTGCAGAGGTTGATTGGCGAAAGGAAATGGGGTAGGCAGTTGCAAGAGGTTGGGAAGGTGAGAAGAGGGCCTAAGGGGTCCCTATCACCCTTCTAGAGAGTTTCACAGTGTTCGGATCTCGAAAAATTGCTCTCGTGAACTTCTACAGGAAGTCTACAAGGGTTCTACAAGATGTTTCGAAAGGGGATTTTGGAGGGTTTATGGTGGAAGGAAGGTGGAAAAGTGGAGATGGAGGTTGGATGAGGATGTGAAGAGGTCTAGGACCTAGTGAATGAAGCTAAGCAGTGATTAAGGATGGTTGGATTTGTTCAAGGATGAATAGAGCAAGGTTGCACAAAGATATGGAAATTAGGCCAAGTCAGAAAAAGGGTGGCAAATGAAGGGGATGAATTTGAGTTAGGGGGTTGGAGCAGGTTGTCTGATGGAGGAAGGGTAGGCAGGGAGGTATCATAGGTGTTCTGCACACTATTTTCCAAAACTAACCAAACAAAGACTATGCAAACCAAAGATCTAGCTATTTTGACCTATTTTGACCTAGAAACCAGCAACCATGATGAACAGAAATTTATTGGTAGAAAATCATGTAAGATAACTATGAAAACTAAGCAAGAACATATCTAAGCATGTAATCACAACTGGTATCAACTTTTGCAACTAAGAATCTAACACTAGCAATTGCATGAAGAAGCAAGAACAATGTTTTTGTGGCAGCAAGGACGCCCTGGTCTCACCTCATGGTCCCAAAGAGGGAGAGGTGATATCAAGGGATTCTTGATGGCCTTTTTCAAAGATATTTTTTGTTACCAACCTATCAAATCAACCTGAAACATGAAAAGCTATTTCAACCATCAAAAATGACCTACGTAACCAAGCAAGATTTTAATCTACTAGAAAAAATGATTCTATGTATGCAGCAAAAACATATAAAAGTACACCAAGGAGGTGCTGGCACTTGGGTTGGGCCCAACCCCAAGAGCTATAGCCTCCTAAGAAGAAGCTCAGAGCTGATGAAAAATGAAACTAATCTCCATTACTCAAAAAATAACCATGTCACAAAAATGTTTACAGCAAAAGATCCAAAATGGGCTGGAAGGCAGAGTAGCACTCAAGTGCGAAATACAAATGTTCAAGAAGTAAACTACGGAGGCTGGAAGCCTTCCTATTTATGCACTATGAGGACCTCCAACAACCCTCCTTAACTCAAGGGGCTTGGCTGCTTAAACTATAAGTAATCAATCACTTTACAAAAGTTGCTTGGCTGTCCTTGGGAATCAACTTTGGCGGATTGCTAAACTCAAAGCTGATGGTGGAGAACTCGAGGAAGGGGCCATTTAGTGTAGGAGACACCCTTCCTACAAATCCTCAGCCTTGTTCCCTCGTATTTGGCTATCAACTGGCTCATAAATGCTTGACCTTGGTCCAAAAGTTATCCAAAAATCTGCAATAAACATGTATTAGACTTCATGGTCAAGTGACTATTCTCATTCATTCAATTAACATAAATATACTCAAAATAATGCATAAACTATGAATAATGGTGGATTAATCGAGAATAATAGGAAAAATGTGCCCAATAAGTTACCCATTGTTTGGGCTCATCACCTTGATGACAACCTTCCATATTGTCGAAATCCTGGATGTGCTTCTAATAGGTCTCCTGATCCAGTCCAAGATCTGAAGCGGGGCGATGTATTTTGATTTTGTCACTCTGGTCCAAAGGCTGTCACCTATGAGCAGATACCATCTAAGCTTTGCAGCTAGAGCAGTGGAGAAATCATCAAGTTTTTTAAGTCCCCAACCTCCCCACCTTTTAGGTAGATTTAGAGCGTCTCAATTAACCCAAGAAAAAATCTTGCCCAGCTGGCTACCTTTCCATAAGAATCTGTAGCAAAGGGCTTATATTCTAGTAAGGATCCCGCTAGGAATCCATGCCAAGGACATCCAGTACATAGGTGTGGCTTCCAAAACACTCTTTATGAGAGTGAGGCATCCAGCACATGAGAGATATTTGAGATCCCAGATGTTGAGTCTCTTTTCCATCTTTGCAATTAGCCAAGTCCAATCTACAATCTTATAGCCTAGGGGCTTTAACTTGTATCCCATATATTTCAGACCTTTTGCAAGACCCAGCTGTGAGAATCGAAAGCATTGTAGAGAAAAATGTAACTCATGTTGAGTGCATGCAGTCGCTGTCAAAGTTGATTTGTTCTCATTTAAAACCATACCTATAGCCGACATGAATAAAGAGAATATGGATCTGATGCTGGTCAAATCACCAATGCTTCCATTCAAAAAGATTAGGACATCATCCACAAAGAGTAGATGTGTGAGCCTGCAATCATCCATGATCTTGATGCCTTGTAGTCTACCGCCTCTATGCTCTTCCTTTATCTTCCTGCTGAGACCCTCCATGACAAGGAGGAAAAAAAGATGAGAAAGTGGGCAGCCCTGTCTTAGTCCTCTTTCTGAGAGAAAAAAAGGGGATGCACTACCGTTGACCAGGACGCTATAGGGTATGTTAGAGATACATCTCATAATCCATTTAATGTAATTGAAGGGGAACCCCAGGTGAGTTAATAACATTCTGATGTATAACTAGTTAACTCGGTCAAAGGCTTTAGATAAGTCTACTTTCAGAATCATACCTTTGCCTTTCCTAGTGTGAAGACTGTGCAGTACTTCCTAGGCAGTGCTGACAGCTTCATAGATCTGTCTATCTTTTAGGAAGGCAAATTGTTCTGAGGAGATGTGCTTGGAGAGAATGGGTCTCATTCAATTGGCAATGATTTTGGAAATAATACTATATAGGCAGTTACAGAGAGAGATAGGGTGATACTCATTAATGGAGGAAGGGTTATCAGCTTTAGGGATAAGTGAAATAAAGGTAGATGTGTTGGATGGCTCAATTCTTCCATTTATCTTGGAGTCCTCAATGACATGCAACAGATCTGTACCTAAGACATCAAAGAAGGCCAGATAAAACTCGATGGTCTAGTCATTCAGCCCAAGGCTTTTGTCTTTCTTGAACCATTTCAATGTGGCCTCTAGTTCTTCCAAGGTGACTTCCTTGTTTAGCTCCCCTCCCTCTTCTTGTTCCACAAAGTGTGGGAAGAGCTAGGAAACCCTGATGATATCTGCCAGGTTTGATTCTCGAGGGGCCCTAAAAGCTCTCTTGAAATGGGAGGTTGCAAGAGAGGCTAACTGTGGGAAAGTGTTTGCTGATAGTCCATATTCGTTTTGGAGCTGCCAGATAGTGTTAATCACCTTTCTGCCATTGGTGAAATTATGATAGAATTTTGTGTTAGCATCCCCTTCCTGCATCCATATCGCCCTGCTTCTTAGTCTCCAGACTTCTTCACGGTCTTTAAGAATTTTTCCTCTTGCAGAGTAAAGGGATGTTATCCTCTCCTTATGTTTAGCTATGTTGAACAGTCCACCCTATTCATTTTCAAATATCAATAGATCAGATTCAATTTGTCTCAAGGAAAGGTCATCGCGTGTCCTCTTATTGTGTGCCCATTTCTTGGACATTTTCTTCAACATATTAAGGTTGTGTAGAAAACCTTTGGTATAGTTGCCCCCTGCCCCTGGTGGGTTTGCTTTCCAGAAGTTTGTGACCATGCTGATATAGGAGGCTTCCTTGAGCCAAGCTAAATAGAATTTTAAAGGACCTTTGGGTTTTGCTCTTCCTCCATCAATTTCCATATAAATGGGGAGGTGGTTAGAGATCCCTCCCGATCCGACCCATTGCTTAATACAAAAACCCAAATCAAGTATGCTCTCTTTGACAAGGAAACGGTCCAATCTACGAGGTAGACTATCTTCCCTAGTTCGATTATTTCTCTAGGTGGCTTGAATCTTGGCTGAGGGAATGTCTATCAGCTAGTGATTATCCAAAATGGTAGAAAAGTAGTCCGAGAGTGAATCTCTCTGAGAACGGTGGCCCCATGACTCTGAGTGTCCAATGGAAAAATTTAAATCTCCACCCAAAATGAGATGATCAGCGGAGAAGGTAATCGACCCGAAGAGATTGTCCCAAAATTTCGGTCTATTTTGGCATGACCCATAGATATTAAGAATTCTAAAATTCATGCCTAGATCCGCTGAAAAAATATCTACTCCAATATGACCAGCCCCGCCCCAACAGTTGATCAGATTAATGGAATGGGCATTATATCTGAAGGATATAACCCCAGATCTCTGTTGTGCATCAAGACCAGTGAACTTCCACCCCAAAAGCATGTGCTCAAGGGATCTAGAAATATCAGCAATGGGGCCAAGGGTCTCTTGCAAGAAAATAATGTCAAGAGGATCGGATTGAACTATCTGATGAAGTGCCAGTTTTTTCTTAGGCCTAGCAAGCCCACGAAAATTTTAAGAAAGAATCTTCATGGAGGGGGTTCAGAGGGGGTTTCTCTAGCTCTAAGGACCCCAGGGATAGTGGAATGTTTACCGGCTACAATATCGTCTCCTACTTAGGATTGTGCTTCAGTAATAGATGAGGGTCGGCCTCGGTGGAGTTTGTGCATTGGGGGGGGATGAGATAATGTCAAGGCCAACATGATCCACCGCCTGTCTCTTTGCCTTTGAATGGGTCTGATACCCCTGCAATGCGGGGATAATAGTGGTGGTAGATTGAGGGTTAGGGGGAGTAGTCAATAGGGAGGGAGGAGCGGGGGCAATGATAGGAAGAGAGGGGGCAATGTCACAAATGATCTAGGCAGGGGGAGCAAAGGATACCAGACCCAAACCCAAATCCAAAGAAAAACCAGATGACAAGAAATCGTGAACATATGAGCAACAAAGAGAGGAAAAAGGGAGAGGGGTGCTCATACCCGAGTCGATGGAGTCTCCGGAGGTAGACCTGACAATATTAGATGGCGGAGGAGGAGGACGAAGTGGAGGCCTTCCTCGTTTCTTCTGTGAGGACTTGGCTGGAGCTGAAGCCGAAGCCGTAGGGGCAGATTGTGTTTCAGTCCTCCTAACAGGAGAAGCGGTGTTTCGAGGCAATTCCTCTGGGATATGTGGTTTTTCCACTTGATTGGAAGCTTCTCTGGTCAAAGGCTCCTATCTCGAAGTTTTTATGGATGAACCTCCATTAAGGGGGCAATCTTTGAACAAATGCCCAACTTTGTGGCATCTCTAGCACCAGAATGGGATGCCCTCATAGTCCAAGATCTGTTGTCTAGTTATATTTCTCCATTTTATATTGATATGTTCCAGTAATCCATCAATTAGATCCATGTGAACCAAGATCCTAGCATAGGCCATGCACCCCAAGTCTGAAAGGAGGCATCATAAGTAAGATAGTTACCAAGTGCATTACCAATTTTCTTGAAAATGTCCTCCGTCTAGAAGTGAAATGGAAGCCCCGGGAGGCAAACCTAGATAGGTCCGGCATCCACCCTTTCTTGTTTAGGATCGAACATCGGCATCCACCTCTGAAGAAGAACAGGGGCTTGGTCAATGTGCCAAATAGTCGAAAGGACCCAGTTGGTGTGTGCCAAACAACTGAAACACATTGCAAACCAACCTTTAACAAAAGTCTACACCCTGAGGGGGGTCATTTAGATGATGGCCCCATACCTCAATGGTCCATTTCTGTAGTCACTCCACACTGTAGTGTCTGCCTTTGACCCGACCAAGCAGAACTTTCTCTGATGACTCCATAGTCTCCAGCAACAGTGTATCCTCTATGAGCTTGAGAAAGACTTCGTAGTTCCGAAGATTTAGAATTTGTTTCCTCTTAGACCCCTCTCTGAACCTGGAGGTCATCGCTTCGAGCAAAACGGAAGTCTGTGTATTCGCTGGTGAAGTTGATACCCTAGCTGTGGCAGTCGGGATGGAAGTGAAAAACCTCAGAATAGAGCCAATACTAGTAAAGTTGCCTTGCAGGGGAGTCACGAGGGTAAGAAAGGTAGAACAGGTGGATGCTAGAGAAGTCGAAGTCGAGAGTTGTTCAGACAAGGGTTTGCATATGCCAGATGAGGAGTGGTTCGAAGCAGAGGCTACGCCTAGGGTTAGACCATCAAGGGCATTATGTGGCTCAATAAAAGCTAAAGAACTAGGAGAAAGCGGCTGAGAAATGTACTCCGGGTTAACAGGGGTGTCTT
The DNA here is from genome assembly GCA_031772625.1 of Pinus tabuliformis. NCBI lineage: Eukaryota > Viridiplantae > Streptophyta > Pinopsida > Pinales > Pinaceae > Pinus > Pinus tabuliformis. The sequence goes on along the minus strand of CM062808.1, from coordinate 415,565,537 downwards.
CTGGCAGTGAGACCAATGTGAATCATTAGTTAGAGATGGAGGGAAGGGCACCTATCTCTTCGGAGAGCTCATTTTCAAATGAGTAGAAACCCTCCAGAGTGGTCCTAGGCTCCATCCAAATGGGCTCTCCTTCCAATGGGTCCGTAGAATAATCTAGGATGTCCCCCATAACTGTCTAGACTGTTAGCTGACAACTACCTGTGGATTCGAAACGAGAAATGGGGGTAAGGGTAAACGATGAAAGGTTAAACTGCCCAGGTGAAAATGCCAAACCAGTAGCAGCTGTGGTTAGGGAGAACATGGGTGGGTAGCAACAAGGAAGGAGGCAGGTAATGTGGGCAGTCGATGGCAGAGGCAGTTTAGAAACTGCTTACGAGGGCAAACGGTGAGAGCAGGCTGCAAAACCAGTACGTCATGGTTGAGACCAGTGCAGGAACCCTAGCCCGCCCATTTCTATCCTCCTCCACGGTAAAAGATGTTAATCACATTGTTGAGAATATATGACTCGTTCTTAATATATTTCAGAATATTTTATGGGCATTGAACAAAAATATTAATAAAAATAACTTGAGTTTAAATACCCTCTAATGAATATAACAAATAGGAAAAAAGATAACAATATTTTTTCTTTTCTTTTTGGAACAACTCTCTTCCTATATATATAACAAATAAGCAAAACATTAACAATATTTTTTTCTTTTTGGAAAAACCGCATATGGACAAATTATGTATAGAGACAAACACCTGCACAACAAAGAGATTTTGCAATACATATTCTTATGGTGGCCTATGATGTTGATTTCTCTTATGTTGATAGTTTCTTGTATCATTCTTTTACTTGATTGATTAAATTCTTCTTTTGCTTATTATTATTATGTTCTTCATCATCAAACAAATACCAAGACATGAAGATAATCAAAGACAAATACACACCAAATGTAGGCTATAAGTCAAGGCTAAAACCTCTCCTAGAGAGGCAAACCCAAACAAATCTCTTATTTTCTTCAGGAACCAAAAGAAATGAGACAACCAAGACCTTTTGACTAATAGTATGACCTCCTCCAACCCACCAACTCAACTTCCAAAGAATACTAGTCAATATCTCAAAAGTCAACACGCATGGATCTCCCATATCCAAGTCCAATGGAGTTTCAGCCTCTTCTACAACTTCTGAAGTTCTCGACCTATATCTTTAGTCCTACAACTTTGCACATTTTCTTTAGTTGTTCCACACGTGTGGAGAAACAGAGAATAAATTTTAATTCTCTTCCACTTTGCTAACCTTGTTTATTCTTTTAATGGAGTAGACCTTCCTTTCTAAGCATTTCACACTTCTTTCTTCCTTAAATTTCAGATTGAATTACTTCACGAGATTGATGTCATACTAGGTCAAAATTTCTTCTTATATATAACCTTTTGCAAGGTCAAATCATCTCTAATGGAGCCAACTTTCTTGGTGAGGAAGTTGAGTTGCTTGATGAGGAAGATGACTTGGTGGAGGAGGAAATATATACATTTTGATACACATATATTTTTCTTTCATTGACATAGAGAGCCCATGAAGGGTCTAGACATCGACAATAACTTATGAATCAACCCTATAAGGCTTCAATGGAGGCTTGAACTAGAAACAAAAATACATAAAGCATGAAACCCATGCTTATAAATAAATTTTCCTTTCTCTTTCTTTTCACAAATATATTACATCATGACCAAAATACAATTATGAAGACCGATACTAGTTACATTTCTCAACACCCCCTCTTATCTAGGGAGGTATTCATAATTGTTCAACTGGTACTAGGTTGATCTCAATTTCAAATGTTCTTAAAAAGAGTACAATAACATATGTAATGCTTGGCATACCATCACTGCCAAGGTATCCTCTCAAAACAGACTAAGGTGTCATCTAGGAAATTGCCACTATAGGTACCATCAGGCTAGAACAATGGCATCCATCCAAAAAGATATAGATACCATCTAGTCCTCCATTCCTTGACACCAACCCTTACAACGATCCAAGTATCAATACTAAACTTCAGCTCCACACGATACCCTCCCTCTGGGATCTAGACGTCAACTGAGATCTCAATATTAACCAGGCCATGCTATCCTCCCAAGTACCATCATACAGGCAGTTTTATGGTACTTCATCTCTCCTCTCAACCAAATTAGTGATATCCACCAATCTGAGCATGCTCCTAAAATAAACTAACTTCTTGTTGGGAAGAGATTTCATCAACACATCAACTACTTGTTCACTTTTTGGCACGTACAATAGCTTCATGACCCCAACCAATATGAAACTTCTATTGTATATGTTCTTGTATGCTACCACAAAACTTTGGGGTCTTCAACTATTTTGATGTTACTTAGGTCATCATATTTTCACAAAATATTTCTTCTTCAACTTCTCCAACAACACCAAACTCAGCCTCAACACTTTTCCAAAACATCCAATTCTTGTTCACAACTTCATCAATCACAAATTTATTAATCGTGAATACAACTCATGAATTACCATCTGTAGCACTTTAGCCTTTCTTTGATCTCACTCTTTCTCCAAGGTCTTTACTATAGTTGTTACAATATTCCCTCCCTCTTAACTGGGGAGTTAAACACTTTCTTTATCTGAGCTTCTTCTCTACTAGGGGATAAATCCATCAACAACTTAGCCACACATGCTTTATCATCATATCATTAGATAACTTTCAACCTTTCGGAAGATCATTCCTTCTCACATGGAAACACGGTCATCTATTAATCATCAATGTACACTTCAATGCCATCAATATTCTTACAACTCCCTATTTTCATCATGCTCAACATCATCATCAATTCATCAAGTCTGTGGTAAGCATCTTCCATATCTTGAAGACTATGTACCTGCAAATATTTATCAACAAGTACAACCAAGAAGAAATATATAGGAGCATGAAAAGTCAAACTAATATTATCAAATTATAATAGAGAGAGCATCTAGGGTTACCAAAAAAACTTAGAACTCTAACTATCAAATTCTAAACTTAGATAGCAAAAAGAGAAGCAATCAACTAGGGTTACATTTTCATATCCTAGACTTCTCACAACAACCTTTGCTAGGGTTTTTGTCATAAAACCTAGATTCCATCATCAAAACTAAACTTTAGATATCAATAATTTATTTCAATCATAGTGAAAGCATTATTACATCTAAGGTTTCATTATCATTCCTAAGAGACTTATATCAATTTCTATTAGGGTTTTGACGTAAACCTTACATATAATTATCAAAGATACACAACAACCCAACCAAGTTAGGGTTTCAATCATATGGAAGCATATGCACCTACTATTTTATTCCTAGGTTTAAAAATTACAAGGGTTTTGTCATAAAACCCTAAAAATATAGGGTTTCATCATAAAACCTAGAGAACAACAACAAACCCCAAACAACTAGGGTTTTATATCAACAAATCTTAAACATCAAGAGATTAGGATTTCATTATCTAGATTTTATGAACAAACCCTAAGTAGGAGAAGGTTCTATATTGAACCCTAAATATTATGGTTTTACCAAAGTTAACAAAGGATAGATAGTATGACAAGGATTGATTTGATCTAAAGGCCAATTATCTTCAACAACATAAGAATATTTATAGTGAAACCTTAGACATGAAAGTTAGTAATAAGTAAAATGATTGTGCGTTTTTATATGAAGAATATCTGCTACAAGTATTTAAACATTCCTTGAGTTGTTCGTTTCACAAACCATGTAGGGTTTCTTCTGCAACAAGGCTTCTTTCATGATACAAGACTTTCCTCTAAAATCTCCCTCTGAATCTAGCCATAATCCTTATACCTGCAAGTTTAGTCCTTCTAAGGAAAGGATAATGATCAAGTAACAAAGATAAAGATAAATATACACGAAATGGAAAATAATACTTAGATTTTATGAGAATGTGGAAGATTCCACTTGAAGGAAACCTTTCTTACTATTATATATCAAAATTTCTATATGTATCTACAATATTTACTTGACAAGTACAAAAAGTATACAAGTACAAGAGTGTGATCTAACAAACTCCAAACCCTAAGATATCAATTCCAAGGTTTCAAATTCAATTGTATACTTATTAGGGATTTTAATTTCTCCTTAGACTACCTACAAGCCCTAGAAACCAAAACTAGGGCTTCTGTGAGGGAACAAAAGAAAATGTAGTTAGGGTTTCTTAATCAACTAGGTTCTACAAGAACTTGGATGCCAACAATGTTTTCAATATTACAAATGTAGAACCAAAAAAAGATATTTCAAAACCCTAATATAATAATGATTAGATACTTATATAATAAAAGCAATTATACATACATGAATGATTACTTACCTTAGTCCTCCATGTCTGTTGCAAAGGATTCTTCAAGATGCCTCTTACTAGTCTAATTTCATCATTGAGGTATTTGTTCCAATCTTGATTTTTAATATGATCTCAAGGTTCCTTGGTGCAATATGCATGATGCTTCTTACATCACTTGATCCTTTTCAATGTTCCATAACTTGAATAATAAATTTGATTTTAGCCTTGATTTATGGTTAGGGCGATCTTGTAGGTGCTACTACAAGCCTTCAAATAGGCGTCTTCTTTCAGTGTTATAGATAAAGATTTAATGATAATCTTGTACTACTTTTGGAAATAGATTTGGTCCCTTTACTGGTTTTTAATACTTCTCCAAACAAGTACAATCGTCTAGACTTGAAGTGATTTGTATAGAACTAAGGTTGTGAAGTCTTTAGATAGGGCTCCCACAACCATCGAAATAGATCTCTCAAGTGGCCCAATATACTTTACAAAAACAAACTATGATTTTTCTGTTATTCCTAGTATGGCTTCTCTGTCACTTATAGGTCACTTATAAGTCTCGACCTATTTATATATATGCACATTTCTCATCATATCTTAGACCTCATATACTTCCTTTGCTGGTTTATGGAGCTATACTTTCAAATCCTTCAAAATATGCTTCTTGTCTTCTTTAAATCCTTCACTCCTCTAGCTAGGTCTGCGACCCTAATCTTAGTGCTTATGACTTATGAAGATGCCCAGAATTATGCTTTTTGATTTCGGTCTTCAAATCTTATGAATCCAATGGTCCTTTTGATATATTTTTAAGTTTCTTGTTCTCCAAATGGTGATCTTCTAGCTCCCATATTCCACTAGCCTTATGTCTGATATATTGTTGGGAAATACCTAGGGAAACTTATTTTGTTGATTTCTCTTAGCTTAATACTTGCTTGTGTCATTCTTTTACATGATTGATTAAATTCTTCTTCTACTGATTATTGTTGTGTTCTTTATCATCAAAAACAAATGGACACCAAATGCAGGCTATTAGCTAGGGCCAAAACCTCTCCTAGAGAGGAAAACAAAAAAAAATATCATTTTTTCTTCAGGAACCAAAATAAATGAGAGAACCAAGACATTTTGACCAATAGTATGACCTCATCCAATCCACCAAGTCATATTCCAAATAAGACTAGTCAATATCTCCAAAGTCAACAAGAATCCATCTCCAATATCCAAGTCAAATGGACTTTTTGCCTCCTATGCAATTTCTGAACTTCTTGGCCTATATCTTTAGTCCCACGACTTCACACATTTTCTTTAGTCCTTTCACACGTGTGGATAGAACCAAGAATATATTTTAATCCTCTTACACTTCACTAGACTTATTTCTTCTTGTAATGGAGTAGACCTTCCTTTCCAAGAATTTCACACTTCTTTCTTCCTTCAATTTCAGATTGAATTATTTCACGATATGCATTTCAACTAGGTCGAAATATCTGCTTAAATATAGCCTTTTATGGGGTCGAATTATCTTTAATGGAGCCGACTTGCTTGATCGGGAAGCAGACTTGGTGGAGGAGGAACTCAATACATTTTGATACACACATTTTTTTTTTCTTTGACATAGAGAGCCCAAGAAGGGTATACACATTTATAATGAATTATGACTCAACCCTAAAAGCCTTCAATGGGGGCTTGACCTAGAAACAAAAATACATAAAACTCCTGTGCTTATAAATAAATTTTATTTTATAACAAATTTTCCCTTTTCTTACCTTTCCTAAATATATTGCATCATGACTCAAATACAATTATGAAGATTGATACTAATTACATTTCTCAATGGTTGCTTGGATTGAAATTCTAACAAATAAATATGAAGCCTTTAGGAAATGTAAATTAAAAATATTCTTAAATATAATATGGAGTTTCATAATCTAATAATATTATTCATAATCACAAAGATAAAGTTTGTCAGTTGCCAGTAGGCCATAGTATTTCTCATAAGCAATCATTAAGCTTTGTGGATGTTTTAAAAATAATTAAAATATTTTGCATAGATAAAGAGAAAGTGTTCATCCACCCAATTCACCAACAGAAGACATGTTCTTCTTAGGGTCTTTTGGTACCATCACATTCTAGTATGGGCAGATCGATCAATTTTAATCTATTTTTACATATACTACACACAATTCAATATTTTTGATGAAAAAACTCTCTTCTATGACAAAATTACTAAATTCATCATTGAAGATAAAATTCATTAGATCGACAAACCATGGTTTACTCACCTCACTATCAGGTATTCTTTATGGAATAAGAAAATATACATAGAGAAGACACCTCGTTTGATGATGATCAAGCCACTTATCTAGGAAATTCCTCTGAAATATATGATGGCAATTTCACAATTATTTCATATGCTCCTTATCCTCAAACGAGTTCAAGTAGAAACCACACATGAGATCATACCCTATTCATGCACATAATCTCTTTGCAAACTTCCCAAATGTAATGACAAACAAGTTGTGTCTAATTGTATTAGCAGGGATTGAAGGAACAATCAAGGAGGAACTAATGTCCATACTTGAGCTATTTCCAGCAAGAGAACCACAATCAACAATAACGTCTCTAAGTCGCTAAACATGGAAGCCATATTGAGAAGTGAAAAAGGATAAAGAAAACAAAGCAATAAATCATTGTTGTTGTTACACAGAAGGAAATAATGTGTTTTATTGGTTTCAAAATTGTAAAGCTTGAGAGTGATAGATATAGAAACAATAAAATCAAACTTATCTCTTGTACTAGAAACTATCACGTATGAGCAAGTGGTAACATGAAAGTAGAGCAGTTCAGCGATTGAAAGAGTTATTGCCAAAATCATCATGGCTGTAAATACCGATGAGTGCTCAGGGTTAGCAAAATTTATCAGTGACATGGGACATATGACACCAAGCCTGAAATAAAAGATCCAATAATTTTGTCCAATTAAATGTTAACAATTTTTTTTTTCAATAATAATAATAAATACTTTATTCATTTTTAAAGTTAAAACTTATAATTTGCACTAGTCAATGCTAAACTAATAACGATCAAAAGAAATAAATTGTTAGAGTCATGCCCAGGGAGAAGGACTGATAAGAAGGTGGTTGAAATGTCTAATAAATTTTCTCCTTATTCATAAAAATAAGGATTTTTGAATATGTGGTATTAGTGAACCATAGTATTAGCCCATGGTATTGTAATTAAACATATTTAGAATCTTCATGATAAAGTGGAAGTAAATCTCCATAATTATAAATTTTACTACATGAATTTATTCAATACATATAACTCATATATATTTTATTATAGTAATAATAATGATAAATTTTAATTTAATAAAAAAATTAAAACATAATATATATATTTTGATATTTATTGATTATTTAATTTATATAACTATAATAATATTAAATATATATGGAAAAAATTATAACATTTTTAATCTTATAATATCTCTAATCGTATAATGTCTAATTTATGATCAATGGATGGATGATCATGTATATATATCTCTTACTTTCCAAATATATTTAAGGATGAGCGGTGATGTTTATTTATTTCTTCCGTGCAAAGTAAAATGTTTTTATTTTTATTTATTTATTATAATAATAATACTTTTTATTTAAAATTTAAAAAATAGTGTTAATGCGTTAATTATATTATTTTAGATCATTTTAACATTTTATTTTTATTTATTTATTATAATAATAATACTTTTTATTTAAAATTTAAAAAATAGTGTTAATGCGTTAATTATATTATTTTAGATCATTTTGGACAATAATATTCGATGAAAAATTGAAACTTAGATTCACTTAAAAATGAGGTTGATTATTGTTTAGATGTAATAACTTAGGTTTAGTTGATATATTTATTTTACTATTTTTAGTAAATATAAGAGAAAGGAAATAAAAAATTTATATAAATAATGTTATATTTTAAGTAGTAGTAGGTGGATGATATAAATTTAAATTTAATTATTTTAGAATATTTTTAGCACCAGCCACAAATTAAAGATTAATAGTTATCTCAAATGCAATTATGCTCTTTTTCATTTTTAATTAAATTGATTAATTAAAAAGAGGGTGAAATGAGCATATATCATTTTAACATTAGTTATAGTTTTTGGGCATATAGTATTAGTAAGCTATTATTGGCCTCATGGTATTGTGAAAAATTATATTTATATGTTACGATTTTTCATGGTAAATTCGGGGTGAATCTCCATGGTTAAGAATCTTGTGCTTGTTTTTTTTAAATGTATATATGTTTAATTCATATATTAATTATTTTTATAATGAATGATAATAATAATTTAAAACAAAGTTATAATTTAATTAGTTCTTATGATTTTCTTAGAGTTTGGCAACATGAGAAGTATCATTAGGTAAGTGTTTTGATACCTATATATGTTTTCCAACCATTTGATTTATATAGATACACTACTAGTAAATGTCTTTTGATATAACTGTGAGAAAATTTTAGAAATATAAATGAACTACTATTATAAAGGAAATTTTAAAGTGAGTTGAAAAATACAAAGGAAGCCATAAAGAAAGGAAAATGATGTTATTGAATGAAGTACAAACATATACAATTCAAGGAAAACAAACTACTACTTCAATAGAAAGTATGAAATGACTTTAACATTTCAAATATAACTTAATATAAAACTTTTAAGGAAATAGTGGTACTAATTATATGAGGGTGTGAGAAAGTGATGTAAGAAGAACCATCCCATACAATGTCAAAGTTTTATAATGGACCACTTCTACACATTCTTCATGAATCACATGACTATACAAAAACCCAATAATAACTATGACCTATATCATTTAATACTATTAATGAACTATGCACAACAAAAAATGATAGATCATTTGTTGTAAATAAACAATGATATCATCATATAAACATGAGAAATTAAATGTGGAGATTTGAAGGTAAAAAACACTAACAATGTGCTTAACCTTTTTATATTCATTAATCCTTTTCTACATAAATATTACAAATCTAACCTTAATGGCCTCTTCATCTAATTTTTCGATATCGTTGCTCTATCAAACCAAAGACCTTTGTAGAAATTGGTGCCTACGCATGGTGTTGGAGCATCCTTGCAATTGGAACTGATAAAGTGAGGGTGTTGGAGCATGGACTGTCAGTTGGAGTTGATAAACCCAGGGGTCGGAGCCTCCTTCTAATCATTGCTAGTAAACCAAGGGGTTAATGCCTCTTTTAATTGGTGTTGTAAATCATGGAAGTTGGTGCTTCCTATTGATGTAATTTTTCAAGATATATATTAAACGGATTCTATGGTTTTTGTCCCGAAAAGGTTTCTACCTATAAAGTATTGTGTACTATTAAAGTTGGTCACCTTGGGAGTTGCAACATTCTTGTTGCAATACTGAGGCTCATTAGCTGCTCGATCCTACTTTTCCTTCCTTGATCTTTTCTTTCCTTCCTTTCCCTTTTCTTGTTTCTTCTTCCTTGCTCCAAAGCTAGAGGGCTCCAAGAAAACTCTAAGTGACCAAGAGTGAGAGAGAGATAGATTAATGAGAGAGCTCCAAACTTGAATTGACAAAATATTTGAAAAAATATTGCCCAATGATCCTCAAAAGCCCATTTATGAATGAGGCCTCTAATTTCTTCATTTTCCATTATTTTCCTTCAATTTCCTCACATGCAAGCTATGACATTTCACCTTACTTTTCTCATAATTTCCTTTATTTTCATAAATAAATGTGCCAAAAATGTCTTTTTCCCCTTTAATGCCTTTGCCTTAGCCCTTGCCAATTTCCTTGGCCAAAAACACACATCCATATATGCCCACTAAGATATCTTTTCCCAAAATTCAACTTGGAATAAATGTCCCTTAACGATGGTCTTATTTTTCCTTTATTAAATGTTATTACATGAACTTTTCACCAAGGTTGTTACAGTAGGGAACTTTGGTGTAGGGAAAACAATGAACAACTTGCATAGGTACATGTATTCGTCCAAGATGCAAGAATAGGTAGCTAGGTTCACAAGAGGATACATGCTTTATTGTACCAAGCTTAGTAATAGGAAACAATGTTTATATCATCCCACTATTACATATAATAATAAATTTCGATGAAATAGAATGACAAATTGTCTAAATTGGTTGTACAATCGAAAATTATAAGAATTAATTCATTTATATAATTAATTTTAAATCAGGCCCATGTTTGTTGGTATTGCAATGAGATATCTCCACATTGTCATAATTATGATGATATTCTACATATCATAGTAAAGACAGTGGTATTCGACAATTATCACATTATAAATAAAAATCCCCTTTTTGACCAATCATTTCTATTCATTGAGCTATTAATCGAACGGTCGGTCACTTTTTAACTATTCAATTTTGACTTTGTCAACTATCGTCAAAATTTTGATGGTATGTAAAGTTATAAATATGTTTCTCTTAAGAGACGTTGTGACAATTTATAAGGTCTTTTTTTCGAGAAGGAAATATATTTCTTTTTATATATATGAATTTCATTACAAAATATAATAGATCTAGTACACCACTCAATTTTATAACATAATCATCGCATAACTTTTTAGTGGGGAAAAATGTCAAAAAAATTACTAGGGCAAAAAATCAAGGGGATGATGGGAGATGTTATTTCCCTTATTCTAAATGTGTGGGCTTACATCACGTAAGAGTTTTAAAAGAAACAACTAAAATACATTGTAGGGAAACATAGGCACATTGAAGGGGGATTGAAGGAATATCATTCCTTGGTTAGCTATATATTCATTATTTATTGTGTTTATATTAATCGCATTTGTAAAATTTTATATTGTTATAACATTTTTTATGCATACTAATTTTGTATGATGCTATGTAATTATAAAATCAAGCTACCCCCCTAGTTGGTGTTCGAATGCCCCAAGTAGTAGTAGAAATGATGTTGTACAAGCTGAGGAACATGGAGAAAATATTGAAGATCAAGTTAATGATTCTATGGAAGAAATTGACAATAATAACATAGTTCAAGATGATGGGACAAATGAATTGATCCAAGATTTATTCTCTTGACTAGTCAATGATCAAGATGAGGAAAATGATGATAATATTCTTGATGAAACTCTATTAGAAAGGCAATGACGCCACTTTACGAAGGCTCAAGACAAAATCTTCTCTCTTCTACATGATCATTGGTGAGCTTAAAAGGGTTAATTAATAGTTTCTCAAACACTTGTATGACACATATCCTAAGGTATGTAATATGTTTTATCGCATATTTTACATAAAGGTTGATTTTTTCCTTTGTTTGTGTTAATTAATGTGTAAAATAAGAATGAAATATTTACGATTAATATTACATACACTAACTAGTGATTTTTTATGTTATAGATTGCTAGGTGAAATTATGTTACTATCACCAAATATTTTACCTTACTAAGATTTATATGATGTTATGAAATAAATCTGAGCAGAGTATCAAGCTATAAATGCATGTTCTAATGAGCATATTTTATATTATGGAAAACATGCATAAAAAAAAGTTTCCCATAATGTTAGAGTAATAGATATCGAACCCGATCAAATAACAAAAAAGGTGCATCAAAAGGTTCTTTGTCATTTTTCCAATAATTCCACGTTTGCAGTGATTGCTCATGTATGAAAGCATAGCACAATTTATGGATTACCATGCACATAAGAGAAGTGGAGAGGGTGCTCTTCAAATGCCTACAAATGGTTATGATTTAGGGAAATTTAGGGAAAACACTCATTTTATAAAGATGAAGCTCATAATGTTAAGATTTCATTGGCAGTTGATGGTTTTAATCCATTTGGCAATCTCAAGTCTATTTACTCAATGTGGCCAATTTTTGTTATAAAAAAATAATCTTCCTCAGATTTCAATAAAGAGGGAGCACATAATGTTGACAATGATTGTTATATGTATTTCTTTACAATAGTTTTTCAATTGCAACATTTTCATTTCTCTTGTGTGTTTCGTAATGTGTTATATTTGATTATTTTCTTATATATATACATATCATGGTAGTAATTTTGTGTAATTTCAAACAATTAGGTAACTACCAAGTTAAAGATATGAATGTATATATGAAGCCTCTTATCAATGAGTTACTAAAGTTATGAGTCAACATCACTATGTATGACATCTTTAAACCAATAAGGTAGAGGAAATTTCAATTCCATGGAATACTTGTATGAACAATTCATGATGCTCCAAAAAGATAGAAAAGGTCTAAAAAAAGGAAGGAAGGAAGGAAATCTTGTTTTTGGGCTCAATCTCTCATACACATTTGAAGGATCAGGGTTTCTGCAACTTCCAAGAAGGTTGAAATCGCAAGTCTGAGTTGTAGTATCAAGTAGCTATGAGAGTAACATATTTTATTTTAACTTGGTTGATCTTGGAAGAATTTTTGAATGGTTGAGTTAGAGTTTCACAACATCTACAGGGCTCAAGTTCTAGGTTGAAGTAGTAGTACTGAAACTAGAAAGTCGAAGTTTTAGTGTGAAGCTGGTTGGTGCTAGATCAGGGAAAGGCTTAACTGGAAGTGTTGAATTGGTACTTGGAGGAGGACTTGGTCTAGGAATTCGGTCTTTGTTGTCTCATTTGCAATTTAGAGGAAGATGGAATTAAGTCTAGTTTTGTAATATTTATATAGAAAATGATTAATAAATAAAGAAAAGGGACTAGAGACTAAGCACATTGTTAGTGTTTTTTTCCTTTGAGTCTCCACATTTAATTTATCATATTTATACGATGATGTCATTATTTATTACAACCAATGATCTATCAATTTTTGTTGTGCATACTTAATTAACATCATTAAATGATATAGGTCATACATGTTGTTGGGGTTTTGTATAATTTATCATGTTTATATGATGATACCATCATTTATTGCAACAAATGATCTATCAATTTGTTGTGCATACTTAATTAACATCATTAAATGATATAGGTCATACAAGTTGTTGGGGTTTTGTATAATCATGGGATTCATGAAAACTATGTAGAAGTGGTTCATTATAAACAATTGACATTGTAGAAAATGGTTTCTCTTGTATCACTTTCTCACACCTACACACAATTAGTACTACAATTTCCTTAAAAGTTTTATATTAAATTACATTTGAAAATTTCAAGTTATTTCATAAATTTTATTGAAGTAATGGTTGATTTTCCTTGAATTTCTCATATGTATATTTAATTTAATGACGTTATTTTCGTTTATTTATTATTGCCTTTGAATTTTTCAATTCCTTTCAAAAAAAAATTATAATAATATTCTTTTTAGTTTTTTACAATTTTCTCACATATATTTATGATGGCATAAAAAATATTACTACTAACCCAACCATATATATAAAATGGTTGCTACACATTGATAGCCATCGAAACACTTACATCATGATATCTCAAATTTCCAAAGTTAAAAAAATTCATAAAATTAACTAAATTATAACTTTATTTAAAATTATTACCATTAATTATAAAAATGATTGATATATGAATAAAACAAATATACATTTAAAAAATAGGTAACAAAATCCTTAATTATGGATATTGTGCCCCACTTTACCGTGGAGATTCTTAACTTGTAAATTGAGTTTGTTACAATACCATGGGCCAAGGCTCACTAATACCACATTACCCAAAAATCCATAGTTGAGATTGATATGAAACACGTAATATGCCATTTTTTTATTAATCATTTTAATTAAAAGAGTAAATAGAATATAACTACTTTTGAGATAAATCTCAGTGTTTGTTTTATGGCTATTTCAAAATATTTGTGAAAGTTAAAACTATATCACTCACTTAATAATTATTGATAATTAAATGAAAATTTTAAAGTCTTATTTTGAATATTATCACCATAATTAAATAAAAAAAAATCAAATACCAATTAAAAAATTAAAATTGATAAAAACATTTAAACTATAACATTATTCATAACTTAAGAATGAGAATGTAAACAATGTGCCATAATTATATTAAAAAATCAAATACCAATAATAAATTTAAAATTGATAAGAACATTTAAACTATGACATTATTTATAACGTAAGCATGAGAATGTAAATGATGTGTCATGGTAGTCTGGAATGTGGCCATTTTTTTCAAAAATTTGACGTGAGGAGTGCTTGAATCTTGTTTTTGAGGTGGAAATAGATTCGACACCAAAAAAAATAGCTAAACACCCAAAATCTTAAAACTTAACGACTATAACTTAAATTTCCAAAAATATTCATAAAATTTATAATCAAAATCATGCTGAAATTTCTATTATTTTTTATCAAAAATTATACCTCATTAAACTATACTATACCATTATATACCATTATAAAGTAAATACACGACCTCAACTTAAATCTAAATGGTAAAGTATAAAACATTAAACAACGTTTTTAATTTTATGTGAATGTAATTTTTTCCACTGACATCTTACCCACACGCCATTGTCTTCACAGTCAAATTTTTATCCACCATTTCTGGTGGCTTGTCACTTGTCTCTTCCCACTCTCACCACCCACCCAAGAATCCTTGGAGTCAATAGGTCGAGTTACTTTATCTTTCTATATCCCGCTGTATTCGGCACTTTCCACGTTTGTACCGCAATTTCCGCGTTTATCGCCGCAAGACCAGCCGTCAATACCGCAATTTCTTCCTTCACCCCTCTTCTCCCGCTCTATACGGCGATTTCTATATCTCTTCCTTCCGTGTTATTGCTGCGAGGCCTCACGCCATAAAGGTAGGTTTTTTATAAATATGTAAATAGATATGAGTAAATATAATTTTTTTATTAATCAATTTAATTAGAAGACAGAGTAGAAAGGGTTCAATTTTTTGAGATAAAGTTTAATTTTTATTTTATAAGTATTTTAAAATATTTGTGGAAATTAAAATATATCACTCATTTCATAATTATAAATAACTAAATTAAAATATTAAAATTTTATTTTTAAGATAAACATGACTATCATCATTACATCAAGCTTTCCCCAGACTAGTATGGGGATAGATTTCACGTAAAAATGGAAACATTTAAAATATAAAGAGGTTTAAGAACACTCAAAAAAAAGGTATAGTAGATAAATAAAAATACAGATAAACTAGATGTATGGTAAATAAATAAAACCTTTTTTTATATTTACTCTAGATATATGGTAAATAAATAAAAACTAAAAATATAGTAAATAAATAAAACCTCTTTTTACATTTACTCTATAAACCTTTTTATACTTACTAATATGTAAAAAAGAGATTTTATTTAGGTGAAGCCTATGGGTCAAATACCATGGGACAAATAATTATTAAGAGCATTGGCGAAATACTATATTTATAAAATAATATGGTAAATAAATAAATATAAAAAAGTATAAAAAAATATAGTAAACAAATAAATATAAAAAAAATCTGATAAATAAATAAAAATATTTTATTAAATATGATTATAAATCAATATCCAATTATATATCAAGCTTTTAGACCAAATACAATAATATATAAAAAAGATGCCATAAATAAATAAAAATACAAATGACTTGTCAAGATGCTATGGCCCCTAATTTTTCTCTCGCTCCAAAAACTATGGCCCCTAATTTTTCTAACAAAGTATGCACATTTATCTCTCTATTATATAAAAGTTTGTTATGATAAATGAAAAGATGTTATAAAGTGGATATTATATGATTAAAAATGTTTTAGTGTTCGACACCCAGTTATCTTTCCCTAAATTTTCCAACTTACCAAACCGACCGGAAGTGTACGCACATTTATCTCTCTGTTATAGTCCTTTCTAATTTATTTCAATCAAATTTGTTAAATATCAATTTGTTACTCACTCACAGCATTTGTCTCAAGATGCTCCCTTTTATTTTTACCACTCGGTCACGGCATCTCTGCAGTGAATTGTTGGTGGAGGAATTGTCCGAGTCACAGTGAAAGGTAAAATTCATTAGATTGAGGCGGAGGAATTGTCTGGACAGTCAAAAGTGATTTGAATCTCGGCAAAAAAAGGGTCTCGTTAGATTATGACAAATTCATTACAGAATGTTGTAACTTGGATTTACAAAAATCCTAGCCAATTTTTCTCAAAATATGGCAGGAATTTCCATAACTTAGCAAAAATAATAGTCTCATTACACTATGGAAAATTCATTACACAATGTTGTAACTTGGATTTACAAAATTCCTTGCCAAGCTTTTTCAAAATATGGCCGGAATTTCCATAACTTTCAGAACAAAAAAGAAGTTTCGTTAGACCGTGGAAAATTTGTTACAGAATTTATGTGTCTATAGTTGCAAGACCACCACGAACTTCACCTTTTTTGTTTCTCTTGCTGCAAAAACTACTACCACTAGACGAGCAAGAGTCATTTCTGGGCCACGGCCCCATTTATCTTCCCCTCGTATTGTCCACAACCCCATTTATGTTTCCTTATTATTATCTTTACAATTATTATTTCTCCAATTTATCTCTCCTTACCAATTTAGATCCATCTTAACTCCGATCTATCAAGAGCGCAAGAGGGATCATGTAACACCCCAAATTCCATTAGAAAAAAACCACTTAGAATTATTATTAATTACTTTACTTTGAATCTAGTAATTTTTAAGGCTCGTGAAGAACCTAATGAAATTTTGATACACTCTTAAAAGAATTTTTTATTATTTTTATGATTAATGTTTTAATCTCAAAAGGAAAACTCACAGGAAGACCCACAAGATTTCCAAATTTCTAGACAGTTGGGAAGGACAGTTATTCTCCTACCACTTAGAGATTTCAAGGAAAATCTCGGAGAGGAGGAGTTTTCTCATATTCTTTTTGGCTGGAAGAAGTTTAGAGAAGGATACTCATTGGAGGTAGGACGCTGCCCTAAGAGTGAATTCCTGAACTGGTTAGGACAAGTGGAAGCCTCTAAGTCGAATAGAAGACTGTAAATCCTGGCCAAGATAAGTGAAGACCTGATGCAATTGAATTGACCAAAAAGAATGTCAGAGGAACTCACTGTCTAGAAATTAGGAGAGCTCGGGCGACTGGACGTAATAGGCATTCTCATTGGTAGGGAGGAGTGGTCTTCCTGAACCAGTTTTTGGAATGGATTATCAAGATGTAGATAAGTTCTGAAATTGCCCTACTATTTATTTTTTGTTGACACCTAATCCTTTGCGATTGGGAGAATTTGGAATGTGAACAGTCATCAGAAGATGAACTGAGTAGTCACATTCTTTGTATATAACAATAGTTACCTAATGAAATAAATTGTATCAATTTTCTGCCAAACTGGAGTTACTCCTAGTCTGACATGGTATTCAAGAACAGGTCCCAAAATTAGTTTTTTGTAGTGCAACTCCTGTCAGATTTATTTGCCATATTCTGTCCGTCTATTCTACATCTTTTGCAGGCTAAAATCTCTGTCGAAACCCTGCAAATCTCGTTCATTCTTGAATACATTCGTTGAAGCGCGTCATTGCATGTTGTATTCAACAATAATATTACTGTTGAAGGGGTCGTATTGCTGTGTTGAGACATTTGTTTTGGAAAGTTCAAAACGATTGAAGAATTAGTGTGAGAGCCTGGTCAAAACTTGGAGGTGTTGCGGTGTTTGGTAAGTGCTTTCAATAATCGGAATTCGTTATCAAGCTCATAAATTGCAGAAGATTGATGGTCAATGGCATATATGGTGAATGCATGAAGTTTTTAGTCAGTTGAATGGCACTGTACGTTGGAGTGATTGTATCCACTGCTCTACCGTTTCCATACGCTATACACTGGAGTAACTGTGTATGCGGTCCCCTCAGCTCCCACAAGTGTATTCATTGTGCGCCCTCTCCTTCGGTCGCACTGTATTAAACCACCTCTGTGCACTCTTGCGGTGAACCATTTGATTCATCACTCCATAACACTGTCATAACATACCTCCCTCCCACTTCAGTTTCTCATATCCCACTGTCATAACATACCTCCCTCACCGCTTCGATTTCTCATATCTCGCACAACGGTTACTTAAATACGTTGTTCCATATTACCTAAATACATTGTTCTATACATATATAATGCTGATATACATTAGTTTGTTGTTGCTTTTGGCTCCGACGTTTGGCTCCCACGTTGTATATGAATGTTATTAACGTTGTACGATTGGAATGTTATTATTGTTGTCGTATTGGAATGTTATTAACGCTCTTGCGTTTGGCTCCCACGTTGTCCCCCATATACCACGACAAAATAATACCTCTGTTTTTAATATATCTGAGTACAATTTCACTGTACATCAGCAGAAGTTTTTTTTATCAGCAGAAGTATTTTTTACAGAATGCATTCAATCATCTCTATGGTAGGAATAGTTCTCACTGGCAAGGAGAACTATCCTGAATGGTCCCGGATGATAAAACACACCCTCATCTTCAATGAGTTGTGGAAAGGAGTGTGTGTCAGAGAAGCAGACAATGACCTAGTGCAGCCTACATCAGACAAAGAGCTCGTCATTTGGGAAAACAAGAACAGCAAAGCCTATGCATTAATCGCAGCATCTGTAAATGAAGAAGTAAGTCGCCATATTTCATCATATTCAACTGCCTTTGAAGCTTTACAAAAGCTGAAAGAACTCTATGACTCACATTATGCACTTGAAGTTGTTTAGCTCATGATTAAACTCTTCACTCTTGAACTGAGAAATAATGATCCTCTTGCTCTTGCATCTGAAGTAAAATCTATAATGCATGATATCAAATCCACTAAGGTTGAGCTGGATATCCCTCTTATTGCTTTTCTCAAGGCACTTTATCCTACTTACTCCAATTATCTTGAGTCTTTACAAGAAAATGGAAATCTTAAAGATATAATATTTAACTCTCTTGTGAAAAAGTTTGCTGAAAGAGAGAAAGCCTTTGGAAAGAAGACAGCCCCTGAATCTTCTGAAGAGACTGTGTGCCTTGCTCATAAAGAAAAGCATCCTGCTCAAGATTCTACAAGAGGAAGAGGTGGACGAAGAGGAAGAGGAAGATACTTCAGAGGCGGGGGGGCAGACATTCTCAAGGAGAAAAGGCAGACTTACATTGCATTCGCTGCAAAAGAAATGGATCACATGATGCCTCTACATGCAAGCTACCATGGGACAAAATTGAGCAGAAAAGAAACCAACAGAAAGGTAAAACTGATGATACAAACAAAGGTAAAGCACCTGAATCCGCTCACTATATTGAGGCACAATGTAACATTCGAGTAAATGAAGATTTGTTTAATGCTTCACTTGCTTCTTCGAAAAATGATTGGTTGCTTGATTCAGGAGCAACCTGTCATATGACTCATAGAAAAGATTTTTTTGAAGATTTCACTGACAATGTTGATGGAGCAGTATACTTTGCAGATCAGTCAAAAATCAAGCCATCAGGGCTTGGCACAATTAGGCTTAAACTGCCTGGTCTTCTAGACTTTCTTCTGGATCATGTTCTATATCTCCCATAGCTCAAGAGAAACTTGTTGTCATTGGTTCACATCTGCCAGCAAGGTCACTCCATTCATATGTTTGATGGCAAGCTTGAGGTAAGAAAAGCATCTGACCACTCACTTGTCATGAGGGGAATAGAAGAAGAAAGGCTTCTCAAACTACAAGGAACCTCTGCTCATGCACAACATTTCTCATATATTTCTCATCATGAAGAAGGTACACTTCCATCAAGTTTATTATGGCATGCTATATTTGGACATTTAAACTAAGACAGTCTCCGCTTATTGAAGAAAAATGGTGTTGCTGGTTTTCCTACAATTCCTAGGAAACATAAGCAATGTGATGCTTGCATTCTAAGAAAGCATAGCAAACAGTCTTTTCATGATTCACATTCAAGAGCACATAGGAAGCTTGAACTCATTCATTTAGATTTATGTGGTCCAATGCCTGTTCCTTCTGCAAATGGAAATAAATATATCATGACATTTATTGATGATTACACCAGAATGTGTTGGGTTTATTTATTGAAGAACAAATCTGATGCCTTTCAAACATTCAAGAATTTTCATAAATGGATTGAAAATGATGCACAATCTCGTATTGGGTCTATTCGCACTGATAATGGAAAAGAATATACATCAAATGAATTTGAAAACTATCTTCGCCAACATGGGATCAAACATCAAACAATTGTGCCTTATAATCCCCAACAGAATGGTGTAGCTGAAAGAATGAATAGAACAATCTTGAATATGGTATGATCCATGCTTTTCTACAAAAATGTAAAGATAATGTTTTGGGCTGATGCTGTTCTATGTGCTGCATATATAAAGAATAGATTTCCATCTAATGCTATAAGAAACAAGACTCCTTATGAATTGTGGTATGGACATGTTCCTTCGGTAAAACATCTCAGGATCTTTGGTTCCACCTGTCATGCTTTGATACCAAAGGTACATAGAAACAAACTTGGTGCTAGAAGCCGTAAGTGTATCTTCCTGGGGTATTCAAACACCTCCAAAGCATACCGCCTTTATGATGAAGCAAATAAAAAGTTTGTTGTATCTAGAGATGTAATTTTTCTTGAATCATCCAAATCTGACAATGTTGTTGAGCGGCAACTTGATCACTTGGATAGATTCGCAAAAACAAAATCATTTCAAGAATTTGATAATCAGATTCCACATCTTGAAGGGGGGATTCCTGTACTAGATCAACATGTGGAATCTTCTTCTGAAGAACAATCTCCCCTGCATGAAACTCCAACAACGGATGATGCTTTAAGTGATGTAATTGATAGAATTGGGAGACTCAATCTTGATTCAGCCCCAACTCAATCAACAGAGAAGCCCGGACCATCTCAGAAAGGTCCCCCAAAGTGGCTGACAAAGACACTTGAAAGTGTTCATCCTAATGAAATTGGAAAAACAGGAACCAGAAATTCAAACCGACAAAATGGAGGTGATGTAGATGACTCTAATTCACCTGTTGATATGGATGTTTCTTATGATTGTGAATTAAAATTGTCTACAGATTTTGAACCAACTTCCTTCAAAGAAGCTGCTTCTCATGATAAATGGAAAGAAGCGATGCAAAAGGAGTATGATGCCCTCATAAAGAATGGCACTTGGGAGCTGGTTGATCCTCCATTCGGAACCAAACCAACTGGTTGCAAGTGGGTCTACAAGAACAAGTACAAAGTTGATGGCTCACTTGACAAGCACAAAGCTAGGCTTGTGGCAAAAGGTTTTGCACAGAAGGAAGGGGTCGATTATGAGGAAACTTTTGCCCCCACAGCAAAATGGGCCACCATCCGGACACTCTTTGCACTAGCAGCTCAGAACGGTTGGAAAGTCCATCAAATGGATGTAAAAATTGCCTTCTTGAATGGAGATCTAAAAGAGAATGTTTTTATGTCCTAGCCTGAAGGATTTGCTATGAAAGGACATGAACAAAAAGTATGCAAACTTGTGAAGTCCTTGTATGGCCTCAAACAAGCACCGCGAGCCTGGTATGAAAAACTAACTGAGCATCTTCTGAAACTCAACTTCAATCATTTTGATCTTGATGATGCAACTTTATTTGTCAAGAAAGTTGGAAAAATAGTTGTATATCTTGTGGTATATGTAGATGATCTTTTAATGACAGGGAACAATGAAAGCTACATTGCATCCATAAAGAAGGAATTGGGAAAAAGTTTTGAAATGACTGATTTGGGCTATGTTCATTACTATCTTGACATTGAAGTAACCCAACATCCAAAATCCATATTTCTTTCTCAAAAGAAATACATTGGAGATTTGTTAAACAAATTTGGCATGACAGAGTGCACTCCTCTTTCTACTCCAATGGAACAAAACTTAAAGCTCACATCTATTGAAGGAAAGGAATTTGAGGATGCAACGAAGTATAGACAGCTTGTAGGAAGTCTCATCTACCTCATTACTACCAGACCAGACATTTCATTTGTTGTTGGAATCCTCTCCAGGTTTATGCAAAAGCCTTGTGGGGGACATTGGTCTGCTGCAAAAAGAGTTCTAAGGTACTTGAAGGGAACTCAAGACCTTGGAATCAAGTATACACAGGTGGACGACTTCAGCTTGATTGGATACTCTGACTCAGACTTTGATGGAGACAAAGAAACTGGGGTATCTACTTCAGGATATGCTATGAGTCTTGAATCAGGAGCTGTCTCTTGTAGATCACACAAACAATCAGTTCCAGCAAATTCCACAACAGAAGCAGAATACGTGGCAGCAGCTGAAGCAACGAAAGAAATTGTGTGGCTCAGAAAAATTCTTGAAGATTTGCAGGTAAAACAAGTACAATCAACTCCACTCATGATTGACAACACCTCTGCAATAAAGTTGGCCAAGAACCCAAAGTTCCATGATCGTACAAAGCACATCAATACTAAATATCATCTGATCCGACATCATGTTGAGGCCAAAACAATCCATCTCCGTCATTGTTCCACAAATGAGCAAATTGCAGACATCTTCAACAAAGCGCTTGGAAGAGAAAAGCTTGAAAGATTCAGAACAATGCTTGGACTCACCAACATCCCTTCAGATTAAGGGGGGGAATGTTGACACCTAATCCTCTGAGATTGGGAGAATTTGGAATGTGAACAGTCATCAGAAGATGAACTGAGCAGTCACATTCTTTGTATATAACAATAGCTACCTAATGAAATAAATCGTATCAGTTTTCTGCCAAACTGGAGTTACTCCTGGCCTGACATTTTTATGTCTGTGTAAGAGGAGGTTTCTGACTAAATAATTATGAACAAGGAAAAGGTTTGGTAGACTCTATTGGAAATTTTTATTTGTCAACATTTAGTAAAGAAATGATGAAAGAATGGTTGTTAGGAGCAATGATTTAGAGAACTGGTTGTTTATTTGTACAAAATGCTTTCATAGAAGAAATCTGTGATTAAGATAGTTACGGAAAACGAAAATGATTAAATATATGTAGAATTTCATGTCTGAAATTACAATCAGGGTTAGGTGGTCACCTTGTAGAAGTAAGTAAGAAGAGGACAAAGAAACAATTGAACAAGTAATGTTCTAGAACTAAACATCAAAACGGTAAATAATTTGTATAGTTGAAGCACTAGATACCCTAGAGTGGTGATTAGGTGACTAGGTTTATTGTGACTTTGATTAAGTAATCGTGTTAGTTCACGAAGTAACACAGTTCACCGACTGCTAGTAACAGTCCTAAGACCTTTAAAAGGGTAAACAATCAAGACATACAAATATATGAACTGAAACTACTGCAAATAGTTGTAATTATTTAAGACATGCAACTTTAAATTCAAAACAATAAATGAATGAACTTCGTTCAATTTCTGGAAATTAATTACCAACAGGACAAGAAATGTGTATATTCAATTGAATGCCTAAAGAGAAATACCATAGTTACTATAGCAACATCTATCATCTTTCTCTTCTGTTGCGGAAGAGTTGGACCTTAGTAATTAGACGACGAGGGTTCTTTTTACAGTTAAAGGAATTTGTTAACAGAATCTATTAAAAACTAACAGAACTTTTAATAGAATGATTTTGGTGGCAAGATGTCGGGAAACTGGCTTATTTCAAGAACCTGTAGGACATGTAAGGGAAGAAAATTTATCATAGTTGTGCAACGAAAAAGAAACAGCGAAGTAGAACTTTCAAACATTTTTGTACAAGAATTTGTATTCCCGTGCCATATCTTGCAGAGAGGAAATTATCATTAATGCATTGCATAATGTTGTTGCATAATTAACCTTTAAAAAAAACGAATGTAAATAACGAGAACAATATCTACTCCTAGAACGGTAACCTTCAATCAGGGTACCATTAGATTAGAATAAGAGAAGAATATATTTGCAAAACAATGTTTAGAACATGTTATGGGCATTATGAATTTATTGTGTTATCATTCAGACTCACCAATGCTATAGAAACCTTTATCGGTCTGATGAATGGTGTCTTTCACCCTTATCTAGACAAATTTGTTTTAATATTTATTGATGATATTCTGATCTACTCCAAGAATTTGGAGGAACATAAAGAACACCTTCGTATAGTATTGCAAGTTTTGTGGGAGAATCAGTTGTACGCTAAATACAACAAATGTGATTTTTATAAAGACCATATCCAATATCTAGGACATATCATCTCTTCAGAGGGTGTAGTCATAGACCCTGAGAAGATTAGAACCATCATGGAATGGTCTGTACCCAAAAATGTGGTAGATATTAGACCTTTCATGGGTTTGGCAGGTTACTACCGACGATTTATAAAGGGATTCTCCAAAATTTCTTATCCTATTACCTCTTTGCAGAAAAAGGGAAGAGCCTTTTGGTGGAAAACTGAATGTCAGCACAACTTTAAACTCTTGAAGCAGTTATTAACCACAACCCCTGTACTGAAGGTAGCAGACCTTGAGAAGGAATTTATTGTATGCATGGATGTTTGTCAAGAGGGAGTTGGTGGTGTGTTGATGCAGTAAGGAAAAGTGATAGCTTATAAATCACGTAAGCTAAAGGATCATGTACAAAGGTATCCAATGTATGATCTAGAGTTGATAGTAGTGGTGCATGCCCTGAAAATGTGGTGGCATTATTTATTAGGAAAAATGTTACTCTTAATGATAGACCATAGAAGTTTAACAAGTTTCTTTAAGAAACCCAATTTAAACGCACGATGAGCAAGGTGGACTACCTTCTTGGGTGAATTTGATTTCGACATCAAACATTTGAAAGGAAAGGAAAATTGGGTGGTGGATTCCTTAAGTAGGAAATTGCATCATGTATATGAAATATCATTCAACCATATAGAAATTAATTTCTGAAATCAAATTAGAGAAGTTGTTCTGAATGACCCCGAATATGAATTCCCGTGGGAGTAAGCTAAGCAAATACATGATTATGGAGAAAAAACTAATTATGGAATAAATAAAGACCAGTTGTTGACTTTTACAGGGAGGATTTATATGCCAAATCAAAAAAATATTAGGCAGTATATGTTAGATGAATTTCAGAGGAGTTCGTATATGACACATCTGGGCTATCAAAAGTTATTTTCTACAATTAAAAAGGGCTATTTTTGGTTGGGTATGAGAAGAGATATTATGGAATACCTAGCTAAATGCTTAGAGTGTCAGCTGCTTAAGGCAGAACATTAGCATCTAGCTGTTCTGCTTCACCCACTTCCTATTCCCGAGTAGAAATGGGATAAAATTACGTTGGATTTTATAATAAGTTTTCCTAGATTCAGGAAACAAAACAATTCCATGATGGTGGTGGTGGAAATGTTAAGAAAAGCAACACATTTTATTCTTGTCAAATCCACTTATAAAACTGTAGCAATTGTTGATATATTCATGAAATAAAATTTTAGATTACATGGAATTCCTAAAGTAGTGATATTCAACAAAGATGTTAAATTCATCTCTGCATTTTGGAAAGCCTTATTTTATGGTTTGGGAACTAAAATTTAGTTGAGCACTACATATCACACACAAACTGATGGGAAAATTGAACAAGTAAATCAAGTCTTGGAAGATGTGTTAAAGATGTATGCAATGCAACAACCAACTAAGTGGGAAGAGTACCTTCACTTAGTTGAATTTGCATACAACAACAACTACCATGAATCTCTAAAGATCGGCCCATTTGGAGCACTGTATGGAAAAAGGTTTAGAATACCAACTAACTAGAGCAATCCCGAGGAAAAGTTAGTACCGTGGCGAGATACATTGATAGAAATGGAGGAGATAGTGAGAAAGCTACGACAAAATTTAAAAGTTGCTCAGGATATAAAAAACCATTATGCTGATAAGAAAAGAACATATAGAGAATTTCATGTTTGTGATCATGTATATGTGAGAGTGAAGCCCAAAAAGAGTTCCTTAAGATGGGGGGTTGTACGAAGTTAGCTCCTTGCTACTGTGGACCCTTTAAAATTTTGGAAAGAATAGGTCCAATAGCTTATCAACTTGCATCACCTAGTGACATATGCGTCCACAATGTATGTCATGTCTCACTGTTAAAAAAATATGTATATGACACGAGACACATCATTAATTGGCAAGATGTGTAGGTAAAGGGGTATTAACAACACACACACACATACATACTTCTTTCCTTGACCTAGTAACGCACAATTAATGACTTATACATAACTGATATTACAGGTTGAGCCACATGAAGAGTTTATGAGAGAAATAATGCTATGGAGGCGAGCTATCACCCAAATTAAAGTGCAGTTGAAGTAGTTTAACTCAGAGGAAGCTACTTGGGAATATGAAAGTTTTGTACAATAATCTTATCTTGGTTTTCTTCAAAATTGAGTCAACATCGAGGATGGTGTTACACATAAAGGGGAGGAGATGTAACACCCCAAGTTGCATTTGAAAAAAAACAGTTAGAATTATTGTTAATTACTTTACTTTGAATTTGGTAATATTTTAGGTTGGTTAAGAACCTAATGAAATTTTGATACAATCTTAAAAGAAGTTTATTATTATTTTTATGATTAATGTTTTAATATGGAAAGGAAAACTCACAAGACGACCCACAAGATCTCCCAATTTCTAGACAGTTGGGAAGGGTAGTTATTCTCCTACCACTTATAGATTTTAAGGAAAATCTCGGAGAGGAGGAGGTTTCTCTTGTTCTTTTTGGCTGAAAGGAGTTTAGAGGAGGATACTCATTGGAGGCAGGACATTGCCCTAAGAGTGAATTCCTAAGCTAGTTAGGACAAGTGGAAGGCTCTAAGTCGAATAGAAGATTGTAAGTTCTTGCTAGGCTAAGTGAAGCTCTGATGAAAATTAATTTACCAAAAGGACTCTTAGTCGAACAAACTCTCTGGAAATTGGGAGAGCTAGGGGGGAGAAATGGATGTAATAGTCATTCTCATTGATAGGGAGGAGTGGTCTTCCTGAACGAGTTTTCCAGAACGGATTATTAGGATGCAGATAAATACTGAAACTTCCCTACTATTTATTTTTCTATGTCTGTGTAAGAGGAGGTTTCTGACTAAATAATTATGGATATGGAAAAGGTTTGGTAGACTCTCCTGGAATTTTTTATTTGTCAACATTTAGTAAAGAAATGATGAAAGAATGGTTTTTAGGAAAAATGTTCCAAACAACTAATTGATTATTTGTACATAATGTTTTCAAAAGAGAAATATGTGATTAAGACAGTTATAGAAAAAGAAAATGATTAAATATATGTAGAATTTCTTGTCTGGAACAATCAATGTTAGGTGGTCACCCTATAAAGTAAGCAATAAGATGACAAAGAAACAATTGAAAAAGTAATTTTCCAGAATTAAACATCAAAAGGGAAAATAATATGTATAGTTGAAGCACTGGGTAACCTAGAGTGGTGACTAGGTGCCCAGGTTTCTATAAATTATGAATTTGATTAAGGATCAGGTTAGTTCATGAAGCTAGACAGTTCACTAGTTGCTAGGAACAACCTCGGGACTTTTAAAAGGGTAAACAATCAAGATATACAAATAGATGAACTGAAACTGCAGACAGTACCGTAGAAAAGTCTTGAAATATGCAACATATAACCATTTGATACACTACTACAAATAGTTGTAATTATTTAAAACATGTGACTTTCAATTCAAGACAGTAAACAAATGAACTTCATTAAATCGTTGGAAATTAATTACCAACAAGACAATAAATGTGTATATTCACTTGAACGCCTAAAGAGAAATATCGTTGTTACGATAGAAAAATCTACCATAGATTTTCTCTTTTGATGCAGAAGAGCTGGACCTTAGTAATCAGACGACGAGTGTTCTTTTTACAGTTACATGAATTTGTTAACAGAAAATATATTGAAAACTAATGGAACTTTTAATAGAATAATTTAGGTGTGAAGATGTCGAGAAACTAGCTTATTTCAAGAACCTGTAGGACATAAAAGGGAATAAAATTTATCACAGTTGCGCAACGAAAAAGAAACAACAAAGTAGAACTTATAGATAGTTTTGTACAACAATTCATATTCCCTTGCCATATCTTGTAGAGAGGAAATTATCGTTCATGCATTACAGGTTATTGCTACATAATTAACCTTTTTAAGAAAAATCAAACCAATGTAAATAGTGAGAACAATATCTACTCCTAGATCATATTACTGCCCAAGGAAAATGTAACAGAAAGATCTTTGTACATAAAATATTGTTGGGTAATTATAGTAGAAAATGAGACCTCATAATTTACAGAACTGGATATAACATAAACACTTTTGACAATCTTATTATCGGGATAGACCCTAACTTCTAACTCAGACCAGACAAGCTATATCACTATCAAAACCCTAGGGCTGGCTAATCAAAACTTTGTTCGTAAATTGGATGGATTCATAAAACAAACAATGAAACCCTAGCCGTGAGCTTTATACAAGCGAATGAGGAAGAGAATTTGGGTAAGTTAACATTGCCATGTAGGATAACCTGGTACAATAAATAGCGAGGGAGATAATGTGATCCCTGTGAAAATTCCTTGATAGCCAACAATAATTGGAACCCGTAACCATTTACCTGCAAATAAATAAAGGTGCAAGTTAATTGAAGTCTTAGCTTCAAACCTCGTAATAAGGAAGAATGTAAAACACAATAAAGAACTGGTGCTTGTTCTCACCTATCAAGGTTAGCTAGCCTTGGTGTAGCGGCGTAGGAAAAACCCACAGGAGAATAGGTAAGGACGCTGGTAAAAATTGTTGAAATCTTCAATAAGGATAAGAGCTTTATTGTGAGTAACTGTGCCCCAAGACCAACCAAGACTCTAATGAACAACCTGTCATGGAAGTTGGGCATTGAGCTTGCAATCACCAATGTATGGTGAGCAAGGGATATAAAAAAAAACCTGTTAAACAAGTTATGGTGTTGTTGGTCGTGGCTTAGAAAAACTTAGAGAGAAAAATTTTGTACCTGTGGCAAACAATTCTCAAGCATTATCAAAACTCTACAGGAGATAGGTTGCAGAGCTCCAAGCGGTTTCGATGAGAATGGGTAATTTTGGTCAGGACTAGGGAGGCATTTAGTTACCTCAACCATCCTAGAGAAACCTCCACTGTTAGATTCACTCCTTCGAGATATATGGCCCATATTAGGGCAAGCAACCCTAGCAACGAGATTGAGATGGATCGTCATTAATATAGCAGGTACTCCTCACAGTGCGTCAATGATCTATAGATCGACATGATGTGCTAGTATGGGCTAGATTAATATTTGTTGCCAAAAAAATTATAAGATATACACATTATAGGTAAAACATGTGAATACCAACCATTAAATATGCATAAACATTAGACCTATAGATTTGTTAGGTGTGAGGCATATGAAAACTTAAAAATTAATGAGGGAAATTTAATCAATTCATATTTTTGGAAACATTACAGATAACCTAAATACTAGACTCCTATTGATGTTTATCATGGTGGAATTGAATTTATAAACATTTATGGTTGATTAAGCAATAAAGCAATAAATAAGGAATAAATAAATTGTTTTATTTTACTGAGTTTTAATTTTGCCATATGAGTACTAGTATTAGAAGGGATGTACATGTTACAAATCAAATATCTCAAGGTGAAAACCTCTTTTCGGAGTGCAAAAATTGAAGAAAGGTTTGCACCTTGATAGATTTGATCCCTGTCGGAGCTTTATAGATTCGTAGTTCAGATGGATCTAGGTTGGTTTATTTATTAATTTTATTTTTTTAGTTTAATTTTTATTTTTATATAATTTTACTGAGTCAAAATGGTTTAATTAATAATTTTATTTTTTATTTTTATGTAATTTGACCTGGTCAAAATGTTTAGATAACATAATATAACTAGACATTACAACAACTCTTCCATATTGGGGTGGATAATGTCTCTTGGCCCAAAATTGTAATAGAATTAAATTAAAAAAAAAATATTTATAAATTTTTTTGATTGTGAAATGTGAATGGATTTTGGGCATGTGGTATTGATGACCCATGGTATGGTATGGTATGGTATGGTTGGTAATATCCATGGTTAAAAGTCTTCTTAACTGTAAGTATTATTTTGATTGTAAGTCTGCAAGATCAACAAATCAGCGTGATACATGTATAACATAATCATGACAATATATAGAAACACAAAACATGATGTTATGAAACCAGCTCACAAAAAGATAGAAAAGGTAGATCAATGCCTTAGAATTCAGCGTCTTCAAGGGGGCAACCTCCTTTATAATACACAAATGAACAGTTCTTGGATGATTCAAATGAAAAAACCTCCTTTCTATATATAGGAGTCTAAGGGGTCACAATATAACCAAGCCGACCTAACAATAATAATATAACGACACAAAAATAACAATAGAGGGATTTTATGAGGCACAACAATAACAATATGGGGACAATAGGGGCACAACAATAACAATAAGGGATACAACGACAATAGTAATGGGGAAATCACTAGTATTATAGGGACCTAGCATGTCCCTCTCCTTCAAAAATGTGTTGTCCTCAATGCTTGAGTAGTTCTAGATGCTTCTGTATAAAATTCTCATCCTCCCATGTGGATTCTTCAATGGGTAAGTTCTTCCACTTGAAGAGATACTTTGAAATTGATCAATTTCGTATCTGTCGAGTTCTTGTTTCTTTGACTGCTTCAGGTTCCAATATGATTTTTCCTTCCTCATTAAGTTCTGGCAATATTGTTTGAACTGGAATCTTGTCACCTATAACCTTCTTTAAGTATGAAACATGGAAAACTGGGTGCACTCGGGAAGCTATAGGAAGCTCCAATTTATATGCCATAGTACCTATCTTTTGCAACACCTTGCATGGACCATAATACTTTGGTGATAATTTATTATCCTTCTTAGCTTGCTTAAGGGACATTTGTTTATATGGTTGTAGCCGTAGATATACCCAATCACCTACATCAAAACTTTTTTCGCTGTGATGTTGATCTGCCTACTGTTTCATTCTATTCTATGCCAAGGTGAGGTTATCCTTTAAGAGTTAGAGAACTTGTTGCTGACGCTCGATGTGATCTTCCACTGCTTGAACTTAGAATTTTCTCTTAAATATGATGTGATGTATGGTGGATGATATCCATCAAATGCCATAAATGGAGTCATTTTTGTTGTAGTATGTAAGGAAATGTTATACCACCATTAAGCCAAAGGCAGCCATTTATTGTGTCTGTTTATCAAATACAAAGCAACGAAGATATCCTTCCAATCATTTGTTTACTATCTCAATTTTCTCATCAGATTGAGGATGATAAGATGAGCTATGAGCTAACTGTGTACCAAGACAAGAAAATAATTTTGTCCAAAAGTTTCGAGTGAAAAGGGATCTCTATCACTTACAATAATTTTTGGGTTTCCACGTAGCTTTTGAATTGTTTCCATATATGCAGTAGAAACTGTACTCGCTTTAAATGGACATTGAGATAATGCACAAAAGTGTGCATACTTGGTAAGTCTGTCAACTACCACCATGATAACACTCTTTCCTTCGGACATGGGTAAACCTGTGATAAAATCCATTGAAACCTCCTCCCAACGTTGGCTTCGAATGAATAAAGGTTGTAATAGTCCTAGGGTCTTAATTGTTTCAACTTTATTTTGTTGGCAAACCAAACATTCCGCCACAAACTTTTGAATATCCGAATTAAGGCCATCCAAAAAAGAAATCCTTCTTAACCCTGTGGTAGGTTTTTAGAAATCCTGAGTGCCCTCCTAAGGGAGAGGTGTGCAATTCCCTAAGAATATTTTGTTTGAGTTGGGAATTCTTACATAGGTATAACCGATCCTTGTACCATACCAAATCATTTTTCCAGCTAAATGTATCAGATGTATTGGGATCTTGTTGTATCTTTTGAATGAGTGACCACACTTCCTCGTCATTCTTCCATTCATCCCTTACTTAGTTTATCCAATCTGGTTGGATGATAGAAATGGCACAAAGAAATGCTTCCACTTCCTCATCCTTTCTTGAGAGTGCATCTGCCACAACATTTTTCTTCCCTTTTCTGTAGATGATTTCAAAGTCATAACCCAACATCTTTGTGACCCATTTTTGTTGCTCTTCTAAAGATAATTTTTGTTTTAAAAAGTACTTAAGACTATCATGATCTGTTTTTACCTTGAAGTGACTTCCCATTAGGTAGGGTCGCCATTTCTTAAGTGCATGTAGTATTGCCAACATTTCCTTCTCATAAATAGCTTTGCGTAAATACTTTCCTTTGATTGGACAACTTTCGAAAGCAATGTGTCTTTCTTCTTTCATTAAAACAACACCAATTCCATTTCCCAAGGCATCACATTACACAATAAAGAATTTTGTGAAGTCCAGCGTAGCTAAGACTCATGCTTGGCACATTGCCTCTTTAAGATGTTCAAAGGCCTTCGTTGCTTCTGGAGTGCATGAAAATGCATCTTTCTTCAATAATGTTGTTAGAGGTGCTGCTATTCTCCCATAATTCTTAACAAACTTGTGATAATACCTTGTCAACCTGAGAAATCCTCGTAGATTCTTTATGGATGTGGGGATTTTCCATTCCTTAATGGTTTTAATTTTGCTAGGGTCTACCTTAACACCTTCATGGGATACAATGTGACCCAGATATTCCACCTCTTGTATTCCAAAGAAACATTTGGATATTTTTGCATATAATTGTTTCTCCTCCAATAGTTTGAGCACCATGTCAACATGTTGGACATGATCCTTCCAAGACTTGCTATAAATTAGTATACCATCAAAAAATACTAACACAAATTTTGTAAAGAAGGGTTTGAAAATGGGATTCATCAAACCTTGAAATGTAGAAGGTGCATTAGTAAGGCCAAAAGGCATGACCAAAAATTCATAATGACCCTCATGAGTTCTAAATGATGTTTTTGGAATGTCTTCTGTCTTCATTCTAATTTTATGATATCCTAAATGAAGATACAACTTAGTGAAGTAAATTGATCCATGCAATTCATCTAATAATTCATCAATGACATGAATGGGAAATTTATCTTTAATAGTGAGCTTGTTGAGCTCCCTATAATCTGGACACATGTGCCATGATCCATCCTTCTTGTGAACCAATACTACTAGAGTAGAGAAAGAACTTTGACTAGGTTGAATTATACCAGCCTCTAGCATTTCTACAACCATATGTTCAATTTCACTCTATTGGACATAGGGATATTTGTAAGGCCCGATGTTTGGAGGAACACTTCATGGAATCAAATTAATAGCATGACCATGATCACGAATAGGTGGGGGGCCTTTGGGAGTCTCAAATACCTTGGAATTAATGTCCAAGACTTTTTGGAGATCTGGAGAAATGGATGATTTCAATGTGGGAACCTCTAGTGAAAATAATTGTGCAATTATGCCTTGTTGTTCTTTCTTTAGAAGCTTTGTCATTCTGTTAGAGCTGATTATCTTTCCTGGTTTCCCTACGATACCCCTTAATTCAACTTCTTTTCCTTCTGAAGAGAATTTCATGAAAAGTTCTTGAAAATTAAAAGCTATCGTACCCAAGGATTGTAGCCATTCGACTCCTAGTACAATATCAGCACCACCCATTGGAATGGAAAGCATTGGGCTATTCAATACATATTCTCCCATGGATAGCCTTATATTATGGCACTTTCTTGAGAAATTTATGGTTCCTCCACTTGTAACCATCACTTGACACTCTAGTGTTGGATATAGGAAGCAATTCAATTCCTTGGCTATCTTACAATGAATAAAATTATGGGTACTTCCCGAATCAATCAACACTATTACCTTTTTCTTCTTGATATGGCCTTCTATCTTGATAGTTTGAGGAGTGGTAATTCCAGCCAATGCATTACAAGATATGGTCCGATTAATTTATTCTTTTTCTAGGGTTTGTTTTTGGTGTATATCCTCTTCTTTGGACATTTCTTGTTCCTTTTCTTCCTCCTCTTCACAATCTATGTAAAATAAGTTCTTCTCAGCACACTTATGACCTTTAGTGTCTTTGCTATCATAACTGTAACAAAGCCCTTTTACTCTTTTTTCTTCCAATTGTTGTGGTGTCAACCTTGTAGGTTGTGGATGGCTAGGGGAAGTAACACTTCCATCTTTATTATTGTGAGTGGTAGGCTTCCTTGTTGACATAATTTTGCTTTCCATTTTTCTTGCCAACCTGAATGCCTTCTCCAATGAATATGGTTCCCAAAGGCAAACCTCATGTTGGATGTTATCTTTTAAAGTCCCTATGAACACATCAATCATATGCTCCTTTGTAATATCTTTTACCCTTATATTCAATATTTGGAAGTCCTCAATGTTCTCCATCATTAAACCCTTTTGTTTGAGATTTATCAATTGGCTAAAAAAGGTGTTGCTTTTTGTATCCTCATAATGTGCTATCATTTCATTTGTAAAAATAGCCCAAGTGACAATTTGTTTACGAGAGAAAAGCCATCGATACCATACAAACTAATTTGGTTCCAAATATAAAGTTGCAATGCGTACCTTTTGTGCATTTTTCACATTATGGAGATTGAAAAATTGCTCCATCTGTAGTATCCATGTTTCAAGATCCTTGCCATCAAACTTCCTCATATCGATCTTTGGAACATGGTGGTTCTTTGATCCAATGTTAGAGTCTATGAAATCATGATTACCATTTATTTTGTTCTCATCATGAGTTTCCTTTACTATTGTTTCACCATTAGTAAGCATTTCTTGTAGAAAATTTTTCAAATCTATCTTCAAATTTTCCTACAAATCTTCCATGCCTTTCTTTAAGTCATCCATCTTAGCTTTCATGCCATCTTAGCTTCCACGCCGTCCATCTTAGCTTCCACGTCATTCATCTTAGCTTCTATGCCTTTCTTCAAAC
The DNA here is from genome assembly GCA_031772625.1 of Pinus tabuliformis. Classification (NCBI taxonomy): domain Eukaryota; kingdom Viridiplantae; phylum Streptophyta; class Pinopsida; order Pinales; family Pinaceae; genus Pinus; species Pinus tabuliformis. Next base: position 415,530,316 of record CM062808.1, on the reverse strand, counting down.
CATCCATCTTAGCTTCCACGTCTTTCTTTAAACCATCCCTCTTATCTTCTACATATTTCTTTAAACCATCCATATTATCTTCTGTTACTTTTTGTGCGAGTGAAATTTGTTGCACTTGGTCTCATAATTTTGATATATCATGTTGCATTTCTTCCTCTTCTTGATGAGTCATGCTAGAGCTTTTAGTTGCTTACTAGGTGTTACTATTTTCTTTCTTCGGGGCATCAATTACTGATAATAAGGCTTCACTATGGCCTTTTAATTCCTTCAAACTAATTTTCAAACCAAGCTTATCCAAAAATTAAAAAAAAACTACACACTTTTTTTCACTTTGTAGGAGCTCGATATTGAATCTGATGTATCTTTGTAATTTTGGATCTCCTAGGTCTGAAATTCCTTCTTGCGGTTATCCTCTGGGTAATATTTCTAACCTTACAAGTCTGATCAAGATTGGATTCTCTAATGAAGAGTTATGACAGATTTCCCATGATGACCTGAGTATAGACTGGTTCATTAGAGCGAACTTGTACGACATGCCACGGGTCACTGTTTCAACCTTTGGTTCTGAAAATGATACCTCAACAAACTATAGTCCATCCTATTTCTGTAACTTCTTACGAAAATTCAATTTGATGCTCAGAGAAAAAGTTATGACGATTTTTCCAAGGTGACCTATTTGGAATGTAATTCGGGAGTCTACAAAAACCCTAACTTCCTCAGATTATATCTCCACAAATATAGCGAGACAGGATCTGAAATTCGGAGTTGAGGTTTAGAATGATTTCTTCTCAAATGGTTTTTTTTTAGCTTCTAAAACTTCATAGCGAAATAGTTATAGTGAACATTCCATGATAACCTATTTTAGATGAGATTGTGGAGCTTGCAAAAAACCCTAACCTCCTCAGATCGTATCTCTGAAAATATAGCGAGACAAAATCTGAAATTCGGACCGGAGGTTCAGCGAGACTTGGTCTCAAATGGGTTTTGTTTTTAGCTTCTGAAACGTCGCAGAAAAAAAAATTATAGCGAAAATTCCACGATGACCTGTTTGGAGCAGCGAAACCCTAGAATCCAAAGCTCTGATACCAAATGTTATGGAACCAACCCACAAAAAGATAGAAAAGATAGATCAAGGTCTTAGAATTTAGCCTCTTCGAGGGGGAAACCTCCTTTACATTACACAAATGAACAATTCTTGGATGATTCAAATAACAAAACCTCCTTTCTATATAGAGGAGTCTAAGGGGTCACAATATAACCAAGCCGACCTAACAATAATAATATAAAAGCACAAAAATAATAATAGAGAGATTCTATGGGGCACAATAATAACAATAGGGGACAATAGGGGCACAACAATAACAATAAGGGATACAACAACAATAGTAATGGGGGAATCACTAGTATTATAGGGACCTAACACATAAGCACATGACCATGCAAACATCATTCTAGCTAGGATCTAGTCATCAATGCATGATCTCAATAACAACACACACCACAACCTCATGCATGAAAACCACCATCATTGAGTCACTATACACTTGACCATAGGCAAACATGAACATGAATAAGTGATGCATAACCATCCACACATATGCCTAAACACGTTTGATCAAGCATGGGTGCATGATACATGAAATCAAACCTACAAGAATGATACATGCAACTGGGCATATAATAATGTAACCAAACATAAAAGAATGTAACCAATCATACTACAACGATACATGTAAGTGACATAAATCGACATGTAACTAGTCATATACTCATGACGATGCATTCCACAACAAAACATCAAGTTTCAAATGACGAGATCACTTAAACCATGAAAACCATCATGCCAATGCAACAAGCACATCGAATGCAAGTGTGAGAGAAACACATGAAATTAACATGCATGCATGACCAAAACATAGCCCATCAAGTTTGAGGGGTGAACCATGCTCTGATACCACTCTGTAACACCCTCTTACCACATCTACCCAAGCAACCGACTAGCCGGGGTAAACATGCAATGAGAGGCCACTATGATATGACTCGACCTCCTAAGTCATGTTAAAGAAGTGCAACTGATGGAAACACACCATACAAACATTCAATATCAACTACAGGACTCTCAGAAACTAATCCAATACTCTAGACAACTTGCCCTTGGGTCCCATTGAACGTCAGGACAACTTAAGCCTCAATCGCTCTCATGTTGTAGGCATGTCAGCGTCAAGAAACCGAAAGTCGCTCTCACAGGCTTACCTGCTAGCGACCAGAGACTAAATTTTTCAGTGATATGCCAGCGACTTTGGGATTTGAGCCACTTTTTCTGTTGGGTGTGGAGCCTGATTATCTTCTATATTCAAAGGTATCGCCACATAGGACCCCAGTTCGAAATGGGGGTGGCAACGCCGCCCGTAAAATATTCGCTGCAGGGGGGGTCCAGGGGGGGGCGGCTGCGACCTTTGGGAGCCCCCCCCCTGGCGGGGGGTTTCGGGGGCAGCGCCCCTGAAGCTAAAAAGAGCTATAAAATTGCCTTGTAAAAGTATAGTAATTTCTAGTCAATCTAGGCCATTCATTAGGCGGATGATCTGACGGTAGAACTTATGTTTAGTTTAGGGTTTTTTGCCCTAGAAGGCAACCCCTCTCTTTGTATGAGGGTATTGTACTTGAGACTGTGTGATAGAAGTGTATTGTGTGAGCGAGAAACAGAGAGGTGAGACTGTGAGAGAAAACAGAGGATATTACAGCGGATTTGCTGTAGGTTGTGTCTCTTCATTTTGCTGGATAATAGAAAGGAAGGACTGACTGTTCGAGGTGGACGTAGCCCAAACTGGGTGAACCACGTATATTTGTGTCTCTCTTGTTTTGTGCATTTTTTGTGTTTATATTTCTGCAATATTTTATGTGTTCCATTGCTCCATAATATATAATTTTCTAACATTTTCAGACCCAGAGCCTAGCTCACTGCCAAGAATTGAACCATCTCTTCATATTAGTAAAATAACATGGAAATGATAGTAGTAAAGCAAATACTTTTTCAAGACCTTCACTCGACCCCTACTAGCCATGACATGCATTTCGTCAAACATATCGCGAATATGTAATCTACAAGTGTAAATAAGAGTTTTGAGCATAGGGGTCTCATACCTAGCTGAGAATCACTAAGAATCATTGATGCCTCAACACATCAACTGCCATTCCATCCATTAGGTCATAGATACATTGATCATTCAATTGCAAGTAAAAACATGATGAGAGCCACACATGGTTGCTGTTATAAAACACATACATAACCAACATAATAGGGACATAAATATCAATGAAATCATAGTCATATATACCACATATAATCCATCATAATACTCATAGAAATAAAAGGAGAAATAACCTTTCATTAATGATACAAAATCCAAACTCGAGATGGGACTTCCACGTTCCACCCAATCCTAGAATGGCTAGGAAAAACCTCTCTTCATCCATTCACCCTTGTGCCATATTCCAAGCATGAATGTGGGATATCATAGAACACATAAATCAAAACCATCCAAGGCTTCCAAAGGCCATCCACCTCAACCCATCAAATAGTGATTCTACCTCACTATCATACATCACAAAACCATCATTAGATTGGTCTCCATCCAAGCCTTCCAGGGCTTCCAGAGCGTTTGTCCAACCAAGGCTTCCGATACTAGTAACTCAACCCACATATTATGTAGGGCTTCTAGAGTATTTGTCCAACCAGGGCTTCTAGGACTAGTAACTCAACCCACCTAGGGATTTTAGAGAATTTGTCCAACCAAGGCTTCTAGGACTAGTAACTCAGCCCAAGCTAAGGAAACATGAGAACCAACCGAAAACAAACAATGAAAGTAAACCCACAATCACCATGGATATCCAGGAGATGAAAATGCTAGGGAGTCCACTGTCAATCCTGGCCATCCTCCATGTTAACAACAAATCACAACCAAAAATCCACATTTATATGCGATGCATGCCAGAACTAGTGAAGGAAATATAGCAACTCGATACCTGCAAGAAAATATGATGTAACTATTGATCCTGATTGCCTCTTGTTATTTCCTGCTCTTCCTTTACCTTCTTGATCCAAGAATCCAAGTATACCACACTCACCAAGAGTGCTCCAAGAAAACTCTAAGTCTCCAAGAGAGAGAGAGAGAATAATGAAAGAGTTTCAAAACTAAACTGACAAAAGGTTACCAACTGATCCTTAGAAGCCTTTTTATGAATGAGGCCTCTATTTTCTTCATTTTCCATTATTTCCATTCAATTTTCTCCCCACATGCAACCCATGACCTTTCATCTCCCTTTTCTCCCAATTTCCATTATTTTCATAATTAAATGTGCCAAAAATTCCATTCTGCCTTTCCAAAGCCTTAACCATTGCCTTTGCCAATTTCCTTAGCCATAAACAATCACAAGTGATTCCCATCACTAGGATTTTGCCCAACATTCAACTTGGGATAAGTGTCCCATCATCTGTGGTTATTATTTTTCCTTCATTTACTTTTATTACATTGAATTTTCACCAGAGCTCTTACAAGATCTATGAATAACAAGGAGTATACTAGCAGGTTCTTGGATTTATTGAGGTATATACCTTGTCTTAAGGAGGAGAAACCTAATATTCAAAGATTCATCATTGGGTTGTCGGTAACATTCAAGGACAAGATTGATATTGATGAGCCTAGATCACTGGAGGAAGCCATAAAAAATATAAAGTGTGGTTATGAGCAATCGAAATATATGTATGAATCCAAATAGGAGTGGAATTGTAATGACAATAAAAAGGGAAAGTGGGATAAGAAGCGAGGAAGATTATCATATACCAGAAACAAAGAGAATGTAGTGTCACATAAGAGGTTCAATACAACTGACAAAGGACAAGGATTTTAGTATGAGGAGTAGAACAAGGGTGATGACAGAAAGCCTTTACAATTTAGACTTGTGGCTAGGATCATCGTAGGAGAGATTGTGTGCAACATTAGGGTGGCATACTGCAGATTTACAGTGCTCAAGAAACACAGACGTTTGGGGATGTTGGACAGAGTTTTCCTCAAATTTGTGCATCTTTGGATAGTAAGAAGGTTGATCAACATGCATATATTATTGAGATGGAAGGTAATATTTGTGATCAAGTTGTTTCTATTTTGATTGACCCTGGATCTAACTAAGTTATATTAGTCATGACCTAGTGGATAACAGTGGTTTGAATAAATAAGTACATGCATATTCTTGGTTAGTGTAGTTGGCTATAGGTACTAAGAAATGATTTCATCATTGGGTAAGAGTTTGTGCATTTGAGTTGAATGGTATGTCTACATCAACGCATATGAATGTCCTTCCATTGGGTTCATACAATATGCTTCTAGGTATGGATTGGTTGTATCTTCATAGTACTAAGGTAGACTGCTATGATAGGGATATTGAGTGCTTTGATGACAATGGAGAGTAGAGATTCTTGCATGATAAGAAGAAGGCGACACGGGTTAGAATGGTTACAGGTATGTAGGCAAAGCACAATTGTAGGAAAGGGTGTGTCTTATTTGTAGTGCATATTTTCAATGAAAAAGGTAAGGATGTTGAGGATGTTGAGGTCTTGAACAGGTACCCAGTTTTACAACAGTTTCAGGATGTATTCCCAACAAATATCTCAGAGTTATCGCCTCAAAGGCACCATACAGGATGAGCACTCTAGAGTTAGTGGAATTGAAGTTGCAGTTGAAGGAAATGCTTGACAAGGGTTACATTAGGCCAAGTGTGTTGCCTTGGGGTGCACCAATGTTGTTTGTGAAGAAGAAAGATGGTACCCTCAAGTTATTCATCGATTATGGGCAATTGAACAAGGTGACGATTAAGAATAGGTACCCTTTGTTGAGGATTGATGACTTGTTTGATCAGCTGAAGGGAGTGGCGTTGTTCTCAAATATTAAGGGTTAGTTTTTAACCCTCAATCGAGCTATTTTTTTAGCTCCCAAGGGCACTTGAATGGATCGATTGAGCCATTTTTTTCCACCAAAACATAACCTATTTCACCAAAAAAATTAACCCAGCTCCATGTTTTTGCCCATAATTGATATTAATACATCGCTTTATATAATTTACATGAATACATTAAAATAATTGTCGAGGCCACCTCAATATAATGATCTTCATCTATGTGTTTGCTGAGAAAAGCCGTAGGTAGCATGTAGAATCCCAATGAGGCATCAATTAATGGCTCCTCATTGAATGTGGATGGATTGATAGGATTGCAGTGAGCAAGTCGATGCATGGGTGCAGTACTGTGACCGATTACATACCTCAGTATATCTCTTGAAGTGTTTGTTTGCATGGGTTTCCTTGTAACAATGGTTGTCATGCTATTCGTTACATGAATGTTCTATGGTGTTTGGGGGGGGGGGGGGGCGGCGAAGGGGGTGTTTTCAGGTCCCATCGATTCATTGGTTGGTGGGGAAATAAAAACACAACATCACCCCCTGCCACCCCCCCCGATTTTTCCACCTTAGTTACCCGATATGCAGAAAGTAAATGTCCTATTTATTATTATTGAATAGTTGATTAATGTCAGTAAATTACATAGATCATAAATCTTAGGTTTCTATGTAATCATGTGATTCATGATGACTATATAGATGGGATGGTCCATTGTGATACATTGATATTGTATGGGGGTGATAACTCTGATATAAAATGGTATCAAAGTAAGAAGAGCCTATGAAATGGGAAGAATAAAATAAAAATGAGGAAGCAAATGTTATGTTCATAGAGGATAAGATGATGTTGCGTAAGGAAGATTTGTTGCTAGACTTGTTGGAAATGTAACTAGTTTCAGTCTTCATAATTGTTGTTGTACTCATTTCAATATGTATTCTATGTAACGAATAAGAAAAGAAAATAAAAAGTTATTATTTTAAAGCATAGGTTTCATGCTCATTATTGATGGTATTCTAGGTAAAAGCATGTTCGTCATGCTTCTAGGGTTTGTTAGGTCATAGGAGTTACTGTCACGAGTCAAGAAAGTCAACATCATGTTTATAAGACCCTTCTAGGAAAAATGTAATTAAATAAGGAATTATATTTTAGTCTAGAAAGTCTTGGAAACTCCAAAGGTACACGTCAGTCCTGGCAGCTTCAAGTTAGCCTAAAGAAGGCAATTCAACCCCTTGTAAAGGCTATAAATACAAGTACTTCAACCCCATTTGTGACTTATTCACTCACAAGTTCGATTTCAAGAAGGAAGTTGGATCTATAGGTGGGAAGCAAGAGAAAAAGATAGCAGAGGTCTAGAAGAAGAAAGGAAGGATGAAAATCTTGTGTTTGGGCTCTATTTCTCACACACATGCAAAGGATTAGGGTTTCTACAACTTCCAAGAAGGCCAAAATTGCAGGTTCGAGTTGCAGTATCAATTAGCTGGGAAAGAAAGATATTCTAGTTTGACTTCGTTGATCTTGGAAGGAGATGCCTTTGATCAAGGAAGACTTCTTGAAGCATTGACTTATATTTTCTACAACAACTACAGGGCTAAAGTGGTAGGTCAAAGAAATAGTTCTAAAGCTGGAAAGTCGAAGTTGCAGTTTGAAGTTGGTTGGTGCTAGATTATGGAAAGACATGACTGGAAGGGCTGACTAGCTACTTTGAGGAGGAATTGGCCTAGGGATTGGGTCTTTGTTGTCCCATTTGAAGTAGATTCTATAAGAAGAAAAGATTTTTATGGGATTTTCCCTTCGAGGGGTTTTTTCCCTAGTTGAGAGCCTCATTTCTACATTCTATGTTGCTACTATTTTTTTCTTGATATTTTTTTGATGAAAATATCTAAATAAAGAACACAAGAAGACTAACTAAATTCACAAAAAAATATTAAGGTTAAGGAAAACTGGAATTAATAGCTGCAACTTTACATTTTTCCAACAAACATAAGAGAAGGGGAAGAAAATAACATTCATGAAGTGTTGGACATGGAAGTTGTAAGATGTAGGAACAACAGGAACCCATGAAGAAAGAAATGGTTGAAGAATGAAGAGACTAAAGAATGGTTGAGGCTACAATGCTCTTTGGCTTGACAACCCAATGATCTTTGAAATTTAGAAAAAAAGGAAATTAAGGCTAGTTTTGTAATATTTATGTAGAAAATGATTAATAAATAAAGAAAAGAGGCTAATCAGATTGTTAGCATTTTTTTCCTTCGAGTCTCCATATTTAATTTATTGTGTTTATATGATGATATCGTTATTTATTACAATACATGATCTATCAATTTTTGTTGTGCATACGTAATTAACATCATTAAATGATATAGGTCATACATGTTGTTGGGGTTTTGTATAATCATATCATTTTAATATGACACATGTTAATATGACACTTTTTTTATTAATTATTTTAATAAAAAAATTAAAAATTGCATAACTACTTTTGAGATAAATCTCAATATTTGTTTTGTTTTGTGACTCTTTTAAAATATTTATGGAAGTTAAAATCATATCATTCAGTTAATAATTATTGATAATTAAATTAAAATATTAAAGTCTTATTCTAAATGCTATCACCATAATTATGTAAAAGAAAACCCAATACCAATAATAAATTTAAGATTGATAAAAATATTTAAACTATGACATTATTCATAACTTAAGCATGAGTGTTAGTCAAATCATTTTTTTCAACAAAATTGACGTTAGGAGTGCTTGAACCTTGTTTTTGATGGTGGAAATAGATTGAGCACCATAAAAAACTGTTAGGGCACCCAAAATCTTGAAACTTGACAATAGTAACCTAAATTTCCAAAAAAATCAATTAGATTTATAATCAAAATCATGCTGAAATTTCCATTATTTTTCTAGCAAAAATGACACCACTAAACTATGCTATTATAAACTAAATACACGACTAAACCTAAATCATGAAATATAAACATTAAACAATGTCATTCTAAGTGAATCTAAAAGATTCAAGCTTACTTCTTTTAACCAATATTATTGTCTCAAGCTATTTAAAATAAATTAATATGATTGTCTCTAGCTATTTAAAATAAATTAATTAACGCATTAACATTTATTTAAAACTTCAAATAGAACACACTATTTTGCTTTATGGAAGAAGTTTTTTTTTTTTTCTCAGCAAAGACTAAGATATATTAACTTAAAATAAAAATAATTTTACAAGTAATCGAGGCCTTAGAAGAGAATTCATGAGGGCTCTCTACACAACAAGTTTGCCCCAGAATGGAAGGATTCTGGGCATATATGCTACAAAAAACTACATGACAGAAATACATTTCAGAGAAGGACCAGTAGATCAGAAGACTGTGCATGAGTACAAGAGAGCTAATATCCATAGCGAGTCTGACTGTAAAAACGTTGCCACTGCCCTGGAAATGACCAAAAGCGTCAAGATGATGGAATTGAGTCATGACTATATTCAAAGAAACCTGGATGCGTTCATCTGCTTGACAGCCAAAAAGCAAAAACGAGACAAAACAGACCCAGGTGGCCTTAGGCTTCCATATCCCCGCCAGGAGTCTTCTCTTCTGCTGGACAGTCGCTACCCAAACACAGATCATCATTGCCGGCCTTATCATCCTCTGGGATTAACATGGGGTGATTAGTATCATTCAGAATTCCATCCCCGGCAGCAGGGAGAGTATCTACATGGGGCGGAATGATTCTTGGACTGTCAATTTGACCTGGTTGATCAACCAAATCTTTCTCCTGGCTTCCCACTGTCAAATGTTGCTCGCTGCTCTGAGAGGGCTCCGGAGCTATGCAGGCCAGAGGATGGATCTGGTTTTCTTCTTCCGAGAGGATGATGGTGATATGGGCAGAAATCAGAGGCCTGTTGAGATTGCTTTGGAATTTAAAATGGGTGGTTTGAAAAGCACTATTCGGGATTGGCCTACGAGCAGGGCTAGGAGATTGCACATTCGCCTGAGAGGGAGGGAGATTAACGGGAGATTGTTCAGGGTTCTCAGAACTGCTAGCTGTAGGGCGAGAGCCATTACCATGACGCCCTCTGGGTCGTTTCCTGCCACCTTGGCGGACCATATTGAGGAGCGTAGGGAGGGCCACAGAATCAACAAAACAAGCAAAGAAGGCAGTTGAGAGTCGGAATGATTGAGCCAGAGAACAGGAAATACACACTGAGAGGGTCTGAGAAGGAGGTGAGAACCGCTTACCCCTGAAACGAGCCTGAGTCCTGCAGAGCACGCCTCTGTAAACGGAGAACTTCTCGCCACCCGAAACCTTCGTAAGCCAGAACTCAGAGCAAGAAGAATGAATACTAACCATGAGAGGGATGAGCCGGGATGCCTTGAATATAACATTCCTTGCCATGCTTCGAACAGAGCACACCATAAATGCCCAGATACTGCCATATCCATCGTAATGTTGTTTATCAGTTTTACATGAGGTGAGGTTCTGGGGAGCCCCGCTGCTCTGCAGCATGCGGTACTCGCATTTAACAGTTGGCTTGTAAACCATTTATGACACCTGTGTCACCCGCATCTGGGGCTTTATGGAACAAGTTATTATAAAAGCAAAATACAATAAAAGTTGAATTAACACATTAACATTTATTTAAAACTTCAAATAGAACAAGTTATTATAAAAGCAATATAAAATAAAAGTTGAAAGCATTTTGTTTTGAACGGAACAAATGAAGACACAAATGAAACAGTGTAAGACTAGAGATGTTATAAAATGTTTTAGTGTCATCTTTTCCTAATTTTTCCAATTCACGAAAAGACCGGAAGCTTAGCCGCATCTTTTCCCTAATCTTTCCAACTCACGAAAAGACCGGAAGCTTAGCCGCATCTTTTCCCTAATTTTTAGCCACACGCCATTGTCTTTCTATCTCCCGCTCTATACGCCAATTTCCGCGCCTATCGCTGCAAGACCGCAACTTCCTTCGCTCAATACGACAATTTCCGCGTCTATAGCTGCAAGACCAGCAGTCAATACAGCAACTTCCTAGGTCGAGTTACTTTATCTTTATATCTCCCGCTCTATACGCCAATTTCCGTGTTTATCGCTGCAACTTCTTCCTTCACCACCCACCTAGGAGACCTATCAATAGGTCGAGTTACTTAATCTCCTGCTCTATACGGCAAGACCAGGAGTCAATAGGTCGAGTTACTTTAGAATGTGAGGCCTTCAAAGACAACAGGGAAAGTTACGCAGATACGCTGGCAGCTAACTCTTGGGATAATCTATTTAACGAGGAGTTTGTCGAGAAGACGGGAGCATTTATTGTGAAGCTTCACAAAAAAAGGGCCGAATACATCAAGCAGATGAAAAAGCAATCTGTCCCATAGGCTATCTTTAGCCTCGTGGACGTTAAAATAATTTCTTCTTCTTCTTCTTCTTTATATCTCCCGCTCTATACCGCACTTTCTATACGGCAGTTTCCGCGTTTTTACGGCTCGACCCAAGACGCCTAGGAGTCAATAGGTCTTTCTATCTCCCGCTCTATACGCCAATTTCCGTGTTTATCGCCGCAAGACCAGCAGTGAATACCGCCCAAGACGCCTAGGAGTCAATACCGCAACTTCTTCGTTCACCCCTCTCCTCTCCTCTCCCGCTCAATACGGCGATTTCTCTATCCCTTCCTTCCGTGTTATTGCTGTGACAGCCGCTCTCCTTATAAATATGTACATATATCTAGCAACACAACTCACTCAACTTTGCAGGGCGTTTTGAGTTTCTGAGACGGAGAAATGGATCCTAAAGGCGTTGTTTTTGTGATCCTATTCATGGTGGTCACTCTAACTGTAAGTGCAGCAGCTGTTAATTTGAGTAATGATCGGACCGATTCTGCTTCTTCTGATGAATTTGCTTTTACAGGACGTGCTGTGCTGGACGAGAAAAGTGACAAATTCCGATTATCAATGGACCGTCACGAGAAAAGGGATATTGAAGCTCTTCTGGCTTTTAAAAGACACATCAAATCGGATCCATCTGGAATGTTGTCCAGCTGGAAAGCAGAGAACTCACAGCAGGTGTGCTCCTGGCATGGTATTACCTGCAGGAAACACACTAGAAGAGTTGTCGCTGTAATACTTCCTAATACCAGATTCGATGAGGATCACGGATTGAATGGTAAGCTTTCCCCATTTCTGGCCAACCTCTCCTTATTGCACACGCTGGATCCCTCTGGTAATTATTTTACAGGAGAAATGCCAGCTGGATTCGCGCAGCTTAAAGTGCTGAGAACACTTGATCTTAGCGACAATCAGTACCTGGGAGGATCTATTCCAAAAGCACTGTCTAATTGCACAAGCCTCAAAAGGATCGACCTTTCAGAAAGCAACTTCACAGGGACCATACCAGCAGACTTTGGTCGCCTGATCGAGTTGGAAGAGCTCAGCATCAATTCTAATTATCTGGGTGGAAGTATTCCAACTTCTCTGAGCAACTGCACATTTCTCCGTACATTATCCATTTCATTTAATAATTTTACAGGAGGAATTCCACCTGGATTTGGACAGCTTAAAGCGCTGAGAATACTTGATCTTAGCCTAAATCAGTACCTGCGAGGATCTATTCCCAAAGCACTGTGTAATTGCACACGCCTCAAAAGGATCGACCTTTCAGCAAACAACTTCACAGGGACCATACCAGCAGACTTTGGTCGCCTGATCGAGTTGGAACAGCTCAGCATCTATTCTAATCATTTGGGTGGAAGTATTCCAACTTCTTTGAGCAACTGTACATCTCTCCGTACATTATCCATTTCAGGTAACAATTTCAGTGGTCCATTATTTTCCATTGTGGATTCAATGAGAAGCCTGTCTTATCTTGACCTCCCACGTAACAATTTCAGTGGTCCTCTCCCTTCCACCTTGGGTTCGCTGAGAAGCCTGTATTATCTTGACCTCTCATTTAACAATTTCAGTGGTCCTCTCCCTTCCACCTTAGGCTACATGAGAAACCTGTCTTCTCTTAACCTGCGGAGGAACAATTTCAGTGGTGCAGTCCCTTCCACCTTGGGTTCGCTGGGAAACCTATATCATCTTGACCTTTCATATAACCATTTTAGTGGTCCAATCCCTTCGACTTTGGGTTACCTAAGAAACTTAGGTTATCTTTATCTCCAAAGCAATTATTTAAATGGTCACATCCCTATGCATTTGGGCAATTGTACTGCACTTACGTCCTTGTTTTTACATGATAATATTTTGGACGGTAGAATACCAAATGAATTGGGGTTGTTGCATAACTTAGAGGAACTTAGTTTAGAAGAAAACAAATTGTTTGGGAGTATACCATTTCAATTGGGTAATTTGAGCAATCTTGTGGTTATGACATTGCAAAATAATAATTTCACTGGTGAAATTCCAAAGGAATTAGGAAATCTTCTCTCAATCGAAATTCTAAATTTAAATTCAAATAGTTTAACTACCATCCCACAGAGCATAGGTCAATTAAAATCTCTTACAGCGTTGTACATAAAGGATAACAATATTTATTGCCCTATTCCTAATACTATTATTGGTCTAGTTTCATTGAGGATTTTAGATCTATCTCAAAATAGTATAGAGGGACCAATTCCTAAGAGCTTTGGCAATTACACTTCTCTACAATGGCTAGATTTAAGTGCAAATAGGTTGACAGGGGAATTGCCTAATCACCTTGCATTATTCTATAACTTGGTTACATTAAATGCTAGTTATAATAATATCCATGGTGATATTCCTGAATGGATAACAAATCTCACAAAATTGAGTTCCTTGGATTTATCCAACAATAAATTTAGTGGAAGAATGCCATTTCACCTTGAGAGACTTAGGGGATTTGCACCCAATGTATCTTCGCTTGGACAAAATAATGAAATAGGTGACATAGACCTAATTCCATTTGAAGAATTACTATGCAAATGCGCTATCGAATCTTATGTGGAAAACACTTTCTTTGATTTGTCTAACAACAATCTTGTAGGAGAAATTCCTGCAAGCATAGGGAGTATGAGCAGCTTGCGATGGCTAAATCTGTCTGGGAACCAGTTTGAAGGGTCAATACCTACATCTCTTAGTAACATATCTGCTTTGGAGGTGTTGGACTTGGCCAAAAATAATTTGAGTGGAAAAATTCCTCAAGAACTCTCTAACTTACACTGGTTGCGGGTACTAGATGTTTCATTTAACAGCTTATGCGGACCAATTCCAACAGGGACACAATTTTCAACTTTTGATGTGGCTTCATTTCAAAGTAATAAATGCTTATGGGGGTGTCCTATAGATCGATGTAGTAATCAAAAGGAAAACCCTATGATAGAGGGTAATAGTACTAGCAATAATCCTCATGTTAAAGTGGAATGGTTGAGTCGTGTAAATGAAAAAATGTCATTGTTAGCATTGGCGATCGGAATGGGGATTGGATTTGGGGGAGTTGTTGCTATGTTCATATTGTGGGAGAAAGCTAAGTGTTGGGTGTTAGCTTTAACCCCAAAAAAGGCACAGGGCTTTTATGGAGTGTATAGAATCCCTACATAGTAAGTAAGACATTGTATCATTACATCAAAATATGAATAAAAAGAACTCGTAGCATGTGTTGCTATGTGCTATTAAGATATATATATATATATATATATATATATATATATATATATATATATATATATATATATTAACCTGTTAAAATAAAAAAGGCAAAATTATAACCAATAAGGAAAAAGGAAATTTTGCACAATTAAACTATTATGCAAATTATAATAAATATAAAATTAGATATTTAAATTTTTCTAATTTAAAAGAAAAATAATTCTCATTTCTTAATACAAAATGATATTTATGAAACACAAAATTGTTGTCATTTTGATGTTTTATATAAATGTTTATATTATTAAATATAATATGGTTTAAATTCCTTTTCATAAGAAATGAAATATATAAATAAAATAATTTATAATTTATTGAAACAAATGATTTTATTCTTACATATATATTATTTTTGAAATATTTAAGCAGTATAAAAATATATATGTACAATTGAAATTTTAAAAAGAGAAAAAAAGTTGATTTATGTTTTTTCATTATAAAAAGATATATAATTTTCTTTTATAATTATTATAGATTTGAGAGACATATAATTATCTCACTCCATTTGTCTCTGTACGTTCACTTGCCTTTACACATCCACTACTGTACGGATTTACAACGCCATTTTATCTGCACCTTATGTTTCAAGCTTAATATATGCTCTCCAAAGTGGCTCTCAAGATTGCACTTTTTGTTTTTGGAATGCAATGAAAAAATTAATAATTCAATGCCATTCACATATGGACTTCATAAATAAATGTCTGATTTACAACTGCCGTCAAAATTAAAATATTGATAACAAACCGCACAAAAAAAATTAACCTATTGTCTTCATTTATAACGAACCTCACAAATAGAAACCTCCAACAATAGCAAAATCTTAATTAAAATCTTGCACAGTAAATTTCTTTTACAAAAAGATAGAAAATACAACATGGAAGGAAGAATAAAATGGAAGTAGGAACAAAAATGTAGGTTGGAATGAAATTGCATAACTAATACCAGGTAAATGTGTACTCATTGCTTTACTACCCTTGCCTTTACCCTTATTCTGCGCTCAGGGATTAACAATGCAATGGAATAATTTTAAAAATATTGGTATGATGAAAAACAAGATGGAAAGGAATATCCTAATTCTAGTGATTTGTTTTGATTTTATGATCTCTGCATAGAGACATATCAATAGTTGATTTTCAGATAGACATGATCTCTACATAGAGACAGATCAATAGTGCAATATGAGAAGGATTTGTTTGATATCTTCCAAACTGAGTTGACCTTCTCACGGTAAAAGATGTTAATCACATTGTTGAGAATATATGACTCATTCTTAACATATTTCATAACATTTTACAGGCATTGAAGAGAAATATTACTAAAAATAACTTGAGTTTAAATACCCTCTAATGAATATAACTTGGGATTTTCATGTTCATCACAACTCTCTTTCTATATATATATATAACAAATAAAAAAAAAAAATTAACAATATTTTTTTTTGGAACAACTCTCTTTCTATATATATAACAAATAAGCAAAAAATTAACAATATATTTTTTTTTTCTTTTTGGAAAAACCGCATTTGAACAAATTATGTATAGATACAAACACCTGCATAACAAAGAGATTTTGCAATACGTATTCTTAGGGCAGTCTGTGATGTTGATTTCTCTTATGTTGATAGTTGCTTGTGTCATTCTTTTACTTGATTGATTAAATTTGTCTTTTGCTTATTATTATTATGTCCTTCATCATAAAACAAATACCAAAACATGAAGACCATCAAAGACAAATACACGCCAAATGTAGGCTATAAGTCAAGGCTAAAACCTCTCCTAGAGAGGAAAACCCAAACAAATCTCTTATTTTCTTTAGGAACCAAAAGAAATGAGACAACCAAGACCTTTTGACTAATAGTATGACCTCCAACAATCCACCAACTCAACTTCCAAAGAATACTAGTCAATATCTCAAAAGTCAACACGAATGCAGCTCCAATATCCAAGTCAAATGGAGTTTCGGCCTCTTCTGCAACTTCTGAAGTTCTAGGCCTATATCTTTAGTCCTACAACTTCACACATTTTCTTTAGTCATTCCACACGTGTGGATAGACCAAGAATAAATTCTAATTCTCTTCCACTTCGCTAGCCTTGTTTATTCTTGTAATGGGGTAGACCTTCCTTTCTAAGCATTTCACACTTCTTTCTTCCTTAAATTTTAGATTGAATTACTTCACGATATTGACGTCATACTAGTTATAAATCTCTACTTATATATAACCTATTGTGGGGTTGAATCATCTTTAATGGAGCCAACTTGCTTGATGAGGAAGCTGAGTTGATGAGGAAGATAACTTGGTGGAGGAGGAAATAGATACATTTTGATACACATACATTTTTCTTTCTTTGACATAAAGAGCCCAAGAAAGTTCTAAACATCGACAATAACTTATGAATCAACCCTATAAGCCTTCAATGGAGGCTTGAACTAGAAACAAAAATACATAAAGCATGAAACCCATGCTTACAAATAAATTTTCTTTTACAATAAATTTTCCTTTTTCTTTCTTTTGACAAATATATTACATCATGACCAAAATACAATTATGAAGACTGATGCTAGTTACATTTCTCAACACTCCCTCTTAACTAGGGAGGTATTCATAATTGTTCAACTCGTACTAGGTTGATATCAATTTTAAATGTTCTTAAAAAGAGTACAACAACATACATAATGCTTGGGATACCATCACTACCAAGGTATCCTCTCAACATGGGCTAAGGTGTCATCTAGGAAATTTCCACTATAGGTACCATCGGGCTACAACAATGGTATCCATCCAACAAGATATAGATACCATCTAGTCCTCCATGCCTTGACACCAACCCTTACAAGGATCCAGGTATCAATACTAAACCTGAGCTCCACATGATACCCTCCCTCTGGGATCTAGACGTCAACTGAGATCTCAATATTAACTAGGCCATGTTATCCTCCCAAGTACCATCATACAGGCAGTTTTATGGTACTTCATCTCTCCTCTCAACCAAATTAGTGATATCCACCAATCTAAGCATCCTCCTAAACTAAAATAATTTCTTGTTGGGAAGAGATTTCATCAACACATCAATTACTTGTTCATTTTTTGGCACATACAATAGCTTCACAACCCCAACCAATATAAAACTTTATTGTATATGTTCTTGTATGCTAGCACAAAACTTTAGGGTCTTCAACTATTCTGATGTTACTTAGTTCATCATATTTTCACAAAATATTTCTTCTTCAACTTCTCCAACAACACCAAACTCAGCCTCAACACTTTTACAAAACATCCAATTCTTGTTCACAACTTCATCAATCACAAATTTATTAATCATGAATACAACTCATGAATTACCATCTGTAGTGTTGTAGCCTTTCTTTGATCTCACTCTTTCTCCAAGGCATTTACTATAGCTGTTACAATATTCCCTCCCTCTTAACTAGGGAGTTATACACTTTCTTTATTTGAGCTTCTTCTCTACTAGGGGATAAATCAATCAACAACTCAGCCACACATGCTTTATCATCATATCATTAGATAACTTTCAACCTTTCGGAAGATCATTCCTTCCTACATGGAAACAAGGTCATCTATTAATCATCAATGTACACTTTAATGCTATCAAGATTCTTACAACTCCCTATTTTCATCATGCTCAACATCATCATCAATTCATCAAATACGTGGTAAGCATCCTCCATATCTTGAAGACTATGTACCTGCAAATCTTCATCAACAAGTACAACCAAGAAGAAATATATAGGAGCATGAAAAGTCAAACTAAGATTATCAAATTATAATAGAGAGAGCATCTAGGGTTACCAAAAAAACTTTGAACTCTAAATATCAAATTCTAAACTTAGATAGCAAAAAGAAAAGCAATCGACTAGGGTTACATTTTCATATCCTAGACTTCTCACAACAACCTTTGCTAGGGTTTTTGTCACAAGCCCTAGATTCCATCATCAAAACTAAACTTTAGATATCAATAATTTATTCCAATCACAGTGAAAGCATTATTACATCTAGGGTTTCATTATCATTCCCGAGAGACTTATATCAATTTCTATTGGGGTTTTGATGTAAACCTTATATATTGATTGTCAAAGATACGCAACAACTCAACCAAGTTAGGGTTTCAATCATATGGAAGCATATACACCTAGTGTTTCATTCCTAGGTTTAACAATCACAAGGGTTTGGTCATAAACCCTAATTCATCAAACCCTAAAAATCTAGGGTTTCATCCTAAAACGTAGACAACGACAACAAACCCCAAAAAACTAGGGTTTTATATCAACAAATCTTAAACATCAAGAGATTAGGATTTCATTATATGTTCTATAATTTATCAACAAAGCCTAAGTAGGAGAGGGTTTTATATTGAACCCTAAATATTATGGTTTTACCAAAGTTAACAAAGGATAGATAGTATGAGAAGGATTGATTTGATCTAAAGGTCAATTATCTTCAACAACATAAGAATATTTATAGTGAATACTTAGACATGAAAGTTAGTAAAACTAAAATTATGTGTTTTTATATGAAGAATATCTGCTACAAGTCTTTAAGCATTCCTTGAGTTGTTCCTTTCACAAACCTAGTAGGGTTTCTTCTGCAACAAGGCTTCTTTCATGATACAAGACTTTCCTCTGAAATCTGCCTCTGAATCTAGCCATAATCCCTATACCTGCAAGTTTAGTCCTTCCAAGGAAAGGATAATGATCAAGTAACAAAGGTAAAGCTAAATATATAGGAAATAAAAAATAATACTTATATCTTATGAGAATGTGGAATATTCTACTTGAATGATTCCTTTCTTACTATTTATATATCAACATTTCTATATGTGTCTGCAATATTTACTTGACATGTACCAAAAGTATACAAGTACAAGAGTATGATCTAACAAACTCCAAACCCTAAGATATCAATTCTAGGGTTTCAAATTCAATTCTATACTTACTAGGGCTTTTAATTTCTTCTGAGACTACCTACAAATCCTATAAACCAAAACTAGGGCTTCTATGAGGGAACTAAATAAAATAGGGTTAGGGTTTCTCAATCAACTAGGTTTTACAAGAACTTTGATGCCAACAACGTTTTCAATATTACAAACACTAGAACCAAAAAAAGAGATTTCAAAACCCTAATATAATAAGGATTAGATAATTATATAATAAAAAAAATTATACGTACCTCAAGGATTTCTTACCTGAGCCCTCCATGTCTGTTGCAAAGGATTCTTCTAGATGCCTCTTATTGTTCTAATTTCATCCTTGAGGTATTTGTTCCAATCTTGATTTTTAATATGATCTTCAAGGTTCTTTAGTTCAATATCCTTGATGCTTCTTACATCACTTGATTCTTTTCAATGTTCCATAACTTGAATAATAAAGTTGATTTTAGCCTTGATTTATGGTTAGAGCGATCTTGTAGGTGCTACTATAAGCCTTCAAATAGATGTCTTCTTTCAGTGTTATAGATAAATATTTAATGATAGTCTTGTACTACCTTTGGAAATAGATTTGGTCCCTTTTCTAGTTTTCAATACTTCTCCAAACAAGTACAATCTTCTAGACTTGAAGTGATTAGTATAGAACTGAGGTTGTAAACCCTTTAGATAGGGCTCCCACAACCATCGAAATAGATCTCTCAAGTGGCCCAATATACTTTACAAAAACACACTGTGATTTTTCTATTATTCCTAGGATGGCTTCTCTGTCACTTATAGGTCTCAACCTCTTTATATATATGCACATTTTTCCTCAGATATTAGACCTCATATACTTCCTTCGCTGGTTTATGGAGCTATAATTTCGAATCCTTCAAAAGATGCTTCATGTATTCTTTAAATCATTCACTCCTCTAGCTAGGCCTCCGGCCCTAATCTTAGTGTTTATGACTTATGAAGATGCCCAAAATTATGATTTTTTAGTTTGGTCTTCAAATCTTATGAATCTAGTGGTCCTTTTGATAGATTTTGAAGTTTCTTGTTCTCCAAACAGTGATCTTCTAGCTCCCTTATTCCACTAACATTAACTCTAATATATTGTTGGGAAATACCTAGGGAAACTTATTATGTTGATTTCTCTTAGCTTGATATTTTCTTGTGTCATTATTTTACATGATTGATTAAATTCTTCTTCTGCTTATTATTGTTGTGTTCTTGAACATGAAAAACAAGTGGACACCAAATGTAGGCTATAAGAAAAGGCCAAAACCTCTCTTGGAGAGGAAAACCAAAAAAATCTCAGTTTTTCTTCAAGAACCAAAAGAAATGAGACAACCAAGACATTTTGACCAATAGTATGACCTCATCCAATCCACCAAGTCAGCTTCCAAAGAAGACTAGTCAATATCTCCAAAGTCAACAAGAATCCATCTCCAATATCCAAGTCAAATGGAGTTTCAGCCTCCTATGCAATTTCTGAACTTCTTGGCCTGTATCTTTAGTCCCACGACTTCACACATTTTCTTTAGTCCTTTCACACGTGTGGATAGAACCAAGAATAAATTTTAATCCTCTTACACTTCACTAGACTTCTTTCTTCTTGTAATGGAGTAGACCTTCCTTTCCAAGAATTTCACACTTCTTTCTTCCTTAAATTTCAGATTGAATTATTTCACGATATGGATTTCAGACTAGGTCAAAATCTCTGCTTAAATATAACATTTTATGGGGTCGAATCATCTTTAATGGAGCTGACTTTCTTGATGAGGAAGCATACTTGGTGGAGAAGGAACTAGATACATTTTGATACACATATTTTTTTTCTTTGACATAGAAAGCCCAAGAAGGGTCTACACATTTACAATGAATTATGACTCAACCCTAAAATTCTTCAATGGGCACTTGACCTAGAAACAAAAATACATAAACCACTCGTGCTTATAAATAAATTTTATTTAATAAATTTTTTTCCCTTTTCTTACTTTTGCTAAATATATAACATCATGACTCAAATACAATTATGAAGACTGATACTAGTTACATTTCTCAACGGTTGTTTGGATTGAAATTCTAACAAATAAATATGAAGCCTTTAGGAAACACAAATTGAAAATATTCTTAAATATAATATGGAGTTTTATAATCTAGTAATATTATTCATAGTCACAAAGATAAAGATCGTCAGTCGCCAATAGGACATAGTATTTCTCAGAAGCAATCATTAAGCTTTGTGGATGTTTTAAAAATAATTAAATTCTTTTCCACAAATAAAGAGAAAGTGTTCACCCACCCAATTAACCAACATAAGACATGTTCTTCTTAGGCTCTTTTGGTACCATCATATTCTAGTATGGAAAGATTGATCAATAAATTTTAATTTATTTTTACATATACAACACGCAATTCAATATTTTCCATGAAAAATCTCTCTTCTATGACTGATCCAAAATTTATCCTAGAACAATTTCTCAATTTTCATGAACTCTTTAAAAATCATACCAAAGATTCAAGTCTTAAAAAGTTCAAGCTATCGGGAGGAATCCTCATGACAATTGCGAATTGTGATCAATGCGGATCAACGAGGGCCGTCGATCTAGCACATAGAACGACGGACCATGGTAATGTGCACTGACACCAACTAGCAAATGCAAGGATAATTTTAAGCAATGGAAGTAGTTTCTGATATGCGATTAGCGACAAGTCACTAATCGCATATCGCAGGGCAAAGCTCTTAGAGAAGGAAAGCCCCGAGCACCCAGACCCGAAATAACTATAAAATGCGGAAAATAATGTTTCGGTTCCATCGGAGCGGGATTCCACAAAACCGCAGGATATCGGAAGGGCTTCGAGCGGTAAGCGGTTTCAACTGAGTTCCACCCGATGCCATACAATGATTGCCACACATCCCGGGGAAGAGAGAGAGAACCGCTCACATTGGACAGGTAAACATCATGCTACTCAGCTGCCTAATATGAACGACGATCGTAGGATCTGGGGTCCCCAGATCAACGCTAGAGACGCGTTCTGATGGATGACCAGATTTGACAAGATTATAAAGCAAGGTCACATAGGATTTGAAGTCCGATATGGACGATTCGTTGGCAGAAGGTCGTGTTTCGTGGGCATTCTTGGAGTTAACGAAAAAACGGTCGTTTCAAATATGTCCAAGAGAACTGACACTCATCCATTAGGAAATAGGCGGCCACCTCCCTCTGAGGCGTTATACAATGATTGATGACACAAGACAGAGGGATTCAAATGGACAAAGGCAGTGGAACCGGAAAGCCGGGAAGCGGAAACGAACAGTCAGGAAGCAGATTGGCTTAAAAGCTACAAACTGACAGAGAGAGAAGTTAAGTTAAGTTAAGTGCAGTAAGCCGAAAGCAGATAGAAGAAGCTGAGCTAACCTACAAAAGCAAAGGCAGCATTGAGCCAGAGTTTAGGTTAGAGATAGAGAGAGTCAGAGAGTCTGTGTACTCCAGAGAAGGCTTGAGAGGTTCAAGCACACCCCTCTGTAATTCCTGTCATGTATGAGTCTCAAATTGGACTCATACTATTCTGACCAATAGAGGTCAAGAGTCAGTAAGGAGAGTTTGTGTACTCCAGAGACTTGGGGGATCCAAGTACAATTTTACGGATTTATACTTGTTGAGTGAGACTCAAATTGAGCTCACCATTGTAAAAATTCTACTTAGAAAACATAATAGAGTGGCCACCACTGAAGGCTGGACTAGGAGACGTAGCCCAGGAGTATTGGGTGAACTCCTTATTAAACTTGTTGTGTTTATATGTGTTTCTTATTATGTTTTCCTTAACTACTTCATTGACTGTGTATTTCACAATCTTATCGATCCGTTTCATAAAATAACATAGGCACATCTATGCACATGAGTCTATAATACCTTATTGTTTGTCTTAGATCAATTTCGGATCAAGTGGTATCAGAGCTTTAGGTTGCTAAGGTTAGACAAGCTTGTGCTAGATTTTTTTGTTGAATGCTAACTAGGACAAAGCTCAAATTAGGAGAAGGAGAATTGGTTGAAGCTAACCCAGAAATTGGAAGAGTCTATCCTAAGAGGAAAATGGCAAAATAAATTCCATTGGAATCAGACTCCCAGTTCATGTATAATTTCATGACTATGAGAGCCATGGTAGAAGAAATGTATAGAGAATTTAAGAAAGGTAGAGATGAAGATTCATCAACCTCCAAAGGAGATAAAGGAGCAGAAGAATCTCTCCTCAATGACCATTCTAAAGGCAAAGGGAAAGAAGAAAAGCTTCCCACACATCCTAATAGCCCTGAAAATAAAAAGAAAACATCTTTGATTAAATTAGATGTTAAATTTGATTTGCCGATATATGATGGAGAGTTGAATGCAAAGAAGCTGGATAATTGGATTATACAGATTGATGTGTATTGCAGGGTGTAGAGCATTGATTCAGACAAAAGTAAGATTCAGCTGACCAACCTATGCCTTGTAGGCACTACCTTGGTATGGTGGGAAGGCAGAACACAAGTTGACATGAAGAAGCATGGTAAAATCCTTTCTATCTGGAGTGAATTTGTTTATGCAATTAAAAAACAATTCTATCCACTAGCTTATATGCAACAAGCTATGATGAGTTGGCAAACTCTTCGCCAATTAAAAGAGCAAAGTGTACAAGGCTACACCAAAGAATTTAGAAAAAGAGCTTTGATTCTAGGCATTTCTTTATAGTCACCCGAAACTCTGCTGAAGTATATAGGTGGTCTACACAACTATTTAAAGCACACCATTCTCATGTTTAATCCTACTAGCATAGTTGAGGTATCTGTTCAGGCTACACATCTAGAGGCTAGAGGCAAGAATGTGAACCCAGAAGTTGGGGGATCATCAAAACCCATTGCAAGAAAGAACAAGGAAAAGAGAAATAATAAATGGAAATAGAGGAAGACAAATGTTGTACAAAAGACCAAACCTTCATGCACTCATTGCAAGAAGGATGGGCATGATGACGAACACTGTTGGATTCTACATCTGGAGCTAAGGCCCAAGAAGTTCGATGGAAAAAAGAAGAAGGCTTCTGCAGCTATTCAGAAAGATTTGGGGTTAGACTTAGGGGATGAAACAACAATCACAACCATAGGTATAAAAGGTAAAAATTCTGAAGCATCTACTAGTAATTCTGCACAATCCACTGATAATGAAGAAAATGAGAGGAAAAGACATGAGCTTTTTCATATTAGAGTTATTTCCAAGCATCAAAAGATTGATACTTTGTTTGATAGTGGCTCACAAGTAAACTTAATTTCTGAAGCAATTGTAAAGAAGCTGGGATTACTAACCACACCTCACAAGAAGCCATATCCATTGGGTTGGTTATGTGATAAAGCAAAGCTACAAGTGACTAGACAATGTAAACTTAGGTTTTCTTTTCGGTCAACATTTGTAGATGAGGTTGAGTTAGATATAGTTCCTTTGGATATATGTGGAATTGTTTTAGGAAGTCCTTACTTGTATGATAGAAAATCCATTTTCTATAGAGCTGAAAACAAGTATCAACTCGTTAAAGATGGAATTGAATATATTGTAAGAGCTCATAAACTCAAGAATAATTATACTCTCATAAACTCAGGGCAGATGAAAAGAATTGTAAATTCATGCAAACAATTTTTACTGATGGTTGTAAACGAAAATAAACTTGATAAAACCAATGTATTTGAAGGCTGTAATGCTAAACAACAATCTGATTTAGAAAAAGTTGTTTCAGAATATGATATGCTATTTCACAAACCTAAAGGTCTGCCACCCAAAAAGGAAATAGTACATGATATTAATTTGCAACAAGATGCTCCATTGCCTAACATTGGAATGTACAAGTTGTCCACTTTAGAGAATGCAGAAGTCAAGAAGCAGGTATAGGAGCTGCTCGAGAAAGGGTTCAAAAGACCTAGCACATCACCATGTGGGTCTCCAATTATCTTGGTGAAAAAGAAAGATGGCTCATGGAGAATGTGCATTTTCTACCGAGCACTGAATAAGATAACGATAAAAAATTTTTATCCCCTTCCTCGCATAGATGATCTATTAGATCAGTTGAAAGAAGTTGTTTACTTTTCCAAGTTGGACTTGCATAGTGGCTACCATCATGTCAGAGTTGCAGAGCAAGATGCATGGAATATTGCTTTCAAAACAAAGCAGGGATTGCATGAGTGGCTAGTTATGCCTTTTGGCTTAACTAATGCTCCTGCTACTTTCATGAGAGTAATGAATGATGTACTCAGGCCTTTTATTGATGATTTTGTCATTGTATATCTAGATGACATTCTTATATTTAGTAAAACATGGGAAGAACATTTGAAGCATGTAAATCAGACTCTAGATGTTTTGAAAAAAGAAAAGCTTTATGTTAAGCTATCAAAATGTGAATTTGGCAAAACATATTTGAATTATTTGGGTCATATTGTAGGGGGTGGTGAATTGAAGGTAAATCCCTCTAAGGTTGCAGTGATTGTGAACTGGCCTAAGCCCAAATCTGCTACCGAAGTTAGAAGCTTCCTAGGAGCAGCACAGTATTGGAGAAAGTTTATTGCTAACTTTCCTTGATTGTAGCTCCCTTACATGGTTTAACAGGATTGAACAAGGTGTTTCAGTGGGGAGGAAAACAGTAGAAAGCCTTGAACACCTTAAAAGAAAAGATTAGTACAGAACCAACACTAGCACTGCCTGATCTTCAAAGATCCTTTGAGATTGAAATGGATGCCAGTGACTATGCCATGGGAGTAGCGTTGATGTAGCACGGTAAACCCATATGTTATCATTCTGAGACATTTAATTCTGCAGTAGTTAATTATCCCACATATGATAAATAATTGTATGCATTAGTACAAAGTGTGAAAAAGTGGAAACATTATTTAATGGGCAAAGAGACAGTTAAACATACTGATCATCAACCACTTCAATATTTACACTCACAAACTAAGTTGCAGCAATCAAGACACTATAGGTGGATGGGTTTTCTACAACAGTTTCATCTTGTCATCAGATATAAAAAGGATATACACAATAAAGTTGCAGATATGTTGTACAGACCAATCGTAAATGCATCTACTATACTTAAGCATAACTCAGTATTGCATGAAAGCTACATTGAATAGTATGCTCAAGATATAGATTTCAAAGATATATATGCAACTTTAAGTCATGGCAAACAAGTAGAAGAATTAGATTATCATGTTAAGGACTAACTCTTGTATCATTTTGGAAAGTTATGCATTCCTCAAACCGAAAGAGTAAAGATAATTCGAGAAGCACACACTTCTCTATTATTAGGTCACTTTGGGGTTACTAAGTAAAACAGTTGCACAGTTGCAAAGATTTTGTTATTGGCCAAAAATGAATGAAACTGTTTCTAGATATGTAAGAGGGTGTACCATGTGTGCTAAAATCAAGCCCAACAATAGAAAACTAGGATTGTACACTCCACTATCAGTTCCTTCTCATCCTTGGGAAAGTGTTTCCATGGACTTTGTCGGGGGAATGCCTAAATCTAGAAAAGGTCATGACTTTTTATATGTTATTGTGGATAGGTTTAGAAAAATGTGTATTTTAATACCTTGTAACAAACAGATTACAGCTAAACAAACAAAAAAGTTGTTCTTTCAGCATGTATGGGTTCATTTTGGATTACCCACTTCCATTGTATCTGATCGTGATTCCCGATTTTTTGGGAAGTTTTGGTCAAGTCTATGGGAATTTATGGACACCAGACTGAAGAAGAGCACAACCTTTCATCCACAAATAGATGGCCAAACAGAGGTGGTCAACTGGACAGTGATCCAGTTGCTCAGAGGCTATTGCAACAAGCATCCCAAGCTTTGGGATGAACATTTATGTTATGTGCAACATTCTTACAACCATGCTAAACATTCTTCTACATAGAGATCTCCTTTTGAGACCTGCTTTGGTTTCACACCAAGGTCTCCCTTGGATTTTGTCTTTGGTAAAGACATAGTGGTTGATGGACATAGTGATGTGGACAACGCAACCAAGTTCATTGAAAAAATCCAAGAGATTCACTAGGTAGTACAGGAACAGCTGGAAAAGAGCCAAGCCATGTACAAGGCAAGGCATGATAAGCATTGGATTGAGCATAGTTTCCAAGTTGGTGATCAAGTCTGGCTATATATCAACAAAGACAGAATGCAAGGTGAAGTAAGAAGCTGAAGCCAATAAGGTATGGACCTTTCAAGATACTTGAGAAAATCGGTGAAAATGCTTTTCACCTTGATTTTCCAGCGTACATGCACATCTATTCAGTAGTCAATGCAGAAAACTTGAGAATATTTGAACCTTCATTGATTGAAGATCCCAAAGAGCAAAGTCAATTGCCTTATATTAATGATCTACTGCCTGAATATCTCAATGAATTGTAGGAAGATACAGTTCTGGACAAGAAGGTAAGAACTATGTGCAAAGGGGATGTTGAGTACCTCATGATTGGACTCAAAGGTTCAAAACCAAGCAATGCAAGATGGATATAAATTGGGCAAGTGAGGAATATATACCCTCACTTGATTGATGCTTAAAAACCAACTTTTGGTGGTCCAAAAGATTTTTCAGTGGGAAGGCGTGATCCAAAATGGATCCTAGAACACTCTCTAAGTTTTCATGAACTCTTTAAAAATCATACCAAAGATTCAAGTCTTAAAAAGATCAAGCTATCGTGAGGAATCCTCATAATAGTTGTGAATTGTGATTAGCGCAGATCAACGAGGGCCATTGATCTAGCACGCAGAACAACAGACCATGGTAACGCACGCTGACACCAACCAGCAAATGCAGGGATAATTTTAAGCAACCGAGGTAGTTTCTGATATGCAATTAGCTAATTGCATATCGTAGGGCAAACCTCTCAGAGAAGGAAGGCCCCAAGCACCCAGACCCGAAATAACTATAAAATGTGGAAAATAATGTTTTGGTTCTGTCGGAGTGGGATTCCACAAAACCGACAGGATATTAGAAGAATTCGAGTAGTAAGTGGTTTCAACCGAGTTCTGCCCGATGCCATACAACGATTGCCACGTGTCCCCGGGAAGAGAGAGAGAACCACTCACATCAGACGGGTAAACATCATGCTACTCAGCCACCCGATATGAACGACGACTGTAGGATCTGGGGCCCCCAGATCAACGGCGGAGACACGTTCTGATGGATGACCATATTTGACAAGATTATAAAGCAAGGTCACATAGGATTTGAAGTCCGATATGTACGATGTGTTGGCAAAAGGTTGTGTTTCGCAGGCATTCTTGGAGTTAACGGAAAAAACGGCTGTTTCAAATATGTCCAAGAGAACTAACACTCATCCATTAGGAAATAGGTGGCCACCTCCCTGTGAGGCATTGTACAGTGATTGATGATGTAGGATAGAGGGATTCAAATGGACAGAGGCAGGGGAACCGGAAAGCCAGGAAGCGGAAACGAATAGTCAGGAAGCCAATTGGCTTAAAAGCCATAAACTGACAGAGAGAGAAGTTAAGTTAAGGGCAGTAAGTTGAAAGTAGAGAGAAAAAGTTGAGCTAACCTACAGAAGCAAAGGCTGCATCGAGCCAGAGTTTAGGACAAAGACAGAGAGAGTCAGAGAGTCTGTGTACTCCAAAGAAGGCTTGAGAGGTTCAAGCACACCCCTTTGTAATGCCTGTCATGTATGAGTCTCAGATTGGGCTCATACTACTATGACCAATAGAGGTCAAGAGTCAGTAAGGAGAGTCTGTGTACTCCAGAGACTTGGGGGATCCAAGTACAGTCTTACCGATTTATACTTGTTGAGTGAGACTCAAATTGAGCTCACCATTGTAAAAACTCTGCTTTGAAAACATAATAGAGAGGCCACCATTGAAGGCTGGACCAGGAGACGTAGCCCAGGAGTATTGGGTGAACTCCTTATTAAACTTGTTGTGTTTATATGTGTTGCTTATTATGTTTTCCTTAATTGCTTCATTGCCTGTGTATTTCACAATCTTATCGATCCGTTGCATAAAATAACATAGGCACATCTATGTAAATGAGTCTGTAATACCTTATTTTTTGTCTTAGATCAATTTTGGATCAATGACGAAATTACTAAATCATCATTGAAGATAAAATTCATCAGATCGACAACCCATGGTTTACTCACCTGGCTATCAGCTATTCTATCTGGCATAAGAAAATATATATAGAGAAGGCATGTTAGGTCCCTATAATACTAGTGTAACCCATTATTGTTATTAGTACAACCCCGTTATTATATTGTTGTGCCCATGAAATCCCCATATTGTTATTATTGTTCCCCATAGAAGCCCACTATTGTTATTATTGTGCCCTTACATTATTATTGTTATGTCGGCTCTGATTATATTATGACCCCTTAGACTCCTATATATAGAAAGGAGGTCTTTTCATTTGTATCATCCAAGAATTGTTCATTTGTGTAATGTAAAGGAGGTTTCCCCATCAAAGAGGCTTATTTTGAAGGCATTTGTCTATCTTTTCTATCTTTTTGTGAGCTAGTTTCATAACAAGGAACCTCGTCTGATGATGATCAAGCCACTTATCTAGGAAATTCCTATGAAATATATGATGCCAATTTCAAAATTCTTTCATATGCTCCTTTTCCTCAAAGGAGTTCAAGAAGAAAGCACACATGAGATCATCCCCTATTAATTCACATAATCTTTCTGCAAACTTCTTGAATGTAACGACAGACAAGTTGTGTCTAATTATATCAGCATGGATTGAAAGAACAATCAAAGAGGAATTGATGTCCATACCTGAGCTATTTCTAGCAAGAGAACCACAACCAACAATAACCTCTCTAAGTCGCTAAACATGATAGCCATATTGAGAAGTGACAAAGGATAAAGAAAACGAAGCAATAACTCATTGTTGTTGTTACACAAAAGGAAATAATGTGTTCTATTGGTTTCAAAATTGTAAAGCTCAAGAGCGATAAATATAGAAACAATAAAATCAAACTTATCTCTTGTACTAAAAACTATCACGTATGAGCAAGTGGTAACATGAAAGCAGAGTAGTTCGAGCAACTGAAAGAGTTATTGCCAAAAGCATGATGGTTGTAAATACTGGGTTAACAAAATTTATCAGTGACATGGGACATATGACACCAAGCCTAAAATAAAAGATCCAATTTTTTGTCCAATTAAATGTTAACAAATTATTTTTTTCAATAATAATAAAAAATACTTTATTCATTTCTAAAGTTAAATCTTATAATTTGCACTAGTCAATGCTAAACTAATAATGATCAAAAGACAAATAAATTGCTAGAGTCATGCCTAGGGAGAGGGACTGATAAGAAGGTGGTTGAAATGTCTAATAAATTTTCTCCTTATTCGTAAAGATAAGGATTTTTGGATATGTGGTATTAGTGAACCATAGTATTGGCCCATGGTATTGTAATAAAACATATTTATAAATTAAGAATCTTCATGATAAAGTGGAAGTGAATCTCCATAATTACAAATCTTGTTACATGATTTTTTTCAATATACATATAACTCATATATATTTTATAATAATAATAGTAATAATAATGATAAAATTTAATTTAATAAAAAAAATAAAAACATAAAATATATCATAAAATATATATTTTGATATCTACTAATATTTATTGATTATTATTTCCCGGATGCGGGTGCATTGGAGACGTGGTAATGGCATGAGCCATCACGTGGGCAGGTGGCAGGCCTATGACGTCAGGTGGTACCACGCGCAGCGGGATATTAATCCGCTTGAAAGCAGATGGACGAAGGCATTAATGCCTGTCTTCTCGGCTCGAGGGAGGAGGATGGCGTTCGATGCAGCAGAGTGTTTAAAGCAGAGAGAGCTCGATTTGCAGAGGGATATGAGCGATCATTGTGGTGAGGCCCTGCTCCGCTCAGACGGAAATGGGAGTAAGGATTTGAGGTGCGTTCCGCCGGTTTCTGGGCCTGGAAGGAGCACCACCTGCAACAGTGCGGTGATTGTGTTGGTTTTCGTAGCGGTAGGAGCTCAGGGTGCTTGTGTTGGTTTTCATAGAGGGAGAAGTTCAGCAATGCCGAGGGAAAGGCCGCGGATGGGCAGCCGACGAGGGGGAACCAGAGGCAGGGCCCTCCCGCAGCAGCATGATTACAATTCGCCCTCCTCCTCCATCGAAGTAACGTCGCTGCCTCAGAGATTCCAGGGCAGCAATGAGGAGGAGGGTGGGCATGATGGCAGAAGCCCAAATTCTGAAGAAGGACAGATGGAGCTCCCAATGCTTAGGTATCGGCTCCCCTGCCCTCAAGTTAATTCTACACTGGTTGTTTCTATAATGATTGAGCCTGGCGTTACACAGAACATGGATGCAGAGCCTTTGCCGGATGGGCAGCGCTCCAGCAGAGAGGATTCACCTATTGTGTGCCTTCCGGTTGAGGCTGGAACTGGTTGGATGGCCCCTGGACGTGAACTTGGACCGGATCTAGCGCGCCCAGCTTCAAATTACGACCCGGCTGCCGGCCCTTCAACGCTTGTTGGTTCAACGCTTGCTGGTCCAAGCAGGCCAGCACAAGAAGGCAGCCCTGACACGGTCATCCAGCTCTCAGACTCCGAGGATTCTCTCCGTTTCGGGTGCCGAATTGAAGAGGCGCCCCAGACCACTGATGATGAATGAACTCGCTCCCGGTAATCTCTGCTATTTTTCTTGGGATTTCAATGTATAACTCTGCCAAGCGGCAGCGCTATCTCTGTCAATGTGTCGGCTGTAATGGTTCAGGTGTCGGATGTAATTGTTCATGTGTCGGATGTAATGGTCCAGGTGTTTGTTTGTCTTTGTCCGGGTCAGTCCATGTCCCTGGAGTCTATTCAGTTATCATCTGTTATGTAAATGTGTCGGCAGTGGTCAAGCAACAAATTCCAATTTTGAATCTTCTCAATTTTGGAACTGAAAGCAGGGCAAGGCAAGGGCTGATAGGCAAAAATTCTTAGCCTTGCCCAATGTACTCTATTTTGTATCTCTGTTTTGTATGATAATAGAATTAGTCGCATTCAGAAAAAAAAATATTTATTGATTATTTAATTTATATTAATATTAAATATATATGAAAAAAATTATAACATTTTTAATCTTATAATATCAAGTTTATGATATCTCTAATCATATAATGTATAATTTATGATCAATGGATGGATGGATGATCATGTATATATCTCTTATTTTCCAAATATATTTAAGGATGACTGTGATGTGTATTTATTTGTTCGTGGAAAGCAAAATGTTTTTATTTTTATTTATTTATTATATATAATATTTTTTTTAAATTCAAAAAATAGTGTTAAGCGTTAATTATATTAATTTATATAACTTTGGAGAATAATATTGGATGAAAAAGGGAAACTTAGATTTACTTAGAAATGAGGTTGATTAATGTTTTAGATCTAATAACTTAGGTTTAGTTGATATATTTATTTTACAAATTTTACCAAAAACAAGAATAAGAGAAGGAAATAAAAAATTTATATAAATAATGTTATATTATTATTATTATTATTATTAGGTGGATGATATAAATTTAATTTTTATAAATATTTTAGAATATTTTTAGCACCAGCCACAAATTAAAGGTCAATAATTATCTCAAATCTAGTTATGCTCTTTTTCATTTTTAATTAAATTGATTAATTAAAAAGAGGGTCAAATGAGCACATATCATATTAACATTAGTTATAGTTTTTGGGCATATATTATTAGTAAGCCATGGTATTGGCCTCATGGTATTATAACAAATTCTATTTATATGCTACGACTTTCCTTGGTAAATTTGCGGTGAATCCCTATGGTTAAGAATCTTGTGCTTGTTTTTTTTTAAATGTATATATGTTTAACTCATATATTAATTATTTTTATAATTAATGATAATAATAATCTAAAACAAAGTTATAATTTAGTTAATTCTTACGATTTTCTTAAAGTTTGGCAACATGATAAGTATCATTAGGTAAGTGTTTTAATACCTATATACATTTTCCAACCTTTTGATTTATATAGATACAGTAGTAGCAAATGTATTTTGATATAACTGTGAGAAAATCATAGAAAACTAAAGGAACTACTCTTATAAAGGAAATTTTAAAGCGAGTTGAAAAATACAAAGGAAAACATAGAGAAAGGAAAATGATGTTATTGAATTAAGTACAAATGTATAAAATTCAAAGAAAATCAACTACTTCAAATGTAACTTAGTATAAAATGTTTAAGGAAATAGTGTTACTAATTATGTGTAGGTGTGAGAAAGTGATGTAGGAGGAACCATCCCATACAATGTCAAAGTTTTATAATGGACCACTTCTACACTTTCTTCATGAATCACATGACTATACAAAAACCCAATAATAACTATGACCTATATCATTTAATAATGTTAATGAACTATACACAACAAAAAATGATAGATCATTTGTTGTAAAATAAATAATGATATCATCATATAAACATGAGAAATTAAATGTGGAGGCTTGAAGGTAAAAAACACTAACAATGTGCTTAACCCTTTTTTATTCATTAATCCTTTTCTAGATAAATATTACAAATCTAGCCTCAATGGCATCTTCATCTAATTTTCAAATGTCCTTGCTATATCAACCAAAGACCATTGTAGTGATTGGTGCCTGTGCATGGTGTTGGAGCATCCTTTCATTTGGAGCTGATAAAGTTAGGGTGTTGGAGCATGGATAGTCAGTTGGAGTTGATAAACCAAGGGGTCGAAGCCTCCTTCTAGTCATTGCTACTAAACCAAGGGGTTAATGCCTCTTTTAATTGGTGTTGTAAATCTTGAAAGTTGGTGCTTCCTATTGATGTAATTTTTCAAGACACATATTAAAAGTATTCTGTGGTTTTTCTCCCGAGAAGGTTTCTACCTAAAAATTATTATGTACTATTCATGTCATGTGATGCTTATTTGTGTTTTGGTATGATGTTAATGATATTTAATTCTCTAAAGGTAAAAATTAAATAATCAAAGTGAAATATTGATTCACCCCCTCTTAGTATTTCGAACATAAACAAGTTGGCCAACAAGCTTTCAAGGTCACCCACATTAAAGATCACAACTTTGGGAACTCTAATGCACATGGATTCATTCACCTATGATGCATATAAAGAGGCATATTCAGAGGATAAGGACTTCAAGGAGGTGTTTCAACAGTTGTAGAGTCAAAGTCATGTGCATAATGGTGACAAAACTGTTAACTACCATCTTTAGGACAAGTTACTCTATAGGTTGGATAAGTTATGTATTCATAAAGGTTAAAGATTGTATCCAGTTAGAGAGGCTCACTCCTCCAAGGTTTTAGGTGTAACACCCCCTCCTCCTAGGTCTACCTAAGAAACCAACCATCTAGGGTAAACATGTGATGAGAGAGGCCATTATAAGGGATTTAGCGTCGTTGGTGACCTTAAGGAAATGGAATCAATAGAACACATCAACCAAACCCATCCACATCAACAACAATAGCCTCATGAGACATGCCAGCCACTCAGACATCCTGAGTCCCACTGATGTTTTAAACCTTTTAACCCCTAATATCTTTCATGCTATAGGCATGACAATGTCCAGAACCCAAAGTCGCTCTCACAAGCCTATGTGCCAATGTCCATGGACTCTTTTCAATAGACTTGTTCCAGTGTCCTCAAGATTTTAGCCACTTTTCTAGCCCAGAATCTCGGCCTATGCCCAAAACTTGTTATACCCTCCATACTCCATCAAGGACATGATGAAAATACTAATAAATCAAAATCAACCTCAGGATTAGGCCTGAGCATCCCCAACTGGTACTAACATTCTGTCAAACACTTATCATCAATGCAACCTATAGATCTAGGATACAAGACAGAGGATGAATGAATGAAAGAACTTATGAAATATAACTAGAAGGATCACCACCTTATCCATTGAACAATTATAACATCAATTAGGTCTTGCATCTAACAATTTAGAAATTAAAAGTAAATACATGAAATAACCATGACATGAACTAGTAATATAACCATGGTTATAACCATCATAAAGCCATACAAATATCATAGATGTCACAACCACTAAATCCATATATATACAAGTGAAAAAGTAAGAGAAATTAGCTTTTATTAATCATAGGAAAATCTAACTAGGTTTGGGACTTCCACCTACCACCCGACCGTAGACATGGAAAAACCAAATCTCTCTTTTAGCAAGTCACCCTTGTGCCATATTCCAAGCATGAATGTGGGCTCTCACAAAAGAACCAATCCTAGAATAACTAAGGGAATCCAATGGTTAAACCACCTCCACCCTCATCAAACAATGATCACACTAAAATCCGTGCTCCGATCACAACCAAACCGAAATTGGAATTCCATCTAGAATCCATCACTATCCTTGAGGAATTTTCTATGTTCTTGTCTCTTAGGCTTTACAACAATCTAATCTTGGATCACTAGGCCCTAAACTGAGACTAGTCTCTCACGGTTTACCGCAATCCAAACCCAGATCACTAGGTCATAAATCGAGATTTCTCCCTCAGGTTTTACCGTGTATCCCACCAAAAATGGTCAAGGGATTCCTAGGCCTTTGGGAATGAAACTTGAGACCACCTCCACCCCAGATTCGGAAATCCATCCGACAAACCAAAGCTAAAAAACCGAAGTAAACATCCCAACACCATGGCATCCAGAAAAAGGAAAGGCTAGGCTGAAAACCATTGTCATAGCCCGACAAAACCATGCCACCAACATCAAGAGAACCATACACCAACATGCAAATCCATGCATGTCCAAACCAACTAGGAAATCACACATGCAAAAGGTTACCTACAAGTATTCTTGTTGAAGCTATGTGATCCTTGTAACAAACCTCGTGAAAATTCCATGTAATAAAAGTTAATAAATGAAAAATAATAACCACGGTTGAAAGGACACTTACTCCAATCTAAATGTTGGGAAAAATCCTAGTGATGGGGATCACTTGTGATTGTTAATGGCTAGGGAGATTGGCAAAGGCAATGGCTAAGGCTTTGGAAAGGAAAAATGGTATTTTTGACACAATTATTTATGAAAATAAATGAAATTAGGAGAAAAAGGAAGTGAAAGGTCACAGGTTGCATGTCAGGAGGAAAATGAAGGAAAATAATGGAAAATAAAGAAAATAGAGGCCTCATCCATAAAAAGGCTTCTGAGGATCAATTGGTAACCTTTTGTCAGTTCAACATTGGAGCTCTCTCTCATTATTTTCTCTCTCTCTCATACTCTTGGATACTTATAGTTTTCTTGGAGAACTCTTGGAGGGTGTGGCATACTTAGATTTTTGGAGCAAGAAGGCAAAGGAAGAGTAGGAAAGCACAAGAAGGCATCGAGATCAACATCTACATCATATTTGTTTGTAGTTACCAAGTTGCATGTATGATTTCTTCACTAGTTTTGGCATGCATGGCATATGGATGTGGTTTCTTAGTTGTGATCTGTCATTGGAATGGAGGATTGCCTCAATCAACAGTGGATTTCCTAGCCTTGCAATTTCTCAGATAGCCATGGGGATTGTGGGTCTACTTGCATTGTTTATTGTTGGTTGGTTCTCATGTTTCCTTAGCTTGGGTTGAGTTATTAGTTCGTGGAATCCCTGTAATAGTTTGGGCTGAGTTACTAGTCCTAGAAGCCTTGGTTGGAAGAATTCTCTGGAATCCCTTGGTGGGTTGAGTTAGTAGACCTGGAAGCCTTGGTTGGACAAATGCTCTAGAAGCTTGGCACCAGTTGTGAGTTGAGTTACTAGTCCTAGAAGCCTTGGTTGGAAAAAAAAATCTGGAAGTCGTGGAAGGATTGGATGGAGACCAATCTAATGATGGTGTTGTGATGTCCTATTGTGAGGTGGAATCACTATTTGATGGGTTGAGGTGGATTTCCTTTGGAAGCCCTAGATGAGTTTTGATTGATGTGTTCTATGTGGTCCCACATTCATGCTTGGAACATGGAACGGGGGTGAATTCCTGAAGAGATATTTGGCTCAACCATTCTACAGTTGGGTGGAACATGGCAGTCCCATCTCAGGTTGGTTCATTTCATTCATTAATGAGAAATTAATACCCTTTATTTTCATGTGTAAATGTATTGATGTATATGTGGACTTGGATTGTTGATATGTTTATGGTATTTATTTTCTTGTTATGATGGCGTTGACAATGTTGTACCCGCCAACATGTCAGGAGATATTCCTAGTAAGAAGTCCCAACTAAACCTCACCATTTGGAGTAGGAGTCCCAGTAGTGGGTAGTATAGTAGTCCCTTAATTTTAGTAGCGTGCAGAGGTAAGTGTGATATCTTTGTCGGAAGCAAGTTTGTGACCTTGAGGCGAGTCAAGGGAGATGCATGGGGGGCTATGACACATGAAGGGGAAAAGGAAGTGTATCCCTTAGAAGCCTATAATAGTACACAACTTGAAAGGAACACACGATTAGAAGGACATCACGGGCTGGAAGTGGAGTAGTCCACAATCCAAGGTGATGGGTTAAACCAACAACACGTCTCCAACAAGATTCATACAATGATATACAAAATAGTTCATAAAAGAATGTGTAAGTTAAGTAACATAAATTGCTAAAGCAACCAGAATAGTCCAACTGCAATAACAACATATGCATGAAAACGTGCTGGCTATATTATATTATATAAAGTGAAAGTTCCATCCATACATACACCATGACAACCACTAACCCCAATAGTGGAACATTACAATCAACGCTGCCTGCTCCTCCAAAGAGATGTACTCACTCAGAACTGTGGATAAGACAAGGCTCGTCACAATACTCTCCAAGCCTTCTCTAAGCAATGCCTAGTCAAAATCTTGGCTCCCAAAAGACTCTACTATGAGTTATGAGGTTATATATATAACAAAAGGGGAGACAATTGACATTCCCCTTTGACTCTTTGACTTACCTCATGACTCTTGTTGGGATAGGATTGCATGGGTCAGTTTTGGGGTTAAAAACCCAAGTCTTGATGTAAATTTTGGTAAAAAGATGTAATGTCTTCGCAGTTTGTGGATGCACGACATGTAGATAGTTAGAAATCAAAAGGGGTTTAGCCCCTTGTCTATGTAAAGTCAAGTAGGTTTTGAGATCCACCCATGGTCCACGGACCATGGGATTGTATGCAAAAAGCTATAAATAGGTGTGTCTTAGAAAGTCTAAGCATAATAAAAAAAATATAGATGTAATGGGTCAATAGAAGATAGCATAGAGAAGTGAGTCGTAGAGAAGGAAAAGGCTCTATAGCTGAGTACGCAGAGGCCTAGAGTAGAGTCCGCAACTGAGTGCGCAGACCCCTGTAACTGAGTGTGCAGGGAAGTTTGAGTCTGTAACCTCATATTGAGTATCAATAAAGAAGACTGTTGGAGAAATTCATGTGTTCATCTATTTACTTCTGTTATTTATGTTCGCGATATATGTTGTGATAAAATAATGCCTTTATGAAATAATAACATATTGATGCACAACTTTATTGGATAATTCTTATTAACTAATTGCAATGCATGTTAAGTATTTATGCAAAGATTATAATATGTTCTGTTATGTTTATTAAGCTCTTAAATAGATCTATGTGAACACAGATCTAGGGTTAATTTATGGTGTGCATAAGTAGCTAATTCTCCTGTTAAGGGTCCACAAAGACCTATCGTAGACCTACGTGAAGGTCTAGAAGCTGTTTAAAGGGAGTTGCAGTGGTGAGCCCTAGGGTCTTATAGATTTGCGTGAAGGCAAATATAGGGCAATAGGAGACATCACACTGATCTCTGGATGCAGAAACTTGGTTCTAGCATCCCCCTATAATACTTCGGATGAGACTTCAGCCTGCGCTACATGGGTTAATACCGAAAGAGCCAGTAGTGTAGGGTTTTGTTTGGCACAATTAACTCTAAACCTGGGTCAAGACCCATTAAGCCAACAAATGGTTTTGTTTCCAGGATTGGGATTTGCATAAGAAGATGTGTGATGTCGCATCACTGGAATCCAACCAAGAAGGAAATTGAGAAGTGGTTGGAGATGAAGATCCACAAATTCATAGCGCAAGAGAACATAAAT
This sequence comes from Pinus tabuliformis, assembly GCA_031772625.1. Classification (NCBI taxonomy): domain Eukaryota; kingdom Viridiplantae; phylum Streptophyta; class Pinopsida; order Pinales; family Pinaceae; genus Pinus; species Pinus tabuliformis. The sequence goes on along the minus strand of CM062808.1, from coordinate 415,490,659 downwards.
CCACGCCTGACAAAAAAGTAGTGGCTGGACAGATATTTGTACACATAAATACGCAAAATGTTCTTTTGCACCTTCGCGATTGAACTATACGAGCAGATAGCTAAGTTGGCAGACGGCCAAGGAAGGTGGAGGGTTGATGGTCCAGTAGTGTGGACTCTAGAGCTAGTGCAGAGGTTGGAAGCTTCTGAAGATAAGATCATGCGCACTGTTGATCACTGGCTTGACCTGATTATAGGAGGATTTGTTACAGAGTTCACAGTTGATACCTTAGTCAGTTACAACGAAGTAGAGTGATGCTTCTTCAAGGGACCATGAGGTAAGTATTTGAGGTCTTTGAATACCTAGATTAAGATGTTATTATGTGAGAAAAGGGTTATGTCATTGCCTTGATGTTTGGAGCTATGCGAAGTGGGAAAATATTTATAAATCAAGAGAAAATAGGTCCTGAATATAGCCCATTGATTGGACCTCCTTTGAGTGACGATGAGGGAGCAGTACGTGCCTCACCACGGAGTGTTGTCCAACTGATAAGACATGGGTTTTTGTGGATACATCATCCATCCACTCTACCTCCACCCTCACCTCCATAACATATACCTTCACCCATACCACCGCCACCACCACCATCATTCAACATGTTGAATTCAATAAATATGCCAATTTTCAAGGGTATAGGAAGCAATGATACAGATCAGTTCTGGTTTGTTGCAAATGCTGTGGACAACGCAGCAGATCACGGATGATAACATAAAGAAGTCACATTTAATTACTACCCTGTAGGACTGCGTGCTGACGTGGTATATTAAGTATTGTACTGACCATCCTTTAGCAATGCTAATAGAGACTAATGATGTTATAAATAAGGAGTTTAGTAAGCCCAAGTCTGACTTGTAGTCAGTCTTTCAATTTAAGGAAATCACGATGAGGGCTGGTGAAACACTTTGGGAGTTAGATCAAAGGTTGAAGTGTGTGATCTGTGAAGCTAATATGCAGCTCACAGATGGCCAACACTGTGAGTGGTTTATAGCCTCGCTTCTGCCCCACCTGAGGATTTATTTGTCACAACAGAAGATAGGAAGTCAAGCGGAAGCCTTGGAAATTGCCACGAGATTGCATGAGACACCTATTTAGGACGCGACTTTGGGATCCGAGTAGATTCGCTCACATTTATAGAACCTCTGCTTGAAATTGCATAGCTTGAAAAAAGAGAAGGAGGCTAGGCCAGAAGTGCACGAGGAAGTTTGGTGCCTCAAGTGTAAGAGCCAAGGGCATGATAAAGTCCACTGCCCTATCTTCACGAATTATCTTACAGGGGGGAACGATTCCCCTGAGGTAGGAAGCTCTAGTAGGACCAAGTGAGAGGCCTGCGATATGGTGTGTATTTGCCAGGTGGCTTTAAAAAATGAAATGGATAATTGTCATTTTCTGCAAAATTTCATTCATAAACCATAACACTGGTTTTGTGATTTCTGCAAACCAATGGGCCACGATGAGCGCCACCGTCGTAGCTACAAATTGATGATGGAATAAGTGCCTACCTATTGAATGCAAGTGGAAACTTAGCCCCCAGATTAGGGCACTAGGGGAGCACGTGGAGGGTATCAAGGGCGAGGATGAGGCAGAGGAGGAGGAGGACTAGGTAGAGGTCGCAGAGAGTTTATTTGTTATAAGTGTGGGACACTAGGGCACTACGTGTAGGAGTGTCAGAATAGGACATGCTCGTCTTGTCAATACTATAGCCAGCCAGTTTGACCACACTATCGAAGAATGCTCTGTGCTGATAGCCAAGATGCAAGAGAAGAAGGCACAACCTCAACAAACTACACATAAATTACATGATGAGAGTCGAATGTGAATATCGTACTGAGAAGCGTAGTGACAACTGGGGATAATAAGGAAAAATAGCTTGAAGAGAGTGGATGGGTCTGCAAGGCTCCAAAAAAGGAAAGCGAGTTTGATCTAGAGCGCACGAAGGAAATGTTTATGGAAGCCAAGAAAAGCTTCGCTGAGGCATCTACCTCTGGGAGTAAGAACCAGGTACTAGAAACCCATGCACCTACAGAGATTGGTCCCTCTGTACTCACCACGTTCTTGGAAACTTGGATGAAACTTCTGCGCGATAGCAAGGCTGTGAAAGGCCTGAAGGAGTTGATAAACAAATGTGCTGGTAAGGAAAATGCTCTTGAAGGACACCATGTAGTCAGAAAGATTAGCAAGCATAAATCAAGAACAAGGCACAAGATGAGGCTCACTGCACAGATAAGGGATTATGAGATGGATCAGGTTATTCTGGATCTGGGGTCTAACGCAAACATTTTGCCTAAACAGACCTGGGAGAGAATGGGGAGACCTGTGTTGCAGTGGTTTTCGATCCAGCTTAGAATGTCCAACCAGCAAAAGGTCATCCCTATGGGATGACTACGTGGAGTAACAATGGATATAGAAGGTGCGAGCACGCTACCCGATTTTGAAGTAATAGAAATTTTTGACGACAACAATACATACCTTATGCTCCTCAGAATTAACTGAGCCAATTATATGAATGGAGTCATCAACCTGAAGAAAAGAACAACGTCATTCGAAAGGAAATCGCTTCAGGTTGTAGCACTGTTGGACCCTGTAGAAGGACCGCGCTATACTGAACCATTCTGTGACTATGAAGAAAATGATGATGATTTGGATTAGATTTATAAGATAACTGTGTGAGATCAAGACTGGATTAATCCAACAATTGATGGACAAATTGCATGGGAGTGGGAAAGTTCTTGTACTTCAGATTTGGATGAAGTATTGGAGCATTGGCAGAATAGGCTGCATGAAGTATCTACGCTGCGCTACAACATGATGACTAAATTGTTGTGCTCTGTGTCATCAAAGATAAGGAATTTACTCTATTATGATGGTTTAACTGACAAAGACAAATTTTTAGATGCCTTTGAATGAGAAGTTCCTGAGGATCATCGCTTCCAAGCACTATATTTTCACTGCGTGCTACGTTCGCATGATGGTGGGGTATGCACAAAAACAACTTTGATGAATGGAAAGATTACAGAAGGACGATGAGGTTGCGATTTGGTCATCCAAAATTTCAACTGACTAAGAAGTATGATGGAAGAAATGATCTGCGTGATCATTTTCCAAAATGCACTAAAGCCTATGGAAGAGAGCTGCAGCTGGAGTGGGTGCACCTATTCTGTCATACTTTGGATACAATCCCTATGAATTGGTACCTACGAACGAAGCTCCGCCATGGCACCAAAAAGTGGGATATATTAAGGGAAGGATTGTTAATGACCTTCATCTTTGAAGATGGGTTTGAGAGCATTGATGAAGCTCTGTAGGAGGTTAAGCTAGCCATCTTCATAATATCGTAGGATCCTTTGGAGTTGGTTCAGCCAGACTGGAGCACCTAGCTACACCATGCGCTGGAATGCTATAATGTGACTACTAAGGGGGAGGATGAGGATCTAAGAAATATCAATATTCTAGAGGCAAAAGGCCATCGTGAAGTTGAAGGTCCGCAAATAGAGAATCCAAACATCACCGCGCTATTGAAAACCAAGCAAGTAAACATTGGTACTAAAGCAAAGCTGAAATTCACAAAGATCGAAGATTACTGGGATGATGTCAGAGTAGATAAAGTTGCTGAGATACTTTGAAAGTATCAGGATCTTTTTCCTATGAAGTTTTCGGACTTGAAAGGCATCATAGGTGATTTGTGTGTGATGAAAATCACTTTGAAACCAGATGCGAAGCCCATTAAGCAGGGCGGTATTGCCTTAATCCCAAATACAAGGAAATGGTCTACTTGGAGTTGGATAAGATGCTTGAGGTAGGCATTATCGAACTTGTGGAAGAATCTGATTGGGTGAGCCTGATGGTGGTTCAAGAAAAGAAAAAGAAGGGGTAATTAAGGATTTGCGTAGATCTAAGGAAGCTTAATGATGCCTATGTCCACGACCCTTTTTTGACACCATTTACTAATGAGGTATTGGACAATGTTGGGGGGAAGGAGGCCTACTCATTCACTAATGGGTTTTCAGAGCACCATTAGATCAATATTGCACCCTAGGATAGGAGCAAAACAATCTTCACAACTGAATTAGGTTGCTTTCAGTACACTGTCATGCCATGTGGACTTAAAAATGAGCCTGCAATATTCTCTCATGTGGTTATAGCAGTGTTTAAAAAGTTTATTCAGAAGTTCTTGGAGGTGTAATTTGATGACTAGATGATGTTCGGTCTAGTAAAGTGCCACTTAGAAAGTCTGTGCCTGACACTGGATACGTGTTGCAGATACCAGATTCCACTAAATATGAAGAAATGTCTATTTTGTGTCCCCTTTGGGATCTTCTTGGGTCATGTGGTGTGCAAACAAGGATTGATGGTGGACCCTACCAATATTGTGGTAATCGTGAATTTGGAGGCCCCAATAAGTGTAAAAAAAGCTGCGTGAAATGCTCGGACATACTGGATATTACAGAAAGTTCATCAAGGCTTATGCTCAGATTACCACGCCCATGGAGAAACTGCTGAAGATGGATGCTACATTCTATTGGGATGAAGAATGCCAGCGTAATTTAGATGTATTGAAGGAGAAGATGGTCACCGTGCCGATTTTCGTCTTCCCAAATTGGAAAAAAGAATTCCATGTACATGTTGATGCCTCTTGCATTGCGTTGGGCACAGTGCTAACATAGGCCAGTGAAGGGGAGATGGACCACCCTACAACCTTCACAAGTAGGAAATTGTCAAAGGCCAAGAAGAATTACTCAAAGTCAGAGCGCGAAGTTTTGGCTATGTTGAAAATGCAACAAGATGATGGAGCTCAGTGGAAAGGAGTCACCTTCACTAAGTGGGCCCGCAGGCTATTTTTGGCGCAAAGTCTATTTTTAGACTATGTCTATTTTTAGACATATGGATCATGGTCTATGAGTTGCAGGATGCTATTTGTGGATGATTGGTCATGTTGGTAAAAATAGATGGACTTCTATTTTTAGACATATGGGCGGATTCTACTTTTAGACTACCAGGCTAAAAATAGGACAGTCGAATATTATTAGCTTTTAATAATATTTAGACTATAAACATTGTCTTATCCTCTTGGAGCACGCTTTTCTTGTGGGTCAGTTGAGCTATTGCATGCAGGACTTCAGTTAGAACTCATGTGGTTGAGTTTCGGTGGAGTTGATTGAGGAGTTGATGGAGTTGTGTTCAGTTTGACTTAGTTGAACTAGTTGTATTTAGTCTAACTGCAGAATACACTAGTGATGAGTGATGTGAATTAATTATTAATTGATTCACTAATTATTAACTCATAAAGCAACTAAAGAATACATCAGTTAACTCAGTGCATGGACAGTTCAGTGGAGATAGGTGTTAGAGGTGAGTGAAAGGGCAAGACAACTGTCAGTTGTGACTATAGTTGTGCATGAGATTTGCACATGCATGGATTGAGTATTACCAATGAGGATTGTGTGGTTAAGCCAAGGAAAACAAGTTTGGATCAGCCATTCATCATTATTCTCATGCAGGATTGCGCAGTGGAGGCAGGGAAGCAACAGAGGAGATTTGAACGTGTGATTAATTTAGATCTGAGCTAGTTTGTGTGTAGCAGGTGGAGATAGTACTGAGTACTTGTGAGGAGTATTGTACTATGTATTGTTACATGTTGTCAATAATTATAATATACAGATAGTTGGGGGTTTTCAGCTATATGCTTTCCCCGTGATATACTGTGTTGATATGTGTGATTGATGCTTCAATGTGCGCATGCAATTGTTTCTGAATACTGCAAATTGATGATCAATAGTAGAGGAGGTTATGTATTATGAATGCATTCCACAAATAGTGTATAATCAGGATAATCTCTATGAATAAGTGTCATATTATTCAAAATTTCTACATGGTATCAGAGGAGAGTTGATCATCAGATCTATTATTCAGAAAGTGATTACATTTTATTTCTTCAGGCAGAGTCTGTAATCGAGCCAGGTAGCCTCTGGATTCATTCTTCTTTTGGAAGGTGAGATATCCGGTGAATGCCCATACAGTCACTCTGTACAAGAAATACTTTGTTCTCACGAACTTTAGATCAGAAGCGGTTGAGTTTTGAGCTGGTGGAATTCGAATTTGCAGTAGTGTTTTCTTGGTGTCAAAGTTGAAATGTCTTTCAATGGATTGCGATTGGAGTATGCCCTTTAAGGCAGCTCGAATTATATTACATGGAAAGACAAGATGGAGGTGGTGTTAGATGACAATGGGTTGAAGGAGTTCATAGATGTTGAGGTCCCAAAGCCTACTGATGTTGCTCACATTGAGGCTTGGCAAAAGAAGACAGCAAAGTGTCGAAGGATTCTGTTGGAGGGCGTGAAGGATCACATTGTATCCAACCTGCATGGAAAGAATTCCCCATACTTGATGTGGAAATCATTGACAGATCTATTCCAAAGCAAGAGCGACCAGAGGAAGTTGGCACTCAAGGATAAACTTAGAAACATTAAGTGTGAGAAAGGAGACAATATGCCCAAGTATCTCACGAAGTTCACTCAATGTCGGGATGAGCTGGGAAGTGTGGGGGTGACTGTCGATGATGAGGACTTGGTGAGCTTGGCTCTCCTTGGTCTCCCGAAGAGTTGGCATTCCTATCAGGACTCTGTCAATGGTCGGGAGAAATTGCTAGGATGGGAGAGACTTTGGTCGGATCTTGTGCAAGAGGAGATCAGGCAGAATACCCGGGACAGATCTTCATCAAAGGCATTTGATGAAGAAAATTGCGCTTTGGCTGCTAAAGCAAAGAAGGGGAAGGAGAAGGGTTCTCTTTCCGAATCTAGTTCTTCCAATGATGGGAAGAAGGTTGACAAATCGAAAGTGTGATGCTTTCGTTGTCATGAGGTGGGCCATTATGCTGCAAATTGTCCATGGAGGAAATCCAAGAAGGGATCCGGGGAAGGATCTGAAGGTGAGGCACTTGCTTCACAGTTTGAGTTGGATTTCACACTCTTCACATGCATGGTTTCATCCATGGTGGGAAGTGGTTGGTTTCTTGACAGTGGAGCTTCTTTCCACATGATCGGTGACAAGAGTTTGTTCAGTACTTTGGAGGAGAAAGATCTCTAGATACTCATAGCGATGGGTAATGATGAGAAGTATAGTGTCTTAGGTGTAGGCACGATTATTTTTCAGAGGGAGCATGGAGCTCGTCTTACCTTTACAGATGTCAAGTATGTACCAGGATTGGAGAGAAACTTGGTGTCGATCGCGATGCTGGAAGACAGAGGCTATGATGTAGTCTTCAGTAAGGGAAAGGTTTTCCTTAGACACATCATCACTAGACAGGTGAAGCAGATTGGTTCACGGGTCAAGAACCTGTATGCTCTTGAGGTTCAAGATGCATGAAAAGCCTTGAGCAGCGAGGCAACTGATGGAGACTTGGTGGTTGAGAGGGAGTGTTTATTACCTCTCAACATGCAGAGCCAGAAGAAGTCTCAGACGATTGTGGAGGAGCCATGATTGGTGCAGCATCTTCAAGAGGTTATGGAGTAGCCACAACAAGGGAAGCTGAGAGGAGATCGAGTAGAGACATCTACTCATGCAGAGACCTCCAGTAGGGCGAAACTTCGAGCCAGGTGGGCTGAGGGATCACATGCAGCCATACCTCCAGGTAGGAGGTGGGGCGGTATAGAGTGATCTTCCGAAGGAGGAGGGGTAGGATCCTTGAGGTACCCAACCTCTTGGATGAGACCTTGCTACGGGAGCCCTGATGTGGAGTAACAGGAACTGACTGATTGGGTAGAGACAGATGTGGATGGAGCGACAGAGAGAGCAACAGTGTAGGGAATCCCAGGACAGCGCATAGCTAGCAGGCTGCAACAATGCAATAGGCACAAGTGTTTTGCACAGTGCTAGGAGGCACAGAGCAGTGTGCAATGATGCGAGATGCATGGAGATGTTGCAGTAGCGCAGATGTCAGAGAGGGAGCACTTGTCAGCAGCAGGTAGAGCTTCAGCATCAGAGTATGTTCCTAGCCCAACAGAGTGGTCAGTTGGGAGTGTTTTTTGTTCCAAGTGTTGCTGGAGCAAGTGGATCGGGCAAATGTGTTGCATGCAGAACATTCCAGAGTTGCAGGATATGGGTTGCAGATAATCCATATCTTGTTGAGAGGGAGTGTTGAAAATGCAACAAGATGATGGAGCTTAGTGGAAAGGAGTTGCATTCACTAAGTGGGCCCGCAGGCTATTTTGGGCGCAAAGTCTATTTTTAGACATATGGATCATGGTCTATGAGTTGCAGGATGCTATTTGTGGATGATTGGTCATGCTGGTAAAAATAGATGGACTTCTTTTTTTAGACATATGGGCGGATTCTATTTTTAGACTGCAGGCTAAAAATAGAACAGTCGAATATTATTAGCTCTTAATAATATTTAGACTATAAACATTATCTTATCCTCTTGGAGCACTTCAGTTCGAGCTACAGATGTGGCACATGCAACTGTTAGAAGGAAATATGATTTTCTTGTGGGTCAGTTGAGCTATTGCATGCAGGACTTTAGTTAGAACTCATGTGGTTGAGTTTCGGCAGAGTTGATTGAGGAGTTGATGGAGTTGTGTTCAGTTTGACTTAGTTGAACTAGTTGTATTTAGTCTAACTGCAGAATACACTAGTGATGAGTGATGTGAATTAATTATTAATTAATTCACTAATTATTAACTCATAAAGCAACTAAAGAATACATCAGTTAACTCGGTGCATAGACAGTTCAGTGGAGACAGGTGTTAGAGGTGAGTGAAAGGGCATGACAGCTGTCAGTTGTGACTATAGTTGTGCATGAGATTTGCACATGCATGGATTGAGTATTGCCAATGAGGATTGCGTGGTTAAGCCAAGGAAAACGAGTTTGGATCAGCCATTCATCATTATTCTCATGCAGGATTGCGTAGTGGAGGCAGGGAAGCAGCAGAGGAGATTTGAACCTGTGATTGATTCAGATCTGAGCTAGTTTGTGTGTAGCAGGTGGAGATAGTACTGAGTACTTGTGAGGAGTATTGTACTATGTATTGTTACATGTTCTCAATCATTATAATATACAGATAGTTGGGGGTTTTCAGCTGTATGCTTTCCCCGTGATATACTGTGTTGATATGTGTGATTGATGCTTCAATGTGCGCATGCGATTGTTTCTAAATACTGCAAATTGATGATCAATAGTAGAGGAGGTTATGTATTATGCATGCATTCCACAAATAGTGTATAATCAGGATAATCTCTATGAATAAGTGTCATATTATTCAAAATTTCTACAGGCTATGGTGTATGCGCTTCAAAAATTCAGGCACTACATGTTGGGTGGACATTTCAAAATATACACAGATCATTTCGCCCTGAAATGCCTAGTCAATAAGCCTGTGTTGGGGGGGAAGTTCTACTAATGGCTGCTGCTATTGCAAGAGTATGACTTCGAAGTGATAGTGAAGCCAGGAAGGTTGAATACATGACCTGACTATTTGTCGTGGATCGAGATAGGGGAGGAGCCTACTAATTTGGAAGAAGGGTTGCCTGATGCATAGCTCTTCGCGATGTGCATAGTACATAACCACTTTGTAGATATTATTCACTTTTTGACTACATGAATGACACCGGAGGGATATACAAGTCAATAGAAGAAGGAACTAGTAGTGCACATAGTGGATTTATCATTGATTGCATGACATTTGTATAAAAGGGGTGCAAACAAGAAATTGCGACGGCATGTGGAAAATTTTGAATGAAATATCATCCTTTCTAAAGCTCATGGAGGGGCTGTGAGAGGACATTATGCAGGAAAGGCAACGACACAGAAGATTTTACGCGTGGGTTGTGGTGGCCTACGCTGCATAAATATTTTAAAGCATATTGCAGGGCATGCGATGCATGTTAGTGAATGGGAAGACCATTGTGGAGGGATGAGTTGCCACTAAATCCTCAAGTATCATTGCAGCCATTTGAAAAATGGGAAATTGACTTTGTGGGGCCAATTCAGCCCCCAGGAAAGAAGACAGGTATGCGCTATATCATCACTGCGACAGAGTACCTAACCAGATGGGCAGAGGCACAGGTGGTGAAGGATTATACAGGGGCTGCAATAGCGAAGTTCTTTTTTGAGTATGCGTTAACCATATTTGGCTACCCAAACATGTTGATGAGTGATTGGGGTACAAACTTCCTTAATGAAATGATCAGTGCGCTGACCGAAGAGTTCCAGGTTTGTCATCAGAAGAGCACACTGTATCATCCTCGGGCTAATGGGATAATTGAGGCCTTTAATAAGATCTTGGAGAACGTGTTGACGAAGATTCATAATGCCCAACGGAATGATTGGGATGTGTGTGTACCTGCAATACTGTGGGCATATAGGATTACTTGCAAAAAGCTAACAAGACAAAAACCTTTTAGATTGGTCTATGGCGTAGAATTTGTGATGCTTATGGAATATATCATGCGTAGTCTATGCATAGCAGCTTTCATAGGTGTGGTAGATTGTGAAGCCTTAGAAGAATGGCTCGCGCAGTTGATGGAGCTTGAAGAAGACAGATTATTGGATGGATTCCATTAGCAAGTAAAGAAGGAAGGTGAAAAAGCATGGCACGATCGATAGATCAAGTTGCACATGTTCAAGGTAAATGATTTGGTCTTATTGTATGATAGAAAGTTCACTAAGTTTCTAGGGAAATTTTGGATGCAATGGCTGGGTTCGTATGTTATCAAAGAAATCACAAATGGAGGCACAGTTCAGCTCATGAAGCTGAATGGAAAACCTTTTCTGGGAAGGGTGAGTGGAAGCCAATTGAAGCCATATACAGGGGATTTGGCTCAATGACTATATGACGACAGGACAGTCTTAGTGCTCCATGCAGTTGTAAGGGAGCACGGGACTAAAAACTACACTGCCAGGCTGGGAGGACTCCACGGCAAGTGGGCTGTGTAGAAAATGGTGAAGTTACAATATAAGAAACTACGTGAAGGGAGCTATGCTAGAAAGGGAGATGTCACACAACACAACCAGAAAGTGACCGTTGGAGTCACTGTTCATGATTTGACAGCCAGAAGATGGTTAAGAGGGCAGGATGGCGGCATTTAAGCCTAAAATCTTTGAAGATCTGCTGCCAAAACAACAATAATGGTCAAATTTTAGGGGGAACGTCGGATTTGAATTCAAAAACCCCTATAAACTACGTGTGCCGGTCCAACGGAGAACACTATTCACCCTTCGAATTTTTGAGCTGAGTTGTTTATTACTTATGAGCCACTCGTTCTTTGAGGATTTGGTCGCAAGCCCTACGTTTTCCAATTTACCAGAGTTTAGCCAGAAGTTTATCCTTGAAACCATGTTAAGTCCAAGCCCTGCTGAGACGGTGAGCACTAGGGGAGATATCGCATCTAAAGGAGCTTCTCCAAAGGTGGTAAGCATGGAAGCTCTAGCTCCTGTGCCTATGGTGCCGAGGTCACCTAGGCCGAAGCCTACCCCTGTTAAAGAAACCCAAAAGCCGAAGAAGGATAAGTAGAAGAAGTCGGTGCCAGTGCGCGAGTCACCCCGGAGACATTCTGCAACTCAAAAGCAGAAGAAGGACAAGTAGCTCAAGTGGGTTGTCGATTTGGAGGCTGAGGAAGGACAGGGCACTGAGGACACAGACGTTGAGGGAGTAGATCCCTTTACCAAGTTACTTGATTACATCCCTCCATGCAAAGGGTATACAAATGTCACCAAGGACCCATATTATGACAAATTTTGTCATCTCTATGCCCCTACTGCCAGAGTAGGTTCCCTTTGAAGGTCTGCGCCTCGCGCGGATACCCCTGCTGAAGATGGAAAATTCTGACCTGGAAGACCATGAGCGGTTCCCTCACCTCACAACAATGAATTATGTGAAGCATGTTTATTACCCAGATTCATGTGTTATCAAGTTGGAGATGGTGGAATGGCTCCATGGAATGGAGAATTACAACTTGTTGAACTAGTTGTGGGTGCCACACTGTCACCGCACCACTATCAACACGACTTGTGTGCGGCAGTTGCTTACTCTCATACACGATGGGTGCTTATGGCTAGGAGGGCCTATACTCATCACCGACATTCTTATCCATAGGATCATGCACCTACCACATGAGGGTTTGAATCTGGCCAAGGAGTTTGGAGGAAAGGCTAGAGAAAATGAGCTAGTGAATATAATGAAAAAGGAGTTTTCAATCATCAAAATGTCACACGGCTATTCAATAACTTCTATCAATGATCTCATGGTATAGATTGCCACCCAAATCTTGGCTCGAAAAGTAATGAGGAAGTGTCATGCAGACGAAGTTCCGGCGCCAGTGGTATCATTAGCTGCACATTGCGCGAAGGGTGTGCAGTTTAACTGGTCACGGTACCTATGTAGTGAATTCCTCGTGAATTTCTGTGAGGTCCAGGATGAGACCAAACCCTTCCACTATGCATGGTTGATGCTCTCAATCATATTGGTCACATGGGAGTTACCAAAGGATAGCTAATTTTCTTCATTAAAGGAAGGATTATCAGAGGCCGCGCAGTTTGCCTCCTTATGGGCAACGAAGGACCCCGCGCAGGTCACCGAAACAAATATCTTTTAGGTGTTGATGGAATCTTGCCTCCACATGGCCATCAACCAGTGGCCAAGGTTGTCCCCAATCTTGTATCAGAAGTTATACGCGTATGTTGTGTTCAAATCTGACTTCCACTGCGTCTACATTCAGGCGCGAAAGGACCCGAAGCGGAAATGGTATGATTTGCCATACTTGGTTATAGATCATGACATACAAGAAGTGATCAAGCGCTGGCCAATAGATTGGCATGCCCCATCATATTTGAATTCAGGAACCAGTAAGGGCTTGGGCGTCTCGATTGAGAAGAAGAGGAAGGATGCAGCAAAGTAGGTTGCGCAAAAGTTGACTGTGCAAAGGAAAAAGGAAGTTGTAGAAAAGTCTTGAATGGAGAAGGAGCATGTTGCAAAGGAGCAGGCCAAGAAAGAGTGACGCGAATCATAGAAAAGTGGTAAGTCCCCTTCGCCTGTGACATAGGAGGAAGAAAAATCTGGACAGGGCAGTGGAGGAGATGAGGGGTAGAGCACCCTGTTTCGACAAAGAAAGCATGGACAACAGCAATAGGAGGGTTCCCACAAGAAGCAGAAGTTGGACAAAATGCAGGTGGATCCCATGACCTTGACGAAGGGTGATATCGATGAGATCGGCAACAAAGTCCAAGATACTAGAACTGAAATGTTGCAACAGTTCAAGCAACAGTACATGCAGATAATGGGGAGCATCCAGAAGGATCTACGTGAGCTGCAGATCCAAACTAGCAGGATATAGGTGGGTGCAGGTCAAGCAAGCGTAGCACAAATGAGCCTGGCACTGAGGGCAAGTCAGGCTACAGAATTGGTAATGAAATTGGACCTTTGCATGGTTTCCCTACTAGAAGGGTCCCTACGACAAGAATCATCCGATGACTGAGTTATCTTAAGCATCCTTAAGGACGTCGCATTAAACATTGTAGCACTCCCCAATGAATTTCTTCACGCACTGCAAGCAGGAGTAATGGAGGAATTGAGAGCTCGAGAGCAGCGCGCTCTCAGTTTAATCAGTGAGTAATAGGTGAACAATGGAAAAATGTTTTCCAAGAAGACACATGCCCTGAAGGAGAGAGATACTATCCAGGCACAGAGTTCCAAAATGGCAGTTGCGGTAGCAAAGGCGTGGGTTGTAGTAGTAGAGGCACGCAGAATAGTGCCAAAATTGCACATACCCGAGGACACACAACTGGAGGCCAAGATCCAAAAACTAGCTGCAGGAATCCATGAGGCAAAGGCAGAGGTTCAGAGAGTTCAATTTGAACTCAACATGAAAATCACGGAGCTGTAGTTCTAATTATAGCCTTCAACTCCGCTCGAGGTCTAGGAGCAGTGCAGAGCCACCATAAAACAAGGAATGACCACTTTGGATGCCACAGTTGTTGATTGCACGAACCTATGTGAATAAGCATTGGAGTTGGTGACGACCTTGCAAGAAGGCCCGAACTTGCAGATATTGAATAAAGAGATTCAAGCTCCAAAATTAGTATGATGAGGTTAGGGTGACAATCTGCTTAATTACTACAGTGCAGTGCCTTGCCAAGTTGCAGGAGGGGAAGTAGCTCCTTGCATAGTTGGAAGCAGCTCAGAAAAAGGAGGCAGTGCTTAAGGCCAGGTTGGGAACTTGGTTAGAAGAAGCCTACCAAGTCTCAACCAACATTCAAGAGAATCTGACGAACTTATAGCTAACACAGTAAAAGATCAAGCTGCCCGCAGAAAGACTAGCTACAGAGCAGCTCCTAGAAGAAGTCAAGCAGGCAGCTACATTGAGTGTTGTTGAAGTCGCACTTGTGCAGGTGGAGCAAGGGTATCTTCATAGAAAGATCACCATGCCAACCAAGTTACTTAAGGGCGAGTCACTGTTATAGCCTAAATCTACCTCAGGCTAAAAATGGCAGGTCTAGGGTAACATCAAACCACACTTAACCTGGTAGCTAGCCCTACCAGGTCGAGAGAGGGCTCTCTCCTTGTCCATCTCAACTAGAATATGGCAACTAGGGTTTGAGATGACTGAAATAAATGTTGATTTTAGGTTAGGTATAGTAGATTAAGGTTTCTGGTTTGATTTTGTTGGTTGGTTGCTAGATCAATTGGAGAAGGTAGCTTTGGGTTCGGGAAATCAACTCAGATTTGTAGAGGTTTCTGTGGGGCGAGGTAGGCTAGTGTTTTAACACTTTGAATTGGATGTGATGGTGAGTCTAAAGACTAGTGAGGAGTTGGAGAGGGCATGAAAAATTCATGATTACTCTTTAAACATTAGAAAACATTAAAAACTAAATATATCCTCAAGCCAGAGCACTGAACATCAATGGATTCCATCTAATTCTCTTGATTCATTTAGTTATGAAGAAAGAAATTGATGCTGATACATATACACATAAGAGAAACTAAATAACAAAGGAAGAAACAATCCCAAGACACATTACCACAAGAATCCCACAAAATATTGCAAAACCCTGGTTCATTTCCTTGCCAAACTGCAAAAGTGATTTACAATAGTGCTCAATGCATCCAAAAGAGTCCAACCTTTAAAAATGACTAATAAAGTACATGATATAGGCATCAAACCACCTATGCTAGCCATCAGGGGTTGAATCCATGAGTCAAGGAGCTGTTTCAACAACATCTAAACTAGGAACTACAAAATAGGAAGTGGAACAACTTGCCTCTAAAATTATGGAAATTGATTCATTCATCCTCCAAGAAATTCTAACTGATGTATCTACCCCCTCAAGTGATTTTTTATCATATTTACTTCATAGTAAATCATATCACATCATATTACATCATTAATTTACCAATGGGAGAAGAAAAAATCAACAGACAGCTAAACTGGGCGAAATTTTGAACAAATAGGCAAAACTGGCAAAATTTCTCCTATGCGCAGCACCACTGATCCTATGCGTAGCGCTTTTTCCAGGCCAGTTTGGGAAGGCCTCCAGATGTCCAAATAATGTGTAGAATAGCTCATTGGAAATCTTGGTGAGTCTACTTTCTGAGACAACTTTAATTTTTTGATTTGGAGTCCATTTGCCCCTCCAAAAATGAAATCTCCCAAGACTTCTTCCTGTGTGGCAAAAAAGTGGCAGAGAGGGTACTTTTTCGGTGTTTTTTGCCCTTTTGGAGGTCCAAAACTTGTCAAATTTCTCAGCCGTTTCTGAGCATGCATAACTTTTCATGCTGATTCCAAAAATGTAAACTTTTTTGCAAATGGAGACCCCCATCAAATTGGAATAGTCTGTGTTGAAAATTCTATGCGCAGCGCCACTGATTCTATGTGTAGTGCCGCTTTCAGATCAAGTTTTGGAGGCCTTCCTAGTGTCCAAATTGGGTGAAGGATAGCTCGTTGGAAATATTATCGTGTCTAATTTCTAGAACATCTTGAATTTTCCAATTTGGAGGTCATTTTCCCTATCAAAAGTCAAATCTCCCATGACTCGTCAAAATGTGCAAAATGAGGCTGCCTAAATGTAGAGTACTGTTGCAGTCAACTTTTGAAGGTCTTCCTCAACTCCAAATTGAGCTCATGATAGCTCATTGGAAATATATTTGTGTATAGTTATAATTTTACTCATAAAGAAATTTTTTTGCTCAACCAAGCAGGGAGAAATATTGATTTTCCCAAGGTCACTCCAGAGGTGCATTAACTCTCTTGAGGCAACTGTATTGTTGACATTTCTCCAAAACCATGACAGCTATGTAAAAACTGAAAGAGGTTTTTCTTCTTGGGTCACTGTGGGACAACAACCTCTCTCATGTTTTCAAAATTAATCTTCTATTTCTCAGAAACATCATTTGAGTAAAACCTATCCCGTTGTGTGCAACAAGGGATTTGTCGAAATGAAGTGAAATGAAGGGGATAAAGGGCTTATAAATTCTTGAGAAAATTTTGGAAGTAAGGAGGGATGTTAGGAAATAGGGGAAAGTGGAATTTCAAAGATTGAGTGAGGGGAAGGGGTGCAAAAGGCCAAAACACAGGCCTAGCCTAGAAAATTGTCAAATTATAGCAAGAAACTAGGGTTTGTGGGAAAATGATGAATTTGAGGGATATATGTGATGGGAAGTACTTAATAAGGTAAATTAAGGATAGGGGAAGGTATATGAATATCAGGATACACGTTTTGTTAATGATTTGACCATCCAAGAGAAATTACCTCCAAAACCCTAGGAGAGGGAAATGAGCATTACCCAAGTACAACTGAAGCACGGACAAGGTGTAAAATGACCCATTGGAACCTAAAATGATGATGAAAACTCTCTGAATGATGGTACACATATCTGAATGGTGACATGGATTGACATTTGGACAACTTTGAAAGAAGTGAAAACAAATCCTAAACCTAATACCTAATGACCAAATTTTACTTGAAGACTCACTGAAATGACAAAATTTGACTGTAACATCCTAAACCACTTTGTAAGAGCATATTTGATCACTGGTGGAAGGCTTCAAAGACTGACACTAACATTGGCTCCAATGGGGATGGTAGCTCCTTGGAGGTGCCAAGAAGCACAGATCTTTGGAAAAGAAAACCAGTGCCTTATCCATTGGGCAATATGGAATCAATATCTTGGCAACAAAAACCATCAAAAATCAAGACTCAACACTCATAACTGAAATGAAATTGATGCAATACTAAAACACAACTGACAAACTGGAAAATATGCTAAAAAAGGAGCTTATTCAATAAAACCTACTCTAGCTATTCCATTCATCATCTGATCAAGTGAAGTGAAATAACCAATGCAACCAAGTAAGAATTTTGGCTACTGTTTGCATTCTCCACAAGTGGTTGCTTATGAACAACAAGAAAGAACTTCTGAAAGGAAACTCCCATGAAAATTTGTAAACAGATTCGTTGAATAATATGGATTCTCCATCCGACTCCCAAAATACTGCATAAGGATCTTGAAATTTATGTGCACTAAGACTTAGCTCATCCAATGGATTACTTTTCTTCTCCTTCTACCATGAATGAAAACTTTTGTCTAAGCTTTGTGACGTGACTTCTGTTGAAAATGAAAAAGAAATAGACTGCCAGATCATGTTTGTATCAAGGACTTTGATACAAGTAGCAAATGGAGAAGGACTTTGATTGCAGACATCATCCAACACATCAGCTATTGGATCGTGAAAGACTTGAAAATATTGCTGCAACCCATTTTCTATTGGTTCCGATGAGATTACATGATTTCCTACAGGCTGCTCATTTGAAGATATACTATGCAATTTTCCCTTCAAAAATTGAAATGATTCAAAACAAAATGGTATGGAATCATTTTGCATCATTTGATCATATATGCTAGCTTCCAAGTCTTCCTCTGCAACCTGACATTCAATGGAATTCGGGGGCTGTAAATCTGGATATGACAAGTCTTGAACAGGGATTTCATTGCCCTGTAGATGGTCAATATTGAAACTTATCGATGGTTGATTTCTGATTGCATCAAATTTGTCTCTTATGAACTGAAATGAAGCAAAAAAAAAAAGGAAAATATCCTTCACTTACTTCAAAATTTGATGCACTTTCATCCTCACTTCCATAGCTAATATGCAACGGTTGATCACTGTACTCGAACTGTTGAAAGGGAACTTCCTCCTCCCACAAACTAGCTACTGGTTTGTCTGCAAGATTAGATTCTATTTGGAGAACATAATCATCATCATACTAATCAAACTGAGGCAAATCATCAGTATAAAACACATCATCAAGCATACATGTCAAATCAATAGATCTCTCTATTCCAAGATGATCTATAAAACAATCATTATCAGATCTATGACAACTGGGATAAGAAATAAAATGTTTTGGATCAGCAACTTGTTCCTCTTCAATCAGTGAACCATGGTCTTGAACATCATACTTATTCTTTGTGTTGATCCTTTGCATCATCTCTTCCACTACACTTACAAAAATGTCAAGATTTACCTATAAATATGTCAATTCCTCTAGATCTATGTTTTTCATCTCTTCTTCCTTCAACTTGGCCCTTCTGATCAGCAAATTAGCCTCTACATCTACTGCACTGTTCTACATCTCTTCAAGTGTTGCAAGATTTCTTTCCCTCAGCTGGAACTCCATTTTTGGATCAAAGGCTTCCGGGTAGTGCAAGAGAGCGGATCCAGGAGGAGGTCTTATATTAACCAGCATCGAAAAATAGACTTGGTTAAATCTAGTAGAAAATTGTTGTACTATCTCCCTTGGCAATATTTTCAGTTAGTTATACTCTTCTATAATCAAGAAAAGGTTCTGTCTGATCATCCACTTGTCGAGGAAAACTTTGACGAACTACTGGAAATATGAGATGCTTGCATCAGGCAAGGTCTTGAACCAACTCTTGACTTTGCCTTGCAAAGAAAGAGAAAAAAGCCTAATACTTACATATTTTTTATCAACTTCAAAAAGGTTAAGAAAATTCTCAAGATTCAGTATATGTGTCTCAGTAGTGATGTTGTTACAGTCACCATCAAATCTTGGTAGATATAGGTCATGATTTTTAGGGAAAGCATGGGATATAGGAGGTAAAATCAGAGGCTTGTATCTATCTGGAATTTTAGAAGGTATAGGGGTATATATTGAAGGTGTAGAATCAGTCTTGGTCTTGTGAGGCTCATCAGTTTGAAGACGGTCATCACAAGATTTAGAAGAAGGGTCTTGATCAAGATCAAAGGCATGTGAATATTTGGTATTTGCAATCTTCAAAGGGAAAGAATCAAATGCAGTTTTGGGATCTTTTCTCAAACACAATATACTTTGTAAAACCTTCTTGACATTCTCGGGAAAAGAGAAGAAATAATTTATAACAAAGAACATAATGTCTTGGATGAAATTCCAACTTGAATACCTAATCTTTCTATATTGTCCTTTCATGTTTCTGCTGGTCAAGTTCAATCTCCAGTGGAGTCCTTCAATCTGATGTCGAAACTGATTTAGAGTCGCCAGGTGAATGATTTCAGCCTTGCTGTGTCTGATTGTTGTTCACCATCAAAAATTAGATCTGAACTTGATAAATTTTTCTAAGGAACATAAAACTACATTCCCCAGTGGAGTCGCCACTATGTTATAGCCTAAATCTACCTCAGGCTGAGAAAGGCAAGTCTAAGGTAACATCAAACCACACTTAACTAAATGTATCCTCAAGGCAGAGCACTGAACATCAATGGATTCCATCTAATTCTCTTGATTCATTTAGTTATGAAGAAAGAAATGGATGCTGGTACATATGCACTTAAGAGAAACTAAATAACAAAGAAAGAAAAAATTCCAAGACACATTACCACAAGAATCCCACAAAATGCTGCAAAACCCTAGTTTATTTCCTTGCCAAACTGCAGAAGTGATTTACAATAGTGCTCAATGCATCCACAAGAGTCCAACCTTTACAAATGACTAAGAAAGTATATGATATAGGCATCAAACCACCTATGCTAGCCATCAGGGGTCGAATCCATGAGTCAAGGAGCTGTTTCAACAACATCTAAATTAGGAACTACAAAATAGGCAGTGGAACAGCTTGCCTTTAAAATTATGGGAACTGATTCAATCATCCTCCAAGCAATTCTAACTGATGTATCTACCCCCTCAAGTGATTTTTCATCATATTTACATCATAGTACATCATATCACATCATTAATTTACCAATGGGAGAAGAAAAAGTCAATTGACAGCTAAACTGGGTGAAATTCTGAACAAACAGGCAAAACTGGCAAAATTTCTCCTATGCGCAGCGCCACTGATCCTATGCTTAACGCTTTTTCCAGGCCAGTTTTGGAAGGCCTCCCGATGTCTAAATTAGGTGCAGAATAGCTCATTGGAAAGCTTGTTGAGTCAAATTTCTGGGGCAACTTGAATTTTTTGATTTGGAGTCCATTTGCCCCTCCAAAAATGAAATCTCCCAAGACTGCTTCCTATGTGGCAAAAAAGTGGCTGAGAGGGCACGTTTTGGGTGTTTTTTGCCCTTTTGGAGGTCTAGAACTTGTCAAAGTTTCTCAGCCATTTTTGAGCATGCATAAATTTTCATGCTGATTCTAAAAATGTAAACTTTTTTGCAAATGGAGGCCCCCATAAAAAGTGTAGCGCCACACCTGTTGGAAAAGCCTCTGTTGAAAATTTCTATGCGCAACGCCACTGATTCCATGCATAGTGCTGATTTCAGATCACGTTTTGGAGGCCTTCCCCATGTCCAAACTGGGAGAAAGATAGCTCGTTGGAAATATTATCGAGCCTACTTTCCAGAACATCTTGAATTTTTCAATTTGGAAGTCATTTTCCCTATCAAAAGTCAAATCTCCCACGACTGGTCAAAATGTGCAAAATAAGGCTGCCTAAATGAAGAGTGCTGCTGCAGTCAACTTTTGGAGGTCTTTCTCAACTCCAAATTGAGCTCATGATAGCTCATTGGAAATCTATTTTTGTCTAGTTATCTTTTTACTCATCAAGCAAGTCATTTGGCCAACCAAGCTGGGAGAAACCTCTGGAGTGACTTCAAGCTGAGAGAGGTTTTTGTCCCTCAGTGACCCAAGAAGAGAAACCTCTTTGGAAGAAACCTAGTGGAAGGCTTCAAAGACTAACACTAACAGTCACGACCTTTGTGTTGGTGGATTATTGGGATAGGGTCCCCTGGGTCAGTTTTGGGGTTAAAAACCCAAGTTTTAATGTAAATTTTGGTAAAAAGATGTAAAGTCTCCACAATTTATGGATGTGGAGCACATAGATAGCTAGAAGTCAAAATGGGTTTAGCCCCTTGTCTATGTAAATTCAAGTCGGTTTTGAGATCCACCCATGGTCCACAGACCATGAGATTGTATGCAGAAAACTATAAATAGTTGTGTCTTAGAAAGTCTAAGGCATAATCAGAACATGATAGATGTAATGGGTCAATAGAAAATAACACAGAGAAGTGAGTCATAGAGAAGGAAAAGGCTCTATAGCTGAGCACGTAGAGGCCTAGAGTAGAGTCCGTAGTTGAGTGCGTGGACCCCTACAACTGAGTGCACAAGGTAGTTTGAGTCTGTAACCTCATATTAAATATCAATAAAGAAGACTGTTGGAGAAATTCATGTGTTTATCTGTTTATTTCTGTCATTTATTTTTGCGATATACGTTGTGATAAAATAATGCCTCTATGAAATATTAAAGTATTGATGTGTGACTTAATTGGACAAGTTTATTAATTGATCACAATGCATGTTAAGTATTTACGCGAAGATTATAAAATGTTTTGTTATGATTATTAAGCTCTTAAATAGGTATGCATGAACACAGATCTAGGATTAATTTATGGTGCACGTAAGTAGCTAATTCGCCCATTAAGGGTCCACAAAGACCTATCATAGACCTATGTGAAGGTCTAGAAGTTGTTTAAAGGGAGTTGTAGTGCTGAGCCTTAGGGGCTTATAGATATGCATGAAGGTAGATCTAGGGAAATAGGAGACATCACATTGATCTCTGGATGCAGAAACTTGGTTCGGGTGAGACTTCAGCCTACACTATGCGGGTTGATGCCGAAAGGGCCAGTAGTGTAGGGTTTTGTTTGATACAATTAAATTTGAACCTAGGTCAGGACCCATTAAGCCAACAACTCTTCACATTACAATAGTGAATATTTACATTTCACTAATGACACTTGGAATTTTACTTAGAACATATTTACAGCAATACAATTTCCACATATACCCATGTGGGATGAAATAGGCTTTAGTTAGCTTGAAAACACAAACGACATCACTCAGGGTCTTATGGAAAGACCAACTCGGTAACCTCCTCATGGTGATCTTTAGTGACGAACTGATACCAAGCTTGGTACTGCACTATAGTGTCCCCATACTGTTTGATGATGTCTTTGTCGAAGTGAACTCTTGCCTCCATGACTTCTGGGTATATGGTTCTGAAACCTATGCCCAGCTCATCCTGAAGCATGCACAACATTTTCCTGAGTGTGGCTGGACCACCAACGTACTTATGCAAGTTATTTGTGTTGAATTGCAAGTCATCACTGGTGGGTTCACGCATCAACTGCTTTATGTACTCGTCGACATCCAACATGACTTGGTTCTTCCTTCTATTCTCTATGAGGGTTCTAATGGAAGGGATCTTGTGCATTCACACTATGACATCTAGACTCTTGAATAACCTTTCATAGGAAGCCTCAATGCTAGTGATGAGAGGAGGGAGCTGCTCATAGTTCTGGAATAACATCTGAATTTGTGCTTTGTCTAGCTCATCCTCTGGCTTCATCTTCTTGTGCAAGTAAAGTGGGGCTCCCTTGTACCTCATTGTTCACTCCTGCATGTGCATGATAGCAGCATCA
This sequence comes from Pinus tabuliformis, assembly GCA_031772625.1. Classification (NCBI taxonomy): domain Eukaryota; kingdom Viridiplantae; phylum Streptophyta; class Pinopsida; order Pinales; family Pinaceae; genus Pinus; species Pinus tabuliformis. Next base: position 415,467,727 of record CM062808.1, on the reverse strand, counting down.
ATGTCTTTGAGAGTTTGGGTTGTCTGCACACACTTCTGCTGAAATCCATATAGATGGACAATCGCTTTATGCACGGTGAGAAATTTTCTATACACTAATGCATGGTGGCCTCCAACATAGATATCTCCATCACCATTTCTTTCTTCATCTTTGTCATAGTGGATCCCATGGGTTGCTATATTTTATGCCTGGCCTCTTGCAAGTCCTTTGCCATTGGATCATTCTCTACTATCAAGAACTTGATCGTTGAACTTGTGGCTTTTGCATAAGCCTTAGAAGCCTCGACCATGGAAATTGGATGTCTTCTCAAATCTGGTACAATCACCCTTTCTTCTATGTGTGTAGGTGATGTATGATCATCTAAAAGTTTCTTTCTTCATGCTTGTACAATTATTTTTCGTGACTCATCAAATGCCAAATTGCACACATCCATCTCTGATCATCATCAAGGAGAAGAATCTCTCCTTGTTCACTCAGGATTTCTCTATTGCCAGAGGTGGTGAAGCCTGTGGGGTGACCTCGATTGCTCTTGGCATGAGATCGGTATTCTAATCCTGCTGCTCCTGTACCATCTCCGTGTCCATCTGTTCAATCATCTATTCATCATATTGAGCAAGTTCTTGTTCATGCGGCTGCTCACCATGTTCTTCATCTGTTGCTAGCGAATCAGAGTCTTCAACCTGTATCGGCACAGTTTTCTCTAACAATGCACCTTGTGCTTCCTCCTATTCCTATTCCTATTCCTGCTACACTTCCCTCTCTCTTCTATGCAACTCTTGTTCTTCTATGAGTTTCTATTCTACCTCCTGTAACTTCCTTTCTACTTCTTCTAGTCTTTGCTTCTCCCTCTTTCTCTATGCTACTCTCCTTTCGCATTGTTACCTCTTCACATCTATCTCCAAAGCTACTTTCTCAACAAGTGGATCCTCTTTAAACTTGTATCTTTGCTTTGCCTCTGTGCTCTCGACAATCTTCCTCTTGCCTTTGTCTTGTGTCGGTTTGTTGCTCACTATTGTTGTTGTTGTTGCTTCTCATGGTGTTGTTGCGTGGAGTGTTGTTTTCCATTCTACTGCTATGTCGACAGGTTCATGGAGCTTAAAGGAGTTGTAGCAATACCTCTAAGGATCTTCCTCTGGCTAATGACATGCCTGGTGGATCCATGGGTTGTACACCTTCTCATTGTGCTCTTTGCTTATGCAGTGAGGGTCATACAGATTGAAACTCTTGGTGTTGAATCCGAACTTCTTCATGTCCTTAGCTCAGACATTTTCATCCTTTAAAGTATGGATCACGTACAACCCAATCCGAAAAGGAATAGTGAGCCATGGTGCTTTCTTCCTCATATGCAGTCCTTGTGATAACCCTGTGGATATGTGGCATGAAACCTTTTGCATGACCAAATTTTCCATTGCAAACCTCGATAGCTCATGTAGAGGCTTCTCCGTGCCAAAAATCTTGATGAAGGTGCCATCAAGTGAGACATACTAATTTTTAATGTTGAGCAATGCTTGCATCGCTTCTTGGGACATGCAAGATAGATCATGTTCGAAGATCATCTTGTATAGTGAAGTGATGAAGTGGTCAGACAACCTTGTCATGACTCGTTAGTAGCTACACTCAGAGAGAAACTTGCAGTAAATGTTCATAGAATCCTCTGATAATGTCCATGTCTAACCCATGCCAAGGAGCTGCTATTGGGCACAGATTGGATCAAGTAGGTATGCAGACATAAAGGATCTTGCTTGTCCATCCTTAGGTGGACTCTAAGAATTAGGCAAATGCAATTTTAGTTGAAGAGCCAACATGTCTGACTAGTTGAAGGGTCTTCCTTCACTTTTTAACTGATCTAACATAATCACCTAACTCTACGGGAAGGTCTCTGTGCTCTCTTGACCATACAAGTGACTTGCGAAGATGACCAACAGTTGGTACGCCTTCTTGAGTGATTTCGTCATGTATACCTAGTTGGGTGTCATCCTAAACTTTGATGGCTCCTTTACCCAACACTTCATGATATCTCTAGTATTCACATTGTTGTTGGGAGCAAAGAACAATGCATCCATTCGATTCACCAGTTGCGGCAAGTTATATATATGAGATCAATATGTGAGACAACCCAGTGAATGACATTTGCGCATGGGAAGGCATGGTACTTACATGCAACCTTGTACAAGTTTGACTTGTGAATGTTGACATAGACTTGTCAATCTTCCATATCTTCCTTGAAATTGACTACAAATATGTCCTTTATTTCTTGCCATGTGATCTTCGTGTCCTTTTCTAAAAATAGTTGCATGTCTGCATAGATAGGAAAATTCATAGGCACTTGTTCAACTACATCTCCAGTGCTGCTTTCTACAATGTCCTTTGATCTAGATGTCTTGGAAACCATGATGTTTGTGTTGTTGAGAGACTCCTCAACAATTGATGTACTTGGAAACAAAGTGGACACTCATGGCAAGAAAATGTCAGTTTAAAACCACGTAGCACTTCAAGGATCGATCATGTAACAAGCTAGGTAATCACTATGTAAGATTGCACCGTAGTGACTCTTAGAGCCTGGGCACTATCAGATGGAACTGTGCATTGCATAGTCCCAAATGCCAGTGAGATGTGTTTTTGATTGGAACTACGTAGAGCATAGTCTGGTGAGGCTGACTGTGGACTGGAACTGTGCAATTCATAGTTCAGTCCGGTTGGGTTGTTGGCTAGAACTGCACATTATGCAATCCCAGTGGGCAAGACTGGGCACTGTCTCCCAAAACTGCGCAGAGCACACCTGGAGGCCAATGACGGGAAGCTTTTGTGCAATTCCTGGAGCGAAGGCAAAGACTTGAGGTCAAGGAATGTCCAGTGCATGCTGGGTAAAGCAAGATTTGAGCCAAGGCAACCTAGATCTACCCAAGGGTGACTTGAAAACGAGTAGATCTGAATGAATGGGAAAATATGGTGCAGATCTAAGTGAATGTACATGCATGAAATCAAAGAAAGTGCAAGAATCAATAAAATGGAAGAACAACATAGCTCATCAAGAGGGTCACTGCAACGATGACCGTTGGTGCATAAACATGGTCATGCATGTGACACTAAGGAAATGCAATGAAAAACTTGAAACAACACTTCTACGAGTTAAAATAAACTTCCAACGGTTGTTTAGTAAAACATGCAAAACAACACTCACACAAGCCATGAAAAGAAAAGCGATAGAAAAAGAAACAAAAGACTTAAAAAGGAAAACTTACCCAGATAAGTTGCACCTACTATGCTGAAGTTTCCAAGATGCCTCAGGAATGCCAAAGGTCCAAGATCAAATGTGTAGAATGAGATCTGAGGCATCATTTAAATATTTTGATAGATTTCAGGTTTATGATGCTCATGCCACAAATCTAGGAAAAAGCAACACTTGGCAGGAAGTTTCTAAAATTGACTCGAGTGTAACTTCCGCTTGCTAAAAACAAATCCCTATTTTCTAGGGATGCTTTTTTCTTCCTGTTTTTTCTTTTCAGGAAAGGTTTTTATGCATACAAGGATGAATTGCATAGTTATGGGGGGAACTGGGCAACCTACTAGCACATTCAGTGGACATCAGCTGAAGAATGCTTCAATGAAATTCCTGGGTTGAGAGGCTCTGGCTTCCTCTCATGCTCTCCGCAGTTTCCCAACTACATACAAGTGTCAATTGCGTCTTTGCAATTCCTGAGCCAAATCTCACTACTGGGTTGCTTTATGCAATTCTTGAGAGTAGGGTAGGTTTCCCTCTAAGACTACGCATTTTTCCAAGACAATGCAAGAACTAGGTTCATACCAAGTCACTAGAGGCTAGCTTGTGGTTAGAAAACAAGACAAGTTAGCAAAGAAAATCTGTAAAGCCCAAGATAAACTCAACTAAAAACACAAGTACCTAGGTAATGCAAGACAAGTTGCTTAGAATTTTGGTAGGGAGGCTCCAAAATAAAGCTAAGGAAAATTTTTGGAGGGTGTTTGTAGCCGCTACAACATTGGCGACACACTGGTAGAACTCCAGATCTCTGTATGGACCTTGTTTCGTGTAAAGGGAGTCTAACTCCTCTAGAAGTATTGTTTGATTATTTAATCATCATGGCTTCTACACTAGTTTGAGTTAAAGATATAGTCCTTGCCATTCTCTTGATCGGTCACAACACATACCAAGCCAAGTCAACTGAGTTGTTTTGATTGGGGATGAGGGGTATATTGGTGCACAAGTAATATAACTGTCAGAGTTTTAGTTGCATCTCTAGTGTTTCTCCATTGCTAGCAGGCCTAGATATTACCCTGACAGAGTCATGCAGGAACACAAGAATCGCTCCGCTGCCAATGAGCCTGGTCAGTACCCCAACAGAGTTACTTGCATCACCTCTCTGCCTAAGAATCATTTCTCTTCTTTTGCCTTTATTTTATTATTATTATTTTTTTTTCATTTTTTCATTTTCAAGAATTGTGCATAGCCACTTATTTATTTTTCATGAGGAGTAAGAGGGATCCCAACTTATTGATAGCATAAGAGGTTGTCCCTTCAGAGAAGTATGTTATATATACCTGTGACATACTTATTAAGGTTTTTCCCCTCACCTTCGTCAACTTGATTGAGTTGAGAAGGGTTAACCAAATATAGAAAAGCAATTAGAGTAGGCAATACTAGTTAAAAGTGCAAGAATTGTGTTTTCAGCAAGACTCAGTGTAAACAAAACATATTTTCCATCAGGGTATCATCCATTAAAGAGAGAGGACAACATATAACCAATTTTTGATAGTTGTACTAGTTCTCTTGTATTTCACCTTGCTTGTCACAAGAACAAAACACGGTTTCATGTGAAGCTAAACCTATGGGTACAAAACAAGAAAACAAACAAACAATTAAAACAAGTAAGAAAAGAAAAAGATGAAAGAAAATCAAATCAAGAAAGAAAAGAAAAGAAAAATAAAACACTACTCTTACTCCTATGCTAAACAGTTCATGGGTCTACTCATGTAAAGTGATGTTTCCAATGCAGCCACTGACACATTGGTTGACCCATGTTGGTGAAGGCATGGTTAACAAGAAAGATAAGCATGTAAACTATCATACAAGAAAGATAAAACAGTGAAGACCAACATGCTCGAAGTTTAAAATAATCCACAAAAAAGAAAAGAGTAAAAGTGAAAGACAAACATTTTTCTGACGTACCATGGTGTTGCAACATGTTGTGTGCAGACGATGAGCATGTATGCTCTTTTGACCATGAAAAATGAGTTATGTTTCACAAGAATGCTCATTGTGTATGATTCCTCCAATGCATGAGCGATTGGATCATGTGCAACAAGTGGTGGATGTGAAATATGTGGATCAGATTGATATTCAATGCAAACAAGAGAGTGATGAGGAGCTTGGAGTGTTTCAATAGATTTCTGACCAGGAGTGGAATTGACCTCAAGGTAGTGATGACCTAACATAACCATCAACTCGGGCTGAAGTGCCTCGACATCTTGAGGGGTTTCCACTTCATCAATAGGTAGGTCATCAAATATTGGTGGCCTAGAAAGATCAATGATGAGTGAATCAACATCATGATCGAATGAAGGAGTAAAGAGGTTATGACATCCATCATCATAAAATTTGATATGTTCATTGGCATGCTCATGATCTGACAAATAATACAGAGGGGTTGATGAGAAACAAGAATATTCATCCTCTGAGTTTTGATAAAGAAAAGATGATAGATTAGGTGGATTGAGAAAGAAATATGTGTCCTCTCCACAATCAAATGGAAAATTGACATCTGGTGTGTTCTGTAAATGATTGGAAGTAGAGACATCCAGTGATGAGTTTTCACAAGGAAGATAAAAAATGGTAGAATCAAAAAAGATGTCAGGATAAAGTGGATGAGGTGTGGACAGAAGGAGGTCATCCTTCACCACAATTTCTTCTTCAAATTTTGATGCATACTCATTATAAATTATAGCACAGGTTGGCTACTCAACACCAACTTTGTCGACAACTTTATCCTCCTGAATAATGAATGTGAAGCTCGAAATGAGAGAACACAACACAGTACAATCTAGAGGATCAATAGAATGAGAGGATGGGGGTTGAGAGAACAAGTTCATGTGACAAGCAACATGCTTGAAAGCCAAATCTGCACAGATATCCAAAGCATGTGGGGTGGGAGGATGTTATAGTTCAACAGATGTGTGTGCACCTTCTCCCACCTCTCACTATGGAGCGAGATCTATTTGATGAGAAGTGAAGGATGGATGGTCACTTGTGACAAAAACCTTGTCTGTCTTAGATTTGGAAGCTCTAACACCGAGGTATGATGGGAGGGGTTCGAATGATTCTAAGATATGCATATTTTCATATATGTGAAGAAGATACTGAAATATTTCATTGAGAAATTTCCAATCAATTTCATCTTCAAGGATTTGAAATGCGAGATTACGAAAGCGATCCCAAAATTGCAAAAGGGATTCATCTGGTGCTTTCTGTAATTCCATAATTTTTTTTATTGAGTTCTTTACGATCATAATGATAGAAAGCATGGGCCAACTCTCCGATCAACTGATCATAAGAGTTATTTGATGTTGCCGGCAATGTGACACACCATTGCAGGGCTTGCCTTCAGAACATGAATGCAAACAACGAGTAGGCAGCGTGATCCTCATGGATTTCATTTCTTTCATAGAAGCCCATGAAGGCAACTTCGTGACTAAGAAAGGATGCTCCACCTTCACCATCATATGTATTACATGAAAATTCATTGTAAAGTTCCTCCGACGCTTCAAAATCATGGCCGTGAGACAGACATGTCAGAGGTTGGATTGTAATGTAACTCATGAAAGATGTACAAAGATTCAAAAAATACTTTGAGGACTCAACTTGTCATCCGGCCCTCCAAGTACCAGAAATGTTGACGGTGTTGGACCCACTAACATGTCATAGGTCTCCCTGGTAAGAATTCCCAACTAGACCTCAAACCGTTTGTAGTAGGATTCCCAGCAGTGGGTAGTACAGTAGTTCCTTGATTGTAGTAATGCAAAAAGGTAAGTGTGATATCCTTGTTAGACAAAAGTGTGTGACCTTGCAATGATTCAAGGGAGAGGCATGGTGGGTTCTAAGACACGAAGGGGAAAAGGAAGTGTGCCCCTTAGAAGCCTATAATAGTATGTAGTTTGAAAGGAACACACGAGCATAAGTAAATCATCGGCTAGAAGTGGAGCAGTCTACAATCCAAGGTGATGGGTTAAACCAACAACACGTCTCCAACAAGATTCATACAATCATATACAAAATAGTACATACACAAATGCATAAGTTAAATAGCATACATTGCTAAAGCAACCAGAATAGTCCAATTACAATAAAAACATATCCATGAAAATGTATTGACTTTGTTATATTATATAAAGTGAAAGTTCCATCCATACATACACCATGATAGGCACTTTCCCCAATAATGGAACATTACTGTCAACATCGCCTACTACTCCAAAGAGATGTACACACTCTGCATTGTGGAGAAGCCAAGGCTCGTAACAATACTCTCCAAGCCTTATGTAAGAAATGCCTAGTCAAAAGCTTGGCTCCCAAAAGCCTCTACTATGAGTTATGAGGTTCTATATATAACAAAGGGTGGGGAGACCATTGACATTCCCCTTTGACTCTTCGACTTCCCTCATGACTCTTCACATTAAAATAGTGATTGTTTACATTCCACTAATGACACTTGGAATTTCACTTACAACATATTTACAATAATACAATTTCCTCATATACCCATGTGGGACATAATAGGATTTAGTAAGATTGACTAGACAAACAACATCACTTAGGGTCTTGTGGAAATACCAACTCGGTAACCTCCTCATGGTGATCTTCGGTGATGAGATGATACCAAGATTGGTACTGCGCTATAGTGTCCTTGTACCATTTGATGATGTCTTTTTCAAAGCAAACTCTTGCCTCCATGGATTCTATGTATATGGTTTTGAAACCCTTGTCTAGCTCATCCTAAACCATGTGCAAAATTTTCTTGAGTGTGGCTGGACCACTGACGTACTTCTGCAAGTTCTTTGTGTTGAACTGTAAATCATCACTGATGGCCTCACACATCAACTACTCTATGTACTCGTCGACATCCAACATGACTTGGTTCTTCCTTATGCCTCTATGAGGGTTCCGATGCAATGGATCTCGTGCATTCTCACTATGACATCCAGACTCCTAAACAACCATAAAAAGGAAGCCTCAATGGTAGTGATGAGTGGAGGGAGTTGCTCGTAGTTCCGTCTTAACATCTGAATATGTGCTTTGTCTAGCTCAACCTATGGCTTCATCTTCGTGTGCAAGTAAAGCAGGGTGCCCTTGTAGCTCATTGTCCACTCCTGCATGCGCGTGATAGTAAAATGAATGTCTTTGATAGTTTGGGTTGTCTACATGTATTCTCCTGAAAGACATATAGATGGACAACCGCTTTGTGCACAGTGACAAATATGTTATACAGTGTCAGCATGGTGGCCTCCGACATAGATATCTTTGCCCCTATTTCTTTCTTCATCTCTCTCATAGAGAATCCCATAGACTGTTGTATTTTTTTCCTGGCCTCTTGCAAGTCATTTGCCATTCGATCATTCTCTGATATCAAGAACTTGACCGTTGAACTTGTGGCTTCTGCATAAGCCTTAGAAGCCTCGGTCATGTAAACTGGATGTCTTCTCACATATGGTGCAATCACCCTTTCTTCTGTTGGGTGTGGAGACTGATTATCTTCTTTATTCAGAGGTATCACCGCATTGGACCCTAGTTCGTAATGTGGCTGCAATGCTGCCCGTAATATTTGCGCTGCAAGGGGGGTCTCGAAGCTAACAGTAAATGTAAAATTACCTTGTAAAATGTTGTAATTTCGTAGTCAATTTGGGTCGTTCATTAGGCGGAGATCTGACGGTAGAAGTTATGTTTAATTTATGGTTTTTTGCCCTAGAAGGCAACCCCTCGCTATATATGAGGGAATTGTATTGCATCTATGTACATCATTATTCTAAGCGAGAAAGAGAGAGGAGATTGTGTGAGAGCGAAGAGGGAATTACAACAGATCTACTATAGGTTGTATCTCTTCATTTTGCTGGATAATATAAAAGGAAGGACTCGTTGTTTCTCCATGGACATAGCCCAAATTGGGTGAACCACGTATATCTGTGTCTCTCTTGTTTTATGTGTTTTATGTGTTTATATATATGCAATATATTTTATGTGTTCCATTTCTCTGTAATATATAATTTTATAACAACTGGTATCAGACTCGAAGGTCTATTTGGCTGATAAAGTTGCAGGAGAGAAGCGTTCCTGGCTCGAGTGGGAGAAATGGCAGAAGATGGTAGGTTTAGGGTCGAAAAATTTAATAGCCAAAACTACCAGCTGTGGATTATTTGTACTAGAAAGATCTGTACCAACCATTGAGCAGAAAGGCAAAGAAGTCGATGAGTATGCGAGACATAGAATGGGATATTCTTGACAGAAAGGCACTTGGAACAATACAGTTGTGCCTAGTGGTATCGATAGTGTTTAATATTTCAAAGTAAACGACAACAGAGGGTTGAATGTCATAATTGTCCAAACTATATGAGAAACCCGCGACCTCAAATAAGGTATTTCTTATGAAGCGCTTATTTAATATGAAAATTTCAAAAGGTGGATCTGTTGTTGATCATTTAAATGAATTTAATACAGTACTAGTCAATTAAGTTCTGTAGGGGTAACTTTTGATGATGAAGTTAGGGCTCTGTTATTTTTGTGCACATTGTCAAAAAGTTGGAATGGTTTAGTTATGACCATTAGTAACTCTGTCTCTAGATCTAGTACTTTAAATTTGATGATGTTGTCAGTGCAATCCTTAGCGAGGAAATGCGATGGAAAAGCTCCAGTGAGACATCAGGTAATGCTTTGACTGCAAAGACTAGGGGAAGAAAAATGGAAAGAGGAAAGAGCCAAAAATATCGCAATAATTCAAGGAAAGGTAGATCCAAGTCTAGATTGGGGATAGTGTGCTGGAAATGTGGGAAGAAAGGACACCTGAAGAAAGATTGCAAGTCTCAGAAGGGAAAAAGAAGGAGACACATAACAAGAAAACAATCATGAAGTGAATGTGACAGGTGATGTGTTGCAAGATGCTTTGATTCTTTCATTAGAAAATATCATTGATGCCTAGGTGGTAGATTCAAGGGCCTCATTACATGCCACACCTGATAGGAAACATTTTCAGGATTATGTTCAAGGAGACTTTGGACAGGTTCGATTGGGTGATGATAAACCCTGTAAAGTCATTGGAATGGGTACAATTTTCATAAAGCAATAGAATGGAAATCAATGGCTATTGAAGGAGGTAAGGCATGTTCCAGATCTAAAGAAAAATCTAATTTCAACAAGGAAGTTGGGAGGTGAAGGCTTAGTAACTACTTTTATAGATAAAACCTAGAAGGTCACCAAAGGAGCCCTGGTAATAGCAAAAGGAGAAAATGTTGGTACATTGTATTTATGCAATGGTATTTCTAATTCTGTTAATGATTTAACCTCTACAGGAGAAGATACAACATTGTGGCATCATATGCTTGGGCACTTGAGTGAGAAGGGGATGAAGATTATTCACTCAAGAAATTTGTTGCTAGGCTTGAAGCATGTTGATTTATAATTCTGTTAGAATTGTGTTTATGGAAAACAGAAGGGAGTATGATTCCTTAGAGTTGGGAAAGAAAACAAGAGCGAAAAATTAGAGCTCGTGCATACAGATGTATGGGGACCTGCTCAGGTATCATCTCTCGGTGGCTCTTGTTATTATGTTAGTTTTATTGATGATGCAACCAGAAAAACCTTGATTTATCGTATTCAAAATAAATTAGATGTATTTGATACTTTTAAGGAATGGAAAGCTTTGGTTGAAAATGAGACAAGAAAAAGGTTGAAGTGCCTCAGATCAAACAATGAAGGTGAATATTGCAGCAAAGAGTTTGATAGGTATTGTTCAGAGAATGGAATTCACAGAGAGAAGACAGCTCTAGAAACACCACAAGAAAATGGTGTGTCAGAAAGGATGAATAGGACAATCATGGAGCGTGCAAGGTGCATGAGATTGCATGCAGGATTGCCTTTACAATTTTGGGCAGATGCTGTAGATACTGATGTTTATCTAATAAACATAGGGTCTTCAAGTTCCTTGGATGGTGGTATTCTAGAGGAGGCATGGACAGCTAAAAAGGTAAACTACTCATTTTTAAAGACTTTTGGTTGTGAAGCCTTTGTCCACATTAATAAAGAAAATAGAACAAAGCTTCAGTAAAAATAAGAGAAATGTACCTTTATTAGATATGGTGTTAATGATTTTGGTGATCACTTTTATGATTATGAAAAACACAAAATTATTAGAAGCAGAGATGTCATATTCAATGAAAAGGTTTTGTATAAGGATCAGATGCAAGAAAAGAAATAGGAAAAAGAAAACAGAGAATACACAGTGCCTGATGAAATCACAAAAAAGGTGAAGGTGCCTAAAAATCATAATGATCAACATCTAGAACAACAACAACAAGCACCTCAAACCCCTGAAAGTGGTGTTAAAAGATCTACCAGGATAAGTAGACCCCTTGAACAATACTCTCCTTCATTATATTATGTATTGTTGATTGATTCTAGTGAACCAGAATGTCATAAAGAAGCAGTGCAGGTAGAAACTAGGAAGAAGTAGGAGCAAGCCATGAAAGAAGAGATCGAGTTCTTAGCACATAACCAAACTTGGGACTTAGTCAGGTTGCCTGCAGGTAAAACAACATTGCAGAATAAATGGATTTATAGGTTGACGGAAGAAGATGGAGCTAGAAAAGGTGTAAAGCTAGACTTGTGGTGAAGGGGTTTCCACAGAAAAAGGGTATAGACTTTGATGAGATATTTGTCACACGGAATAAGTCGATCTTGCAGACAAGATAGACCTTCCTAGAATCTAAAGAAGACCTAATGACAAGCAAACCAATCAGACACTATCTTTCTCTAAATATGCTTTTATAAACAATAGCAAACAAGTGTTTTTAGGGCCTACCTTAGGTCCAACGCTAGCTTGTGGATGCCCTCGCTCCTTTGATCCAAATGAGCTCCTTTCCGCGAATCTGCAAACACAAACAAGGAAAACAAATTAAATAGCACCTGAAAAGCCAATTGCATAAAACATATTTAACATGAAAGTCAAGGAGTCCATGAAACAAGTAACATAAGATACTTGTTGAGAAAAATGAGTTTGATTGTATTAATTCAAAAGAAGAAGAAGCTTACAACCTTTGCCTTGACGCTATACAAGCTCCTCCCAGGGTCCAGCAAGAAGTCTCCTCTACTTTGACAAGTTTCACTCACTCCCCAATGAAACCAAAAAGGTATGTGATCTCTCCTCTTTAGGCTTAACTAGGAAGTCTTGATTTCACTAGCATTTACCCTAAAAAATGTTCAGCTTGTAACCTCCCTAGCAACCAGCCCAATGCCTGTATTTATAGTGCAATGGAGGGAGGTTACTAGGTCCTCCTTCAAAGGGATAAAGCCCTCCTTCAAAGGGATAGCTCCTCTCCTCAAGGGATTAGCTCCTTCTCTTTTGGGATGCATGAACCACCTCAGAGCGAACAATCCACGTCAAAATTCCTTCTAGAAACCTCTAGAATTAACCCAAAGTGAGTTTTTTAAGATAAAACTTGCGCCTTTTGACTTTCATAGGGGTCTGCACCTACACCGTTAGGGACAGAGCGGGCAGGTCCGCAGTTTTTGTACATAGAAGGTGCGGGACCGCAGGTGACCATGAGAGAAAGTGCGGAACCAGAGTTACATTGATTTTTAATGTCTTTCTCTCATTTCCAAAGCTTGATTTGAAGAGCTGAGGTCTAAGACTTGCTTAGGAGGACAGTACAAGTGATGATAGACCCATACTGACTGCAAATAATCATGATGACGATATTTTTGTGTAACAATATTTTATCCTATTGTTAAAATGACTTCAGTCAGAACTATTTTAAGTCTAGTAGTAGCTGGAGATTTGCATGTTGAGCAGTTAGATGTAGAGACAACCTTTCTGCATGGGGATTTGGAGGAAGAGATATATATGCAGCAACCATAAGGATATGAGGTAAAAGGGAAGGAGAAACTAGTGTGAAAGTTGAAGAAGAGCTTGTATGGCTTAAAACATGCTCCAAGGCAGTGGTATTTAAAATTTGATAGGTTTATGCCTAAACAAGGTTATACTAGATGTCACTCTGATCACTGTGTTTATCTCAAAATGCAAAATGATGGAAGCTATATTATATTGTTATTGTATGTAGATAACATGCTTGTTGCAGGTTTTAACATGCAAGAAATAAATGTGCTCAAAAGAAAATTAGCAAACTCATTTGCAATGAAGGATTTGGGTGCTGCAAAACAAATCCTTGGTATGAGAATAACTAGAGATAGGAAGAATTGAAAATTTAAATTGTCTCAGAGTGAGTACATAAAAACGGTGTTGAAAAGATTTAGTATGCAAAATGAAAAACCAGTTATTATACCTTTGTCTAGCCATTTCAAACTAAGTAAGGAGGAGTGTCCCAAGACTCAGGAAGAAATGGCTTATATGTCTAAAGTTCCATATGCATCACCAGTTGGAAGCTTAATGTATGCAATGGTCTGTACAAGGCCTAATATTGCACATGTAGTGGGAGTTGTAAGAAGGTACATGAACAATCCAGGAAAAGAACATTGGATGGTGGTGAAGTGGATTCTCAGGTATTTGAGAGGTACCATAAATCAAGCATTATGCTTTGGTGGTTCAAACATTTGTAGAATTTTCTCTACAAATCAGCTAGCTCATTGATATCATGTAGAAAGTTCACTTGCAGATCAAACTGATATATGCAATGTACTAAAGCCTAATACTAGATCTACATCTCCCATAAACTTTGCGGAAGCTAATCAACGATGAGCAACATCAAGCATGAACACATATAAATGATAAGAAGGAACCAATCACACATAACATAGAATATATCACTGGGGAAAGCACCAGCATAAAGCCCCAACAATATATTATCAATCAACTAGAGATCCTCAACAACATACAAAAAGAATTAGCTCAATAGCTATCATGCTCTCTCTATAATCAGAAGATGAAAATCATGGACTACCTAGGCCTCAATATATAGGCTGTAAATTGGCCTAATCATACCTGCTGTCACCTTAGGTCCAACTATGTAGTCAAAGAAGAAAATAGATTCCTTCCTCATGCAAGGAATACTTACTAGAAATATCCTAGCATCTGATAGTACACTATCCCTCATCTGATCTCAATTGGGTCTTTTCTGAACTGCCAGGCATCAGTTATTCATGAGAGAATACTTAGTTATCTGAAAATAATAGTTGTCACATGCATGCAAGCATCAACAAACTATATCTCATTAATTAAACAAATTGTTAAATTAATCTAACTGGACTTGACTAAGTTAAACTAAGTCAACTGATCCTCTCAATATAAAATTGAACCTTATCTTCTTTAATCAAGGGATAAATTCCTAAATCAAGAGAGAAAATATTTGCACGATCTCACAAAGACTTCAAGTTTAGTTTTCCATAACTAATTAACTCATGGAGATTAATTAATTAATATTTTAAACTGCTGGTAAGACCAAATTCGTTTTTACTTCCTATAGTTAGACTAGGGACTACTAAAAATAGGAAGGGACCCAAAAATGCTATTTTTAGAAGTTTCTATTTTTAGCAGTTTCACCTCTCACCCAAGGTGGCCAAATGCTCATTGGCCAAACTGTTATTTTTATACATGCTATTTTTAGTAGATCTATTTTTAGCACTTTATAAATTTAGCATTTCTTGTTGCCCATTTTTTAACACTCCCTCTCAACAAGAAAGGCTTCCTCTCAAACCCAATCCTATAACTCTGGAATGTTCTACACGCAACACATCTACCAAGTGCGGTTGCTCCAGCAACACTCGGAACAAAAAAATCCCAACTGACCACTCTATTAGGCTAGAAACATAATCTGATGCTGAAGCTCTACCTACTGCTGATAAGTGCTCCCGCTCTGACCTCTACACTACTGCAACATCTCCAAGCGTCTTACACTGTTTCACCCTTCTTTGTGCTACCCTGCACTTTGCAACACACTTGTGCCTCTCGCATTGCTGCAGCTTGCACGCTCTGTGCTGTCCTGGGATTCCCTGCACTGTAGCTCTCTTTGCTGCTCCATCCGCATTTATCTCTACTCAATCAATCAGTTCCTGCTACTCCACATAGGGGCTCCCGTAGCAAGGTCATCCAAGAGGTTGGTTACCTCAAGGATCCTGCCCCTCCTCCTTGGGATGATCACTCTATATTTCCCCACCTCCTACCTGGAGGTATGGCTGCATGTGATCCCTCTACCCACTTGCCTCGAAGTTTCCCCCTACTGGAGGTCTCTGCATCAGTAGATGTCTCTACTCAATCTCCACTCAGCTTCCCTTGTTGTGGCTACTCCAAAACCTCCTGAAGCTGCTACACCAATCGTGGCTCCTCCACAATTGTCTGAGACTTCTTGTGGTGCTGCATGTTGAGAGGTAATATATCCTCCCTATCAACCCCCAGGTCTCCATCAGTTGCCTTGCTGCTCAAAGGCTTTGCATGCATCTTGAACCTCAAGAGCATACAGGTTCTTGACCTGTGAACCAATCTGCTTCACCTGTTTAGTGATGATGTGTCTAAGGAAAACCTTTCCCTCACTGAAGACTACATCATAGCCTCTATCTTCCAGCATCGTGATCAACACCAAGTTTCTCTTCAGTCCTGGTACATACTTGACATCGGTCAAGGTAAGGCGAGCTCCATGCTCCCTCTGAAAAATAATTGTGCCTAAACTTGAGACACTATACTTTTCATCATTACCCATCTCTATGAGTATCTGGAGATCTTTCTCCTCCAAAGTACTGAACAAAGACTTGTCGCTGGTCATGTGGAAAGAAGCTCCACTGTCAAGAAACCAACCACTTCCCACAATGGATGAAACCATGCATGTGAAGAGTGTGATATCCAACTCAAATTGTGAAGCAAGTGCCTCACCTTCAGATCCTTCCCCGGATCCCTTCTTGGATTTCCTCTATGGACAATTTGTTGCATAATGGCCCACCTCATGACAACGAAAGCATCGCAATTTCGATTTGTCAACCTTCTTCCCACCATTGGAAGAACTATATTTGGAAAGAGAAACCTTCTCCTTCCCCTTCTTTGCCTTACTTGCTAAGGCACAGTTCTCCTCATCCACCATGGATGAAGAACCGTCTCTGGTGCTCCGTCTGATCTCCTCCTACATCAAATCCGACCATAGTTGTTCCTAATCTGGTAGTTTCTCCCTTCCATTAACCGAGTCCTGGTAGTTATGCTAGCTTTTAGGAAGGCCAAGGAGTGTTAGACTCACCATATCATCATCAACTATCACGACCCCTACACTTGCAAACTCATCCCTGCATGTGATGAGCTTGGTCAGATACATAGAGATCGTCTCATCCTTGATCACCTATGCTCTGATAGCATGTAGAATTTTCTCTACAAATCAGCTAGCTCACTGATATCATGTAGAAATTTCACCTATAGATCAAACTGATATATGTAATGTACTAAAGCATAATACTAGATCTACATCTACTATAAACTTTGCGGAAGCTAATCAACCATGAGCAACATAAAGCATGAAGACATATAACAGATAATAAGGAATCAATCACACATAACATAGAATATCACTGGGGAAACCACCAGCATAAAACCCCAACATTGTATTATCAATCAAGTGGAGATCCTCAACAACATACAAAAAGAATCAGCTCAATAGCTATCATGCTCTCTCTGTAATCAGAAGATGAAAATCATGGACTACCTAGGCCTCAATATATAGGCTGTAAATTGGACTAATCATACCTGCTGTCACCTTAGGTCCAACTACGTAGTCATAGAAGAAAATAGATTCCTTCCTCATGCAAGGAATACTTACCAAAAATATCCTAGTATCTGATAGTACACTGTCCCTCACCTGATCTCAACTGGGTCTTTATCTAAACTTCCAGGCATCAGTTATTCATGAGAGAATACTTAGTTATCTGAAAATAATAGTTGTCACATGCATGCATGCAAGCATCAACAAACTATATCTCATTAATTTAAGAACTTGTTAAATTAATCTAACTGGACTTGACTAAGTTAAACTAAGTCAACTAATCCTCTCAATATAGAACTGAACCTTATCTTCTTTAATCAAGGGATAAATTCCTAAATCAAGAGAGAAAATATTTGCATGATCTCACCAAGACTTCAAGTTTAATTTTCCATAACTAATTAACTCATGGAGATTAATTAATTAATATTTTAAACTGCTGGTAAGACCAAATTCATTTTTACTTCCTATAGTTAGACTAGGGACTGCTAAAAATAGTAAGGTACCCAGAAATGCTATTTTTAGAAGTTTCACCTCTAACCCAAGGTGGCCAAAATGCTCATTGCCCAAACTGCTATTTTTAGCAGATCTATTTTTAGCACTTTCTAAATTTAGCATTTCTTGTTGCCCACTTTTCAACAACATTGCTCTATAAGGATACGCTGATGCAGATATGGCGAGTGATAGAGATAACAGGAGGAGCACAATAGGGTATGTGTTTGTTGTAGGTGGAATAGTTGTCAGTTGGGTTTCAAAACTGCAAAGTGTTGTTGCACTCTCAACAACAGAAGCAGAGTATGTTGCTTCTACAGAGGCTAGTAAAGAAATGATTTGGTTACAAAGGTTTCTAGATGAATTGGGTAAGAAGTAGGAGTTTGGAAAGTTATATAGTGACACCTAGAGTGCCATACATCTTGCAAAGAACTCTACATTTCATTCCAAGGCTAAACATATACAACTCATGTACCATTTCATACAGTCAGTGTTGGAAGATGGACAGTTGAAGCTAGAAAAGATACACACTAGCCAGAATCCTACATATATGTTAACAACAGTTGTAATCAGGGATAAACTGAGATTCTACTTACTTTCAATTGGTCTTCAATTATGATGAAGAAGATGAGAAACAGGCAAGTCCAAAGTGGAGTCATTTTCTAGCAAATGAAGCAGCGATGGAGTTGCTATAATCAGTCTCCAAGTGGGAGATTGTTGGGTGTGGAACCTGATTATCTTCTTTTTTCAGAGGTATCATCGCATTGGAGCCCAATTTGTAATGTGGTGGAAATGTCGCACGTAATATTTGTGCTGTAAGGGGGGTCCAGGGGGGCTGCCGCCCCCCTCAAACCCCCGACAGGGGGGGCTATTGCCCCCGCTGCGCCGCATGCTACGAAGGGGGGGCTTTGCCCCCCCTCTAACCCACTAACTTAACTATTAGGTCAAGTCGCGGAAATAATATAACACAACCCAACAAGATATACAGTGCTCAGGAGGCATAGACTATTGGGGATGTTATTAAGAGTATTCTATGTATCTATGTAGCATTGGATAACAAATAGGTGGATCATCAGGCATATATCATTGAGATGGATGGTAAGCTCTATGATCAAGTTATTTCTATTTTGATTGACCTTGGATCTTGTTGAAAATAGCAACAAGAAATGCTAAAAATAGAAGTGCTAAAAATGGCATAGCTATAAATAGCATTTCGGGTACCAGTGTTGGACATAGTAGCAAGGAATGAAAAATGAAAGTGCTAAAAATGGCATTGCTATAAATAGCATTTTGGGTTAGATTCCAATTTTAGTTAGTTCCTAAACTAAAATTGAGAAGTAAAATTCAAATTTGATCTTAGCAGCTATTTGTAAAATAATTAATTAATTCACGTTGAGTTAATTAGTTGTAGGAAATCAAACATGAAGTCTATGTGGGGACATGCAACATTTATCCCATTGATTGAGGAATTTATCGCTCAGCTAAAGAGATAAGGATGAGTTGTAATTAGTTAGCTTCGTTAACTAAGTTAAGTCCAGTTATATTAGTTCAAATAGTTTGTTGAACTAATTGTGAGTTCAGTTAGTTAATGCATGCATGCATGTAACTGCTGCATTTCAGATAATTGAATATTCCCTAATAAATAACTCATGCATGTAAGTTCGGTCAGAGGCCCAGATGAGATCAGAGGAAGGGACAATGTACTATCATTTGGAGGATTTTTCCTATATAGGAAACTCATCCATGTAGAAGGAATTATCTCCTTGAGGATTGCATAGTTAGATCAGAGGTTAGTGAGTGTGTGAAGAGGCCAATTCACACAGGTGGTAGCACTAGACCCCAAGGAAAAATGTGCAAGGAAATAGGAGGCTTGGAGGGTAGAGGAGAAGGTTTATGAGAAGCCTTTGACTGTCTATGAGCAACAGTTTGATTGCAGAGAGAGCAGGATAGCTTGTGAGCTAATTATTTTTGTAATCTGAACATATTTCCACTTGTATGATAATATAGAGATGGGGGTTTTAGGCTGAGGCTTTCCTCAGGTTATTTTTCTATGTTCATGTGTGATTGATTTCTCATTCTCAGTTATATGTGTTCTAATTGATCATGCTCGTATTCGATTAAGCTTCTGCAAGTTTGTTGTAGAAGTAGATCTTGTATTTTGCTTTAGTATATTGCATAATCTATTGATCTACAGTGAGAATTTCTACATGGTATCAAAGCAAAGGTGATTAAAGCGAAGAACAATATACCAGAAGGGAGAAGTTCGAAGTTTCAGGTTCCTGAATATAGAAATTGAGTTCTTATCACATCTCAATTTCACTAATGCCGTTCAATGGTTTAAGACTCGAGTACGTTCTTGATGGCAGCTCGAACTATATAGCCTGGAAGGATCACATGGAAGCACTATTAGAGGACAACAGTCTAAAGGACTTCATTGATCAAGAAGTCCCCAAGTCAACAACAACTAATGCTACAAAATTGGCGGAACGGAAGAAATGTGTGGCTAGAGCAAGAAGAATCCTTCTGGAGGGAGTTCGAGACAACATACTCTCGAGCCTCCATGGGAAAGAGACACCATTTTCAATGTGGAAAACATTGAAAGATCTATATCAGAACAACAGTGATCAGAGGAAGCTGGTGCTGAAAGACAAGCTTTGGAAAATCAAGTGTGAAAAGGGTGACACGATCTCTACATATCTGAACAAGCTCACCACCTGCAGGGATGAGCTTGGAAGTGTAGGGATCATGACCGTTGATGATGACATGGTGAGTCTTGCACTTCTTGATCTTCCTAAGAGCTGGCATAGCTACCAAGACTTGGTAAATGGAAGAGAAAAACTGCCAGATTGGGAACGACTTTGGTCGAATCTGATGCAAGAGGAGATTAGAAGAAGCACCAGAGATGGTTCTTCATCCAAGGAGGATGAAGAAAATTGCGCCTTAGCGAGTAAGGCGAAGAAAGGGAAGGAGAAGGATTCTCATCCCAAGTCGAGTTCTTCCCATGGTGGGAAGAAGTTTGACATATCAAAAGTGTGATGCTTTCGTTGTCATGAGGTGGGCCATTTTGCTACAAATTGTCCATTGAAGAAATCCAAGATGGGATCCACAGAAGGATCTGACGGTGAGGCATTGGCCTCATATTTTGAGTTGGATTTCACCCTCTTCACATGCATGGTTTCATCCATGGTGGGATGTGGTTGGCTTCTTGACAGTGGAGCTTCTTTCCACATGACCGATGACAAGAGTTTGTTTAGTACCTTGGAGGAGAAAGATCTCCAGATACTCATAACGATGGGTAATGATGAAAAGTATAGTGTCTCAAGTGTAGGAACGGTTGTTTTTCAGAGGGAGCATGGAGCTTGCATTACCTTGACTGATGTCAAGTATGTACCAGGACTGAGGAAAAATTTGGTGTTGATTGCAATGCTGGAAGACAAAGCATATGATGTAGTCCTCAGTAAGGGAAAGGTTTTCCTTCGACACATTGCCACAAGACAGGTGAAGCAGATCGGTTCATGAGTTAAGAGCCTGTATGCTCTTGAGGTTCAAGATGCATGCAAAGCCTTAAGGAGCAAGGCAACTGATGGAGACTTGGTGGTTGAGAGGGAGAGTACATTACCTCTCAACATGCAGTGCCAAGAAGTCTCAGACAATTGTGGACGAGCCATAATTGGTGAAGCAGCTTCAGGAGGTTGTGGAGTAGCCACAACTAGAGAAGCCAAGAGGAGACTGAGTGGAGGCATCCACCCATGCAGAGACATCTAGTAGGGGGAAATTTCGAGCCAAGTTGGCAGAGGGATCACATGAAACCATACCTCTAGGTAGGAGGTGGGGCGATGTGGAGTGAAAGTCCCAAGTAGGCTAGAATAGGGGCAGGATCATTGAGGTACCCAACCTCTTTGATTAGACCTTGGTACGGGAGCCCTAATGAGGAGTAGCAGGACTAGTTGAGTGGGTAGAGGCAGATGCAGATGGAGCGACAGAGAGAGCTATAGTGCAGGAATCCCAAGACAGTGCAGAGCTAGTAGGCTGCAACAATGCGAGAGGCACAAGAGTGTTGCACCAGTGTAGGATGGCACAGAGAGGTGTGCATGGTGCAAGATGCATGGAGTGTTGCAGCAGCTCAGAGGTCATAGAGGGAGCACTTGTATGTGGCAGAGGAATCTTCAACATCAGAGGATGTTTTTAGCCTAACAGGGAGGTCAGTTGGGAGATTTTTTTTGTTTCTAGAGTTGTTGGAGCAACAACACTAGGGAGAAGTGTTGCATGTAGAACATTCCAAAGGTTCAGGATCGGGTTCGAGTTGAATGCATTTCTTGTTGAGAGGGAGTGTTGAAAATAGCAATAAGAAATGCTGAAAATAGAAGTGCTAAAAATAAAACTTCTATAAATAGCATTTCGGGTACTAGTGTTGGACATAGCAACAAGGAATGAAAAATGGAAGTGCTAAAAATAACATTTATAAATAGCATTTCGGGTTAGATTCCAATTTTAGTTAGTCCCTGAACTAAAATTGAGAAGTAAAATTCGAATTTGATCTTAGCAGCTGTTTGTATAATAATTAATTAATTCACCTTGAGTTAATTAGTTGTAGGAAATCAAACATGAAGTCTATGTGGGGACATGCAATAGTTATCCCATTGATTGAGGAATTTATCCCTCAGTTAAAGAGATAAGGATGAGTTGTAATATTGAGTTGTTATTAGTTAGCTCAGTTAACTGAGTTAAGTCCAGTTAGATTAGTTCAAATATTTTGTTGAACTAATTGTGATTTCAGTTAGTTAATGCATGCATGCATGTAACTGCTGCACTTCAGATAACTGAATATTCTCTAATAAATAACTCATGCATGTCAGTTCAGTCAGAGACCCAGTTGAGATCAGGGGAAGGGACAATGTACTATTAGTTGGAGGATTTTTCCTATATAGGAAACTCATCCTTGCAGAAGGAATTATCTCCTTCAGGATTGCACAATTAGATCAAAGGTTAGTGAGTGTGTGAGGAGGCCAATTCACACAGGTGGTAGCACTGGACCCCAAGGAAAACTACGCAAGCAAATAGGAGGCTTGGAGGGTAGAGGAGAAGGTTTGTGAGAAGCCTTTGATTGTCTATGAGTAGCAGTTTGATTACAGAGAGAGTAGGATAGCTTGTGAGCTGATTTTTTTTGTAATCTGAACATATTTCCACTTGTATGAAAATATAGAGATAGGGGTTTTAGGCTGAGGCTTTCCTTGGGTTATTCTTCTGTGTTCATGTGTGATTGATTTCTCATTCTTAGTTATATGTGTTCTAATTGATCTTTCTCATATTCGATTAAGCTTCTGCAAGTTTGTTGTAGAAGTAGATCTTGTATTTTGCTTTAGTATATTGCATAATCTGTTGATCTATAGTGAGAATTTCTACAAATATAATTATAGCTATGTTAGTCCCGACTTGGAGGATAAGTGTGGTTTGAGTACTGAATTACATGCAAAATCTTGGTTAGTGCAGTTGGCTACAAGTACAAAGAAGTGAGTCCATCATTGGGTAAGAGATTGTGCATTGGATTAGAATGGTATGCCTACTGAAACACATTTAAATGTATTACCATTGGGTTCATATAATATGTTCTTCGGCATGGATTGGTTGTATCTACATAAAAATAAGGTAGACTGGTATGACAAATATATTGAGTGTGTTGATGATAATGGGGAACCAAGAGTCTTGCTGGGTAAGAAGATATCCACATCAGTTAGGATGGTGACAACTATACAAGCAAAGCGTAGCCATGGGAAAGGGTGTAATCTATTTGTAGTACACATTTATAGTGATAAGGGTGAGGAAGTTGAGGATGCAGATACATTGAGCAGGTACCTCGTTTTTCAAGAGTTTCAGGATGTATTCCCTGAGGACATTATAGAGATTCCACCTCATAAGGAGGTAGAATTTTCTATTGAGTTAGTGCCAGGAGCAACTCTGGCATCAAAAGAAACTTATAGGATGAGCACACATGAGTTGGTTGAGTTAAAGTTACAGTTGAAGGAAATGTTGGACAAGGGATATATTAGACCATGTGTATCACCTTGGGCACCCTGGTACTATTTGTAAAGAGTAAAGATCGAACACTCAGATTATGCATTGATCACAGGTAGCTGAACAAAGTGAATATCAAGAATAAGTACCCTTTTTTGAGGGTTTATGACTTGTTCAATCAACTGAAGGGAGAAGTAGTCTTCTCGAAGATTGAATTGAGATCCAGATACCATCAGGTATGCATCAAAGAGGAGGACATTTACAAGACTTTGTTCAGGACTAGGTATGGGAATTATGAGTTTGTTGTTGTTCCATTTGGCTTAACTAATGCTCTAGCTACATTCATGTGCTTGATGAATAGTGTGTTACGTCTGTATTTGGATAAGTTTTTTAATTATGTTCATTGATGATATACTTGTATATTTTAAAAATGGGGAAGAGCATGCCGAGAATTTAGCAGCAGTGTTGAGGTTGTTGAGGGAGCATCAATTGTATGCTAAGCTCATCAAGTGTAGTTTCTTCCAAAGTGAGGTACATTACTTGGGACATGTTGTCTCCAAGGAGGGCATTGTAGTAGATCTAGAGAAGATAAGGGCCATCATGGAGTGGGTAGGTCCTAAGAGTGTGGATGAGGTGAGATCTTTCATGGCTTGGCAGGATACTATAGGAGGTTCATCAGGAACTTCTTGCAGATTGCTTATCCCATCACATCATTGCAGAGGAAAGGTAAGAAGTTCGAATGGACAGAGGAGTGTGAGGCTAGCTTCGAACAACTTAAATAGTTGTTTACACATGCACCAGTGTTACAGATTACAGATCCCGACAAAGAGTTTGTGGTATGACCAAATTCTTGCAAGAGAGGACTTAGTGGACTCCTTATGTAGGATGGGTAGATGGTATCTTAAGAGTCCCAGAAACTAAACGAGAACGAGTGAAAATATCCTACACATGACCTTGAGTTGGCAGAGATCATACATGCATTGAAGATGTGGAGACACTATCTTCTTCGCAAGAGGTTTTTACTTATGAGTGTTCACACTGGGTTGAAGTATTTGTTTGACCAACCGAATCTGAATGCCAGGCAAGCTAGATGGTTGGCCACGATCAACGAGTTTGAATTAAAGATCAAGTACATCAAAGGTAAAACGAACAGGGTGGTATGTTCTCCTAGTAAACGGGTACATGTACATCACTTGACAACTATGAGCTCCTATGGGACAGACTTACAGGATAGGATCTTACAGGTAGGTCAGCAAGATGTTAGGTATAAGGAGATTGTGCACATGTTACAGTAGGATGTTAGGTACATGTGATAGTACAGGTAAAGGTACACGTGTAGTTATATATACAGGTACGTGTAGCAGTATAGGTACAGGTACATGTGCAGGTGCTTATAGTATGGATTATTGTCTTACAGCGGATGGATTGGTTAGGTTTCGAAATAGACATATGTACCAAAAAGTAGTGATCTCAAGAAGGTGATATTGAGGGAGTTTCATGAGAAACCTTATTCAGGTCACCCAAGTTATTAGAAGACACTAACAATAGTGAAGAGATATTATTACTGGCTAAATTTGAAGAGGGATGTAGCAGAGTTTGTGACAAGGTTAACAAAGGTTGCACACTTCATTCCAATGAAGTCTACATACTTAGCTAGCAATGTGGCACAGGTATTCATCTAAGATGTGGTTAGAATACACACTATTTCGAAGAAGATTGTGTTAGACAGGGATGAAAAGCTCACTTCCAAGTTTTGGAAGGAGTTATCTGCAGGTTTGGGCATAGAATTAGCCTTGAACACAACTTATCATCCATAGACAGGTAAACAAACAAAGATATTCAATAGGATATTAGAGGACATGTTGAGGATGTATGTGATGCATCAGCAGAGGAAGTGGAAGGGTTTCTCCTTTTGGTAGAGTTCGCATACAACAATGGTCATCAGGAGTCATTGAGGACGAGTCCTTTTTAGGTGATGTATGGGCGGAGTTGCAACACTCCCATTAGTTGGAGTGATTCGGTTAGTAGGGTATTGATTGGACCAGATATGTTGGCCGACATGGAACTGGAAATGCAGGTGATCAAGAAAATCCTTAAGGCAGCACAGGATAGGCAAAAGAGATATGCAGATCAGAAAAAATTGTTCAAGGAGTTGCAGGTTGGGGAACTGGTGTACTCGCATATCAAACCTAATAAAATATCCTTGTGGATTGGTTCATGGGCCAAGCTAGCACCACGATTTTGTGTACCCTTCAATAACATTGAGAGGATTGGGTCAGTAGCCTATCGACTTGCACTGCCTTCGAGAGTGAAAGTCCACGATGTCTTCCATGTATCTCTGGTTAAGAAGTATGTTAGATATGTTGATCATGTGATTGAATGGCCTGTATTGTAGGTGGAACTAGATGGAGAATTCCAACCAGAGCCTCAGTGTATATTGCAGAAAAAAGGTGCTCATGCTCTGAAACCAAGCAATCGAGCAAGTTAAAGTGCGTTGGAAGCACTTTGGCCCCGTTGAAGCTACATGGGAGATGGTGGATCATATGCGGGCTATGTATCCTTCATTATTTATCAGTTGAGGCAAATCAACTTTGTTATGGTGGCGTGTGGCGTGGTATTTACTTTATGGTTATTTGGTAGTTTCTTTATGGTGGTGTTGATGGTGTTGGACCTGCCAACATGTCAAGGGGATCTCCCCAGTAAGAAGTCCCAACTAGACCTCAGACTGTATGGTGTAGGAGTCCCAACAGTGGGTCGTAAGGTAATGCCTTGACCGTGGTGTTGCAAAGAGGAAATTAAGATAAATATGTCAGTAGCAAGGTGTGACTGATGTAGTGAGTCAAGGAAGGTGTATGACAGGTTCCAACACTTCGAAGGGGGAAGGAGGTGAAGGTGACTTCCAAGTTGAAAGGGATCAGTCCCAACTTGTCTAGGAACACACAACATAAAGGACATGCATAGCTAACAGTGGAGCAGTCCACTTGGATGTGGCAGTCACATCATACAAGGTAAGGTAACACTTACAACACTCACAGATAAGTTTGAGATAAGTGTGATGGTCGTTATAGCAAGGTTCAAGTGAAAGGTCTATCTCATGTCCGGTAGATCAGTCGACACGGACGATGACAACATTAACCACATATGAAACACATTAACAACAAGATTGATATAATTGCATGTGAATCAATTCATACACAAGTACATAAGTTAAACAACACATATCATTAAAGCAACTGGAGCAGTCCAACTACAATAACAAAATATGTATAAAAATGTGCTATCTCTTATTATATAAAGAAGTGTAAGTCACAATCATACAATACATCCATGTAAACCTACTTGCCCTAACAATGGAACGTTACAACCACATCCGCCTGCTCCTCCAATGAGATGTATTAGCTCCGTGTAGTTGAGAAGCCAAGGCACATTACAATACTATCCAAGCCTTCTTCAAGATAGTCTTAGTAGAAGCTTGGTTGACCAAAAGCCTCTACAATGAGTTATGAGGGACTATTTATAGCAAAGGGTGGGGTGACCCTTGACATTCCCCTTTTTGAGAGTTCAACTACCCTCATGACTCTTCACCTACTCTATGACTGTTACATCCAACTGTTGACACTTGACTTACACTTGACATGACTCAACATTACAATGCACATGTACTCATGTGAGACAACATGGCTTGAGCAAGGCTTGCAAGACATCACTGAAACTCAGTCCGCTGTGGTGAGACCAAATCTTTGACATGCTTGTGATGGTGAAGCTGGTGACTTGATGCCATGCTTGGTTATCCGTGATGGTGTGCATGCACCTCATGGTGACATCTTGTTGAAGCGAACTCTTGCTTTCATTGCAACCGGTGCATTGGTTCGACCCCTTCATCCAACTCGTCTACTAACATGCGCATGGTCTTCTTGGGTGCGGTTGAATGGGTAGCACACTGATGCATAGTATCTGTGCTGATCTTCAAGTGTGTGCTAGTGGTCATGCGCATCAACTTGCCGAAGTACCCGTTTGGCTTCAGTTGGACTTGCTTCTTGTCTTCACCTTATGGAGTGTGTTGAATGGGTTGGATTGCATGCGTTCACATAAGGACATGAATGTTTTTGAATCCCTTGCATGAGATCAACCACACTGCTCACCATGTCTTCTCCATGTTAGCTATTGGGATGGATCTTTAACTTGCTCGGGTGTAGTTTCATCCATGAGCGCATGTTATGCCCACTACTGTTCCTGATCTTGTTGCAACTCATTTGTCTGTCTGCATAGCTTCATGTTCTTCTTGAGTTGCTTATTATGCACATGCAACTCATTTTTTGTTACATCTTCTACCTTCACGCGCTCTTCATGTTACGCCATCACTCCATAGATGGAGTCTCTAAATTTTCTTTCCTCATCAATGGACCGGCTTGAGCTTGCAACCTTGTTCTGCCTCTGTGTTGTCAATATCCCTCCTCTTGTATTCTTTGCATTTGGTATTGTTACACAAAAATATCGTCACCATGATTATTTGTAGTTAGTATGGGTCTATCATCACTTGTAATGTCCTCCTAAGCAAGTCTTAGACCTCAGCTCTTCAAGTCAATCTTTGAAAATGAGAGAAAGACATTAAAAATCAACCAAGCTCTGGTTCCACACTTTCTCTCACTATTGCCTACGGTCCCGCACCCCCTGTTTACAAAAACTGCGGACCTGCCTGCTCTGTCCCTAAAGGAGTGGGTGCGAACCCCTGTGAAAGTCAAAAAGGCACAACTTTATTCTAAAAAACTCACTTTGGGTTAATTCTAGATGATTCTAGAAGGAATTTTGACGTGGATTGGTCGCTCTTAGGTGGTTCATGCATCCCAAAAGAGAAGGAGCTAATCCCTTGATGAGAGGAGCTATCCCTTTGAAGGAGGGCTTTATCCCTTTCAAGGAGGACCTAGTAACTTCCCTCCATTGCACTATAAATTAAGGCATTGGGCTGGTTGCTAGAGAGGTTAGAAGCTGAACATTTTTTAGGGTAAATGCTGGTGGAATTGATACTTCCTAGTTAAGCTTGAGAGGAGAGATCACATATCTTTTTGGCTTCATTGGGAAGAGAGTGAAACTTGTCAAAGTAGAGGAGACTTCTTGTTGGACCCTGGGAGGAGCTTGTACAACATCAAGGCACAGGTTGTAAAGTTCTTCTTTGATTTGAATTAATACAATTAGATTCATTTTTCTCAACAAATTGTCTTATGTCATTTGTTTCATGAATTCCTTGATCTTCATGTTAAATATGCTTTATGATATTGGCTTTTCAGGTGCTATTTAATTTGTTTGCTTGTTTGTGTTTGCAGATTCGCAACAAGGGAGCTCATTTGGATCAAAGGAGCGAGGCTTCCACAAACTTGCATTGGACCCAAGGTAGGCCTAAAAAACTTGTTTGCTTTTGTTTGTAAATGCATATTTAGAGAAAGATAGTTTTTGATTGGCTTGCTTGTCACTAGATATCGTTAGATTCTAGGAAGGTCTATCTTGTCCGCAAGATCGACTCATTCCGTGTGACAGGTGTTAGCTACTTATACCAATAGGTTTCATATTTCATGATTGACAAAGAAAGGTCCAAATATTCTCTGCTTTGGTGATGCAAAGATCCCATATTTCCAAGAGAAGACAATGTGTGTATATAGCTGGATGTTCACAAATTTTTGGTGGGTGGTCCAACAGCCTAATCTGGATCATGCCATGTTTCAATTTTCTGTTGTAGATATAGAGAAAAAAGTTTGTCCAAACTGTTCAATCTTGGCAGACCAGTAGCTTAGGTAGAGAAGTAAGGTTCCCAACTGCTTAATCTTGGACCTTGGAAGCAATAAGGGTAGTTCTAGATAGGAAATCAAAAGAAAAAATTCAAACAAAAGAAAAGGCACATAAGGGTCTGCAAGTCCAAGTGCACCCTCCATGAAGAAACAAAAAATGCTAGGCAAATAGATGGGTAGGCAGATGGGGTGGCAGAAATATCATTCCTTTCAAGTGAGTGTGTGAGAACCTATTTGCAAAGGAATATCAGTGAATAGAGAAGCTCCTCTTCTCCATCATGTTGCAGCAAAGCAAGGGAGCATGACTAACTTCCTTTCCCCCCTTTCACATTCATCATTAACATCCCTTCATCAGTTGTAATTCATGAAAGAACTTAAGGTGTTATGATGGTCCTTATTCCTGAAAAGAAGCCACATTTCCTGTGTAAAATTCTTTTCATTTTGATCTACTTCCTAACTAAGTTTAAGTCCCTAAAAAACTTAGTAAATACCATTTCCCATTCTTATTCTCCCCAGTACTAACTACTTACTGTATCTACACTAAATCCCTTATGTTTCCCTTCCCCCTACTATTATAACACCATGGTGTATAAATCCCAAGCATTGTATAAATATCCTCCCTTTTTAGCACTATAGCTAAATAAGTTTGTCTTAGGGAGACTTTAGTCCACCAGGGACTATGGTCAACCCTGTTATGGAATTACTCTAACCTCTGGTTAGGAGTAATAACCTCCCCCTGAGCCTCCACCTCACCTATGGTCAAGAATTCCACAAAAACTTCCTGTCCCTCTGCTCAAACCCTTTATAAACCCCCTTTTCCCACAAATCAACCCCTTTTTCCCACAAAAAAACACAAAAAACCCAAAAAAATATAGTCCCGCGCCCAGATGTTAAAATAAATATTTAAATAATCGGGCGGGGCCCAACCCAAAGCTGCACGGCGGATGGCAATACCCGCCAGCCGTCGATCATCCTCCACCCCCGATCTAATGGTGGGCGGTCGATTCCACACCCCGACCTGCCTCCCTTTAACGTCCGGGGAAGGGCGGTATTGGCCGCCGTACCCTGGACACGTGGCAGGCTCTGGGGTTGTTCGGAGCCCCCCTCCCCGATACCGCCTATCACCAAAAGCGGTGCGGGGAGACCGCTTACCGCCTCCCCGATACGACCCCTCCCAAACGTCAGCGCCCACGTCACTATGACGTCATGCCACTCCGCCCGCCCCGTGCCCCGTGGCCCT
This sequence comes from Pinus tabuliformis, assembly GCA_031772625.1. NCBI lineage: Eukaryota > Viridiplantae > Streptophyta > Pinopsida > Pinales > Pinaceae > Pinus > Pinus tabuliformis. The sequence continues at coordinate 415,437,241 of CM062808.1, read as the reverse complement.
CCACACAGGCCCGCCACCGCATACGTCTGCCACCGCATCCAGCCACGCTGGCCTCCAGCTCAGCGTCCCCGTCACCCGCCGTACCCAGGCCCGCCGTGACGTCATGCTGACGTCATTGGCGGAAAAAACGCCAATGACCCTTTTTGCCCAAATTTGCCGTTATTAACGCCCAAACTAGCCGTTTGCGGTCATTTTCACGCGAAAACGACACTGCTACTATCGACCTGTTTGCCGCGAAATTGCCTCCAGCCATCAAATTTGAAGATCGCGGCCGCTACAAGTGGGAAATTCAGCTGCAGTGAGCTCCCCCTGTTCAGCCCGAAGGCGTTCCGTGCTTGTTTTCCAGGTATTCACCACAAGCTCCCTGTTTTCCCCCTATGCATGCCGTTTCTATGTGAATTCTACCATAAGCATTGGTCAAATCCTACATTGCACACTTTCTGCTACTTAATTGGCCATTAAATCCACCTGCATTACCCTTTGCCCCGGGAAATCGATATCAAAACAATAATTCACGATTGAAAATTACAAATTCGGCCTCGAAGTTGCCCGGCATTGTTCCCTTTTGCCGGGTGGAGACCCAAGTCTGCATATCACCAAATTGAGGCCTGCACACCCTCTGTAAACATCCTGACCAATTCACAATCCCTGTGAATTTACCAGCAAACAGAAAAAACAAGTCTGCCAAGCCTGCCTTTTCCACTTTGAGGAGAATTTTAAGCATTGTCTGCATGAAGCCTGTCACTCAAATCTTTGAAGAACCTTGCTAACCATTGTAATCACCCTATCTAAATTCAAACTGCATAATGGCTGCTCCTGCACCCTCAGCCCTCAGTGTTGCTCCACTGAATCCACCAAATAAAGACCTGGAGTCCTTGCCTCTTGCTGACAAGGACTACCTCATTGAAGACTTTGTGGGTAACAGGGACTTTTTGCAGACCTACAAGAAATTGAGAGAGGACTACCTGAATGGTCATGATACATATGGGATATGGGAGTCTAACCTGCCATACTACTGTCTCCCCTCTGTCAATGTTTTTCCTGAGATCATTCGCCTATGTGCTGAAAACTATGATGTGCAGCACAGAGCTATTAAGTCTCCATCTGGGAGCATCCTCTTTTACATTAATCCTAAATCCATCAATAAAATGCTCCATTTTGATCAGACTGAGCTACTGTTCCCATTCTCCATGAATTATCTGCTGGACACTGGTGCCAAGATGACTAGTGAGAAGATTCAAAAGGTCACCAGGACATTCATGAGACCTGAGTGCCAGCCTACAGGGCCACCTCCCTACTTGGATGTCTATTTTACTGAAGTAGGCAGACTATTGCTGGACATGATTGCTTATGTATTGGGATACAGAACCAGTGAGCATGTGGATGAAACAATGCTAGTATTGCTAGCTGCTTACAGCCCAGGCCAACCCCCTGCCCGCAAATATAACTTTGCTAAGTTCATAGCTAACAAGATTCATGATCAGTTGGGCACAGTGGACAGACAGGGTGTCTTCAAGTACTCGGCCTATATCTACCACCTTTTCATGTACTATGAGTCCGAGGCTTTTCCATGCTACATCAAAAAGCTGGATTATAGAGGGGAAAGAAGATCTGTTATCTTCTGGACATCTGTCTATCACAAAGTCCCAAATTCACCCTATTCCTTTTGTGAATTTATTGACCAATTTGTATATCCTGTCTCTTGCTTATTGATGAGGTCCCCTCCTCCCAGAATATCAACTGAAATACAGAAAGCTCTGCAGCTTTCCAAAAATTACAAAATAGGTGATTGGTACCTATATGAGAATCATACAGTCATCAGAGTCTATGGCTGTGAGCTCTGTCCATACAAGCTCCCAAAATATGTGCCTATGAGGATATTCGCCTTGGAGTATTACAGGCAGTTGATTCAATCTGACCTCACTCACTTCCACAGCTCCAAAAAGAAAGCCCACCTCAAGTTCAAACACCAGGTGGGCCCCTTCATCATGAATAAAAAAGAAGGATGGGAAGATGCTAACCTAATCCTCAAAGACAAATACAAGCTATCATATAGTTTTCAGTGGGTCCTTTATGACCCTAAAGGCTTCATTACTGCTAGAAGAATCAAGTACAGGCTTCTAGGTTATAGGCATTGCAAATACCCACATATTGAAAGATATGCCAACCAGCAAGAATGGCAGCAGGATACTTTAATTGAAAAATTAACTGAAGAAGAGACAATGCTAAAGAATGTCAAGGAATTGGAAAAAACTCCTTGACCTGGATTCTGTGTAGCAGGTACCCTTCAAACGGCCTTATTCAGCAGGAGAAGGGACCTCGGCCTCAAGGACCACACCAGTCACACAAGCACCTTCTATAGCAGCACCAGCTTCAGACAAAGGGAAAGGCATAATGGGTGCTGAAGAAGAAACCGTGAAAGAAAAGCCTGCCCTTTCAAGTGAACAACAACAAGGGCAGCAACAAGGGCAGCAACCGGAACAGCAGCAAGAGCAGACTCCCCCTCCACAAACTGAGCCACCAATAGCTCCAATTTTGCAGACCCCAACACAAGAGGACAAGGGTACGAAAAGAGACAGAGAAGAGTCCACTCCTGCTAGTGGATCCTCCCAGCAACCCCAGACCAAGAGGCCAAGAGCTGATTCCCCAGAGGTAGAAGACATCACTGAAGAATTCCTTGACAGTTCAAGGAAAAACAGGGAGGGCAGCCAGCACACAGGTACAAGCTCCTTTCAGTAGGAGCAAGGATTACAACTTGGTTTAGAGGTGTCCTCCTCCTCTCAGCAGAGCAAAAAGCCCAAAGGCACTAAGGAATTTTTCAAGCAAATAAAGGCACAGAATGACCTGCTGAGGGTGGAGGTTTATAAACAATTTCTCAATGCCACACCAACCCAAAAGGAAAGGCTAATGTCTGTATATGACATTCAAGAGGAGAAAATGATCCTCAGCCATTTCAAGCCTACAGTGCCCCATCCAAAATCAACAGCAGATTATGTGAAGACAAGGGTGGAGGTCCTAGCCAAAGACATCCATCCCATGGACCAAATTGAACTCCACAAACAGACTGGAGAAATGGTCTATGCAACCTTGGTGGAGAGGGCAACCATGGCCCATGAACTAAAAGAGTCACTCAAAAATACCAACACTCAGTTGGATTTTGAGAGAATGTCCTCCCTAGCCAAAGATAACAGAATAAAGTCACTTGAGGACATTATTGTTGACCTAGGGCATGATCCTAAGGATCCAAAGGGTGTAAGGGCCCTTATGAAGAAAAAGGAGGATGACCTCAATGCATTAAAGAAGAGGTTAAAGCTGCTGCCTACAGAGCATCCTCAGACAGCAGAGCTACAGAAGGAAAAGCAGGTCGATGAACAACTAGACCTCATAATGCAGCTAAACTAGAAGATCCTTGAGTTGGAGAAAGAGCTTGAAGGGGCATTACAAGACAAACAGGGAGAATCCACATCCCAAGCTCCTCCAACTACTTCAACCACTACAACAACTACAGAGCCAACAGTGGCTCCCACAACAGAAGCAGCAACAACAACAGCTCCAAGTTCCAGCGCAAGTGTGGAAGAATTAACCAAGGCCATTAAGGAAATGGAGCTCTAGGCAAATGAAATAAAGAAGGCCAAGGAAAAATTGGCAGAATTAGATGCCAAGTATGATAAATCAAAGATGACTGTGGCAGAACAAGGCAGAGAAATAAAGGCCTTAAAAGAAAAGATAAAGAACTTAGAAAAAGAACTGAATCTGGAAAGTGCCATGGCTGAAATAAGAAGAATTCTGTGGGCCAAAATTGGCCAATCCATCGATAAACAATGGAGGTCAATTAAAACTATACATGAGCAGATGGATTTAATTGGCCAAGCACAGACAGAGATTCAGAGGGCCAAAACAACACTGGGAGACAAGCCCGAACAGGCCAACAGAATGATAGATTTTTTGAATAGGCAAGAAAAGGAGGAACTGGCAGCCATTGGCATAGTCAACAGAACAGAGGCCGTCCTCACAGCCAAGAAAGTACTCACTCTCAGGAATTATGTACAGATTGTGGAGAGAAAGTGCTTTGAAATACAGGCTGAGGTGCATGAGTACCAACACAAGATGGCAACATTGCAAGCAAAAGGACTGCCCAGCCTACTAAGCGGTGCAGGAAGACTGATCTCCCGAGATCAATTTGCTAACAGGATGGCAGCTTATATTGAAAACCAAATCACTGCATCTGGCAGTACCTCTCAGGAAACAGGGCCTCCAACCGGACAGAGCTTATATAATAAACTTGAAGGCCTGTTTTTTATTGAGAGTGAGGTAAAGCACCTTTTTGAAATTCCTCCTAATTTTTACAGGTATACAGAGGCCGATGAAACTTTAATTAAGATTCGAAGACATCAAATGCCTAAGGAGGATTGGTGGCAGGCAATGCTTCAAATTTTGCCACGGTAGCCTCAGTTGCTCGGTCACTGCCATCTCCAGCTCACTAGAAGACAAACTGCAGAGAAAGGTTAGCATTTAAGGCAGCTGAAAAGTGACTCAGCACATGGACAACGACAGCTAGCCCAAAGGATAAGAAAAAACGCATATCTTTGACAGCGTATCCTCAGCCGACTCCAACAGCCACCAAGTCAACAGTCTCTGACCATTTTGACAGCTAAAGCACTAAAGAGTTATTACAGCGTTAACTCTCTCAGCTACAACACTCCAGGATTTGGCATAATATTAATGAGCCATTAACTCATTTCCTTGATATTTTTCATGTAAATTTTGTATATATACCCCCCTTAGTAATGTATAAGGGGTTGGTAATTTTCACTCTGAGGCAAATGTATTGTACACTTTCAGAATTTTCTAATACAAAGGGCTGGACCAGCGCAGTGATTTCCTGAAAATTTGATGTTTTGCTGATGACCTGCGCGCTGTTGCAGAATTCTTGTGCTATCTGATGGAATAATAAGTTTTCTTAATCTCTGTTTTGTCTTCTTATGTTATTTCATACTCATGTTTTCATCAAATCTAGCAATAGAGAAAAGGGATAGTACAGGACATGTTTCATCACACCCTGTGCTCAATCTTCTATTGCTGTAAATGTTTTTCTTTAGAATTAACCATAGACATGAAATCTTGAATGCTCATGTTTGCATTAATTCTATAAATGTGAATGTTATCTAGAAATTCTTAGTTGCTTCTGAATAATATTCTCACTTCTTTGCATATCATTTTATTGAAAGATTCTTAACTGCCTTTCATGAACTGAATACATCACACTTAATCAAAATTTCAATGCGTTGTTTCCAGACATTTATCCAGATCTGCAGCATCACTATTGTATCAACATAGCACACCAAACAACTAAAGGACCACTGGCTCCATGCCCAATGACCTATAACATTCTAGTGAGAACATATATATCTTGACTGAAACATTCTCCAACCAAATACAAAAACAAATCTTGAACATCATAGCTAGCCTAAAACCTTCACAAACAGAGCTAAACCTTAAAGAGAGAGCCCTCTCTGATTGCAGCCTAGCTAGAAGCTGTTATCCAAAGATTGGTTTGTGGTTACCCCGGCCGTATTCCCTTGGGAGTCAAAGGGAACAACCTGGGTGTTAACATAATTGGCGATTCCACTGGGGACTTCCTCAGGATTTTCTAATTTTTGTATATTTTTTGAAGCTGCTTCAGTCACTTTTTGTGCTAGCTTTAAAATATACACAGTAACTCCAAAATCCTGTCTGGCCCTTGTAGACACATAAATATTCCAAAAAACATACTCAAAAATAAGTTCAGAAGCTGGCTCCTAAGAAGAATCTGCGATATACTAGGTCAAATCCTGACCCCAATCCACCAGCTATTTTTGAAAACCCTAATACAATCCCTAAGATCATTAGGAAACAGCAAGGACAACAAACTCCTGCTGATTCAAGTCCTGAGATAGCTCATCCAAACCCTTTTCCAACTCCAATCAAGGTCCTATTTCGATCTACCCTTGAGTCCCCTAGTTCACCATCTACCTCTCAAAGCCCTCCTTTCACACCTCCATTCACTGCACATATTCCCTTGACCAACACTCTAGTTTCTACTGTTCCGACAACCCCTGTTGTACCAGTTGTTCATGCCATCCCAGTTGTCCCAATCAACCCTATAAATCCTGCAAATATGGCTAATAGATATGCACCCTTGTAGTTGCCTGCTAATGCTGCAGCTCTATGTTATAGACATTTTTGTGCCTTGCATCACTGAGCATGAAATGTCAATAATCAAGGGATCCAAAGTCCCTAAACATGTTGTTCCTACCCCTGGAGGAACAAGGCCAGCAAACCACAACAATTCACTGAAGTTCTCCACCTGAAAACACTCAAAAACAAGGCAATTCTGGATCATGTCAACTGCTCCACTGAGCATCTGCGCTGAATGTCAATTGCTCCACTGTCTACCTGCATTGAATGTCAACTGCAACAAAGGCTACCTGCGCTGAGCGTAATTGGACAAGTGGCAGGCTCATTTCTCAATGTGTCAATGCCCAGGAAGCTTCCAAAGTGACACTTGCATCAAGGAATTCGACTGGTGATGAGTAAGAGGTTCCAAATCTCCAAGTGGAAGCAAGAACCTCCAAGTGGACTCAAGAACTGAGAGAGGGAGAGGACACTAGTCAGTTTCATACCAGCCTCAAGCTGACTCATCCTCTCCCCAATTTCCCTATATTTAGATCTCTTCTACATGAGATCAGAAAGGCTGGAATTTTGTTATTGCAAAGAATTGCTGTTGGTTTGAGGTTGGATCATTGGGTGTTTATGCTTTGAAGGGAGCTAAAGAAGGAATTCCATTCTGCTGGGAAGGAGATGCTGGGTTGGAGCCCTATGGGTTGTATCTCTTCCTGAACCTTGTTATCAATCAATAAAGCTTCTTGGTTCTTTCCTATATGCTGGTGTATTTTGTACGATTTGCATTAGTATATTTGATTTACTTCTAATCCTGAATCATTTATGAATATGTATATTTGCCTTTGTGTTGTGTCCTTCTCTTGTCGCAAGTAGCTATTCTCTTGTCATAGGTAGTTGTTCTCTTGTGATCTCATGGGAATCAAGTAGCTGTTCTCTTGAGCAAGCGAGGAGGCAAGTAGCTGTGGACACCCAAAGAGAAGAGGATCTAGATTGAGGGACAACTGGAAGATAACGGTAAGTCTACCAATCTCCTCTCTTTCACATTTCATAAAGGAAGAAACCGAAGTAGTTGTATTCGTTTGTTGCTAAGGTACTGTCACACCTTAGGTGGATAGGATCGTCCTGCATAGGAATTTTTCCCCACAACAAATTGGCGACTCCACTGGGGAGATTTGTTTTAGTCATTTTGTTTGTGTTTACATCATTGTTTACTTCATAGACTCAACGGCAACAATCGAATTGCTTTGCAAAGTAGAATGTTGCTGCTTTGATCCTTCACTGGGTTTTTGTCTATGATCTCAACAATGGACTCACAAATGACTTGATGATCCTTTGTGATAGTCTTTAGTACCCTCTCAAAGCATCCCTCTGTTTATACCTTGCTTGTGTTTCTGATTTGCCCTGAAACAGTTGATTTTTGAGCATTTTATGACCCGGAATCCAAGAGAAACGAGAGTTTCTCCTTTCAGTGCAGACACTGTGAAGGAAGACTGCATTTCAACGCAGGTCCCGTGAAGGCTACCTGCGCTGAATGTCAAACTGACAGTGTTAGACCTGCGCTGAACCAGTGTGGCCTTGTACAGCTGGGGTTCTTTGCTGTCTTTTTCCCTATTTTGATCTCTGTTTTTGTAGCCTTTAACCAGCATAGGTACCACCTCTGATAACCCCTTTTCTTTGCTTGAATTCCGCCTCATTTTTTGTACAAAAAGATTGTAAGTGTTTTTATGTGTTTGTGGCGTCATTTACAGTTTTCCTTTGCATAAGCGAAATAATCGTCCTGTAGCCCTTGATTCAGATCTGATTGATTGATTGATTGTGATCTTAGGAGAGAGTTCATTGGCTGTTTGCATTTTGATTATACATTTGATTTTGCTTATTGGTTTGAATTTGCCCCTTTTAAGTGTCGAAACGAGTATTCCTTTCGAAAAATCGCAAAGTGATTGTAATCTCTTCTACCGTTGCTGATTTTGGAAAAAGTAAAATTGTTTATTTTCAGTCATTTAAAAGCAAATTCAAAGTTGTACAAAAAGCTTTCTTTGTAGTCATTTATACTAAGAAAGTGGAAAACAAACACCTGCATTGTGCATTTGCATTTTGATAAGTTTGCATGTTTGATTTAGGAAGAGTGCATTAGAGTGTGCTGATTGCTCTTTGAGAAAAGATAGTCGCTCTCTTTTCCCTTAGTAGCTAGGATTTTCAAAGTTGAAAGATTATAAAGCTTGCTTATCATCTTAGACTGCATTTAGGAAGTTGTACCATACATCTCGTGGTGATCCTGAAAGACAAACTTTAAAAAGATCAACTTAAAATAAACTGAATGAACCTAACAACGCTTTGCAACATAACGCACAACATAGAGGTCTAGGTAGAGACGTGTTCCGACGTCGTTAAACCTAGTGACTGTCGATCTCGGGGAAGGCGGGTGATTCCTCCTGAGGGACGATAGCGCTAATACGGACTTGTGCTCCCATGTACCATCGCGTATATATTGGGAGACCCCTATAGGCATATATCCTTTATCCTTAGGAAGCCGTGTCGGCCGCCCTACTGATCGCAATGCAGTGAACACAGCATTCACGAAGATCGACCACCCGTACCGTAAAAAGTATTCTGTGGTTTTGCGAAAAGTTTGGCACACCCTCTGCCTAGATCTCCAGAGTAGTTTCTTTTGGCCTTTTTCAGACTCTATAACAGAAAAAGTCCATCCGAGCATTTGTCACTTCGGGCTCGTTAAAACATCGAAGGAGACTAGAGTCATCTTTAGCTTTTTCTCGACTCTTTAAAACTGAAAAAGCAAGTTGTGTCTAAAGCGTCGTTAACAATTTATTTTAAACGGAACAATCACTCTTATTCCCGCGTTGATCTTTAGGTTGAAAAGATGGAGCACACCAACCAAGGAGTTCCCCTTGGTGGAAATCCTAGTCCCTTCTCCTCTTGGGGAGATGTTGGTGCGCCCCACATGGCCACATTGTCGCTTCCAGGACTGACAATTGGCCTACCAGTTTGGCTCTTTTCAACCAATGTCGTTCAGGATGCCACCATTCTTGAACAGTCGAGTCAACAGTTAGATCAGACAAGAGTTGCCTCCCAGCCTTCTACTTCATCTTCCTCTCCTCCTTCCTCTTCGCTTGACGGAACTGGTCAGTCAAAGAACCGGGTTCCTAAGGAGAAGAAGGAGAAGAAGAAGAAAGAAAAGAAGCAGAAGGAGCCTAAGGCGACTGGGGGCAAACAAGCGTCATCTAACAAAAATCCACACACGACACTCGTAAGGCCTAAACCACCGTGCGTCATATGCAGGGGAGACCACTTCCATAGAGATTGTCCATGTATCCCACGGATACTAAGAGACAGGTCCCCGCGTTTGCACAATTCGGTAGCATCGACCTCTGATAGCCATGTCGATTGTTCACCATCAACTAGTGGGAGTGAAGCTCCAGGACAGAGCGGGAAAGCTAAATTTCCCTACAGACTATGTGAAGGCAATCATGCCATCCACCGTTGTCCCTTCTTAGATGAGGCGAAAAGAGTTCTGGAAGATCGCCCGATATTACGAGCGAATCTTCCTCCTGGATATCAAAAACTCTTGCCAAGTCCCTCGCTAGTTGAGAATCTGGTTGACCCGCCCAGGTGGTCAGCCGAAGCACCTGTCATTGAAGATGAATCGTCTGAATCCATACCTGACGAAAGTCTAAAGGTTGAAACGGCAGTTGACCCGGTTTTGCCTTCAGAGGCTCTATCTTCGAATGACACCATCACAGAGGAGAATAAAGACGACACCGTCCAAATTCTCTTCATCAGCACTGAATCTGATGATCAAGGGGGCAATGCCACCATTCCTTTATCGCAGGAAGGAAGTTCATCGGAGCGCTATCCGGCCGTTTACTCGGTCCCACCACCAAGCAACTTGGTTGTGTCCTTTGACTGGAACCAACTAGGCAGACCCCGCTTGCCAGCTAGCATACCATTCAGAATTATTGTCCAAATATACAGAATGGTAATGGCTGGTACAGTTATTGATGAAGGGGCATCTGTGAGTATCCTTTCCTCTATTGCTTGGAAAGCGCTTTGTTCGCCTGCGCTTTTGCCTGAAATGAGAAATCTATCAGGCTTTGATAAGGGAACCAATCGCCCTTTAGGGATCCTCCCCAATGTGTCGATAACATTGAAAGGGAAGACCGTTCAAATGAACGTGATGGTCGTTCAAGGACCCTTGGATTATAACCTACTCCTTGGACGAGACTATATATATTGCATGGGAGCCATAGTCTCCTCACTCTTTAGAGTAATGTGTTTTCCGCATGAAGGAAGAATGGTCAAGCTCGTGGACCAACTTTCGTTTCCCGGATCACACATCGCAAATAGTCATATACCATCCCTAAATGGTCTGTTCACGAAAGAAGTGTCTCAACCCACGGTCCGTCCTCCTGATGAGCGCGAGTAATCCGGGAGGATATGACTGGAACCCAGGGGGCATGCGTCCTGGTCTGCTTCGGCAGGAGAACTTTGGGTATAGGGTAGGTTTCTGCGGGAGAATATGACTAGTCCGTACCCCATCCGTAGAGGAAGAGGGGTTGTTCTAGAATAGGATTCTTTTGTCAAAGTTATGTGAGGCGGATGGGAATTGTCGCTCACCTTTGTCTATTTCGGTAGACATTGCCGAGGAAGTGTTTTGTTTGAAAGATTAACGAGACAATCTTTGGGTAACCTGAAAGAGGTAAGCCTCTCCCGGTAAAACGAAAGTTTTAGTGGAAAAGAAGTAGAGGTAACCTTGAAATTCTGTCTTATGCTTGGGGGCATGCAAACCTTTTGGAGTGCTTGCAAGGGGCGACTATTTATTTTTTAAATTTTTAGGACCTCTAACCCTTTAAACTCGTAGGATTAGTCGTTTCCAAGCTTGCATAACGAAAGGATGTTGAGCAAAGTGTAGTGAGATGAAGCTCCAGGAAAAAATAGCAATCTCACATGAGACACTCTTATCATATGACTGGTATAATCGAGCAGTTTTACTGCGGAATTTATGCTCGTTAAAAAATAGAAAAGCGAGATCCGAGCAGTTTTAGCACATAGTTCATGCTCGTTAAAAAATAAACATAAGCTTGAGCAGTGTTTTGGCGCATTCAAGCTCGTTAAAAAATGAACCCATCTCGGTAAATAACCATTGAGTATGTAACCTGATCAACCATAAAAGCCTTGGTCGTGTTTTGTGCACCGTCACCTCCACTGTTCATTTGGCCGATCGTTTACCTTCATTTGATTGTTTACCCATTTTGAGGAACAACTGCGAAGAGTGATTTCACCTAGCCATCCTTGTGACACTGCCGTGATTGGAAAATTCCAACCTGTACCTGGAAAGCTGCTAACCCTGTTCATCACTCGTTCCTCAAAAGACGAGTCTTCTTTAAGCTCTTTTCAATTGACTCGTAAAATATGAAAAGATTGCCGAGTTTTGGCCTTCCAGCTCGTTAAACGACCGGAAGAGCTATCCCTCCTCTAGATTTTAATCTTTTTGGACCTGAGGGATTATTGCACAAAAAGATCGAGCGCTTGTTTTGTTCGGCTCGTTAAAAATACCGAAAACTCATCCCTTCTGTATTGTTTTATACTTTTTCGGACTTAAGGGATTAGATGACGAAAAAGGAATTTTGGAGTTAACTTTATGTACCTTTTCAGACTCTCTAAAAATGAAAAGGGCCGAGTTTTCTTTGTCGTTAGACTCGTTAAAATCACTAAATAGTGACAAACTTGTCTTTAGACGAGAACGAGTTTCACTATCGCTAGGCTCGTTAAAACATAGCGGTGGGCTTGCCCGAAGGGCAGGTTATAGAACAATCATATGTTATCCTCCTCAAGTTTGACAAAAATAAAGAGGTATTGGTCAGCAATGACTGGGGAAAAATTGGGAAAGAATCAAGAAAGCTTTGATGGTAGCAGGTCGCTCTTGAACATGACACTTTTCCTCCGTACCACATCGGGTTGGGTTGTTTCATTCACCGGTCACATCACCATGGTCTCGCCATACCATCCATACTTGGGGTAATGCTACCAATCCATCGCATCAGTGTCGCCATATGTTCAAGAGAAGTCGTTCAAAAAGAGTCAACCGGGTCCCATCCACTGCCATACATTATCCTTCATCCATTCATGACCGCCACCCTGAATCATATGTCACAGATCGTTTTCACCTCCATTAAAATCATTAGCTCCGTTCCGTGTCACTGATGTGGGATTCATTAAGGCCCTCCTTTGACGGATCGCTTCTTGTCGACATCAGCTCATTATCCAAGAAGTTGATCTAGGAACAACCCCTTCAGTACTTTGAAGCTTGCATGCCTCAATGGCAAGTTTCTCACTTCTGGCGACAGGTATACATCAATGACCTTCGACCAGAAGATTTTGCGTGGTGTTCGACGCCAAGTCCTTTATTCACACCACGTGAATTGTACTGCAGTACCTTGAGGGTCATTATCATTATCGGTGATTCCTCTCGCGCTTGTTAACGGTTTACATCATTGACCGGTAATCAAGCGATGTCTTTCCATGTTCGACTTCAGCGCAATTCTCACATGGATCGACTTGTACTTAGAGTGAAGATCAAACGAGTTTGAAGACCCCGGATCTAGTTTCATCCATCCGGGCTGCGATATATATTCAGGAAAAATAAAGACATTTGACATGTACATCATTGCAGCAGATGATCATCCTACTCAAAGGATGATAGTTTCGCCAGAATTATCAGTCTACCATCAGGCGATCGTCTGTTCTATGTACGAAAATGAATTTATAAATCTGAGCATGGGAATGCCCGCCTCAGCTAGATCATGAAAGCAGTATGAATCATAATGTATTGTATTGTATCTTATTACAGGTCTCCTCCCAGCAAATGGATGAACTTCGGACTCTCCTGGATAAAGCATTTCACCCGATAAACGGCCTCATACTTTAGGGGGCAACTGTTATAGACATTTTTGTGCCTTGCATCACTGAGCATGAAATGTCAATAATCAAGGGATCCAAAGTCCCTAAACATGTTGTTCCTACCCCTAGAGGAACAAGGCCAGCAAACCACAGCAATTCACTGAAGTTCTCCACCTGAAAACACTCAAAAACAAGGCAATTCTGGATCATGTCAACTGCTCCACTGAGCATCTGCGCTGAATGTCAACTGCTCCACTGTCTACCTGCATTGAATGTCAACTGCAACAAAGGCTACCTGCGCTGAGCGTAACTGGACAAGTGGCAGGCTCATTTCTCAATGTGTCAATGCCCAGGAAGCTTCCAAAGTGACACTTGCATCAAGGAATTCGACTGGTGATGAGTAAGAGGTTCCAAATCTCCAAGTGGAAGCAAGAACCTCAAAGTGGACTCAAGAACTGAGAGAGGGAGAGGACACTAGTCAGTTTCATACCAGCCTCAAGCTGACTCATCCTCTCCCCAATTTCCCTATATATAGATCTCTTCTACATGAGATCAGAAAGGCTGGAATTTTGTTATTGCAAAGAATTGTTGTTGGTTTGAGGTTGGATCATTTGGTGTTTATGCTTTGAAGGGAGCTAAAGAAGGAATTCCATTCTGCTGGGAAGGAGATGCTGGGTTGGAGCCCTATGGGTTGTATCTCTTCCTGAACCTTGTTATCAATCAATAAAGCTTCTTGGTTCTTTCCTATATGCTGGTGTATTTTGTATGATTTGCATTAGTATATTTGATTTACTTCTAATCCTGAATCATTTATGAATATGTATATTTGCCTTTGTGTTGTGTCCTTCTCTTGTCGCAAGTAGCTGTTCTCTTGTCACAGGTAGCTGTTCTCTTGTGATCTCGTGGGAATCAAGTAGCTGTTCTCTTGAGCAAGCGAGGAGGCAAGTAGCTGTGGACACCCAAAGAGAAGAGGATCTAGATTGAGGGAAAACCGGAAGATAACGGTAAGTCTACCAATCTCCTCTCTTTCACATTTCATAAAGGAAGAAACTGAAGTAGCTGTATTCGTTTGTTGCTAAGGTACTGTCACACCTTAGGTGGATAGGATCGTCCTGCATAGGCATTTTTCCCCACAACACTCTACCTCATGAATACCAAACCAAGATCTCATATTTTGACTCCACTGGCCCTTTCACAGCAATTCAGCATGCCAAGAGGATGCAAGACCATTTTGAGAACTATGAAATAGATGATGATAGTGTAAGAATGAGAATCTTTGTTCAGAGCTTGACAGGGGATGTAAGGACTTCGTTTAGATCACTGGCTGCAAATACCATCACAACTCCTGATGAGCTTTATCAAGTCTTTACTAACAGATGGGAGAAAAAGAAAGATCCCCTGCACATACTTGGTGAATATGACACCATCAAACGAGGTCCTCAAGAGACCGTTTTGGAGTATTGTGCAAGATTTAACAACGTATACAATGCAATACCGCAGAATTTAAGACCTCCTCCTGATTTAGCCCTGTACAAATTTCCTGATGGTTTTGACCCTGACATGGCCTATCAATTGAAGGAAAGAGCCCCTGAAACCCTTGAAGATGCCCAGAAGGTTGCTGTCACAGTGGAGGCTAACCTGATTGCCAAAAGAAACAGGGCAAGATTAGAAAAGAGAACCACCTTCAAAGAAGAACCCTCAGCCTTTGATCAAAAACTGGATGCAATACTCACTGGTATGAAGAGATTGGGGGACAGAGTAGAATCAGTTGAGAGAAAGTCATCATGGGATGCACCACAAAATAACCCTAACAGGAATCCAAATTTTAGGTGAAATCAAAACCCAAACGTTGGCAAGACCGGTTCTGACCCAAACATAAGACCTCCTTTCCAGGAAAACTATACTGAGGCATCCACTTCGGATGAACAAACAGATGACACCCACATTAACCTGATGGGCCTGAATGATGAGCAGCAAGTTTTTCTAAGTCAAGAGGATCATAAGGATGATGACATTCAACAATTCCAAACCAGGTCAGGTGAGTCATTTGACTTTAAACAAGGCTATGACACAGTTGTTTATGAAGTTCATAAACAATACAAGCTAAGAAGCAGAACTATAAATGTAACACAGCCTGAAAAAATAAAGGATAGCCAACAGCCTAAGAAAGCCATTGTCGCAGAACCAAGTGACAAAACTGGTCCAATTACAGATGAGGTAATAGTTGAGGAGATAACCGAACAACAGTCTAGGGCCACATCACCCTTGCAGCCCAATCTAAGCAACACTTCTCAAGAAATGAGTAAGAAGGACAAGCCTCAAGATCAAGATAAGAATCAAGAAGGAGACCCAGTGGAAAAGGAAAAGGCTGCCACCCACAACACCAAGATCAAATCTGAAAGACCCTTTGACTTAGAAGCTGAAATTGGAAAATTGAAGGTAGCTGTTCCTCTTTCAGAACTAGCCAAGCATGACATTTATAGACAACAAATCAAGAAGTCCCTTCAACTGACTCGTAATAAAGATAATGTAAATGTGCTAGATGACACCCCAGAATTGCTTTTCGGTCCAGAAGTGGATGGAAAGACAACTGTTACAGGTATCTTACCTTTTTATGTCAGTCTGCATATTCATGACAAGGTATTACACAATGCAATGTTTGACTCAGGTGCCTCTCACAACTTGATGCCTAAATCAGTCATGGAAAGATTGAATCTAGATATTACAAGACCATATAAGGACCTATTCTCATTTGACTCCAGCCAAGTTAAGTGTTTAGGTCTCATAAAATATCTCTGTGTTTCACTCGTCCAATATCCCAATAAGACAATCCTGATGGATGTTGTAGTTGCTGATATCCCACCCAAATATGGGATGCTGTTATCAAGGTCGTGGGGGGCTAAACTCCAAGGTTCCCTGCAACTAGACATGTCATATGCAACCATCTCAGTCTTTGGTCAACCCAAGAGGTTATATAGAGAGTCACTTATGAAATACATGGTCAGCAGTGAAGAAAAACCTCAAAACTTTCCCATATATGCTGTCCATTCTGATATAGATTCATATATTCTCTTCAATGATAATTCAGGTCTTACAAATGATGATGAAACCAAAACACTTGAACAAGACCAGGACATTAATGAACAAGCTGCTGCCCCAGGAATAAAGCTGATTCAAACAAGTGATGAGACTGTCCTAAAGGACAAACTAAATGAAAAACCTGAACTTCAACTCACAATCCCAGATCACAGAGAAGTGATTAAGTCTCCCCTAGAACAAGAGATCCTATGGTTCCTTGAATTTGATGGGTCAGTCAACAAATTAGGGGCAGGAGCTGGAGTTTGGATACATAATAAACAAAACAGTCATGCAGAAGGCCGAGCCTACAGGTTAAACTTCAGATGCACCAACAATATGGCAGAATATGAAGCTCTCTTGCTAGGCCTCAAGCTAGTAAAATCCTTACAAGCCATAAAAGTTTCAATTCTAGGAGACTCAGACCTAGTTATCCAACAAGTAAAGGGAAATTTTGTCACCAATGACAAAAGACTGAGATCCTATAGATCTGCTGCTGCTGAACTACTACAGTCCTTCACTGAATTTCAGATTACCAAAATTCCTAGAACCCATAATCTTCATGCTCACAGTTTGGCCACATTTGCAAGTACCTGCAAGCTACCTTTTGAGCCCCACCACTATTTTACAGCTGAGGTAAAACACAGACCTTCTGTCCCAAACAATGTCAAGGACTGGCAAGTATTTGAAGATGATGCACAAATAAATAATTTCTTGACCTTGCAACAAGAATTTGCAGGACTAAATATTGACACCGAAAGAGCAAGTCAATCACAAATACTTGAAAGAGCAAGTCAATCACAAATACTTGAAAGAGCAAGTCAATCACAAATACCTGATCAACAGAGCCATAAGCCAATATCACCTAAAACAGCTAACCAAATCCTACATCCAACAATTTTCAACAAAGACAACATACAAGAAATTCAACAAATCAGTTGTGAAGAAGTGGCTGATGCTGAAGCTGAAGTGATACAATTGAAAGATAATTTTCTTCCAACAGGCCTAACTCCACTAGAGGATATTTTTTATTCAAATGATGTCCCTAGAAAACCAAAAATGCAGCCCCTTAACTCTGCCATTGAAGAATGCAACATTGGAACCATTGAGAAACCCAAGATAATAAAACTGTCTACATCCCTACCTCCTGATCAGAAGCCCAAATACATTGACCTCTTCAAAGAGTTCCAGGATGTCTTTGCATGGAGTTATGAGGACTTAAAATCCTATGACACCTCTGTTATCCAACACACAATCCCTCTCAAGCCAAATCAAAAGCCATTTAAGCAAAAATTGAGAAGAATAAAACCTATGCTTCTCCCTGCAATTGAGAAAGAGGTACAAAAAATGTTTAAGGCTGGTATCATAGCGCCAATCAGGTTTTCTAATTGGATCTCAAATTTGGTCCCTACAAGAAAGAAAACTGGTGAAATAAGACTTTGTGTTGATCTTAGAAATCTAAACCAAGTGTCCCTCAAAGATAACTATCCCTTACCTAAGATGGATCACATTCTCCAAAGAGTGGTAGGAGCATCAAGGATCTCACTACTTGATGGATTCTCAGGTTTTAATCAAATCCTAGTGCACCCTGATGATCAAGACAAAACTGCATTCACAACCCCATGGGGAACTTTCAAATATGTAAAAATGCCTTTTGGATTGAAAAATGCAGGGGCAACATTTCAAAGAGCAATGGATATTGCTTTTTCCAAAGAGATTCATGACTTCCTTGTCATTTATTTGGATGACCTCACACCTTTCTCAAAATCAGACCAAGAACATTTGAAACATTTGAGACAGATCTTCTTGACATGTAGGAAATATGGAATTTCCTTGAATCCAAAGAAATCACTGTTTGGATTGGAAGAAGGTAAGTTGTTAGGACATATCATTTCAAAGGATGGCATCCGAATTGACCCAGACAGGATACAAGCTATCTTGCAAATGCCCCACCCAAGAAACATCAAAGAATTGCAAGCTTTCTTAGGGAAAATTGATTTCTTAAGAAGGTTTATCCCAAACTTAGCAGAACTGATCAGATTATTGAACAACATGCTAAAAAAGGATTCAAAAGTAAAATGGACAGTAGAAGCAAATCAAGCCTTTGAAGGCATAAAATTGGCCCTTACCCAAACTCCAGTCCTAACAAATCCTCAATTTGACAGAGAATTTATCATTTTTTCTTTTGCCTCCCAGCATACAATTTCTGCTGTTTTGTTACAGAAAGATGACCAAGGAAATGAGAAACCCATTGCTTTCTTTAGTAGAGCTCTTAGAGATGCACCTCTAAAATATCAGATCATGGAGAAACAAGCTTATGCTTTGGTCAAGGCCATTAAAGACTTTAGGATTTACATCCTTTATTCCCATGTTATAGCTTATGTGCCAAGTCCTATTGTAAAAGACATACTCACTCAAGAAAACTTAGAGGGCAGAAGAGGAAAATGGATAACCAACATCTTAGAATTTGACATTGAAATAAAACCTACAAAACTAATAAAAGGGCAAGGTTTGGCCAAACTAATGACAGAAGCAAACTTCCAAGCCTTAGACATAAACCAGCTGGACAATGAACCGGAGCTGGCGACTCCAAAGATCAATGTAGCCTTTGAACAATCTCCTTGGTATTCTGATATATGTTATGTGTTACAAAACCTGTGTGCTCCACCAGGATTGTCCAGAACTAAGTGTAGATTCCTAAAAATGAAAGCTTCAAAATTTTGTGTAATGGATGGCAATTTGCTTTGGAAAAACCATGAGGGTATACTCTTAAACTGCTTAATTGAGAATGAGACTAACAATGTCACCAAAGAATTTCATGCAGGTGACCGTGGTGGACACTTGTATTGGAAGTCCACTGTGGATAAAATACTGAGGGCTGGTTACTATTGGCCCACTGTTTTCTCTGATGTCAAGAAATTCACCACCTCATGTCATAAATGTCAAGTGTTTGAGGGAAAGAGAAAGTTACTGCCACTTCCTTTGAGGCCTATTGCAACAGAGAGACCTTTTCAACAATGGGGCTTGGATTTCATTGGGGAAATTCATCCCTCATCTTCAGGCCAACATAGATGGATTCTAATAGCTACAGACTACTTTACTAAATGGATTGAAGCTGTTCCATGCAGACAAGCTAATGATTCCACTATCATTCAGTTCCTTGAGACCAATATTCTTTCTAGATTTGGTTTTCCTGATAAGATAATAACAGACAATGCTGCTGCCTTCAGATCAAAGAAGATGGTGAATTTCTGCCACAAATTTCACATTACCTTGGGCCATTCTACTGCATATTATCCCCAAGGAAATGGCCTTGCTGAGTCATCAAATAAAAGCCTTGTAAACATCATAAAGAAGGTATTGGAAGAAAATAAGAAGAATTGGCATAAGAAGCTTGTGAATGCCTTATGGGCAGATAGAATAACAACCAAGAGATCAATTGGGATCAGCCCATATGAGTTAGTTTATGGATTAGAAGCCAAATTTCCTTCATCACTAGGGGTCCCTGTTATGAAATTACTTCAAGAAAGTCAGGCTGAGCCAAATGATATGCAAAGAAGAATCAATCAAATAATATGTTTGCAGCAAACTAGAGACCAAGTTTACAACAGAGTTCAAGTTTTACAAGAAAAGTTAAAGAAAGCCTTTGACAGAAGGACCAAGGCAGAAGATTTCAACGTTGGTGACAAAGTCCTCAAGTGGGATTCAAGAAGGGAAGACAAAGGGAAACATGGAAAATTTGATTCCCTTTGGAGAGGACCATTTGTTGTTCAAGCAGTGCAGGGAAACAATGCTTACTTCCTTAAAACTCTTGATGAAGCTGATCTGGATGAAGGTCCTGTGAATGGCAGGATGTTGAAGCACTATTTTGACTACTATCCATAAGTGCAGCCTGAGTTTCCCTTGTACATATTCAGGTGTATATATTACTTTCTGTTAAAATGTAAAAATGCAGTTTCTCAAGTTTTATTAGTTATCGGCAAAAGGAAAATAAGTTCAGAGATTTACTAAGATGGGAAGAGCATAACTTTGGCATTTCAAAGAGGAATACTCCAAGTTTGATACAAGAAATCAAGGGCCAAGGCATTCTGACCTGCTGTTCTTGGTCTTTCAAATGGAAAAACCATCCCCATGTGGAGCCACTATTAGCTACCTATACCAATAGGTTTCATATTTCATGATTGACAAAGAAAGGTCCAAATATGCTCCGCTTTGGTGATGCAAAGATCCCATATTTCCAAGAGAAGAAAATGTGTGTATATAGCTGGATGTTCACAAAATTTTGGTGGGTGGTCCAACAGCCTAATCTGGATCATGCCATGTTTCAATTTTCTGTTGTAGATATAGAGAAAAAAGTCTGTCCAAACTGTTCAATCTTGGCAGACCAGTAGCTTAGGTAGAGAAGTAAGGTTCCCAACTGCTTAATTTGGGACCTTGGAAGCAATAAGGGTAGTTCTAGATAGGAAATCAAAAGAAAAAAGCCAAACAAAAGAAAAGGCACATAAGGGTCTGAAAGTCCAAGTGCACCCTCCATGAAGAAACAAAAAATGCTAGGCAAATAGATGGGTAGGCAGATGGGGTGGCAGAAATATCATTCCTTTCAAGTGAGTGTGTGAGAACCTATTTGCAAAGGAATATCAGTGAATAGAGAAGCTCCTCTTCTCCATCATGTTGCAGCAAAGCAAGGGAGCATGACTAACTTCCTTTCCCCCCTTTCACATTCATCATTAACATCCCTTCATCAGTTGTAATTCATGAAAGAACTTAAGGTGTTATGATGGTCCTTATTCCTGAAAAGAAGCCACATTTCCTGTGTAAAATTCTTTTCATTTTGATCTACTTCCTAACTAAGTTTAAGTCCCTAAAAAACTTAGTAAACACCATTTCCCATTCTTATTCTCCCCAGTACTAACTACTTACTGTATCTACACTAAATCCCTTATGTTTCCCTTCCCCCTACTATTATAACACCATGGTGTATAAATCCCAAGCATTGTATAAATATCCTCCCTTTTTAGCACTATAGCTAAATAAGTTTGTCTTAGGGAGACTTTAGTCCACCAGGGACTATGGTCAACCTTGTTATGGAATTACTCTAACCTCTGGTTAGGAGTAATAACCTCCCCCTGAGCCTCCACCTCACCTCTGGTCAAGAATTCCACAAAACCTTCCTGTCCCTCTGCTCAAACCCTTTATAAACCCCTTTTTTCCCATAAATAAACCCAAAAAACCCAAAAAACTATAGTCCCGCGCCCAAATGTTAAAATAAATATTTAAATAATCGGGCGGGGCCCAACCCAAAGCTGCACGGCTGATGGCAATACCCGCCAGCCGTCGATCGCCCGCCACCCCCGATCTAACGGTGGGTGGTCGATTTCACACCCCGACCTGCCTCCCTTTAACGTTCGGGGAAGGGCGGTATTGGCCGCCGTACCCTGGACGCGTGGCAGGCTCTGGGGTTGTTCGGAGCCCCCCTCCCCGATACCGCCTATCACCAAAAGCGGTGCGGGGAGACCGCTTACCGCCTCCCCGATACCGCCCCTCCCACACGTCAGCGCCCACGTCACTATGACGTCATGCCACTCCGCCCGCCCCGCGCCCCGCGGCCCTCCACGCAGGCCCGCCACCGCATACGTCTGCCACCGCATCCAGCCACGCTGGCCTCCAGCTCAGCGTCCCCGTCACCCGCCGTACCCGGGCCCGCCGTGACGTCATGTTGACGTCATTGGTGGAAAAGGCGCCAATGACCCTTTTTGCCCAAATTTGCCATTATTAACGCCCAAACTAGCCGTTTGCGGTCATTTTCACGCGAAAACGACGCTGCTACTATCGACCTGTTTGCCGCGAAATTGCCTCCAACCATCAAATTTGAAGATCGCGGTCGCTACAAGTGGGAAATTCAGCTGCAGTGAGCTCCCCCTGTTCGGCTTGAAGGCATTCCGTGCTTGTTTTCCAGGTATTCACCACAAGCTCCCTGTTTTCCCCCTATGCATGCCATTTCTATGTGAATTCTCCCATAAGCATTGGTCAAATCCTACATTGCACACTGTCTGCTACTTAATTGGCCATTAAATCCACCTGCATTACCCTTTGCCCCGGGAAATCGATATCAAAACAATAATTCACGATTGAAAATTACAAATTCGGCCTCGAAGTTGCCCGGCATTGTTCCCTTTTTCCGGGTGGAGACCCAAGTCTGCATATCACCAAATTGAGGCCTGCACACCCTCTGCAAACATCCTGACCAATTCACAATC
This sequence comes from Pinus tabuliformis, assembly GCA_031772625.1. Lineage (NCBI taxonomy): Eukaryota > Viridiplantae > Streptophyta > Pinopsida > Pinales > Pinaceae > Pinus > Pinus tabuliformis. Next base: position 415,414,832 of record CM062808.1, on the reverse strand, counting down.
CCTGTGAATTTACCAGCAAACAGAAAAAACAAGTCTGCCAAACCTGCCTTTTCCACTTTGAGGAGAATTTTAAGCATTGTCTGCATCAAGCCTGTCACTCAAATCTTTGAAGAACCTTGCTAACCATTGTAATCACCCTATCTAAATTCAAACTGCATAATGGCTGCTCCTGCACCCTCAGCCCTCAGTGTTGCTCCACTGAATCCACCAAATAAAGACCTGGAGTCCTTGCCTCTTGCTGACAAGGACTACCTCATTGAAGACTTTGTGGGTAACAGGGACTTTTTGCAGACCTTCAGGCAATTGAGAGAGGACTACCTGAATGGTCATGATACATATGGGATATGGGAGTCTAACCTGCCATACTACTGTCTCCCCTCTGTCAATGTTTTTCCTGAGATCATTCGCCTATGTGCTGAAAACTATGATGTGTAGCACAGAGCTATTAAGTCTCCATCTGGGAGCATCCTCTTTTACATTAATCCTGAATCCATCAATAAAATGCTCCATTTTGATCAGACTGAGCTACTGTTCCCATTCTCCATGAATTATCTGCTGGACACTGGTGCCAAGATGACTAGTGAGGAGATTCAAAAGGTCACCAGGACATTCATGAGACATGAGTGCCAGCCTACAGGGCCACCTCCCTACTTGGATGTCTATTTTACTGAAGTAGGCAGACTATTGCTAGACATGATTGCTTATGTATTGGGATACAGAACCAGCGAGCATGTGGATGAAACAATGCTGGTATTGCTAGCTGCTTACAGCCCAGGCCAACCCCCTGCCCGCAAATATAACTTTGCTAAGTTCATAGCTAACAAGATTCATGATCAGTTGGGCACAGTGGACAGACAGGGTGTCTTCAAGTACTCGGCCTATATCTACCACCTTTTCATGTACTATCAGTCCGAGGCTTTTCCATGCTACATCAAAAAGCTGGATTATAGAGGGGAAAGAAGATCTGTTATCTTCTGGACATCTGTCTATCACAAAGTCCCAAATTCACCCTATTCCTTTTGTGAATTTATTGACCAATTTGTATATCCTGTCTCTTGCTTATTGATGAGGTCCCCTCCTCCCAGAATATCAACTGAAATACAGAAAGCTCTGCAGCTTTCCAAAAATTACAAAATAGATGATTGGGACCTATATGAGAATCATACAGTCATCAGAGTCTATGGCTGTGAGCTCTGTCCATACAGGCTCCCAAAATATGTGCCTATGAGGATATTCGCCTTGGAGTATTACAGGCAGTTGATTCAGTCTGACCTCACTCACTTCCACAGCTCCAAAAAGAAAGCCCACCTCAAGTTCAAACACCAGGTGGGCCCCTTCATCATGAATAAAAAAGAAGGATGGGAAGATGCTGACCTAATCCTCAAAGACAAATACAAGCTATCATATAGTTTTCGGTGGGTCCCTTATGACCCTGAAGGCTTCATTACTGCTAGAAGAATCAAGTACATGCTTCTAGGTTATAGGCATTGCAAATACCCACATATTGAAAGATATGCCAACCAGCAAGAATGGCAGCAGGATACTTTAATTGAAAAATTAACTGAAGAAGAGACAATGCTAAAGAATGTCAAGGAACTGGAAAAAACTCTTGACCTGGATTCTGTGCAGCGGGTACCCTTCAAACGGCCTTATTCAGCAGGAGAAGGGACCTCGGCCTCAAGGACCGCACCAGTCACACAAGCACCTTCTACAGCAGCACCAACTTCAGACAAAGGGAAAGGCATAATGGGTGCTGAAGAAGAAACCGTGAAAGAAAAGCCTGCCCCTTCAAGTGAACAGCAACAAGGGCAGCAACAAGGGCAGCAACCGGAACAACAGCAAGAGCAGACTCCCCCTCCACAAACTGAGCCACCAATAGCTCCAATTTTGCAGACCCCAGCACAAGAGGACAGGGGTACGAAAAGAGACAGAGAAGAGTCCACTCCTGCTAGTGGATCCTCCCAGCAACCCCAGACCAAGAGGCCAAGAGCTGATTCCCCAGAGGTAGAAGACATCACTGAAGAATTCCTTGACAATTCAAGGAAAAACAGGGAGGGCAGCCAGCACACAGGTACAAGCTCCTTTCAGCAGGAGCAAGGATTACAACTTGGTTTGGAGGTGTCCTCCTCCTCTCAGCAGAGCAAGAAGCCCAAAGGCACTAAGGACTTTTTCAAGCAAATAAAGGCACAGAATGACCTGCTGAGGGTGGAGGTTTATAAACAATTTCTCAATGCCACACCAGCCCAAAAGGAAAGGCTAATGTCTGTATATGACATTCAAGAGGAGAAAATGATCCTCAGCCATTTCAAGCCTACAGTGCCCCATCCAAAATCAGCAGCAGATTATGTGAAGACAAGGGTGGAGGTCCTAGCCAAAGACATCCATCCCATGGACCAGATTGAACTCCACAAACAGACTGGAGAAATGGTCTATGCAACCTTGGTGGAGAGGGCAACCATGGCCCATGAACTAAAAGAGTCACTCAAAAATACCAACACTCAGTTGGATTTTGAGAGAATGTCCTCCCTAGCCAAAGATAACAGAATAAAGTCACTTGAGGACATTATTGTTGACCTAGGGCATGATCCTAAGGATCCAAAGGGTGTAAGGGCCCTTATGAAGAAAAAGGAGGATGACCTCAATGCATTAAAGAAGAGGTTAAAGCTGCTGCCTACAGAGCATCCTCAGACAGCAGAGCTACAGAAGGAAAAGCAGGTCGATGAACAGCTAGACCTCATAATGCAGCTAAACCAGAAGATCCTTGAGTTGGAGAAAGAGCTTGAAGGGGCATTACAAGACAAACAGGGAGAATCCACATCCCAAGCTCCTCCAACTACTTCAACCACTGCAACAACTACAGAGCCAGCAGTGGCTCCCACAACAGAAGCAACAACAACAACAGCTTCAAGTTCCAGCGCAAGTGTGGAAGAATTAACCAAGGCCATTAATGAAATGGAGCTCCAGGCAAATGAAATAAAGAAGCCCAAGGAAAAATTGGCAGAATTAGATGCCAAGTATGATAAATCAAAGATGACTGTGGCAGAACAAGGCAGAGAAATAAAGGCCCTAAAAGAAAAGATAAAGGCCTTAGAAAAAGAACTGAATCTGGAAAGTGCCATGGCTGAAATAAGAAGAATTCTGTGGGCCAAAATTGGCCAATCCATCGATAAACAATGGAGGTCAATTAAAAATATACATGAGCAGATGGATTTAATTGGCCAAGCACAGATAGAGATTCAAAGGGCCAAAACAACACTGGGAGACAAGCCTGAACAGGCGAACATAATGATAGATTTTTTGAATAGGCAAGAAAAGGAGGAACTGGCAGCCACTGGCATAGTCAATAGAACAGAGGCCGTCCTCACAGCCAAGAAAGTACTCACTCTCAGGAATTATGTACAGATTGTGGAGAGAAAGTGCTTTGAAATACAGGCTGAGGTGCATGAGTACCAACACAAGATGGCAACATTGCAAGAAAAAGGACTGCCCAGCCTACTAAGCGGTGCAGGAAGACTGATCTCCCGAGATCAATTTGCTAACAGGATGGCAGCTTATATTGAAAACCAAATCACTGCATCTGGCAGTACCTCTCAGGAAACAGGGCCTCCAACAGGACAGAGCTTATATAATAAACTTGAAGGCCTGTTTTTTATTGAGAGTGAGGTAAAGCACCTTTTTGAAATTCCTCCTAATTTTTACAGGTATACAGAGGCCGATGAAACTTTAATTAAGATTCGAAGACATCAAATGCCTAAGGAGGATTGGTGGCAGGCAATGCTTCAAATTTTGCCACGGTAGCCTCAGTTGCTCGGTCACTGCCATCTCCAGCTCACTAGAAGACAAACAGCAGAAAAAGGTTAGCATTTAAGGCAGCTGAAAAGTGACTCAGCACATGGACAACGACAGCTAGCCCAAAGGATAAGAAAAAACGCATATCTTTGACAGCGTATCCTCAGCCGACTCCAACAGCCACCAAGTCAACAGTCTCTGACCATTTTGACAGCTAAAGCACTAAAGAGTTATTACAGCATTAACTCTCTCAGCTACAACACTCCAGGAGTTGGCATAATATTAATGAGCCATTAACTCATTTCCTTGATATTTTTCATGTAAATTTTGTATATATACCCCCCTTAGTAATGTATAAGGGGTTGGTAATTTTCACTCTGAGGCAAATGTATTGTACACTTTCAGAATTGTCTAATACAAAGGGCTGGACCAGCTCAGTGATTTCTTGAAAATTTGATGTTTTGCTGATGACCTGCGTGCTGTTGCAGAATTCTTGTGCTGTCTGATGGAATAATAAGTTTTCTTAATCTTTGTTTTGTCTTCTTATGTTATTTCATACTCATGTTTTCATCAAATCTAGCAATAGAGAAAAGGGATAGTACAGGACATGTTTCATCACACCCTGTGCTCAATCTTCTATTGCTGTAAATGTTTTTCTTCAGAATTAACCATAGACATGAAATCTTGAATGCTCATGTTTGCATTAATTCTATAAATGTGAATGTTATCTAGAAATTCTTAGTTGCTTCTGAATAATATTCTCACTTCTTTGCATATCATTTTATTGAAAGATTCTTAACTGCCTTTCATGAACTGAATACATCACACTTAATCAAAATTTCAATGCGTTGTTTCCCAGACATTTATCCAGCTCTGCAGCATCACTATTGTATCAACATAGCACACCAAACAACTAAAGGACCACTGGCTCCATGCCCAATGACCTATAACATTCTAGTGAGAACATATATATCTTGACTGAAACATTCTCCAACCAAATAGAAAAACAAATCTTGAACATCATAGCTAGCCTAAAACCTTCACAAACAGAGCTAAACCTTAAAGAGAGAGCCCTCTCTGATTGCAGCCTGGCTAGAAGCTGTAATCCAAAGATTGGTTAGTGGTTACCCCGGCCGTATTCCCTTGGGAGTCAAAGGGAACAACCTGGGTGTTAACAACAGGTATGTTGCCTTCAGCTATTTTTCATGATGCTTCTCGCTATGATGCTGTTGCTTTATGTATTTGTCTATGAACAGCTTGATGTCTTTGTGAGTAGGAAAGCTCATAGACACTTGATTTTCTGCATCCCCAAACGTGCTCTGAATGGTGTCCTTGTCTTTGCTCTCCTGGAAACCATTGTACCTATACTGCTAAGGGACAGATGAACACCTGTAATACCTATATACATGGAAACACTCATAGAAAGTAGTTTGGAAGTTGAAAACCAAAATGAACATGAGAATTGACTTGCAACATACCTGGTTGAATGATCGTGAAGGTTGTGCACTTTCAACTGGGAGGTCAAGAGACTAACTACTAAGACTGCTTAAGGCACAATCTAGGCTACTGGGAGATTGGCTAACTACTGGAACTGTGTAATGCATAGTCCAGTCTGGTTGCTGTCTACTGGAACTATGCAATGTACAGTCCAGTCTGGCTGCTGATTGCTCAGATTGCACAATGCACAATTCCAGCTGGGAAGGACTACTGGCCTAGGGACAGATTTATGTAATTTCTTGGGCCAAGTAGCTACTGTCCACTAGAAATGTAGAAAACAATCCTAGAGGTCATTACTGAGTAGGAATGCACAGATCTGGAGAGGAAGGTGAGCCTTCCTCTCCCAGATTGCACAATGCAGCCTTGGAGAAGGCAGAGCCTGGGCCAAGGTTGGCCCGACTCGCTGACGGGAAACTAAAATCTAGTAAGTTAGTGAATGCATGGTGACACTAAGTGATATAAGAAGTGATTGACAATGCATGCAAAACATGAATGAAAGATTCATCAAACATATCAACATGCATGTGGGTGAGGCAATTCCCTAGTTGGGCTAGCGTCCATGTAAAACAGTTTCATGCATGCAACAACAGTGACATAGCAATGAAAACCGAAATAGAGCTAAGACAAGCTAGTATATATGTAAGTGACAACAAGAGTTCAAAGGAATCAAGAAAACATTTCTCCTACAAGCGAAAACACAAAAAGTGACAGAAATGCAGCACAAGGCATGTGAAGTGGGCTTACCCCAAAACAGCTGAGTTGAATGTGCTGATTACTCCTATATGTGATGTGGGATGTTAGAGCTGCAAGGTTGATGTGAGTAATGAAATCTGCAGCATCCGATTTATGAGTTTTGATAACATTGAAGTTGTGACGCGCATGCCACGAATCTAGAGGAAGCGACACTTGGTGGGAGGTTTCGAAATTTCTCCTTGCATGTAACCTCAAAATGCTAAACATAGATCCCGGAAACAAGGGATGCCTTTGCATGTTGCCTTGGGAGAAGCATCCCATGCATGAAAGTCTATTTTTCTCAGTCTCAGAGGGAACTGGTCAACTCATCTGCATATGCAAGAGATTGCTCGACTGTTGGAGAAAAATGTACATTTCTGGCTAGGAACTCGGCTAGTTGTCCAAGAGATTTACACAATTTCTGGGTGGAGCAACTGACTGTAGCTCAGATCCTTTCATTCCTCAATGAGCACACATGAATAGCTAACAAACCTTAAGAATCAAACAACACTCAGAACTCATGATTTGGAGAAAATTATACTATTCATGCTGAATGAACAATCATAAATCTAATGCTAATGAATAACTGACTATTGTTCACCTTCCTTTGAAGGATTCTCCTCTTATTTATACATTAATTAGGGATATCTACTCAATAAATGTAGATCCCTTAAATATCTACTAGATCCATACTTATCTCAACTTATCCCTAAATACTAGATACAAATCCCATGACACATCAATATCTCCATGATCTTTCTCCTTGGAATATGGTCCACCTCTTGAGTTGAAATTCGAATTTCATCTTGGGAGGCCACATAAGAGTGCCTTGGAATCTTCCAAATGATCTACAAATGTCATCAAACTTAATCCAATTTTAGGTATAAGCAAATAAATGTTATTTCTCTAACTTTTAATCATAAATTCACTCTAAATACATGAAATTAATAACTTTGGAAAATGTAAATGTGAACTCATGTAGTAATGATAATGTAGGTTTATGTAATGATAATGTAATGGAATGAGGTGACAAAATGAGGATAAAGGTGAAAAATAGTGAAAGTGAATGTTAATTTTGGCGGCCCAACATACCCCCCAACTTAAGTTATTGCATGTCCTCATGCAATCTATTGCATTGATTCATTTTATCATGATTTAATATTTTTGCATTGTCTTGCTTTTATATGAACTTTGGCTGATATCGATTTTTTTAACTTCGCATATTTTTCTTTTTGACAATTTTGTTCTTTTTGCAAAGTGTTCTTTTTGAAAAACATTCGATTGCAACATATTATTTTGGTTGGTTCTTGTGTGACAACCAAAATTTGATTAGTATTGGTTCTTGTGTAACAATACTTTCGTTGTTTTTGTGTTGCATCAAAAGACTTTGAAAACATTTAATCAACAGTTCATTCTTCGATCATTATTTGAAAAAACATGTAACGTTGGAATCATAACGCAATAGTAGTTGTTGGGAAAAGTATGTTGGTTAGGACATATATGACATATGAAAGGTGATAATGGAATATGAATGTGAATATGAGGTATGAAAATGAACATGGCGAAGCATTTTCCAAAAATTATAATTTCAGTATTAAAGGAATTGTATGATAAAACACTAGAAAAGAACATAACTTTAATTACCTAAGTGGACAAACTGTGTATATGTAGAAAAATGTAGCTCTTGCTGCTGAATCATGGAATGAAGAATACAAGAATATGATCCGTGTCTTGGTTTCATGCATGATGGATGAAGTCGTGAATGTGGATCCTTTATTATTTCTACTGAATCTGTTCCAAAGTATAAAATACTGTGAATCTGCTACTGAATCATATAGTCCTCATGGCATCCCATATCGTGGCATAATTATTTCCATGTGAATAAATGTGTCGATGTTGAACATGGAAAGAAGTCATTGGATTACCAGCCATTGATGAATGTCGTTAACCAATGTGAGGCAAACTCACTACTAATGTCAATGAGTGCCAAGGTATCCAAGAACATCTTGTGAAGTGCGAATGGATGAGTTGATGTCGAGCCACTTTCAAGATCCTACAAACAAGGGACATTAATGTCTTTATCCCAGATAAGGTGCTGAGGTCAATGGGTCAAGACTTGTTGAAAGGTGGTCCTTAAGGAATCCCACATCATTCAATGTGAGTTCGTACAAAATGATTGGTAGGACTATAGATACAAGATGTTATGGGCAAACAATTTTTATGGCAATGTAGAGATATGGATGGTTTATTCGTGAGCCAAAAAGATGAACTGAAAAGAAGGAAAAGAATGTATGCGACTTAGAAAAGTAGACATGTATGAAGTCATGATGGATAAGGAAATGAATTAGTGGACTTTAACATGGATGACTAATGAGGCTTTGAAGGAGAAGTCTGGGTAAACATATCATGACGCAAAATATTTGTGTGTAGCGACAACTGTCATGACATATGCAATTAGCTCCTTCATCTTTCAATGATGAATGTGATTTCTGGAGATCACATCTGCATGAACTTGGATCGTCTGCGCACCTGTAAAAGCTCAGTACAATTCCTACATGAAAATTGTGAGAGCTTTTTGAAAGATATAAAATGCTAACAATGAAATAAAATAAAATGCTTTTTTTTTTTTCCCTGTTGCCTTTGCGCGCTAATTCCTTTGAAGTAACTCCAAGAAGACAAGTTAGCCTAAAATGTTTTCAATTGTTATGATATGTCCATTTGCGTTTATTTATTTATTATTATTTTTAATTGTTTTGATTTTTATTTATTTTTAATTGTTTTGATTTATTTATTTTTGTTGGAACTTCAACCATACTTATTCTAAATTAAAAATAAAAAAATCAGGTATTACCAATGAATATGATGGCCATCCACTTTATCAACTGCATAGTGAATTTGTAGAACCAGAAAGGAATATGAAGAGAAGAAATGATAATCTCCTATGACATAAACAAGACTGAGATCCAAGAACACATGCTTGAATTAAACCTACGAGTGAACAACTTTTTCAGATTCTAACTAATTAATGCGAAAAAAAACATAAATGGACAGGTGATGGAGAGAAATGTATGACACATAGAACTTAAAGAAGGAAGGTGGCTCCTCCAAGAAAGGAAGCTCCAAATCTGGCCATGACCTTCTCCATAGTACCATTCGTCGTGGCTCCACTAATCTCGTTGAAGTATTTGTTATCATATGAACCCTTCATAATAATTTCAATTCACCGTCTATTAGATTTGATGGCCTCAAACATGGCAGTCAAATTATCATAATCTGGAAGTTTTGGATGAACATGTGAATCGCCCTTTGTTGAGCTCTCCCTTGATGTTTCCGACCCTTCAACAAAAAGTGGAGATTGAGTATTCTGAGATGACACTGTGACGTTGGTAAGAGACTGTTTAAGAGGTTGAAACTTCGGCTTGTATTGATTTGACTGAATACGAGACTCAACAACCTGATTTGGTGTTGGTGCAGAGAGATTTTCTGATGATGTACCATGTGATGAGCCATTGAAGAGAGGAAGCTTTTTAATATGAATATTGGTACTATCATTGTATCTTTCCAATCTCAATCTTCTCTCCAACTCAATGAAGTTTTTATTTTCGCATTCAGCTTGCCAACGAAACCAGGGGTAATGGTGTCCATGTACTCGAAAAACCTGGTATTATTATCGTATCCCTCGTCCCACTTGTTACCAACGTTGACCCATGCTGACTATATCGTTCCAATAAATTAGATTTTTGAAATATTGGTGGATTGTGAAATCAAGATCCTGTGGAGAGAGAGATCACAAGAAATCACATAAAGATAGGATAGCAATTAATTCAAACATAAAGGCCTATTTTTGGAGGATTTTTCTCTAACCAAGTTTAATGGATGCTAAAAAACACAGGGCAGTTGAAACTGTTATTTGTCCCCACCTACTCCACTAAGCAGCTAGTAATAAATTCAAGTAAGAAGCATGCCTTAGGGATGGCCCTCATTTTGTCTCAGAAATATGCCATATGATGCCTCAGAAATGAGTCATACTCTACCTCAGAACTGTGTCATACTTTGCCTCAAAAATGCATCATACTCTGCCTCAAAATAGATGTGCGAGTTGCCCTAGAATGGTCACATGAGCTGCCTCACACCAGTTCTGATAAGTTCAATTAATCCTCGCTCATAGATGACACCGTGTTATGTTTGGCATCTGATGCACAACGTTCATAACCCACACAGGATCATTGACAAAGGCAACAGCAAAGCCTCCTAGACCAACATTCATGTCCATGATATTGCGGTATCTTCCTTGACCCAGTTGTTGTATAAGCCTCTTGTAGTTTTCTACCCCGTCATTCCATAGTTTAGAATTTTCATTGAATTTTTTAGTAGTAATTCCAAGAATACTGCCACTACTTATTCGGGGAGAAACAACTGTTACACGCTTCGACCACTTTTCTAAGGCTCCTCCTGCAACTGCATCAATATACCTGAGCTCTTGTGTTATGAAGATTTCCATTTTTCTATACCAAGCATCATTAGAGTTATCATTTTTACAAATTTGAGGAACCTTGTAATCATTTATGTTCTTCACACATTCCATGTGATTCATGGGTTTTTGCCATAAAGTAAGATCACCCTTTTCAAATGTTTGGCAACATCTTCAATAACATCTTGCTCTTGTTTCAGGTCCTCAAGAGTTCTTTCCCATCCTCTGATTATATATATATATATATATATATATTATCATGTTAAAAACTACAAAAAAAAATTTAAATCATATACTTAATTTTTTTAATTTTATGTTGTTCTTTTAAACTAATTAAAAAAAAAATTGATTTATTCTCTGTTGCTTTTTTTTAACTAAAATAAAATTGATTTATTTTGTTTTTTTGTTTAATTAAAAATTTAAAATAAATTCTATTCCTATTTTTTTTTGAATTTTTATGTTGCAAAAAATTAAAAGAAAAAATATTTCTAATGATTTTTTAGATTTTTATGTTGTTTTTGTTTTTAAAACAAATTGAATTTAATTCCTAAATTTCTTCTTAATTATTTTTTAAATTAAAATCTTTTTTATTTTTCTTTTTTCTTTTTTTTGAATTTTATTCTAATTTTTTTTTAATTTTATGTTGTATTAAAATCAAAATCTTTTTAAAAAGATATTGAATTTTATTCTAATTTCTTTTTAACTTTATTTTGTTTTAAAATCAAAGTTTTTTAAGAAGAATTTAAATTTTATTCTAACCCTAAAACAATCTAAAAAAATTATTGATTTAGGATGAAATTATTTTTTTTAGAAAATGGAGACAAGTATATTACAGACCCTGAAAATGTTTATAGACATCCTACTTTCTGATCCTCAAGATTGTCCAAAGATGCAGGAGGAGAGCATACTTATTTGAAAGAGAAAATATCATCCTACCTAATCTATGTTAATTGGAAATTACAAGCTATTACATGTAATTAAATTTCCAATGTCACCATTCACCTAATAGTAGTTAAAATATATTCATTTTCAATTTCACAATTTTAAAATGAAAATATACAAGGATGATCGAATCTAGTTTTTGTGAGTGTGATTTAATGAAATAAGAACAAAAATGAAATTGATCTAACCTCGTATTTTCTTCGAAACCATCTTTCGATTAGGCTTTCATAGGTGTGATTTCCACTCCAATTCAGATCATGTTGCAACTTCTCTTTGTCCTCCTCAATCCCCTGTTCGAATAATTGTTCATCATCAGATATACATGATTCTTCAAATGTTAATTCATTGTTTTCTTTTGGAGGAGTAGTTAATCTTTTGGCTATTATCAAGCTCTGTTCTTAGCAAGAAGAGGAGATCTTGACTCTTGCTAGGATCTAAGTGAGTTGTTCCAAACTTATACTCATTGTTCTTCCATATATACATATGGATTTTTATTGTGTTTTTGTTTTTTTTTTGTTTTTAGTGAATCGGGGTTTTTGATTTGTGTTCTATTTCTATTTTTATTTATTTATTTAATTTTGTTTTTTTTTTTTGTTTTGTTTGTTTTCTTTTTTTTTTAATATGAGAATAAACTTAAATGAAAATTCCTAAATGCAATTAACCTTAAATAAAAATGATCCTAAATGAAAATGCTTCCTAAACAATCCTCCTAACTAGCTTACATCTAAGTTTGCATCCCTGACAACAACGCCAAAATGTTGGGTGATTTAATTGTATGCTAAATCCCTGTCATTTAATTTGTCAACCTGGGGGTTTCGTAAACTTAGAAGAAAACCAAAATATATGGGACCTTATATGAAACTGGTGTAGGAAGTTTGTTTAGAATGGAAATGCATATTAGAAATCTAAACTATTTTGAAACAAAAAGATTTAGATCTATTTTATGAAAGCATAAAAATGTTTCATCAATGGAATTAGTTTACTTTAGAAGATAGAGAAGAGACTCTTGTTCAAGAGTCATGGTTGTCCTTCTACAATCTTTCTATAATAACATTTCCAAACACCTAAGAAAGAAGGAAATAAAGCATATAAATGAAAGCATGTAAATATTGTTTTCAGTTCAGTTCCTAGCTCATGGAGAAGAGTCTCCTAACTTAGGAGATCATGGTTGCCCTTCTCACATAAAAACTAGCTACTCAAAGGAAATCAATCTTCACATAAATGTAATCGAGGAAAGCATATAAGAAAGTAAATCTTGTTTCAGTTCAGTCTAGCTCATGGAAAATAGGCTCCTAACTTAGGAGTTTCTGGTTTTCCTTCTCGCATAAAAACTAGCTACTGATAGGAGATAAATCTTCACACAACAAAACATGGCCATAAAATGAATTCATACTGAAATTATCTACAAGTATTTACAGCAAAGAAATAAGATGAACATCCAGAATTAAAACTAGTATATTCACAACTATGAACATTACTCTACAACAAAGTGTACTTATCTTGGTATGGGGATCCTTTCATTCCTCGATGAGCACACATGAACAGCTAGCACACCTTAAGAATCAAACAACACTCATAACTTATGATTTGGAAAAAATGATATTATTCTTGTTGAATGAACAATCATAAATTTGATGCAAATGAATAACTAACTACTGTTCACCTTCCTTTGAAGGATGATCCTCTTATTATACATGAATTAGGGATATATACTCAATAAATGTAGATCCTTTAAATATCTACTAGATCCATACTTGTCTCGACTTATCCCTAAATACTAGATACACATCCCATGACACATCAAGATCTCCATGATCTTTCTCCTTGGAATATGGTCCACCTCTTGAGTTGAAATTCGAATTTCATCTTGGGAGGCCACATAAGAGTGCTTTGAAAGCTTTCAAATGATCTATACATGTCATCAAACTCAAGCCACTTTTAGGTATAAGCAAATACATGTTATTTCTCTAACTTTTAATCATAAATTCACTCTAAATACATGAAATTAATAACTTTGGAAAACATAAATGTGAACTCATGTAGTAATGATAATTTAGGTTTATGTAATGGTAATGTAATGGAATGAGGTGAATAAATGAGGATAAAGGTGAAAAATAGTGAAAGTGAATGTTAATTTTGGCGGCCCAACAATGATCATTTGTAAACACCATAATGAGTTGTGTTATAAAGCTCCACTATGCAATATGTTGGAATGTTGTTATGATGTTTTGTTTTGAGCATATATTTCATTGTAAATACTGCATGGAGCTGTGTTATAAAGCTCCATAAGAAATATGTATTCTTTCAGCAGGTTGCTGAGGTATTTGTGTTATTGAACACCGAGGATGGTGTCCCCCAAGGGGGAGGGTTCTGTAACAAACCTAGTGAAAATTCCATGTAATAAAAGTTAATAAAGGAAAAATAATAACCACGTTGATGGGACACTTATTCCAAGTTGAATGTTGGGAAAAATCCTAGTGATGGGGATCACTTGTGATTGTTAATGGCTAAGGAAATTAGCAATTGGAACGGCTAAGGCTTTGGAAAGGAAAAATGGAACTTTTGGCACAATTATTTATGAAAATAATGGAAATTAGGAGAAAAGGGAGGTGAAAGGTCACATGTTGCATGTGAGGATGAAAATGAAGGAAAATAATGGAAAATGAAGAAAATAGAGGCCTCGTCCATAAAAAGGCTTTTGAGGATCAGTTGGTAATGTTTTGTCAGTTCAGTGTTGGATTTTTCTCTGATTATTTTCTCTCTCTCTCATTCTCTTGGATACTTACAGTTTTTTTGGAGCACTCTTGGAGGGTGTGGCATACTTGGATTTTTAGAGCAAGAAGGGAAAGGAAGAGCAGGAAATCGCAAGAAGGCTTCAAGATCAACAACTACATCATATTTGGTTGCAGGTACTGAGTTGCATGTATGATTTCTTCACTAGTTCTGGCATGCGTGGCATATGCTTGTGGTTTCTTGGTTATGATTTGTTATTGGCATGGACAATAGCCTCAATCGGAAGCGGATTGCCTAGACTTTCCATTGCCTGGATAGCCATGGTTATTGTCGGTTTACTTTCATTGTTTGTTGTTGGTTGGTTCTCATGTTTCCTTAGGTTGGGTTGAGTTATTAGTTCGTGGAAGCCCTGATTGGACAAATGCTCTTGAAGCCCTATAACAACTTGGGTTGAGTTACTAGTCCTGGAAGCCTTGGCTAGAAAAAATCTCTAGAATCCTATGGTGGGTTGAGTTACTAGTCCTAGAAGCCTTGGTTAGACAAATGCTCTGGAATCCCAGTGGCAGCTATGGGTTGAATTGCTGGTACTGGAAGCCTTCGTTGGAACAAACACTCTGGAAGCACTCGAAGGCTTGGATGGAGACCAATCTGATGATGGTGTTGTGATGTCCGACCATAAGGTGGAATATTTGTTTCATGGGTTTAGGTGGATGGCCTCTGGAAGCCCTGGATGAGTTTTGATTGATGTGTTCTATGAAACCCCACATTCATGCTCAGAATATGGCATGGGGGTGAATAGATGTAGAGAGATTTGGCTCAGCCATTCTATGGTCAGCTGTAATGTGGTAGTACCATCTCTAGTTGGTTCATTTCATTCATTAATGAGAAAATCATTCCCTCGATTTTCATGTGTAAATGTACTGATGTATATGTGGATTTGGATGACTGATATGTTTATGGTATTTCTGTTCTTATTATGTTGGTTATATGTACATATTGTGGCAATAGATATGTATGGCTCTGAACATGTTTTTATTTGTTTATGAATGGATAATGTATCTATGTCCTAATAAATGATAAGGCAGTGAATGGCATGAGGAAAAAATGGTCCATGGTGATTCTCAGATAAGTATGAGATCCCTACACTTAATCTTATTGTTTACACCTGTAGGTTACATGTTGATGATATGTTTGATGAAATTCTTGTCATGGCTAGTAGGGGTCTAGATATGGTCTTATCAGTTTATTTCTTTGGCATCATTGTTTACCTATAATTTTACCAGTTTTAAGTTATCATTCCATATTGGGCTGTGTTTTGGGCTCTGGGCCTAAAAAGGTGTCTCAAATCCCAAAATTGCTAGCCAAACAAAGCATTATCCTAGAGACTAATGCATTTGGCTAAGGGTTGGAAAGTGTTATAACTCTCCCAGGTTGTGTCTACGGAGTGTTACTCTGGCCTAAGTTGGTCAAAACCTCAGTAGGACCTCAGTCGGACCGAGGGGTAAGTTGTCTAAGGTCCGTGTTTTCTTCTTGTGGGTCCTAAGGCTAGTGTTGGAGGTCTATTTGTTTGATTTTGTCGACTCCACTTCCTTAAGGTCACATAGGAGGTTGAATACCATCATAGTAGCCTCTTATCGCATGTTTACTCTTGGTTGGATAGTTATATTGGTAGATGTGGGAGGAGGGTGTTTTAATACTACTTTTGCTTCATTGATCCTTGCTTTCCTTCCTTTCCCTTTGCTTGTTTTTCCTTCCTTGCTCAAAAGATAGAGTTTTCCAAGAAAACTCTAAGTGACCAAGAGAGAGAGAGAGAGAGCTCCAAACTTTAACTAACAAAAGGTTAGCAAAAAGCTTGCCCACTAATCCTCAAAAGCCTTTTTATGAATGAGGCCTATAATTTCTTCATTTTCCATTATTTTTCTTCAATTTCCTCTTCACATGCAACCTGTGAATTTTCACCTTACTTTTCTCCTATTTTCCTTTATTTTCATAAATAGATGTGCCAAAAATTCATTTCTTCCTTTTAATGTGTTTGCCTTAGCCTTTGCCAATTTCCTTAGCTAAAAACACACATCTAGTGATGCCCACTTGGATATCTTTGCCCAACATTCAAATTAGAATAAGTGTCACTTAACCGTGGTCTTATTTTTCCTTTATTAACTTTTATTACATGAACTTTGCATTAGCCCTGTTACAAAACCCTCTCCTTTGGGGAACACCGTCCTCAATGTTAAACCACACTATGACCTTAGAAAAACCATTGAAAAGAAAACATAGTGCCCATGGAGCTTTATAACTTAGATTGTTGCAGTATTTATAATGAATGACCTGCTCAAAAGAAAAACTTCATGAAAACATGACAACAGAACAACCATATCGACTATCGGAGCTTTATAACTTAGCTCATGGTGGTATTTACATCCATATACATATACCAAACATTAGAAAAACATATGCCAAACATATACTAACATAAAACCAAAAAGGATTTTCCTCAACCAACAAACGTTGAAGGATAAATGGCCCACATTTGGTCCGTCATCTCCCATGTAGCTTATTCAGGCCCAAAGTGCTTCCACTGCACTTTAACTTGCTCTATGGCTCTGTTCCTAAGCATGAGACGCTTCTGCTGCAATATGCACTGAGGCTATGGTTGGAACTCTCTTTCTTACTCCCCCTGCAATACAAACCAATAAATAACATGATCAACATCCTTTATATACTTCTTAAGAATTTAAATATGTAAAACATCATGGAATTTCACTGTTGGAGGCAGTGCAAGTCAATATGCCACTAATCCAATCCTCTCAAGGATCTCAAAAGGCCCGCAATAGCATGGTGCCAACTTGGCACATGATCCAATCCTCAATGATATTTTCTTGGGCTTGATGCACAAATAGACATGCTCCCCAACCTAAAACTCCTTGAATACCCTGTGTTGATCTGCATAACTCTTATGTCTATCATGTGATTCCTTTAGATTCTTTTTTATAGCTTGCATTTCCTGCTCCATGTCTGCCAAAATATGTCACCCAATAAATACCCTATTCACTAGATCACTCCAGCTGATGGGAGTATTAAAACTCCATCCATACAATGCCTCAAAAGGACACATCCTCAATGACTCTTGATAACTAGTATTGTATATGAACTCAACCAATGGAAGACACTCCTCCCATTTCCTCTATTGGTGCATCATGTACATACTTAGAATATCATCCAAGATCCTGTTGACCCTCTCTATCTATCCATTTGTCTCTAGATGATAAGTTGTGTTGAAGGAAAACTTTGTAACGAAGCCTGCAAATAGCTCCTTCCAAAACTTGGAAGTGAATTTGGCATCCCTGTCTGAAACAATCTTCTTTTGAACACCATGCAATCTCACTATCTCTCTAATGAGCACCTATGCTACCTCACTGGCTAAATATGTAGTCTTCACTAGAATGAAGTGAGCTACCTTTCTCAACCTGTCAACCATGACCATAATAGAATCATGCCGCCTTACTATCCTCGAAAGACCTGTGATGAAATCCGTGGAAATCTACACATCTAGCCATGAACTCTACCACTTCCCAGTGTGCTTTCCCTGTGTCCACTTGAGACTCTATGTGAGAATTTGGTCCCTCATTGTTGATAGTTACACTAGGCGTGGGCTTGTCATCAGCTCTTAACAAATGCAATGGAATTATTTTGAGCCGTTGATTTCTGAATTCTTGAAACTTTTCAAAATATTCAGGACTTAAATTGGCCTTCACCCAATCAAACGCTTTTTCGAATGATTCAACCGATTGTAAGAAATCTTCAGAATTATTAGCTTCATGGTTGAAGGGATTTATCTTTACTGCACTAATAATATTGTGTGTTATCTTGTTTGGGTCGAATTGCCTCTTTGGCAGAGTATGGAGCCCGAGGCTCTCTAGGCTTAGTGATTCCTTGGTTGCATGGTTGAAATTTGGCAACAAAAGAGAACCACACCAAATGGGAAAGAATAGTTATAGGGGCTTTCCAAAGAAGATACGAGATACATACCCATTTTATCATATTTGAACTTCTTCTCTAGGACCCTCCAGCCCTCGATCATCTTGAAAGGTTCTTCATTTTTCTTTGCAAAGTTGGCTAGGTATGATTTGTCATATATGTCCTGAGGGTCAGGTATATGATAGATTTGCTTCAATTCATCAGCTTTGAATGACCCCATTAGCTCCATCTTCGAGTTCTTGAATTGCCTATATCTAATACTGAGATTTTCCACCACCCATCTAATCATATCAGTGTATGGGAGTATTTTCACTCTTTCTCCTATTCTGTGAAGGAAGGAACACTCAAAACCTTTGAATTGGACCCCTGAAGGTTTTATTGAGTCAGTCGTTTCCTTTATGACAATAATTTTAGGATGCTCATCTTCAAATATATTGTATATGACTTCCCATGCCATCGCTCCTCCATCGATGCTGCAAACTATATTAGCGAATATAGGTGACATTTCTGAGACATCAGACTCTGTATGCTCTACTTCTTCTACTTTTGCATTACCTTTTGCAATGACATATCTTTTGAAACTTGCCAGAAATGAAAGAGATATAACAGCGCACATAAGGCAAAGAGTTCTTTGAAATGACTTTGAATCATGGGAAGATTTTACATGAGATTTCAGTGTTAACTAGCCATAACTTGAAAACATCAATTCCTCTCCCTGAGTTGCTAAACATTAATTACTTTGTCAAACCACTCATTATTACATTAAAACTCAATAAATTCTCTCGGCTTCACACTTTATTTGTGCATCACAACTTTCAAACATTGCCATATAACATTATTCGGAGTTAATACGGAATGCGATTGTGAGAATCGCAATATCGCACTTCGCAAATTCTTAAGGGGTGGCACAATGGCATGCTTTATCAATTTGCAATTTGTGAAGTGCGATTGCATGTTATTAAAGTGTGGTGATCGGAAAATCGCAACGGGTACCTGATCGCATATCGCATTTCGGGATTTTCAATGGAATGTTAACAATTGTTACATGGAAAATTGCGAGATGCAATTTGCGATAAGAGCTTTAGGCATGAGTTCCTTTTTGAAGGTTTTTTAAGGCAAATTTGTAGAGTTAGCGTTTATTTTCAAAGGCTAAAAATTTAAAAGGGTCCCCATTTATATGTCAAATATTAACTATTACTCGTATAAATGGGGGGGTTGTTACATAGTACAACACCAGTGAAGGTTCCTATTCCTGTAGGTGTAAATTTATCTGTTGAAGAGTGTCCCAAGACAGAAGAAGAGGAAGAGGACATGTCTCGTGTTCCATATCCAAGTGCAGAAGGTAGCTTGATGTATGTAATGGTTTGTACTAGACCAGACATTGCACATGTAGTGGGAGTATTGAGACGGTTTATATCAAAACCAGGGAAGGAGCATTGGAAAACAGTGAAGTGGGTTTTCAGGTACTTGTGTGGCACTAGTGATTATGGCTTGTGCTACCAAGGAAGACCAGGATTGGACAGAGTTGTGGAAAGCCATGGCTTTGTTGATGCAGACTGGGTTGGATATCTGGATTAGAGAACACCTACAAGTGGGTATGTGTTTAACCTATTTGGAGGTGCAGTTAGTTGGATGAGAAAGAGACAATCTGTAGTGGCACTTTCAACTATAGAGGTAGAATACATGGAAGCCACTCATGCAAGAAAGGAAGCAGTTTGATTGCAAAGATTGTGTTAAAGTATGGGGTTAGTACAACGAGCTATAAGGATAGATTTTGATAGCCAAAGTGCATTTTTTTTGGCAAAGAACCCTACTTATCATTCAAAGAAAAAGCACATTGATGTTCAGTATCACTTTGTGGACACTTTGAAGAATACTGCAGATGCATTTTGACAAAGTCTGTGAACACTAAGAAGTTCTCTTGGTGTATAGAAACAATGGGCATTGTAGGGTTGGACCAATGACTAAGCTCTCTTGTGGCCCCCCGTGGAAAGAAAACAACAAGTGGGAGAATGTTGGGTGTGTATTATATTCTTTCCATGACTACCCCATGCGCGCGGGGGGGTCACAAGGGGGGTGGTATCCACCCCTTTACATTGCACGGGGTGTAGTAGGGCGGCAGCATCCCCCCCTGTGGGGGGGTTTTGTGTGGGGCAACACCTTGGGATTTTTTTTTTTGACCCTATATTACGTGGGTGGACCTACATATGGTTTTGTGTGTGGTTTTCGCACATGGTTTTGGGCATGATGGTTTTCTATCCATTGTATTTTGTAGATCCAGTCAAGGGAACTATGGTTATGTTCTAATCCAGCGTTAATGGATTGGGGTTTATGGATGCTTTGGCATGTATATATATGTATTGTAACATTGAAAGGAATATAATGAAAAATCAATCTAGTAGTCTTGGTTTTGGGATCTAGGGAAAAATATCTGTGTATATTTTTTTTATGTTTTATGCTCTCGCCATTGTTTATTTTCTTCTTTTAAGAATATGTTTGTAGGTAATTTATATATGGGGTTAAAACCTACAAGGCATATACGTTGAAAACCTCTCTTGAGTCAGCCTTTGTGTCTAAAAACAAAAAAACAAACAAAAAACAAGAAAACAAAGAAGAAACAAAGAAAAATCAAGGACATGGATCCACAATATGTCTGTTAATTATTTTGATCGTTTTGCAGATTTGAAGACAGTGGTGGATTCCATAGATACAAGGCCAACATCCTCCATATTATCTCCACTTCTCCCTCCATCCATTTCATATCCACCATCCAAACTCATTTTCTCACCATTCTCCATCATCCAGGTAGCTAAAACATAAAATTTCAACCCCTCTTTGGATTGCTATAGGAAGACCGTAATTTCTATAGGAAGATCATGTAGTGCTATAGGAGGGCTCCAAAAATCTATAGGAGGGAAATTCGGTTGAAAAAACCACCAATCTTAACCTTTCCAAGGATAAATAAGGGTCTCCCACCATGATCCACAATCTATCCATCATTCATCCATCCCAGTTCACAGAAAAATTAATACTTTTCATTAAAACCCCTTTGTCTCACCCTGTAATTTTTTTATTTTTTTTTGAGAAACACATAGAGCACATCCTCTCCATTTTCACAAACCTACACTAATCCCTCAAAGCCCTAGCATCATCCTCCAGACCCTTTACATCCTTTCTCATCAACCCCATGTAGTTTGAAGACCCTGGAAGAGAAGAAAATGACTACTACAGGAAGAGAACCTCCTCTTGTAGAAGCCTATGAAAATCTCACAGAAATCCATAATATTATTACTTTTTCCATTAGTGGGGGGGTGATACCAACTCATTAGGCACTCTACAGTAGTCATACCACTCCAAGCAGGACTCTCCACTAGTATTAGCCCTTAGACATCAACAAAGGATTTGCACACATAGAAACAACAACAGTCAAATACCATGAGGAGAAAATATATATATATATATACACAGGAAAAGGGAAAACATAGAAATACAAATCCCTTGGTGATAGTGCAAAGGTCCAACTCTAGCATGCACATCCCTACATCAATCAATAACGAGGTAGGCATAGGTATGGAAACCTCTCGTCTCCTCACTATGTGCAAATAATAAAAAATGTATAAATATTGAGAGAAGGTATTTTTATAAGTTGGAGGTGGCCAGTTAACTTGGCCACCCTTGGTCAGTAAACAAAAAGTGATTATGAGCCCTCATGCAAAGTGGAGGTGTCACATCAGTCAAGTTAGGATCACTGAGAGTGGGTGTTGAGTACGAGGGATAAGGAAATGATAACTCTAGGTGGGGAAATGGTCTAAAAGAGGAAAGCTCATGCCTCTGCCACATCATCACAACCTTCCAAGCCCAAGCTAGAAATGGCATATAATGTACTAGGGCTCGAATTATCTTGCATTTATGCTCATTTCAAAAATAGTTAAGGTGAGGATGAGCTTGGGGTGCCATCGAGGAGAGTCGAAACTTGATTTGCCATTTCTACAGGAGGAAGTTACAAGAAGCTTGAGAAGTTGCTACAAGAATCCTTAAATGGTGAAGGAATGATGCCAAGGGTCGAAGTAGTCTTCAATTGATTATCTTTATCCCAATCCATGTGGTAAAAGGTAATTGCACCCTCTCCTTCATCTTTCCATAACTTATATGCTGGTGCACCCTAAATTCTATAGGAAATATCAGTGATTTGGTGAATTGAAAGAAATTGTATGGTTGTTTATTAGAGGGAATATAGGAAATTATCATCATCCAAAGATTTCAACCCTCTACTGCCACTGAATTACACATCGGATCTATTGCAGGAAGAATCTCTTCTTCACTTAGTTGAAAACATAGAAACGAGATGGGGGGGGGGATTCAATAGAAGGGAGCCCTTAGACACTAAAAGAATCCATATCCACCCTCCTATTTTAGATATTTTTAGAAGACATCAGTGGTTAGGATTCTTTGAACTGTTGAAGGGATATGAATTTTCCATGGACCTGAACTCTCTGACATAAGTTAGTGCCACCACTGTAGTGAGGGGATTAGGTATTTCCTTCAATCCTAAGCTAATTACCAGTGTGACAACCCTACTCCTAGGGATGCAATGGAAAAGAGTAGACAAAACCATAATTTCCATTGCTAAAAATAACTTCTTCATTGCCAATCAAAAACCCACCGAAGACAAGA
The DNA here is from genome assembly GCA_031772625.1 of Pinus tabuliformis. Classification (NCBI taxonomy): domain Eukaryota; kingdom Viridiplantae; phylum Streptophyta; class Pinopsida; order Pinales; family Pinaceae; genus Pinus; species Pinus tabuliformis. The sequence continues at coordinate 415,392,016 of CM062808.1, read as the reverse complement.
ATGGAGTTAGGAGGGAAAACCTACCCTATCCCTAGGATGAGGTAGCCTACAATATCCTAAAATACATCTCAAGTGAAGGGAGGATGAGTGTAGTCTATGGATACCATTTTAGATTACTACATCAACTAAGGTTTCCAACAAAATTTCCCCTCGCTCAAAGATTTAGTGTACCTCACTTCTTCCTACAGTCCATCAGGGACATGAGTCAAAAAGTGAGAGAGGGAAAACACCAACACCTAGGCCACCATGGCCTCATCAAACTGATAGTGATGGATGCCTTGATCATACTAAGGATCCTTGTCCTTTGGTCCAAATTCATTAATATAGATAGAGAGACCTTCATTGACACTCATACCCTCACACTAGGTGAGACCCTAACCTCTATTATTGGAGGAAGAGAGGGGAAGGAAGAAGAAGAATATGGGGATGAAGAAGAAGGAGAGACAGAGAAGATAGAGGAAGAACAAGAGGAATAGGCAGAAAAAGAGAAATATGAAGAGGAAAAGGGGGAGAAATAGGAAAAATCAAGCGCTAAGAAAACTATTGAATCTAGAGAAGAAGTGGTATCCTTAGAGAAAACAAGTTTGTCCCTAGGACCCAATGAAAGAGAGGTAGCTTGCACCTTATCTACCTTGAGCACCCCAGTCAAACCCAAAATAAAAGGCAAAGGAAATATCCCCTCTACTTTAAGACCAGAAAAAGCACCAGGATCAAGCAAGGGAGGCCTCAAACTCCCACAAAGGTCCCTATCACAATTTAAGAGTCCCCAAGTAAGAAAGAGGAGGCAGGGCCAACTAAAACAAAAGTTCAGGAGGTCACCTCTCCAGAAAACATATCAAAGACACCTGTAGCATGTGTAAGGAGGCCCACCACTAGATCAACCTCCTTTAACAACCTAAGACACCTACGCCCCTCCAACAAAAAGGAAAGGGGAAGCTACATGAAGAATAGAGCATGCTACAAGAAAAAAAAGCATGCTACAGGAAAAATAAAGTGTGCTATAGGAAGAATAGAATGTACTACAGGAAGGGAATAATGAGAAACAGGAGGGGTAAAAGGTAACAAAAAAAATATAGGAGTGGGCAGCTTCACCAAAAACAATTGAGAAGGACTTCCCAGAGCTTTAGGAGCCTATTGTATTGCCTATTTTGAGCTCCTATTATAAATTCATTGAATGAGGGAGATTTATTCCCCAAAAATTTGCAATTCCACTTTTATTTGAACTAGAAGTAGAAAGAGGAAGAACCTAAAGATGGATGCTTATTGCTAAGTCCAAAAAGGTGGAAGATGTGGGCCTCATGGAAGAGAAGGTTCTTGAAATGGGAAAAGAGTTAAGTGAGCTAAGAAAGAAAGAGTCCACAATGAGGGAACAACTATAGGTAGAAAATAGATTGTTGAGGGAGAAGCTGCAAGAGAAGGAAACTCATCTGGCAACAATGGAAAGCCTCTCCATGGAGGCATTAGAGTGCATACAACCATCCAACTCTTATGCACTATTTTTTAAACAATAGTGCATACAATTCCAAATAAAGACCCTAGCACAACATGCATCCATGCCATTTCAAGATTACAAACAATTCATTGAATTATGTGACCAAGGTATCTTAGAAGGCAGAGATAAATTGGCCGAGTTCTACATTCATAACCTCATCTTAACTAATATTAATATTTGGGATCCCAATGAAAAGTTGGGGGACATGCAACAAATGGCCCTAACATCTTGGATGACTCATGAGGAGGCCAAAACTGAGGAGGTAAGGAAAGTAATGGAAAATGAAGAGAAACAACCACTACATATACGGGCAAAGAAGATAAGACCAATGATGTTCATTAGCAATCATAGCATCATCTCCAATGATGTTGATCTAGCACCCAAATACCTTGCCACCTAGGAGTAGGCCATCTCACATTTCAAGGATACACTCAGGTTGTTATGGACAGAAAGCCAGCAAGCATGCCAAAGAAGATGCAATTCCTTATTCCATAGTCTCTAGATCAGGGAGTATCACTCTCTTGAAAGGTTGAGGAATGCATTGGAAAGGACACCCCTGTATAAAAGACTCATGCAAAGATCAAAAATCAAATGGATTGGACTCAACTTCAGTCCACCTTTACTGCCAGGCCTATAGTAAGGAAGAAATGAAGACGAGGAGATGAAGAAGTGGTCATAAATAGAAAAGAATGTAGGCTTCTAACCTCAAAAAGGCACACCATATGAGGAGCCTTGGGTTGTTAGAAAGGCCACTGGGGCCATGAAAGACATGGACATAGATGACTGAGTTGCTCAAAGGATGAACAAAAAATTGAGTAGGGGGCTGATGATGAGGCTCATCAATAGGTATATCATAAGGATCATAATGCCATCCTCCAACATTAAAATAATATCTTTCTCACATTTATTTACAATTTTTGTCATATTATGATTAATGATAGGGGAGATAGATGTGTTATTATGCCATGTGGCCTAATATGGTCTAAATGTCAGAATTGGAGCAATTTCAAGATAATTTCAATGTAGGAGCTCAGAGTAGACAACAGGGAGATATCGTAGGAGGTTGTCCACCTCCTTAACTCCTTCAATCAACCAATATCACCCTTTTATCTCTCTTCAACTCGAAGTCATTAGAAGCCAAATAGGACGAGGTCATTGGTAGCCAAGTCAATGTAGTTCAATGAAGATCTAGATCCACCTTTCTCGAGTTTTGGGAGACAAACATATCTATTTTATAGGGAGCTCTTGTTAGCTACACTTTTGTATAAACAAATATTCCAAGGAACTCATTAGGATTCAAACTTTCTTTGAAACTAAGAATTTATTGATCTCAAACACTTGTGACTTCCAGTTTTGACTTATTATGTGATGTATTTGACATTTCTGTAATGATAATGAGAAGCTTCTTATTGATCCATAGCTGAGTTAGTTCAGAGGGTTGAGGCTCTTGGGTTTGGGCCCAACCCTGGTAGCTTAGGTCCCTCTTATGTATTGATATTCCTTTTAGCTTAGAATGTTTGTTAGTCATTGCATTTTAGTAGAATATAATTCCCCAAAAATCTTGTGACTGTTGCCTGCATCTCATCTTTCTCAATGGAGCCTGATTAGAGGTATCTACAATCACAGCCAAAAAAAATTATGTTGATGATTTCTTGTTTATGATTTCTTGGAAATTATACATTGGTTATCTTGTTTTGGATATAATTGTTGTAGTTTAGAATTTCATTAATTGTATACATAAAAGCTTTTGGCATGAGTTAGATAGTTTCTAAATTCAACTCATATTTTCCACCATTAGTTATGATATTTTATTAATAATAAGAAGAGAAGATGCATGCTATGTTGCAGGATTGTTGAAACTATGGGCTAGGGACCTTCTCACCATCTCCATCCAAGACTTCTCCACTCTCTTTTGATGAATCTCAACCACTCTTCTTGAGCTCTACCTTTTAGGTCACTGTGAACAACCCTTTTAGTCCAAAACTTGCCTTTCTGAAGTGTTGAGATTGGCTAGGGGTGTTGGTCACATTCCATCCATATACCACAACCTTCATCCTTTGATCTCATTGTTCTTACCTTCCAAACCCTCTCGGCATCCTTCCTATAGCATTACAGGTCTTCTTGTAGCAATACATGGATCCTGTAGCATCTTCCTGTAGCATGCATGTAGCAGCATGTTTTTCCCTTGTTTTGAATTGTAATGCAAGTTTGACTTGGTTTAGGAGTAGTTTGACCCCCAAGTCCGATTCCATGATCAAAGGTAGCACCTAGGCCATTCTAGCCATCCTTTTTCCTTCACTGCAAGAGAGAATAAAATTAGTTTCTTTATCTCATATTTGGAAAATTATAACATTACTTTATATGATTGTGTGAATTAGATATATGATGCATGAAATATTGAGTTATGAATAGGTATAATGATTTCCTGGTTACAATTGAATTGATAGCTAGATGGTTGATTGCAATTAGTGTAGTTTCATTTCTACAGGTAGCATAACTTTGGTGTTCTTTCATGAATTGATCCAATAGAATTTCCAAGTTTGTAGAATCTACAAGTGAGATTTGAAAAGAATTTAATTTTCTACATTAGAGCTACCTTTTGAATTGCACTTTCAGTAGTTAATTTTCCCCTAATCTAGTAGTAGAATGGTTTTGAAGCCTTAATGATCAAATGACCTAGTTGAGGGTGGCATGAGTAGAATTCCTTCTACTATGTATATAGAATTGTCACCTCCAATTGCATATAAAGCCCAAGTTGAAAAATAGAATTTGGGAGCCCCTGGGAGTTGTAGCATTCTCGGTGCAATACCAGGGCTCACCACATTTTGGCGTCATGGTCAGGGAGGTGTCTAGGTAGATGTTATTTCTACTTAAGCATTTATTTCTCTTTTGCATTTAGTTTAAAAAAATAATCACCTAAAAAAGAAAAATTTCTTTCATTCCTCATAGGAATAGAGATACTAAAGGAAAATTCTTACCAAACACCCCCACACCATCAAACAATCAACCTTCACTCTTCTTCGGTGACTGCAAACTTCCCTCTCTAACGACAGGGGAGTTAGAAGACCCCTTAGGTGAACAACCTGAGATTTTTGAAGAAATTAATGGGGAAGAAGAAGAACCCATTTCACCGACCCAAGCCATGGCTGAAAACGGGAATGGTGAAGATTTTCTTATCAGAGAGACTAGTGGAGAGGCTAGATCGAAGAATATAAGCCCTATTTCCCTTCCTCACTTCCATGTCTTAACCTCTAAGGAGCTTGATACTTTTATGTTTTAGTTTTTTTTTGTCTGTAGGACCTGTAACTATACCTTTGATGACCAGAAGTTGAAGTTGTTCCCATCTACCCTTAAGGATGGAGCCTTGCGTTGGTTTATGGGTTTGCCTGGGGATAGCATCACTACATGGGTTCAAATGAAACAAGCCTTTAACAAAAAGTATAGGGACTACTGTAGGTACAAATAAACCAAAGAATAAATCTTTAGAATGATTCCTGGGCCTGATGAATCCCTAGAGGACTATGAGGAAAGATTATAGCTTAATTATAGGAGGGCCAGATGCACCCTTGATCCTGAGTCACTCAAGTTAGTTCTTATCCAAGGGATCAGGGAGGACATGGTGGAAACTGTCAGCATGTTTTCTGGGGGAGACATCTATCAGCGATCCTACAAAGACATCAAAACAGTGTTTAGGGACCATTCTAGGTCTGCTAGGAAGAAGGGTAGGGCTAGTCAAGCTTTCATCAGTTCCTCTCCCTCCACAACGTCCATCAACAATGAACATGAAAAACATGTTGGAGGACTTTAAAGGTGAAATGTGGCATACCTTTTCTCAATAAATGGATACCATGCAGATCAAGAGGATACAAGAAGAAGGAGAGAGGACCTTTGCCATTTTTTCCCCTAAGTGCACTAGAAGGCACTCGAAAATTGAATGTCCATTAAATGTCATTGATATCTACTTAGTCTTTGAGGAAAACCATGCCATATATAAATTTCCTTCTTTTCTTGGATTAAAAGTTGTATACCATGGTGCAAAAGGTGGGGTTGATAAACTATGTTTTATCAATCAAAGGAGGCCTCAAATACCTCGTCCATACCAATAGGGCATGCAAGGTACATTCTACACTTATTACCATCCCAACTAGAATGAACCCTTTCCACCTTGGCATTATTCCACTCATCCATCATGGTCCACACCTCCTTCTTGGCCTTATTCACATCAATATCCTCCCCAACCTATCAATCAACCATTTCAGCCATATTCTTCTCCACATCCTTAGTGGAATAACCCATCACAAGGGTGGATGCCTCAATTCAACCAACCTCCTGCTTTATTGACTCCACTTCCATCTCAACCCCAATTCACTCATCATGTTCCACCCAATCAACCTCAGATTCCTGCTCAACCCAATCTAAACTCAAATAATAAGAAAGCACAATAGGTCTACAGTGTAGATACATCTTACCTTGCCTATGTTATGGAGATTCAAGAAATCAACCTCAGGTCTGGAAGATTACTCCCAGATAACCAACCTCCATATCCACCTAAGGAACTTGAAGAGGAAAAGGAAGAGGGTAGCCGTCAAGTAAATCCACCTCCTTTTCCTAAGATATTGATCCATTCTAACTAGTAAACCTCAAAAGAGACTAAACTTCTTGGGTAATTGAAGAATCTCTGTGTTAAGATACCCCTCCTCCAAGCTACTAAGGATGTTCCCATCTACAATACGTTTATCAAAGAGAAATGTTTCAATAACCCTAGGAGGAGAAAAAGAGATGCCCCTAACATTAATGTTATTGGTCAATTATCCGATTTGATGCTAGGGAAAGTGAATTGTCCAAAATAACTAGACCTTGGAAGTTCAGTGGCAGATGTGCACATTGATGGCATCATCGTCCCTCAGACCCTAATTGAACTTAGGGCTACCATAAATGTGATGACTAAAGAAACCATGATGAAATTGAACCTTGAAGGATCCTTGAGAAAGACCACTATAGTGTTGCAGCTTACAGATAGATCCACAATGGCTCCTGTGGGAGAAATTGAGGATGTAATGGTCTCTATTGACTCCTAGGAGTATCCTATTGACTTCTTGGTTCTCCATCCCAAAACCAAATTCAATGGTTATCCTCTCATCTTGAGAAGACCATGGCTAGCCACTATTGATGCTTACATAAGTTGCAGGGTCGGGAACATGACCATTAAGAATGGGCATTTGTCCAAACAGTTGGTATTGTACCCTCCTACTCAACCATCTATTAAGCATGACTTACCCCTACTGTTGGAAGAGGAGGAGGAAGATGAAGTATATCATACAACATCCCATCCAATATATACCCTATATGTTGTTATAGGAGGGGGGCAACCTCATGAATATGACCTCATTGATCAAATCCCGCAGAACCAACCCCCCAATACCATGCCTCTTGTTGAGCTTGTGAAGGAACCTGAGGGTAATCCTTGGACTTAGTTATTCCTAGTTGACTCAACTCCTACACATGTCAAATTTGTAGAATTTAGCCCATCTAGAACTTTGAAGATTCACCCCTCTCTCTCAGCCAACCAATAAGAGAAGTTATGCAAAATGCTGAGGGAGCACTTAGAAGTTTTTGCTTGGAGCTATAAATAAATTAAGAGGGTGCATCCTTCGGTTTTTACTCATCAAATCTACATCAAGGAGGGATGCAAACCTATGTGCCAACCTTAGAGGTGAATGAACCCATCCCTCAAGGACATAGTAAAGGAAGAGTTGTAAAAGTTGTTCATATACTTTGGGTTGTGTCATGTTCTTTCCATGACTAGCCCATGTAGTTAATTGGGGGGTTAGAGGGGGGGGGAGCCCCCTTTGTTGCGCCAATTGTGTAGCGCGGGGGGGGGGGGGGGGGGGGGGGGGGGGGGGGGGGGTTCACAAGGGGTTTGAGGCATACCCGTAACTGTACTTTATGGGGTCCAAGGCAGTGCCCCGAAAATTTTTGGTTTTGGACCCTATGTTAGGTTACATGTTTTTGGATGCGATGGTTTTCGGTCCATGGTATTGGATGCTTTGGCATGTATAAATATGTATTATAACATTGAAAGGAACGTAATGAAAAATCAAGTTGGTAGTCCCAGTTTTGGGATCCAAGGGAAAATATCTGTGTATATGTGTTTTATGTGTTATGCTCTCACATTGTTTATTTTCTGTGTTTTAGAATTCATATGCAGGTAATTTCTGTACGGGGTTAAAACCTACATTTGGTATCGAAGCAGTTTTGGCTTCAGGGGGATGCCTTTGTTACTGAGGGATTTTTCTCGGGCCTGTGGTAGACCCTGTTCAATGGGAGATCTACGAGATCGATTTTGGAGGTGAAAGAAGATGGCGAGCAGTGGAAAGATAGAGATCGAGAAATTTAATGGTCAGAGTTTTGAGTTGTGGAAACTCAAGATGGAGGATCTGTTCGCGGATAAAGATCAGTGGATTGTGGTAGATCCGGGTATTAAACCAACGAGAGTGTCTGATGAAGAATGGGAGAAGTTGGATTGGAAGGAAAAGAGCACAATACGATTATGTGTCTTAGATTCAGTATTGCTAAATGTATCAAGGGAAGCTACGACGAAGGCTTTGTGGGACAAGTTAGGGACTTTGTACCAATCTAAGTCTCTGTTGAGTAAACTATTCCTGTGGAAAAAGCTGTATAACCTAAGGATGAAAGATGGAGACTCGGTGACAGAGCAACTGAACGCATTTAACACTATGGTAAGCCAGTTAGCATCTGTTGATATTAAAATTTTAGGTGAAGATAAGTGCATCAGTTTGTTGTGTTCTCTACCAGATTCGTGGGATAGTCTAGTTATTACAATAGGTAGCAATGCAATTGCCTTGCAGTTTGATGAAATAGTCTCAGCTTTGCTAATGGAGGAGATGAGATGGAAAAACATGGAGAGCTAGAATGGTGATGCCTTGTCTGTATGAGGATGGTCCTAGAAAAAAAAAAAAATAGATCATCGAGTGGGAGATCTAAATCTCCAAGAAAACCTATAGAGGTGGTGTGCTAGAAATGCGGAAAGGAAGGGCACTACAAAATGACTGTAAATCTAAAGCTCCTGATAAAGGAAATGGATTTGATGATGCTCCTTCTACAGAGGTGAAAACCACCTTAGATGAAGGTGGGGATGTGTACTTGGCTTCTTCAAGTAAACATGTAGATCATGAGGCATTGTTGATTGACTCAGGTGCATCCTTTCACTTCACTCCCCATAGAGAGTGGTTCTGTGAGTATGAGAAATATGATGGTGGTGATGTCTTCTTAGGGGATGATAGGAAGGCTACAATGATTGGTCATGGAAAAGTAAAGTTGAAGTTGCAAGGTGGAAGGGTTAGAACACTTCCGGGTGTTCTGCATATTCTTGCATTGACCAGAAATATGATTTCTGTAAGCAAGCTGGATGATGCAGGTGTAAAAAAAGTGTTCGAGAAGGATACCAGCAAAGTGGTTTAGCGAGCACTGGTATTGATGCGTGGAGTTCGAATTGGAACTTTGTACAAGTTGCAAGGTAGAACTGTTATTGATGGGTGTAGCAATTCTATGGTTCCTGAAAGTGGAGCAGAAAATCTAGTGGTCTCAGGAGAGAAGACCATGTTGTGGCATCAAAGGCTTGGACATATTGGAGAGAAGGGTCTTCAAATACTTCATGGTAAAGGTATGGTAGAAGGTATGAGTAATATCTCTCTGTTTTGATTTCTATGAAAATTGTGTATATGGGAAGTAGAATCGGGTGAGTTTCCCCTTTGGTAGTAAGAGGGCGAAACAGATATTAGAACTTGTGCACAGTGATGTGTTTGGACCTGTGAAGTTTCCATCACTGGGTAAATCTGTGTACTATATATCATTTATAAATGAATTCTCATGGAATACATGGATATATTTCCTTAAGAAGAAATTTGAAGCCTTTGACAGGTTTAAAGAATTTAAGGCTCTCATAGAAAATCAGACAGAGAAGGAGATAAAGGTGTTGAGGACAGATAATGGTGGAGACTTTTGCAGCAAGGAATTTGAAGAATTATGTAAGAAGTGTGGTATAGCACGACAAAATACTACTCCATATACACCTCAGCAAAATGGAGTGGTAGAAAGAATGAATAAGATGTTGATGGAAAGGGCAAGAAGCATGCTCGGTGGTGCCGGGTTAGGACAGAAATTCTGGGCAGAGGCGGTGGATACTACATATTACCTCATCAATAGGTCACCTTCATCAACGTTGGAGGATAAGACTCCACAAGAGGTATGGACTGGTAAGAAACCCTCTCTTTCACATCTGAGGGTATTGGGATGTGATGCATATGTACATGTTCCAAAGGAGAAATGAACCAAGCTGGATAGTAAATCTGAAAAATGCATCTTTATTGGGTATAAGGATGGTTTAAAGGGTTATAAGCTTTGGAACCCAGTCACACAGAAGGTTGTGTACAACCGAGATGTGGTGTTCAGAGAAGTCCAACCAAAGGAACCTGAGAAGATAGAGTTTGAGCTTAAGGAGGAAGAATCAGACTCTACAATAAAGGAGGAATCAGAAGATGAAGAGCCACAAACTCTGAGTGTGAGAAGATCAGTTTGAGAAAGAAGGTAGCTAGAAAGGTATAGTCCATCTGCTTCCTATTCAAATTTTGCTTTATCTATAACTGACGATGATCCCAGAACTGTGAAGGAAGTAGTAGATTCAGAGGATGTTAAACACTGGAAAGAGGCCATGGTTGATGAAATGGCATCTTTGCACAAACATGAGGCTTGGGATCTGGTGGAGTTTCCAGATGGAAGGAAACCCATTGGCAGCAAATGGGTGTTCAAGAAGAAGACAAATGCAGAAGGAAAGGTGGAGAAATACAAAGCTCGGTTGGTAGCAAAAGGTTATTTCCAGGTGCCAAGAATTGATTTTGGTGATATTTTCTCTCCTGTTGCTAAGGTAACTTCTATTAGATTACTTTTATCTGTTGCAGCTGCTTTTGATTTTGAGGTAGAACAGATGGATGTGAAGACAACATTTCTTCATGGGGATTTAGAAGAGGAAACATACATGAAGCAACCTGAAGGCTTTGCAATGAAGGGTAAGAAAGGATTGGTATGCAAATTAAAGAAGTCTCTGTATGGGTTAAAACAATCACTAAGGATGTGGTATCATAAATTTAATACATTTATACAGGGACTTGGCTTCACCAGAAGCAAAGCAGATCACTGCGTGTAATTTAAATTAATTGGTGACCGTGTTATTTATCTAGTATTGTATGTGGATGATATGTTGTTGGTTGGAAATGACAAAGAAAATATCTAGGATTTGAAGACCCAATTGTCCTCCAAATTCGACATGAAAGATCTTGGTGCTGCAAACTATATTTTGGGCATGGAAATTAAAAGAGATCGGGCAAAGAGGAATCTCTGGTTAAACCAGAGGAAGTATATCGAGACTATACTGCAGAGGTTTAATATGCAGGATAGTAAACCGGTGAAGGTTCCTATTCCTGTAGGTTTGAGGTTATTTGCTGAACAGTGTCCCAAGACACAAGAAGAGGAAGAGGACATGTCCGATGTTCCATATGCAAGTGTAGTCGGTAGCCTGATGTATGCAATGGTCTGTACTAGACCAGACATTGCACATGCAGTGGGATTATTGAGAAGATTTATGTCAAAGCCAGGAAAGGAGCACTGGACAACAGTGAAGCGAGTTTTCAAGTATTTGCGTGACATTAGTGATTATGGTTTGTGCTACCAAGGAAGACCAGGATTGGACAAAATGTTGGATATCTGTGGCTTTGTTGATGTAGACTGGGCTGGAGATCTGGATCAGAGAAGATCTACAAGTGGGTATGTGTTTAACCTATTTTGAGGTGTAGTCAGTTCGATGAGTAAGAAATAATCTGTAGTGGCACTATCAACTACAGAGGCAGAATACATGGCAGCCACTCATGCAAGCAAGAAAGCAGTTTGGTTGCAGAGATTGTGTTCAAGTATGGGGTTAGTACAGGGAGCTATAAGGATAGACTATGACAACCAAAGTGCAATTTTCTTGGCAAAGAACCCCACATATCATTCAAAGACAAAGCACATTGATGTTCAGTATCACTTTGTGAGGGATATGATAGAAGACAAAAAGGTGTTGTTGGTAAAGGTGGACACTTTGAAGAACACTGCAGATGCATTGACAAAATCTGTGAGCTCTGAGAAGTTCTCTTGGTGTAGAGAGATAATGGGCATTTTAGGGCTAGAAAAATGACTAAGCTCTCTTGTGGGCCCTTATGGAAAGAAAACAACAAGTGGGAGAATGTTGGGTTATGTTATATTCTTTCCACAACTAGCCCACGTAGTTAACTGGGGGGTTAGAGTGGGGCACGGAGCCACCCTTCGTTGCGCCAATTGTGTAGTGGGGAGGGGTGGGGGTCACAGGGGGTTTCAGGCATACCCGTAACCCCACTTTATGGGGTCCGAAGCAACACCCTGGAAAATTTTGGTTTTGGACCCTATGTTAGGTTGGGCGGACCCACCTATGGTTTTGTGCATGATTTTCACACATGTTTTTGGATGCGATGGTTTTTGGTCCATGGTATTGGATGCTTCGACATGTATAAATATGTATTATAACATTGAAAAGAACATAATGAAAAATCAAGTTGGTAGTCCCGGTTTTGGGATCCAGGGGAAAATCTCTATGTATATGTGTTTTATGTGTTATGCTCTCACATTGTTTATTTTCTGTGTTTTAGAATTCATATGCAGGTAATTTCTATACGGGGTTAAAACCTACAATACTCCATCTCAGATAGTGAGTGGGTGTCCCCTCTAGTTTTGGTCCCAAAGAAGAACGGGAAGTGGAGGATCTGTGTGGATTACAGAGAGCTAAACAAAGCCATCAAGAAAGACCATTTCCCTTTACCTTTCACTTCCCATGTTTTAGATGGTCTTGCAGGGAAAAAGTTCTTCTATGGATTCACTGGTTACAATGAGGTCAAGATCATCCTTGAGGATCAAGATAAAACTACATTCACCTTTCCTTGGGGTAACTTTTCTTATAGGGTCCTTCATTTTGGTTTATGTAGTTCTATTTCCACTTTTAAAAGGGAAGTTCTGAGCATCTTTGCTGAGTTGGTACTTGATTATGTAGAGATCTACATCACTAGTACAAAATGACTATTTAGTTACTAAAAAAACAACTAAAATTTGCATATAAATGATCATTTTTCAGTCGGTGACCAACAGTTGCTAATTTACAGTATCTTATAACGCGACCAACTTTTAGTCATTTTTAGCTTAGTCATTAATTGGTTTCCTCAATTTTACCATCTAATAGTATATTTAGTCATAAATTTGGTCATTAGTTTTTCATTGGTTTAGTCATTAATTGTCACAATTAATGACCAAATATATAACAAAATATATTACTATATGAATCCTCGAGAAAACCAATTAATGACCAAAGAAATATGACCAAAATGTTGGTCATGTTATAAGATACTGTAAATTAGATACTAATAGTCATATATATGCAAATTTTAGTCATCATTTAAAACCAATTAATGACCAAAGAAATATGACTAAATTTTAGTAGTGTTATAAGATGGTGTAAATTAGCTACTAATAGTCGTATATATGCAAAATTTAGTTATCATTTAATAATAAAAAATTTATCATTTGCGGTAGTCATTAATTTATTTATTCATATTGATTATATAAATGACTGATTTAGTAGTTTCTATTCATTTAATCTCATTCATAGTCATTATAAACGAATAATTTAGTCATATATTCATTTTATTCATGTTCATCATTAATTAATATAAACTACTAATTTAGTAGTTTTAGATTGATTTTATGTGTTTATTATTAATCACCATAAATTAATTAGTATATTTTGCAACTAAATTTTAAGAAAATATCAAACAACGTGCATATTTATCTATTATGATAACACAAAGTTAAATATGTTAATTACAAGACTAAATAATATCAAGTGCAAATAAAAATAATTTCAACCAAATAAATTTTATTATATAAAATATCAAGTATTACAATATGACTTTCCAACTTAATATGGGTTGGACTGCAATTTACACATGAAATATTGTTTCATCATTTCAAAACATTATCATTGTGTTGCCAAAGCATTGCAAGTGAATTCAGCAACTCTAAAGGCTTGACCATCAGTCTTTATGAGTGTATATTATGCAAGATATTGGCTCTAAGGGTATCACTAGACAGATTCTCTTCTCTCTCTCATTTTGCATCTGTCACTCTAGTGTTATTGTTCTCCACTTTCTTCAATTGTTGCTTCTTACCATCAATATTGAGTTCCTCTCCTGAAAATGAAAGAAGATACAATGTAGAGTATAAGACATGAAGGACAATGAATCAAGGAAAATTTTAAGGATGGAAAATTTTCTTGAATTTTAAAACATTGGCGAATCTCACTAATACCTAATATGCAAACTATAAAATGTTTATTGATATATTTGTAAAATTATTCAAATTTATAATGATTTTATATATAGTCTCTATATAATGTTGGCGATTTTTAAGGTAAAATGGTTTTATATTCTAAAATTTGGGCGAATAATCTTTTATAAAAATTGGAAATTGGCGAATATTTTTTGTGGAAAATCATGCAAAATTAGCCCACTGGGCGAACATTAGCCCCTAAAATTTTCCATGCAATGAATAGTTGAATATAAAATAAAGTAGGCTACAAAACATTTATATGACATATACCTCAACATTCAATAGTGGCCACTATGTGGATAGATGACTTGTATAAACAAAGAAAATAAAATGTTACCATAGAAAATGGAATTGGAGGGGGATTCATCAATCATGCTAGGATTTTTTGTGTGTGCACAAATCATATTGATCACTTCTAGTTGTATCAAAAACAAAGAGTATGCATAATGACATGTAGTGACATGTGGGTGTCTATTTGACTCAATGATATGCTTGATTTTTTAACCCATTCCAATCCTACCACAATGAAATTAAGAGATACAAGGACACAAGAAGGACTATCAATAAATGAAATTAGAGACTTTAGAATGCAAGTCAATTGTACTTGAATGTAATGATAATTATTTGCAGCTTCCTGGTCACCAATGAGCATTAAATCAAATTGTGAAAAAATCATTGCATTATGATAATTTGGTTGCACCTACACTAATAATCTGTAGTAGTCCCTTGACTTGCCTATAGATATAATTTTAGAAACAATCCTACTCCTACAATTCATCCCTATATGGATCATCTTTGTCGCCCCTATTGATAGTTATTTTTCAAGGTAACAGAATAGAACTCTCCAATTGCATCATCACCTTTCAAAACAATGCTTGAGTATTTCCAGGTGATTGTTGAACCAGTCTCTACTCAGGTCCATGAAATCCTTGATTTCTCTCCATTGCAAACTGTTTTTCGTAATAAAATTACAAATACCACATCTGCATTCCTCATCCCCGACATACCAATTCTTTATAGTGGAATATTTTATCATTTCTCCCTTGATGCAATAGAGATCCACTACTGTGGCATGGAGACGATTGGTGTCATAAAATGGTATAATTCATCCTTCAATCTATGTCACCTAACTCCTCTCACCTCATAGAACTCCTCTCATCTACAAAACTAAGAGTCCTCTCAAAATCCCTAGTCTCCATCTCATTCATCCTGAAATAAGTGGATATTTCCATGGGTGACAAAGTGTGCTTGGAGATTTAATAGAAGGAGTTATCTCTAAAAAAAAAAATGCAGCATAATAGTTATCAGCAGGAGAAACCCTACCAAGCTACTTCCTAAGTAGATAAAGATACTCCAAGATAACCTCTTATAATGAACAAAAGATAACCTCAACTACCTATAGAGTCTACCTATGCATGGTAGCAATTAAAACACTATCTAAAACAACATCTACAACAATATTGGTCAATCTCTTCTTTTAGTCAAGGGCATGCCCAACTTTTGAAAAGTATCAAGTAGGTCAAGGTCCACCTCATCTAGGCTCCTCTTCTTCTTCTACTCTCTCTATTTAGGTTTATAACAATACCAAAGTTATTCGAAATTGATGGGTGGCTAAAAGTTATCAGACCATTGAGTTCTTCCATTTTTAATCATTGTCTGTAAGAATTGAATCTGAATTGCAAAGGTCATTTAGGTTCCTTCTTTTTAGCTGAAATTAACCTAATCTTTGGAGGGTTGTAAGGTTTAATGGATCTAAGTATATTATACTTAAATTATAGTAAGATGGTTTAAAACTATAGGCATTAAGATTAGAATCTAAGGATGAAACATAAAAGATTTTATGTTCATGATTACAAGAAATTTTAATTTCATGTAATAAAGTTTGAGGAAGGTCTAACATTTGCATCCTACTAGAAAATTTTCTTGCATCACTTGAGCCCTTTTAATTTGGGCATGGAAAAGTCCATTACACAAACAATCAACCACTAAAAAAGGTGAAAAGAAAAAATAAAATTTTATGCATTCTTACCCTAGAAAAGTTAGGGAGGAGTGAACTTATATGTACAATAAAGACATGAAAAATGCTTACTTGTCCATTGTATTTTTATGAATTTTTGGCTGCAATCAAGATCTACATTATCATAATCATTAAACCCTTTTTACGATAAGGACATGCAAAATTCTTACTTGTGCATTGTCTATCATAAAAATTAAACCCTGTTACAATAAGGACATGCAAAATGCTTGCTTGTGCATTGTCTTTTGATGAATTGTTGGTCGCAATCAAAATCTACATTATCATAATCATTAAACTCTCAAATCTAGATTAAATTTATGATTTGATCATATAAACCCTCAAAATTATTTACCCATAAGAACAAAAATCCTTTTTAGTAAAAAGGAAGAACAGAGGCCAAATTCATACCCATGTACAAATTACCAAAATATCATAATCATTAAACCCTCAACTCTACATAAAATTTATGCTTTGATCATACAAAACCCTCAAAATTATTTACTCATAAGAACAAAAATCCTCTTTAGTAAAAAGGAAGAAGAGAGTCCAAATTCATACCCATGTA
The DNA here is from genome assembly GCA_031772625.1 of Pinus tabuliformis. Lineage (NCBI taxonomy): Eukaryota > Viridiplantae > Streptophyta > Pinopsida > Pinales > Pinaceae > Pinus > Pinus tabuliformis. The sequence continues at coordinate 415,375,477 of CM062808.1, read as the reverse complement.
CAAATTACCAAAATATCATAATCATTAAACCCTCAACTCTAGATAAAATTTATGCTTTGATCATATAAACCCTCGAAATTATTTACCCATAAGAACAAAAATTCTCTTTAGTAAAAAGGAAGAACAGAGTCCAAATTCACACCCATGTACAAATTACCAAAATATCCATGCCCAATGACCTTTCCCTTATCATAGTCATTAAACCCTCAACTCTACATAAAATTTATGCTTTGATCTTATAAACCCTCAAAATTATTTACCCATACAAACAAAAATCCTCTTTAGTAAAAAGGAAGAACAAGTCCAAATTCATACCCATGTACAAATTACCAAAATATCTAGGCCCACTTTCATTGCCCTTCCTCCATGTAATCGTTGATTCTCTCCTAAGGTGTTTCCCATGGAAACTCCACCTGGGCTTCAAATCCCATGAAATCCATCGATCCGTTGATGCTCTCCTAAGGTGTTTCCCATGCAAACTCCATCTAGGCTTCGAATCCCATGAAATCCATCATTCCGTTGATGCTCTCCTAAGGTGTTTCCCATGCAAACTCCATCTGGGCTTCGAATCCCATGAACTCCATGGGTCACGTTGATGGTCTTCCTTCTCCTGGAATTTCTAGGTAGATATAGACAAGGCAAAGAAAAATACAATGCTACAATATGATGTTGTAATATGTGAATATATTATTTGAACCCAACACTAAACTAGAAATGAAAAAGAAAAGAAATATTTATAATAGAAAAAAATAAAATATATAAAGTGCAATTGGGTTAAGTGATAATTTTTAATAAGAATTTGTTATTTTTTCCTAAGAGGTTAAATTAAAAAGAAGAAGAAGAAGTTAAAAATGATATTGGGATGAGTGTAAACATTTAAATATGACCTCAATTAATAATAATAAGTTAAATTAATAAAAATAATAAAATTTAATTTGTTATATTTTGACTTTGTTATTAACTTGTGAATATGCTTGTTAGAATACCATGGGCCAATACCATGGCTTATCAATACTACAAGTCCATAAACATAACTTATTTCACAACCAAAATATTTTACAACAATATGACAAGATTATTAACCCTAGATATTCACCCACACATTAAGGTAGATATTATTAACTTGTAAAACAAAAACATAACCTATTTCACAACCAAAATATTTTACAACAATATGACAAGATTCTTAACCCTGGATATTCACCCCCACATTAAGGTAGATATTATTAACTTGTAACAATAGCCTTTGCTACAATACCATAGGTCAATACCATGGATTACCAATACCACATGCCCAAAAAACATAAATTATTTCACAATCAAATATTTTATAACAATATGACAAGATTGTTAACCATGGATATTCACCCTCACTTTACCATGGATATTAAGTTGTAAATCCGCTTTGTTACAATACCATGGGCCAATACCATGGCTTATCAATACCACATGTCAAAAAACCGTAACTTATTTCATAGTAAAAATATTTTATTTTAATTTAATTTTAAAACATTTTTTTAATTGAATCTAAATGGGAAAATGTTACAATTTGAGATATATCTAAACCCTCTGTTGTCCTCACGACTACTAAAAATATTTCCATAGAAATTAAATTAAGATTTTAATAAAATTAAGCTAAGATGGATCTATGCCAGTTAATATATATATATATAATCGACATAGATCCATCTTAAGTTGGAAATAATTAATTCCTACTTGTCTATGGTTATAATTTCATAATTGAGGAGTTTGTTCCTACATAATAGGAATAAGCTAGAATATAGTTTCTCCTAGTTTAGTGTGTGGTTGAGAGAATCTCTCAACCACACTACTGTACGTCTAAGATAGCATTCCTATCTTGAGACTATTGATTGTATAAATATGTGTGTAATTTCCTCATTCAACAATTAATAGAATATATTTTGAGTGACTGCAATTTTATCTTGGTATCAGAGCCTGAGGGCCTAGCCCCTTGTGGCTGGGCTGCTCCTGGGCTGAAGAGAATAAAAGTTTTGTGATTATTTGTTTGTCCATCATTGATTATACAGCGCAGAGGTGGAGAACAGGCCCTGGGCAGTAGGCTTGTTGGAGAAGGAGTTGTTTGGCTTCCGCAGATTGCAGATCTGTGTAAGGGAATTTACGGCACTGCTGGTGGCAAAGGAGCTTACTGAGCCGTTTACAGTTTCACTCAGAGGAGCTTATAATCTCAGTGCTACAGAGACGACCTGTGTGTTGTTGCATGCTCTGGAGAAGAGCCTACGGTGAGTGATTGGCAGACACTCACAGCGAAATCGACAGCGAACAAAACGATCTAAGAAAACGCTGGGCTTCCTTGTAGACCGAAGCCCCCCTTGCAGAAAATCTACAGAAAATCGGGCGAGGATCTACAGAAAATCGGCCGAGGATCTACAGAAAATCGGGCGAGGATCGCTGTTGTGGACCTCCTTCTTTGCAGGGGCTGATATTTCGGTCGGCAAAATCTTGAAGAGGATCTTGAGCATTTAATGCGGAAGGTGTGAGAGAGTTCCATTGAGTATGCATTCGTAGCGGCCGTGTTAAAGCGCTACTGTATTTTATTTAATGCGCATCTCTCGCATGCGATGGCTATGATCGCATGATCTGTTGACCAACTGCTTCGACTAGGGAAGATTTGTGTTCGCTATTGTTGTGTTAGAAATTACTATGAGCGTGAAGGTGCTCCCAGCTTCTCAAAGATTTGCAATGGCATGAGAGCTGTGAGAATGAGCTGTGAGGTGTTTTTTTAGATTGAGCAGGATAATTTCCCTGCGGTGGCAGTGTCAACCTACGCGGGCGTAGTTCAGTTGCAGAAGGTGCCGCCTGGGGGTCAACAATAGTTAGCGTTGCAGTACCTTAGAGGAAGGCACACCGTGAAGCCTACGATGTATGTGAGAAAAGAGGCGGTGGTAGCAACTCCTCCCATTCATCTATGCTGTACAAGGGGGAGCTGCATGATGGCACCAAGATTGCCTTGAAGCGGATGGAGGCAGCAAAGTTGAGTAGCAAGGGTCGGAGCGAGTTCGAGGCACTTAGGACTTTGTTTGGAAACCTCTAGTGTGTTTCGGCTAATAACCGACGATCAGCAGTCTCCTGCCCACATGTGACGGATTACGTTTTGTTTGTTTTATTGGTTTTGCATCGGCCAACTATTCTTGGAGTTCGCTACAGGCGTAGTTGCCACATTTTTTGATTGCCGCATGTGTTTTACACAGTTTTTGTGATCAAACTTTCTGAGGGATACCACACATAAATATTTCGCTATGTTTTCTTCCTCTCCTCGTTGAGGTGGGCACCCTCGAGCCCCCGTCCAATGGAATCCATGGCCCTGGGCTGCGTCCCTGTCATCATCGCAGACAATGTTCCTCTGTCATACCAGACGTGCTTCTGTGGGCAAATATCTCGTTGTTAGTGCTTGAGCGTGGAGCCGCTGACTATGACACATGAGCCACATTGTTGTGTTGCAATTGAGGTGTAATCGACATTGGGAAGCGGGCGTGATTGCTGATCCGAAGCATGGTTGCTGAGGAAGTCTCATTGATTTGCGTAGGCAGACCTCTGCGGGCGAGAGGTATTGCATCATATTGTTGTGGAGGTTGGGCGCTGTTGGATATAACTGGCGGTCAAAGAAACACAGTGTTAGAGGTCACGTCCAATGGCAGTCAAAGTTGGAAACAATCACGGAGACTATGGGATAGATGGCTATGAGTTAACTTTGGAAAGATAATGAGGGCCTGTCGACTGTACTTGTGGCCGCTGCGTCTTTTTGGCTTTTGCGGCAGCAGCGTTCGATTGCTTCTCATCATTTCTTGAAGACCTCTGATTTCGAACCCAGAAAGACGTCCCGATTTGTTTGTTTTCTGCGGAGAAGCAAGAAGTGGCCGGTCTCTAGTAATGACGATGAAGAAGAATTGCATCGTTGCTCCCGAACTTTGCCCGCGGTTTCCAGGATGAGGATGGGGAATCGGAGTCGAGGCAGCGACTGCAGAAGGCAATGGTGGCGGAGGGGGCGATCGGCGAGGAAGAGGATCAGTACCTGCAGCACAACCATCATCTGCACGAGGCGGTGGGGCGCTACCACTCGATGAGGGTAACGGGCAACCAATGCCGCTCCATGGTGGTTGAGCGCGTCGGGGCGCCGGTAAGCACTGTGTGGTCCATGGTGCGCCAGAAAACCTGGTGAGATTTGCTGATTCCATGAACGGATGGAGTCCTATTGTGCATGAGAGCCGCAGCCTGATATTCGAAAGAGGGAGCAGGCTCAATCGATTTGTGCTACGTTCGCCCCATAATCGGTCGGATTCGTTCTTTGGAAAAGGTTTTGCAGAAGGCCTTTCTTTTTCGGACTACAGCTGACCTGCCGCATGTGGCAAGGAAAGGCGGTGTCTTCGGCGAAGCGTGGTCTGACAAGGGCCGAGAGCCGAATTTTCTGTTTGGCCTCGGAAGTCTTTTTTGCCAAACCGTGTGGAGATCTGTTGGCAGATCGGATCGATGTCAGAATTCTGTGGTGAAAGCCGACCGCGGAGACTACTGTTGTGAACCCGACGTGAAAGGCTGATTTGTGGCTGGAGAGGTCGATTGAGGCCCACTGAAACAAGGCGGAATTGGATGAGGATCGTGCGGGTAACGTCTCTGTGTGAGCGTTGACTCACCATTTCTTGTGTTCAGCCTTTGTTATGACATTTTATTCATCTATGTCTGTTGTTTTTTAAGGTCAAGGAGAAACCAGAGAAGAGGGCTATATGGTCGTGTTGTTGGTCTAGGAGACATGGCTGGATCAATTTTGTATAGTGCAAATGGAAGCTTTGGGATTAAGGACCAGGGCGCTGGAAGAAATTTATTTAATACACCTGTCCGAGGTGGGGATCAAGGAAGTATCCCAACAGTCTCCAACAAGAGACAGAGGGTACCTTACAATCCCGCAGAGTTGGCTGCTATGGAGGTTAGAGGAATTGAGTGCATCAGGCGCTTGCTCAGGAGGTCTGGTGAGGCACTTTTACTTCTGCAACTTCTTTCTCAACACCATGTGGCTCGCCTAGCTCAGAGCTTGGACAGTAACTTGCGACAGAGCTGTTGAGTGCCTGGAAAGAGCTGTTGTTACGATGGATTCTGAGGAGAAAGAAAAGTTGGCAAAAGAAGCTCTGCACATAATGTTGACCGGACTTGATCAGGCTATGGATCATACTTGGGTATATGTTTTTTTTTTTGGTGAAGTTTTTTTTGGAATTCAAATTGATATACATATTGAGATTCCGGACCTCAATATGAAGTTATTTTGTTAGAATTCGCGACTCTAACGAATGACAGGTTCATGGAAGTTCCAAGAATTTGACAAAGATGCCCAAGATGTGAATAATGAATAGATGAGATAAAGGAGCAGCAACAACAGTTATGGTGGACATCAAAGTAGATTTTTTGTTTTAGTGTGGTTTGTGGAATAGACTCCCTAGCATATTATTGTAATAGTCATTGTATATACTAGAAACTCCAAATGTTGAATGTAAGCCTTGTAAAGGCATTTGAAAGTTTGTGGTGATCTCAAAACCACTTTGTAATGGTTTGTGGTCAGCCTGAAACCATCTTTTGTCACTGTAATGTGACAGTTGGTGGTGAACCAGAAACCATCTATAGAGTCCTAGTGGCTACAGGATTTGCCCGGTGGTGGCATATTGAAGTTGGCGGATTTGCCCGGTGGTGGTAAATCGGACTTTCCGGTGGTGGCATATTGAAGTTGGCGGATTTGCCCGGTGGTGGTAAATCGGACTTGCCCGGTGGTGGCATATTGAAGTTGGCGGATTTGCCCGGTGGTGGTAAATCGGACTTGCTCGGTGGTGGCAGATTGCCTTTGTGGTTGAATTGCCTATGTGGCTTGAGGTGCCTTTGTGGCTGTGTGTACACAGGAGCTTTGTGCTCGTAGGAGCAGGTGGACTGCAGTAACACCTGGCTCAGACTCAGATGATTTTCTCTGAGTAGAAGGGGATTGGCGTTTTTCGCGCTAACAGCAATGCCAGGAAGGCCAACTGGCGCGTATGTTAGGCCATTAGTCGCGCCAATAGGTGCGGGTTTTTTAGTTAAGGATCGCGCCAATTCACCTTCGAGGGGATCTGCGGGAAGCCTCAACTTCGTTTGACGGTCTGCAAGGGGTGCAGGATCGGAGAAGTTGCAGATCTATCCGGGAGAGGCGGATCGGATCAATTTTGATCAGATCAATTCTTCGGCTGTATTGGAAACGTCAAATTTGCAGATTGTGGATCTGTCCGAAGACGGAAAACTGTGTTTTTGGAGGTTTTGTACATGCAATTCGTGTGATGATGGTGGATTTGACTATCATGACAAGTAGTCATTAAGGGGGGGAGTTGGAAATAATTAATTCCTACTTGTCTATGGTTGTAATTTCCTAATTGAGGAGTTTGTTCCTACATAATAGGAATAAGCTAGAATATAGTTTCTCCTAGTTTAGTGTGTGGTTGAGAGAATCTCTCAACCACACTACTGTACGTCTAAGATAGCATTCCTATCTTGAGACTATTGATTGTATAAATATGTGTGTAATTTCCTCATTCAACAATTAATAGAATATATTTTGAGTGACTGCAATTTTATCTTCTTAGCTAAGGATCCAAGGGATGAGAGCAAGAAAATTGAATAATTATAATATATTTTTTATTTTCTTTGACATGATTGATCCAAAATGTAGGTTTAATATTCTACAACCAATACCATGGGCCAATACCATGCCTTATCAATACTACAAGTCCAAAAACCATAACTTATTTCAGAACTAAAATATTTTACAACAACATGACAAGATTTTTAATCGTGGATATTCAACCCATATTATTAACTTGTAAAAAATAACCTTTCTTACAATACCATGGGTCAATACCATGGGTTATTAATACCACATTCCCAAAAAACATAAATTATTTCACAATCAAAATATTTTATAACAATACCACATGCCAAAAAAACATAAATTATTTCACAATCAAATATTTTATAACAATATGACAAGATTATTAACCATGAATATTAACTTGTAAATCAGCTTTGTTACAATACCATGGGCCAATACCATGGATTATCAATACCACATGCCAAAACCATAACTTATTTCATAGTAAAAATATTTTATTTTAGTTTAATTTTACAACATTTTTTTAATTGAATCTAAAAGGGAAAATGTTACAATTTGAGATATATCTAAACCCTCTATCCTCACAACTACTAAAAATATCTATGCCGGTTCTATATATATATATATATATATATATATATATATATATATATATAGTGCATGAATTTTTAAAAATTTTCAGTATTTTATTTTGTTTGACATGATTGATCCAAAATATATATTTTACAACCAATTAAGTTTTTCTAATTTAGATAATTTCTTAAACACAATAAAATGTGATCAAAGTTAAGAGAGAGTTGGGGAGGGGGTGGAGAGAGGGAGCGAGACGGTGAAAAAGTTGGAGGATAGAGAGAGAGAAGGAGAGAGTGATGGGAGAGAGAGAGAGTGAGGTGTGAGAGAGGGAGCGAGAGGAAGTAAGAGAGAGGAGAGAGAGAGAGAGATGGAGTTGGAGTGGGAGAGAGAGGGAGGAAAGAACAAAGACATAGAGAGATAGAGAAGTGAGAAGGGAGAGATGGAAAGAGAGTGAGGGAGAGAGGGTGTGTATGTTTGGGGGGTGAGATAGAGAGAGGGAATAACAAAGAGACACAAATACAAATATATATATATATATAACCAACCTAGATCCATATTAACCCTATAACTATCAAGTGCCGAGAGGGATCCAATCTCTCGAGGTGAAAACATTTCCTCAAGTTTTTCACTAGGAAAAAAAGTTTGCACCTCGAGAGATTGGACCCCTCTCAACACTTGATAGATCTGGGGTTAAGATGGATGTAGGTCAGTTAATATGAAATTAAAGTAGTTTTTATTTGATATTATAGTCTTAAAAATTAAAATTTCCCTTTAAATTAATTTCAAATTAGAACTAGATCCAATTAGATTCAATGAATAGATTTTTAAAAAATACATAAAATATTTTTTTTTATTAAAAAAGTATATTTTTAAAATTACAAATTATTAGAGATACATAGTGCAAAGTTGGCTCACCTATACACCATGTAAGGATGAATAAGTATTTAAGGAAGGATAACCTTTCAACCAATCTTTAACAACCTTTCAATCCCCTATCACTTGTAAGTTTAGATTGCTTGACACAATTAAGATGACTAACATAAAAAATTGATTCATATTATTCTAGTACTTGTTAGGTAGTTGTATTTTTGTTCTTAGACTAAATTATTCATTCATGTTAGTTTTTCTTAGTTGTATTACTTATTATATATTCACATATTTTAACCCTTGACTAAATTAATGATTTATGTTTGTTGTTTTTAGTTCGATCACTTAAGATTGCTCATTTTTTGTTGTATTTCACTTGGAAAAGTTGTGGTGACTAACTTTTTTAGTCACCTAGTCACTAATTGCTCATTTTTTACTAGTGCATGGATGATTTCACTCCCTATGGGTGTGACTTCTTGGAGGCTCTCTCTAACCTGGGGAATGTCTTGAAGAAGTGCATTGAAATAAGCCTCTCGCTTAGTCCTGAGAAGTGTGAATTCATAATGAATGTAGGGACTATCCTTGGCCATTTGATATCTCAGGAGGGAATACACATGGACCTAAACAAAATTTCCATTATAAAAAGCGTCCCTACTCCTCAAAAGCAGAGGGATGTTAGGACTTTCCTAGGCTTAGTTGGATACTATAGGAGGTCTATCAATGACTTTAGCAAAGTGGCCTCACCATTTTTTGGATTGCTGGCCAAGGGCTTAGAATTCTACTAGACAGATAACTGCCAAGAGGCCCTTGAGATCTTAAAAGAAAAATTAACCACTGCACCCATACTTAGGGGCCCAAATTGGGATCTGCCTTTCCATATCCATGCTCATGCATCCAACAAAGTTGTGGGGAAATCCTTAAGACAAATAGATGGTAAGTTACCATATGCCATTTACTTCATTAGTAAAAAAATTGTCTAAGGTTGAATTGAACTACACTATAACTGAGAAAGGACTCCTAGCTATTGTACACTCTTTGAACAAATTCAGACACTACACCATTGGATACCAAACTTTTGTGTATAATTACCATGAAGCTATCAATAATTGATGAATAATCCTGATGTGAATGCTAGAATCATTATATGCTTTCTATTGTTACAACAATTTGATTTAACTATCATTGACAAGTCAGGAAAATAAAATGTAGTTGCAGATTTTTTGTCTAGACTTTCATTGCTTGCAGGTGATGAAGGGATGGTGATGAGCGCTAGTATTGTAGCAAGAATGCTACAACTCCTAGGGCTACCAAATTTACTTCATCAACCCAGGGTTCATACAAACTTGGAGGTGATAGTGTTGTATACACAATAGATGCAATGGTCTACTCTTGTCACTTTTCAACTGGAGCGATAGACCACTAGGATTTTTCAAACCAGTCTTCTATTGACTAGAAGGAGTTTGACTACCAAATGGAAAAGGAAAAATTTTCCTTAATGAAATAAGATGAATGATGCCTGCTCTAGGGAATGAAAGACTGAATTGGAATATGCTTATAAAGTTACATGAAATCATCTAGCTACACATTTACACATTTTGCTTGCAAAAGAAACCTAGATTAACCTTGTTTATAACATGTGATGATATAGACTAACTGAGCATGGAATCTGATCTAAGAAGTATTATGTCTGCTGCATGCATGTGCTAATTTAGAAATTGCAAAAAAATCTTGTTTTGATGTTTAGTGTTATGAATGCAAATGCTAATTTTCACTTGTTCTTTGGCAGGGGAGACAGGTATGGAGGAAAAGTTATGGAATAGTCTCAAGTGTATGGAAGCCAAGTGGAGGCCTAATCTAAGCTCATATGACAATTTTTGCTAAATTTGGGCTTAAAATAGGTTGCTACAGGGTTTCCTATAGTACTACTATAGGATGTCTTAGTTCAACTACAGGATGATCTATTTCACTACAGGAAACAGGTTGAAAGCTTAGGAGATGGTAGGAAAGGTAAAATGAAGTGTGGGAAAGGTGTCTGATGGGGAGATAAGGCATGGAGGAGGTGAACGCTATCCAAGTCTCAGTCATATGATTCAATATGGTTGGATTTTCTCAATGGAAATGACAACTTTGCTTACAAAACAAGAATTCAGATTTAGGGTTTAGTGGACCTTGGCAGCATGGATGTATAGGACTTGGATGAGGCGAATGAGATGAGGTCTCCCTACAAATTAGAATCTCCTTCAACAACATACACTCTTGTCTTCATTTATGTAAAAATACATCTATAAATGGAAAAGATTCATTGAATGGAGGAAAACAAAGTTATTATTAGCTAATGGCTAAGTTCATGAATGGTAGTGCTTTGAAACCATAAAAAAACTTAAGATATCAAAATGAAAATTGCAAATAATCCTAAGAAACTTTAAAGACAATGACCTATTCACCAAGAAACCCTATATTATGCAGTAATCAAACAACAAATATGTTTTTTGGGTTGTGTGAATGGAACCCTCAAGTCATGATCCCATAAGGGAGATGAGGAGAAAGCCACCATCACAAGATTATCTGGAGTGTCTACGATTACTAAGATACCACTAATCTAACTATCCACAAATGGAAGCAAACTAATTAATTACCCAAATACTTGTAGATTAGCAAAACCAAAATCACTTTAGCAACTAACTATGAATGTAATCTAAGCATACATGTACAAAAAGAGGAATCTTTGCTGCTAGGGTTGGGCCCTAACACAAGATCTTCAGCCCTCTGACTCAACTCAATGCTAGATCAAGGGAATGTTTCTCATTTTCATTAAAATATCAAAAATACATAAGAGTCATGTTGGCTTAGTGGATCTTGACCCAGGTTCAGAGTTAGTTGAGCCAAACAAATCCCAACATTACAGTCCCTTTCGACATCAATTCGTGTGGCGCGGACTGAAGTGTCACTCGAAGCAGTATGGGGGGATGCTGGAACCATGTTTTCACACCCAGAGATTAGTGTAATGCCATTTTATGCCCTAAATATGTCTTCATGCAGATCAATAAGCCTTTATGGATTATTGATGGAACTCCCTTTAATTAGCTTCTATACCTCCGCGAAGGTTTACGACTGTCTTTCGAGGACCCTAAGTAGGTGAATAAACTACTTACAAGGTTTAAAGAGTAATCTTAACCTTGTAATTACCTAGATCAGACTAAGTGTTCAATATCTTTAACATATGATATGATAATCTTCGCATAAACAGTTAACATTAATTGTGTTCATACATCAATATAATTCATGCAAAATCGTGTATCAGTATAACATTATTTCATAAACCCATCATTCATAATAGCATTAATCGCATTCATGCATAACAGAAGTAAAGAGATAAACACAGGGATTTCTGCAACAATCTTCTTTATTAATGTTCAGTTCAGCTTACAGACTCAATACTTTCCTGCACACTCTGTTGCAGGGGTCCACGCACTCAGCTGCAGACTCTACTCTAGGCCTCTGCGCACACAAATGGAGAGCCTTCCTTCTACTCTAATACTTCTACAATCTTCATTCTATTGATCCATTACATTTGTCTTCATCGTCGACTACTTGCCTTAGACTCTCTAAGACACACTAATTTGTACAATCCCATGGTCCGCGGACCATGGGTAGATCTTCAAAAGCCAACTCAACTTACATAAAATAAGGGTAAAACCCTTTATGACATGTTAGTTATCTACGTGCTCCGTGACTACAATTTGCAGATACTTTACATTTTACACATCAAAACTTGGGCTTTTGCCCCAAAATTGAACCAAGGGACCCCATCCCAATAGGCCCCCAACACAAATATCATGACTCGCCCTCGAGTCACTCAGTTGGAACGGAGATCTTACTGGGAAGATCCCGCAGCTCCATTTGTGCCACTTCTACTTCAGTTGTGCTCTCCATGGTGGCCTGCTTGATCTGCTCCACCAGCTGCTCTGTGGCTGGTCCTACATTATCATTCTTGATTTTTTGTTGCGTACACTGCAAATTTGCCAATTTCTCCTAAATGTTGGCAAAGATGATGTAGGTCTCATCCAACCAAGGCCCTAATCTAGCCTTGAGGACTGCCTCTTTCTTTTATGTTTCTTCCACCTATGTAAGCAGCTGCTTCACCTCCTGTAGCTTGGAAAGGTGTTGTGCTGTAGCAAGGTTACGCGTCATTACCCTTACCTCATCATACTATTGCTGGAGCTTGCACACTTCTATATTCAAGACCTATAGGGTGGGATCCTCCTGCAAGGCCGTGACTACCTCCATAGCCTGCTCAAAAAGAGCAGTGCAATCTACCACTGTGGCATCCACCATCATGACTCCATCCTTTATAGTGGCTTTGCGTTGTTCTCTAACCTCTGGTGGGGTTGAAGGCTGTGACTTCAACGACAATTTCTGTGATCTTCAGGTTCAGCTTGAACTGAACTCTAGCCACTTTTGTCTTAGCATCGTGCACGCCTGTAGCTAGCTTTCTGATCTTCCCCTCCAATAGTGATTCCTCTGGAATATGCAATTCTAGCACTGTTTTGCATGTTTCTGCCACTGCATCTGCAAGTTAGGCATTCTATGCCTAAATTTTCTCCTTTTCCTATAGTGCCTCTGAATTCTCAACGAACATCTGTTCGTTGTTCACCCTATACCCACTGATGAGGCTAAGCACACACTACTCCTGCGCCCAAAAGTCTGCAATCGCACCTGCCTACAATGTGTCAATATACTCATTCAGGAGCATGGCTAGGTTGAGGCTGATGTTCTTCAAAGAACTCATGATGGCCCTATCATCGACCACCTCCACGCTTAAAGATATATTTGGCAACGCGACTACCTAGAGATCCAGTGATCGAACCATCTCTGCTGCCTGAGTGGTCCCCAGTGCCAAACTTGTTGATGCAGTGTTGATCTTCCCTGTGCCTACCTGGATACTATTCATCTGAATCTGCAGCTCTTGTAGATCCTTCTGAATGGTACTCAGCACTTGCTGCTGCTCAAACTGCTGTAGCAGTTTTCTTGTAGTATCAGTCACCTTGTCTCCTATCTCGTCCAGGTTGCCATCTGTCAGACTAATCAGATCCAATGATGGTTTTGTCACCTTTGATTTCTTCCACTGCCCTTCCTTTCCTTGTCCTCTATAGCTTTTGACATGGAAGGGAATGATCTGCTCCTCCTAACCATTATCACCCTGTTGTGACTGCTCCTCCTCCTCTGTTTGGGGCGAAGGAGACTTACCACTCCGTTCAGAGTCACCCTCTTTTTGTTTGGCCTGCTGCTTCGTAGTGCACTCCATTTCCACCTAGGCCTTCTCCTTGGCCTCTTTTCTCCATTTCTCAGCCAATTGTTGAACCTTATGCTTAGTCGCTTCCTTCTTTTTCTTCTCCATGGACTTGCTGGTGCCTGCAGCCAGATCAGATGGGGAATGCCAATCTATTGGTCAAGGCTTGATGACCTCCTGAATAACGTCATTTATAGCAAGGTAAGTGCCAAACCATTTTTACGGTAGATCCTTTCGTGCCCGGATGTATACGCAGTGGAAGTCAGCTTTAAACTCTACGTACCCTGAAATCTATTCAAACATGGTTGGTGACAACCGTGGCTTCTAGTTGATGACCATGTGAATGCTTACCTCAATCAACACCCAGAAGAATTTGGTCTTTGTGATGCGTGCGACATCCTTTTTTTCCCAAAGGGATTCAAATTGTGCAACCTTCAGCAAATCTTTCTCCACGGGACGAAATTGGCTATCCTTCGACAGATCCCAAGCGACGAGCACAATGGAGAGCAAAAACCACAAATAATGGAATGTTTTACTCTTGTCTTATGCCTCTTGATAGTTTTCAAGGAACACACTACAAAGGTAGCACGCTAAATTGAGCTGCATGCCCTCTGCACACTGTGCAGCCAAAGAAATCACTGGCGCCGGAACCTCATCTGCATGGAATTTTCTCATAACTTTTCCAGCAAGGATCTGCGTGGAAATCTTCACCATAGGGTCAGTGATAGAGGTGATTGAGTACTCATGCAGCTTCTTCACGAGCTTGAATTTGTCCTTCATTTTCTCTATGAGGTTGTGCTTGCTTGTCTTTCCACCAAACTCCTTGGCCGGATTCAACCTTGAGTGCAGCAACAGCATGAACCGGTGGATCAACATATCAGTAATGGGGATTGGCATGCTCAACCACAAATAGCTATCATGCACCAGGGTCAGCTACTTCTTGATCACAATTAGGATGATATTGGAGCGAAGGTAGTGGGGCACCCACAAAAGGTTCAACAACCCTAATTGGTTCACTCCACAGGCTCCAACACGGTTACAACGGATTCTTTGTAAGAGATCCTCGTCACGTAGGTGTCTGTAGCAAGGTGGGGGAACCGCTCGCGGTCCACCAAAACCAATTCCTCCAGCTTCAAATGTGGGATCCGCGCCAAGTACGAACATTCAAAAGGGACACTCTTCGGCAACAAGGGTGTGTGGAGCACGAACTTATCTGCATCTAGATCTTTGGTGATTTTTAATTTTCCCTTACGTGGAGGGATATAATCCAGAAACTTGGATATAGGATCCACCTCCTTAGTGTCTATGTCCTCTGCGCCCTCTTCAGCCTCCAAATCCACCACTTTCCCCTTCTCCTTTGTGCTCAGTTTTTCTTTCTTCTGGGCCTATGTAGTGGCATTCTTCCTTGGTGACTCATGCATTGAAATGGGCTTCTTCTGTTTGTCCTTCTTGGGTTTGGGGACTTCTTTCATCGACATGGGTTTTAGCCTAGGTGACCTTGGCACCGTAGGAATAACAGCTGGAACCTACATGCTCACAACCTCCAGGGCATCTCCCTTAAATGCGGTAGTTCCTCTAGTGCTAGTGGTTTCAGCGGGACCTGGTCCTAACATGATATCAGTAATGATTTTTCGATCTAATTCAGGTAATCTGTTGAACATGGGGCTTGCGATCAAAGCTTCAAAGTACTCGCGATTCATGCGCACCAGACAACACAATCAGAAATTTCAAGGATGCAAAGTGTTTTTTGTTGGATGACCACATGTAATTTGTAAGCAAATTCAAATTCAAATTCAAATTCAACCATTCCCCCCAAATTCCATCCATAAATGCTAAATTGGCGGCAGATTTCCAAATATTTCACTCTCAAATACAACCTTAAATGTCGCCCCCCTACTCCTCTTAACTGTCTCCTCACTGTCAAATCATGAACAGTGACTGTAATGGTCATTTTCTAGTTGTGATCACAGTCTTTCCTCCTATAGCGCAGCTCCCTTCGTGCTTCTTCTAGTACTATGACACCATCCTATTTCACGTAGGCCCCATGTCACGTTGTTATGAAACCAGCTCACAAAAATATAGAAAATATATGTCAATGTCTTAGAAATAAGCCTCTTTAAGGGGGAAACCTCCTTTACATTACACAAATGAACAATTCTTAGATGATACAAATGACAAGACCTCTTTTCTATATATAGGAGTCTAAGGGGTCATAATATAATCAGAGCCGACATAAAAATAATAATGTAGGGGCACAATAATAGTAATAGTGGGCTTCTATGGGGTACAATAATAACAATATGGGGACTACATGGCTACAACAATATAATAAGGGGGTTGTACTAATAACAATAAGGGGTTACACTAGTAGTATAGGGGCCTAACATGCCCCTCTCCTTCAAAAAGAGTTGTTGTCAATGCTTGAGTAGTTCTTGATGCTTCTGTATAAAATTCTTGTCTTCCCATGTAGAATCTTCAGAGGGTAAGTTCTTCCACTTGATGAGATACTTTGAATTTGATCGATTTCGTTGCTATCGAGTTCTTGTTTCTGTGACTGCTCCAGGTTCCAATATGATTTTTCCTTCCTCTTCAAGTTTTGGCAATATTGTTTGAATTGGTATATTCTGCAACTTTATGATTTTTCCTTCCTCTTCAAGTTTTGGCAATATTATTTGAATTGGGATATTTTGCAGCTTTTGAATGAGTGGCCACACTTCTTTGTCCTTCCATTCATCCCTTGCTTCATTTATCTAATTTGGTTGGATAATAGAAATAGCACAAAACAATTCTTCCACATCCTCATCCTTTCTTGAGAGTGCATCTGCAACAAAAAATTTCTTCCCTTTTCTGTAGATGATGTCAAAGTCATAACCCAACATATTTTTGACCCATTTTTTATGTTCTTCTAAAGATAATATTTGTTCTAAAAAGTATTTAAGACTATCATGATCCATTTTTACCTTGAAGTGTCTTCCCATTGGGTAAGGTCACCATTTCTTAAGTGCATGTAGTATTGCCAATATTTCCCTCTCATAAATAGCTTGCTTGAGATGTAGCTGTAAAAATACCCAATCACCTACATCAAAACTTTTTCACTACGATGTTGACCTACCTGTTGTTTCATTCGATTCTACACCAAAGTGGCGTTATCTTTTAAAAGTTGGAGAACTTGTTGTTGATGGTCGATGTGATCTTTCATTGCTTGAACCTTTTTCTTATTGATATTTCCTTCTATCTTGAGAGTTTGAGGAGTGGTAATTTCTTCCAATGCTTTACAAGATATGGTCGGATTCATTTCTTGTTGCTTGATGTGATCTTTCACTTCTTGAACATTTTTCTTCTTGATATGTCCTTCTATCTTGATAGTTTGAGGTGTGGTTCCGGCCAATGCATTACATGATATGTTTGGATTCATATCTTCTTTCTCGATGTGATATTTCACTTCTTGAACCTTTTTCTTCATGATATGTCCTTCTATCTCGAGTGTTTTAGGAGTGGTAATTCTTGCCAGTGCTTTACAAGATATCGTCAGATTCATTTCTTCTTTCTCTGGGTTGGGTCCTAGCATATATCTTCTTCTTTTGATGTTTCTTGATCCTTTTCTTCCTTCTCTTCATACTCTATGTAAAATAGTTTATTCTCAGCACACTTATGACCTTTAGTGCATTTGCTATCACAATTGTAATAAAGCCCTTTTTTCTCTTTTTTCTTCCAATTGTTGTGGTGTAACCCTTGTAGGTTGTGGAAGGCTAGGAGAAGAAACACTTCCATAATTATATTCATGACTGGTGGGATTCCTTGTTTCCATAATTTCACTTTCAATTTTTCTTGCCCACCTAAATGCCTTCTCTAATGAATCAGGTTCCCAAAGACGAACCTCATGTCGAATGTTATCCTTTAAAGTACCTATGAATACATCAATCCTTTGTTTCTCTGGAATATCATTTACCCTTATATTCAATTTTTAAAGTCCTCATTGTGCTCTGTCATTGAATACTTTTGTTTGAGATTTATCAATTGGCTAAAGAAGGTGTTTCTCTTTGTATCCTCATAATGTGCTATCATTTCCTTCGTGAAAATTGACCACGTAAGAAGTTGTTTACGAGAACAAAGCCCTTTATACCATAAAAATTGATCTGGTTCTAAATATGAAGATGCAATACATACCTTTTGTAACAGTGGTACACCATGTAAATCAAAATATTGCTCCATCTAAAGTATCCAATTTACCAGATCCTTGCCATCAAACTTCCTCATATTGCCTTTTCTTGATTTTAGGAGCTCGATATTGAAATAACTATAACTCTGTAATTTCAGCTCTTCCAATTCTAAAATTACGACTTGCAGTAGCCCTCTATGTCCTCTTTCCAATGCCACCAATCTGATCAAAATTGGATTCTTCAAGAAAGAGTTATGCACAAGCTTCCAAGGTGACCTGATTATATACCTTTTCAGAAGAGCGAACTTGTATGAAGTGCCAGGCATCACTGTTTTGACCTTAGGATATGAAACATATATACAGGTAGCTAAAGTCCATCCTCTTTCTGTAACTTCTTACAAAATTTCAATCTGATGCTAAAAACAAAAGTTATGACTATTTTCCCCAGGTCACCTATTTTCAATGTAATTCAGGAGGCTACAGAAAGGCCAACTTCCTCAGATCATATCTCTGTAAATATAGCACGAAAAGCTCTGATATTCAGATCTGCAATTCATAAAAAAATTTTACCAAATGGGTTTTTTTTTAGCATCTGAAATGTCGCAGAAAAAAAATTATAGTGTAAATGCACGATCACTTGTTTGGAGCAGCAAAACCCTAGAATTCAAAGCTCTGATACCAAATGTTATGAAACCAACTCATAAAAAGATAGAAAAAATAGATCAACGCATTAGAAATAAGCCTCTTCGAGGGGGCAACCTCCTTTACATTACACAAATGTACAATTCTTAGATGATACAAATGACAAGATCTCCTTTCTATATATAGGAGTCTAAGGGGTCATAATATAACCAGAGCCGACATAACAATAATAATGTAAGGGCACAATAATAACAATAGTAGGCTTCTATGGGGCACACTAATAACAATATGGGGACTACATGGGTACAACAATATAATAAGGCGGTTGTACTAATAACAATAAGGGGTTACACTAGTAGTATAGTGGCCTAACACGTGTAGCTCTACAAACCGAGCAATGTAGTTTATAGTCCCACGCCTCCTTACAGCTACATGGAGCACTAAGACTATGCTACCGTCATGTAGTCATTTGGACGGATCCCTGGTATATCGCTTCAATCAGCTTCCATTTACCCTTCCTAGAAACGGATCTCGTTTCAACTTCATGAGCTAGACTGCTCCACCATCTGTAATCTCTTTGATAACATATGGTCCCACCCAGTGCATCTAAAATTTTCCTGGAAACTTATTAAACTAACTGTCATATAATAAAACCAAATCATTTACCTTGAAGGTGTTCCAATCGTGCCAATATTTTCTGCATTCCTTTTGAACCTGTTGATGGAATCTAGCCAAAAAACTATCTTCTTCAAGCTCCATTAGCTGTGCGAGCCTTTATTCTAAGGCTCTGTGGTACGCCATACCTATGAATGCTGGTATGCATAGACTAGGCACAATGTACTCCATAGGCATCACAACTTCTATGCCATAGACCAACCTAAAAGGTTTGTGACTAGTAAGCTTTTTATAGGTAGTTCTGTATACCCATAGCACAGTTGGTACGAGCACGTCCCAATTATTCTGCTATGTGTTGCAAACCTTTCTCAACACATTCTCCAATATCTTATTAAAAGCCTCAATTGTTCCATTGGCCTGAGGATGATATGGCTTACTCTTCGGATGATAAACCTGGAACTCTTCTCTCAGCACGTTGATTGTTTCATTGAGAAAATGCATACTACAATCACTCATCAGTACCTTTGGGCAACCAAACTTGGTCAACACATATTCAAATAAAAATTTTGCTATTATTGCCCCTGTATAGTCCTTCATAGATTGTACCTTCGACCACCTGATGAGCCTCATCATTGGGTAATTATATGGGCCTTAATTCATCTCCTAGCTTAGTCAAACCAACTTTTCTCATAACTTATTACATGTTTTTTATTATATTTTGTTTATGAGGTGAGTTAGAGTTGGATATTATGCTTAGTGGGCTAATATGCATTGAATGTAGGATTAAAGGACAAAATCAAGGAATTTTGGCAAAGACTAAGTTCAAAAATGAAATGGGAGAAAGGAGAGGGATTGTAGGAGGTAAATCCTCCTCATTTATTGCTCCTCCATTCGAATATTCCTCCATTCATCACATCAGCTCGGAGTGGAAACAACCAAATCATGAGCATTAGAAGGCAGTCGAGTAAGTGAGAGACAAAGCACCAGTTTATCTTGAGTTATGGAGTTGAGCCTCCCCAATTTTAAGGAATTCGTTAGGGACTTCAGTGTTATAATTAGAGAGGCCTAGTACCTTAGTAGGATTTGGATTTTTATTGTAAAACTCTAAGCTATTTTTGAGCTGCAATAATTGTAAAAGTTTTATTGATGTAATTTGTTGTTTTGGTAATAAGAATGAGTTTTGTTTTGAGCCAGCACTGAGTTAACTCAGTGGGATAAAGCTCTTGGGTTAGGGGCCAACCCTGCCATCCAAGGCTCCTCTTTCTTGTACATGTATGTTTAGTGTATTTTCATAGCTTCATACCAAAAACACAGATTTCTAGTTCCTTTATAAGCTTTGGAGGTTGTTGTCTTTAATTTAGTATTTAGTTAGTTTTTCAAGGTATATTTCCATTGTCATATTTTTCATCTCCATCTCTGCAGTAGATCTCATCCATGCTTTCATTGCTTTCAACAGCTTTCCTCATGCATAGTATAGGCAGTCAATTCATTAATTCTTCTTTTCTAGTTTATGAAAATGGTTCTTGTTTGCGTAGATTTTTGGAAGATATACATGTTTTATGCAGAGAAGGTGCTTCAGGAGGAGACTAAGACTTCATAGCTAGCAGCCACCTTCCACTCCATCCACCTTAGCCATCTCTTTTTTTCACCATCACCTTCACTAGTTTTTCATCATTTCTCATAAAACTTCTTCCAAGCAAATTGAGAGAATTTGGTCATCTACTATCTTGGATATTGACTTTTGAGTGATCCTAGACCTTCTCCCACTCCATTTCACCCATCACACAAATTTCCTAGGCCTCCCATCACCTCCAACACCTCACATTTTCATCTCGGTTGTATCTTGTATGTTCACTGTAATTCCTACTGGATCATCTTGCAGGTTTCTAGTGCATCCTGTAGGTTTGCCTGTTTTAACGCTGAATTGATGGAAAACCTCTAGGAAGTATCCAAAAGCCTCCCAAGGGTCTTATACACCATCCAACCATCTCATAACCCTTCCATCCATCCTCAAACATCCTTAATTCACCTGCCACATCCACAGAAGCAATTAGTTTGCATAAAAAGACAAAAAAAACGAAAACAGATTTAGTTCAGTCTCTTTACTTGGACATTAGTGTTGTTTGATGCTTCTTACTTCTACAACTTAGATAGTAGCATTTGTTTCATGTTTATTTAACATTTCTGCATAGCATAGCTTCTTAAATGGTTAATTAGGGAATGTTGTGATTTAGCATTACATGTCGACTTTCTCCATCATTGCAGTAGAGTAACTCTCTCTTTGAGTAGATTTACCTTTCTTCCATCAAAGAATCAAGCTTCTTCTAACTCCATAGAAGTCTGGCTTGGAACCCCAGTGGTCTCTCACCAGCTGAACAGTGACAACAGGTAGAATCATCACTTTTACTTGTGCATACAACACTGTGACCTCCAAGTTTGTACGAACCACGGGTTGATAATTAAAGATGGTAGCCCAGGAGTTGTAGCAACCTTGCTGCAATACTAGTGCTCATCACTTTTTGGCACCATTGCCTGGGAGGTGTTTGAGTAGAATGTGATTACTGCTTTTTTTTCTTCTATTTCTTGTCTTCAATATTCTGCCATCAGTTTATTTATGCAAAAGTAATCTAGTTTCTTCATTTCTTCCATTTTGCATTTTCTACTTCCTTTCCATTTCACAAGTAAGATTTCAATTCAACAAGTATCTTTTTCATTGTATCAATAATTTTCATTGAATCAACAATTTCAATTCTACAAGTACTTTCCAAGTTTGAAAAAATACAAAACCAAACCAAAAGTATTTCCTTTCATGCCTGTAGGCATAGGGACAGCTTAGGGAAATTTTTGCCAAATACCCCCACTGCATCAAATAGCCAACATTCCCTCTTATTCAGTGGTTGTGAACTGGAGGAACCCTTAGGTGAGCAACTTGACATATTTGGAGAACCTACAAGGGAAGAAAAAGAAAAATAACCCATTCCTACTGAACCAATGGCTGAAAACAAAAATGACAGAGGGAATAGAGAGAGAGTTGAGGGTGCCTTCCGCATCAGGGAAACCAATGGGGACACTAAGATGAAGAATAGAAGCCCCTCTTCCTTACCTCATTTCCATGGCCTGAACACAAATGACCTCGACACTTTCCTATTTGAGTTTGATGTTATATGCCGAACCTATGAGTATACAGATGATGAGAAAAAGTTAAAGCTATTTCCATCTACCCTCAAGGATGCAACATTGCATTGGTTCATGGGTTTACCTATAGATAACATCACAACTTGGGCCCAGATGCAGTAGGCCTTTAACAACAAATATCGGGACTATTATTGGTCAAAGGATACTACAGAAGAAATTTTCAGCATGACCATAAGAAATGATGAATTCCTAGAGGATTACGAAGAAATATTTTAGCTTAGTTACAAAAGGACCCGATGCACACTTGACCTTGAGTCACTAAAGCTGGTCTTGCTTGGGGGAGTAAGGGAAGATCTTTTGGATTCCCTACATTTGTTTGCAGGAGGAGATATTTACCAATTACCCTATGAGGATATCAAGACTGTCTTTAGAAACCATTCTAGGGTAGTTAGGAAAAAGGGTAGGGGTCGTCAACCTATGGTCAGTACATCATCTTCCAACTCATCCATCAAGGGTGAAATAGGAAACATGCTAGAAGCTTTCAAAAGTGAGATGCTACATACCCTTGTCTTGCAAATGGACACCATGCACATTAAGAGGAGGCAGGAGGAAGCAGAGAGAGCCTTGGCCATTTTTTGTCCTAGGTGCACCAAGAGGCATCCTAGGAATGAATGTCCATTGAAATCTATTGAAATTTGCTCGTTCTGTGAAGAAAACCACTCCACAAACAAGTGCCCTTCTTTTCCTGGACTCAAATATGTATATCAAGGAGCTGAAGGGGTCACTGAGCAGCTCTGCTACATTAACCAAAGGAGACCTCATGGGCCTCAACCACAGCAACAGGGCATGCAAGGGTTGTCCCATGCATATTACAACCCCAACCAAACCACAACTGTACCTTCTTGGGGACCACTTGCTCATCCTTCCTAGTCTACACCCCCTCCTTGGTCCTTTACATCTCAGTATCACTCCTAGCCAGCCAACCAGTCATTTCAACCTTAAGCTCTGCCACAACCCCAATGGAATGCATCGCCCTAGGGGTAGAGGCCCCAATACAACAATGCTCCAGCTCTATTTCCTCCACCACCCACCCAACCACATCTGCTACACTCTTCTCTACCCAAGCAACCCCATATGCCTAACCAGCCAAATCTGAACCTAAACAATAGGCAGGCTCAATAGGTATACAGTGGAGAGACATCATATCTAGCGTATGTTGTGGAAATCCAAGAGATTAACTTGAGATCTGGGAGAGTTCTCCCAGATAACCAACCTCCACCAACACCTAAGGAGGTTGAGGAAGAGAGAGAGGAAAGAAATATTAAATTAAATCCACCCTTTCCTGAGAGATTAGCCCAACCACTCCAGCCTACCCCAGAAGAGACTAAACTTTTGGGAGAATTGAAAAATCTATGTGTAAATATTTCACTTATCCAGGAAATAAAAGATGTTCCTATTTACAATAAGTTGATTAAGGAGAACTTCTTCAAGCATCCAGGGAGGTGAAGAAGGGATGCCCCTACCATTAATGTCATTGAGCAACTATTTGACTTAATGCTGGGCAGGTAATCTGTCCTAAATATTTGGACCCTGGAAGCCCTATAGTAGATCTGCACATCAATGGAACCATTGTCCCACACACTCTGATCGATCTTGTGGCTGCCATTAATGTGATGAAAAAGGACACAATGCTTAAGCTCAACCTCCAAGGTTCATTGAGGAAGACCACAACTATTCTGCAACTTGTAGACCGTTCCACAGTAACCCCTGAGGGTATTGTGGAGGATGTGATGGTCTCCATTGACTCTTGGGAATACCTTGTAGATTTCCTAGTTCCCCAGCCTAAGGCTAAGCTTACTGGTTACCCTATCATCCTTGGGAAACCATGGTTGGCCACTGCCGACGCTTACATTAGCTGCAGAGCTGAGAATATGACCATCAAGAATGGGCATATGTCCAAGAAGTTAGTCCTATACCCTCCTGCTCAACCCTCTCTAGAGCATGACTTACCTTTATGGTTGGAGAAGTAGGAAGAAGATGAAGTTTATTCCGCCTAACTTTATACTTTAGAAGCAACCATGGGAGGAGGACAACAGGATGAGGATGACTTGATTGAACACCTACTCCAAAGTCCAACTCCCAGTTCATTGCCCTTAGAAGAAGCAGTAAAGGAAACCAAGAACAATCACCCAATTGACTTATGCTTGGTTGATTCCAACCCACTCCATGTCAAAACCATAGAATTTGGCCTAGAGAGAACCTTGAAAATCAATCCATCTCTTTCTGTTGTCCAAGAAGAGAAGTTATGCAACATGCTAAAGGAAAATCCAGAAGCCCTCGCTTGGAGTTACAAAGAAATGAAGGGAGTACACCCCTCAGTGTGTACTCACCACATATACATCAAATAAGGTTGCAATCTGGTCTAACAACCCCAAAGGAGGATGAATCCAACTCTTAAAAATATAGTCAAAGAAGAACTGCAAAAACTACTAGATGCAGGATTCATTTACCCTATCTTCGATAGTGAGTGGGTCTCTCCTTTGGTGTTAGTTCCAAAGAAGAATGGTAAATGGATAATTTGTGTGGATTATAGGGAGTTGAAAAATCCACAAAGAAGGACCATTTCCCTCTACCCTTCATTGACCAAGTGCTAGATGGCTTGGCAGGGAAAAGGTTTTTCTCCTTCCTAGATGGATTCCATGGGTAAAACTAGATCCAAATCTACCTGGAAGACCAGGATAAAACCATATTCACTTTTCCTTGGGGTACTATGATTTTCAATAAGCTCTATCTAACCTAGGCAAAGTACTGCACAAATGCATTGAAATGAAACTATCTCTCAGTCCTAAAAAATGTGAATTCTTGATGACTACAGGGACCATGCTAGGTCATTCAATATCTCAGCAACGACTGCAGGTGGAGCCAAACAAAATAGCTATCATCCAAAGGGTCCCACCTCCTCAAAAGCAGAGAGATGTCAGAAATTTCCTAGGGTTAGATGGATACTACCGAAGGTTCATAAAGGACTTCAACAAGTTGGCTTCTCCTTTATTTTGTCTGTTGGCCAAGGACTATAAGTTTATATGGTCAAAAGTTGTCAAGAGGCAATAGACATCCTAAAGGACAAGTTAACCATTGCGCCAATTCTCTGAGGCCTAAATTGGGCCCTCCCCTTTCATATCCATGTTGATGCTTCACACAAAGCCATAGGAGAAACCCTAGGTCAGATAGATGAAAAACTGCCTTATGCTATCTATTTTATCAGTAAGAATTTTTCAAAAGTTGAACTAAATTACACAGCGACTGAAAAGGAACTCCTAGTTGTTGTGCATTCATTGAACAAATTCAGACATTATATTACAACCTATCAAACATTTGTGCATACTGACCATGCTGTAATCAAATATTTAATGAACAAACTAGATGTGAATGCTCGAATTATAAGATGGTTACTTTTATTACAACAGTTTGATCTAAACATTGTTGATAAGCCTGGTAAGAAAAATTTTGTTGAAGAATTTTTGTCTAGAGTAAATTTGCCTGCAGGTGAAGATGGAATGGTTGATGACCAGTTACCAAACGAGCACTTATTTGCTATTTCAATTCTATATCCATGGTTTGCTGATATAGAAAACTATTTGATATCAGCACAGTTCCCACCAAACTTGTCCTCCAAACAAAAGAGCAAGATAGTAAGGAAGAGTGCCCCCTTCACTTGGATTGGGGGCAATCTCTTCAAACTTGGACCAGATAAAATCATGAGAAGGTGTGTCAGGGAGAAAGAAGTCTTTGAAATCCTTCTGACTTGTTATGATGGGCCTTGTGGAGGTCACTTTGCAACAAATAGGATAACATTCAAAGTGTTACATGCAGGCTATTATTGACCCACTCTTCATCAGGATGTGAAAAAATATACTAGTCAGCATGATCGATGCCAAACAATGGGAAGGCCTACTCTAAGAGATGAAATGCCTATGTAGCCTCAAGTGACTTTCGATCCATTTGGTAAGTGGGGCATGGACTTCATTGGGCCTATTGACCCTCCTTCCAAGCAAAAAAATACATTATTGTGTGCACTGATTATTTGACTAAGTGGCCTAAAACCAAGGCAATCAAGGCAGCAATAGAGGAAAAGGTGGCTAAGTTCCTAAGGGAGAATGTATTCTACAAATTTGGGTACCCCAGAGAGCTAGTCATAGACCAAGGCAGTCAGTTTACCTCCAACATGATTGAAGACTTGCTTATCCATCATAAGATCAAGCATAAAACCTCCACTCCCTATCATCCACAAGCTGATGGGCAAGTGGAGGCGACCAATAGAGCACTGGAGGGCATCTTGACCAAAGTGGTAAGCAACAACAGGAAGGATTGGGCAGATAAACTAGTTGAGGCCACCTGGGCCTATAATACCACATGGAAGACCACCACTGGATTCACACCCTATGAGCTGGTCTATGGGAAAAGGGCCTTGTTGTCCATTGAATTTGAGTATAACACATTAAGGATGGCAACCCAACTAGATCTAGATCTTAGCAGTGCACAAAAAGAGAGATTGTTCTAGTTGAATGGTTTGGATGAATTCAAAATGCATGCCCTTCTACATACAGAGGTAGTTCAACTTCAGAGGAAGATATGACATGATAAAAACATCAAGCAGAAGCAATTTCAGGAAGGAAATTGGGCGTTGCTATACGATTCTAGGTATAAAGACTTCAAGGGCAAGTTAAGGACAAGATGGCTAGGACCTTATGTTGTGGAAAGATGCCATGATATTGGTTCTATGCAAATCAGAACCATAGATGAAGAGGCCATCCCTTTTCTTGTTAATGGACATCGATTGAAAATTTACAAGAGACCTTTATCAAAATAAGAGTTCATTGATGATATCAATAAAACAATGATGATATTGGAGCAAGTTCTAGCTCCTCCCTCATCAAACCACTGAGAAAAATAAAAAAGAATAAGGACTCAGGTGAAAACCTCCATGAGGCACCTCAGTCCCATCATTGGGTTGAAAACCTCTTGAGGTAGCTCAGTGGTGTAAAAAAAAAAAAGAGAGAGAAGAGAATAAGAAAAATCCCTAGGTGAAAACCTCTCTTGAGGTGCCCAGGGAAAACAACTAGGGTGGAAACCTCTGAGAGGCAGCCTAGTTGTTTTCAAAAAAAAAAAAAAAAATCATGAAATTTCCATTTGTAGGTCAGCAAGAAGGACAGTCAAGGAGAAAAGGAGGATCACAAAGAGACCACAGTTACTCACATATTTATTTTTCCACTCATTACCATTCATTTCTTCGCCATTTCTTTAATATTTTCCAGTCTGTTTCTTCAGTTTACAAAGGGGTTGTGTTTTCTACAGGATCCCCTGTAAACCTACAGGATCCCCTAAAAACCTACAGGATGATCCTGTAGGACTTATAGTGACCCATAAATCCTATAGGAAGCAGTCCTAAGGCAAATGAATGACTTGCTAGGCCAATAAACTTCACCCTCTTCATCATTCAATCACCATACCTTCTCCACAATCATCACCCCTACACTCACCATTAAAAAATCAATTTCAAGAGTATCTTTTTTCCAGTCTTCGAAAAGAATGGAAATAGGGAGGAATAAAGATAATCACTTGAGTATTCCTTTCTCTCCACACTCCTATTCGTTCCCTCCATCCATGTCACCATCCTCACAACCCCAACAAAAATAATGATTAAGAGTTCTGAGGGAGAAATAGCTACAGGAAATCCTCTAGCAGCCTATTCCACAGAATACCAATCATAACAGCAACGAGCCTCCATCAGATGATCCAGGAGCTCCAAAACAACAACACCACCATATTCAACCATAGTTACTTGCACAAACAAAGGAGTGATTAGCAAACAACAATAGGAGGAAAAAGAATAGCATGCAGCCAATACACACAGTAGCACATCTGGTCTTCGAAAACTGCAGCAAAGCATTGGTAGCACAGGTAAGTATCCCGCTCGCTCTCTCATATGCATCATGTAATCAAAAAAATGTAAGGGTTATGAGGAAGTTGGTTTATAAGAAAAAAGGTGGCCAGTTAACTTGGCCACCTTCGTTCAATCAACACATACACAACAGGGTGTCCTCTCACACATGGCTGTAGTCAACTCAAAGACAGAGGGGAGTAGGAAAAAAGTAGTTTAACTACAAATGCATGAGGTGGGAGCTGATTATACGAGGAGTTGGGAATGATGAGGTGGTAGTGGAGACCAACAGTCCAAAAATGGAAATGTACCTTTGCTTCTAGCACACCACCTCATCCCGAATAACCATAACAGGAATAATCATCGTTCCCATGCATTCATGCATTCACTTCCTTGAAGCTCACTCTCACTAGTCGCTGTCATACCCAGGCAACCCACCAAAAGAAAAACTCCATCGTTTTATTGCATAGGAATTCCTACAGGATTGCACAAGAATTCCTACAGGATCATGCATAGGAATTCCTACAGGATACACAGAGACTGTCTACAGGATTGGCCGAGAAGAGTTTCAGAGGGGATAACATGGGAGTTGGCCACTACAAACAATATAAAGAGGTAGGCTATGTAGTTACATCCCTCTTTACAAAGTAATAGAACTAGAAATCCTCTAAGTTTGAGTGAGTTAAGCAGTTTTGTAAGGGAATTACATACACAATCATTTTTGTTTTGGTTCTAGATTTGAAAATTGTCTCAACCCTCATATCTCCTCAAACTTCACCATCCAAGATGACAGGAGGGTTTAATAGAAGGGAGTCCACCAACACTGTGAGAATCCAACAACACCCCCAAGTGCTTGAAATCTTCACAAGACATATTTCGATGGGGTTTTTCGAAAAATTAGAGAGTATGATGATGAGGTGGCTCGAGAATTTGCTCTCTCCCTCACTCCACTCACCAGAATCCATGCCACTGTTGTAATAAGGGCCATGTCTATAGATCTCATCCTTGATCTCATCAGCAGAGTCACCACACTGCCCCTAGGAATACCATGGAGGAAAGAAGACAAAGGAGGTAGCCAGGTTGCGAAAAGGAAATTCTTTTTAGAAGGTGAGGAACCCACTGAGGACAAAAATGGAGTAAGGAGGGAAATTTTGACATACCCATGGAATGAGGTAAGCTACCAACTGATCAAATACATTTCATGTGAGGGTAGGTATAGTGTGGTATATGGCTATCATTTTACGCTTCTTGAAGGATTGATATTTGGAGGAAATCCACCCCTTCACCAAAGGCTCAACATACCATACTTCTTGCTACAATCACTAATAGACTCAAGCATCAAAGTGTAGGAGGGGAATTCCCAACAATTAGATCACCATGGGTTAATTAGGATCCTCATAGAAGATGCCCTCCAAAACCTTAGAATTCCAATAACATGGTCAGTTTTCGGAGACATGCCAGCAGAGGATGACATCAAAGCTCTCACATATGATGTTAGTCCTACTATCAAGGAAGAGGGAGAGATAAAGTTTGAAGTAGAGGAAGGAGAATTAAAGTAGGAAGAGACAGATATAGAAGGAGATGAGGATGAGATGGATGAAGAAAGATATGAAACATAAGGAAATGAGGAAGATGAAGAAGAAGAGGGGAAAGAAAAGGAGGATGATGAAGAATCAAAGGAGGATGTTAAGGAGGAACTGATAAAGATGTTGAAGATCTACAAGAGGAAGAAGACAGGAAGGACATAGGTGAAGAAGGAAATGGAAAAGAGGGGGCATAAAACAAGGAGGAGTCACATATGGTGTCTCCAAAAGCCACTGAGAGAGAGGCAGCATCTACCCTCACTGCTCTTAGCACCCCCATCAAGAAAAAAGGCAAAATACATAAGCATACCCCCTTATATTCCAGGGCAAGAAAAAGCACAAGAATAAGACAGGGGAAACCCCAAACACCAACCAAAATTCCTATTGTGATTGAAGACTCCCCTCCAAAAAAGGAGAAAATGCCTTCCCCTAAGTCTCTTATCACCTATGTAAGAAGGCCTACTACTAGATCATCTTCCTCCAAAGGAAAGGCAATCCTACAGGATACACAGCAAAATCTATAGGAAGAAAAAACAGTCCTACAGGATACTCTGATGAACCTACAGGAGGCACAAAAATTAGAAAGGGAGGTAGGTGAGTAGCAAGAAACTAAAGAAGAGGACCTAGAGACAAAATAACCCAGCCCCCAACCTAACCTGGACTCCTACTACCGGTTTATTGAAGGAGGCAGGGTCATACTTCAAAAATTTGTCATCCCACTATTCTTTGAGCTTGAGAAGGAGAGGGCCAAGACTCACCAATGGATGCAGATTACCAAATCAAATGGAGTGGAAGACATTGGGCACATGGAAGAGAAACTCAAGGAGATGGGCAGAGAGCTCAGTGGCATGAGAGACAGAGAGGCCATAATGAGAAATCAACTAGATGCAAAAAATGCATGGTTGAGAGGAAAACTGCAGGAAAGAGAGAATCAACTGGCATGTATTTCCAGTCTCTCTTTGGAATAAATCCAATGTAGGATTCCATCTAAATCCTATGCTCTATACCTCAAAGAAAAGTGGTTGCAGTTTCAAATCAAGACCCTAGCACAGAGAGGCACCATGCAATTTCAGGACTACAGACAGTTCATTGATCTTTGTGATCATAGCACACTATAAGATAGGGCCAAGATGGCTGAGTTCTATTTGCACAACATGGCCCTAAAAGACATGGATGTATGGGATCCTAATTCCAAGCTAGGAGATTTACAATTAATGGCTTTAGCATCATGGATGAACCATGAGGAGTCAAGGGTTGCAGAGATGAAAAGGATATTGGTAAGACACAAAAATAAACCTCTTATGATTAGAGCTGAACAATCAAATCCCATGGCCCTCATCAGTACCCATAATTTGATTTCAAATGATCCTTAGCTGGCACCTAGATATCTTGCTGCCCAAGAGCAAGAAATTTCACATTTTGAGGACATGTTTAGGTTGCTAGGAGATGATAGCATACATGCTTGCCTAAGGAGATGGAACATACTGCCATACAACTTAAAGATAAGAGAGTATCACTCTCCTCAAAGGTTGAGAGAGGCACTAAATAGGACACCTATGTATAAGCAGTCTATGCAAAGGTTGAAAGTCAATTGGATTGGCCTAAAACTCAGTCCACCACTACTCTTAGGGATGCTAGAAGGGAGAAAGGAAGAAGAAGAAAAGAGGTAGTGGGAGGAGGTAGAAAAGAAAGTAGGCTTCTATGAACAAGAGGAGGAGTCCACAACAGAGGCATGGGATGTCAGAGAAGCCACTAGAGCCAAAGGATATGGATATTGATTAAGTTGCTTAGAGGATGAGCAACACTTTTAGTAGGGGGTGATGATGAGCCTCACCATTGGGTAATTATATGGGCCTTAATTCACCTCCTAGCTTAGTCAAACCAACTTTTATCATAACTTATTACATGTTTTTTATTATATTTTGTTTATGAGGTGAGTTAGAGTTGGATATCATGCTTAGTGGGCTAATATGCATTGAATGCGGGATTAAAGGAGAAAATCAAGGAATTTTAGCAAAGGCTAAGGTCAAAACTCGAATGGGAGAAAGGAGAGGGATTGTAGGAGGTAAATAATCCTCATTTACTACTCCTCCATTCGAATATTCCTCCATTCATGACATCAACTCGGAGTGCAAACAACCAAATCATGAGGATTAGAAGGCAGTCGAGAAAGTGAGAGACAAAGAACCAGTTTATCACAAGTTTGGGAGCCGAGCCTCCCTAATTTTAAGGGAGTCCTTGGGGACTTCAGTTGTATAATTAGAGAGGCCTAGGACCTCAATAGGATTCAGATTTTTATTGTAAAACTCTAAGTTATTTTTGAGTTGCAATACTTGTGAAACTTCTATTGCTGTAATTTGTTGTTTTGGTAATAAGAATGAGTTTTGTTTTGAGCCAACACTGAGTTAACTCAGAGGGCTGAAGATCTTGGGCTAGGGCCTAGCCTTGGTAGTCAAGGCTCCTCTTTCTTGTACACGTATGTTTAGTGTAGTTTCATAGCTTCATTGTTAATTTTCTTTTAGATGTATTTCCATTACAAATAGTGCAGATTAGATTGGTTGTTTATAAGTTTGCTTCCATTTGTGCCTTACTTCAAGTAGTAGGTTAGCAAGGATAAAAGGGATCACCACAAGGTTGTCAGCAGATGTCTTAGCACACTTCCTCCCTCTGGGATCATGACTTGAGGAAGGGACCCTTAAGCAGCCCCAAAAACACAAATTTTTAGTTCTTTTATGAGATTTGGAGTTTGATGTCTTTTATTTAGTATTTAGTTAGTTTTGCAATGTATATTTTCATTATCATATTTTTCATCTCCATCTCTACAGTATATCTCATCCATGTTTTCATTCCTTTCAACAACATTCCTCATGCATAGTATAGGCAGTTAATTCATTAATTCTGCTTTTTTAGTTTATGAAAATGGTTCTTGTTTGCATAGCTTTTTGGAAGATATACATGTTTTATGCAGAGAAATTTATTCAGGAGGAGACTAAGAGTTCATAGCCATTAGACACCTTCCACTCCATCCACTATAGCTATCCCTTGTTTTCACCATTACCTTCACTAGTTTTTCATCATTTCTAATAAAAATTCTTCCAAGCACATTGAGCGAATCCAGCCATCTACTATCCTAGATATTGATTTCTGAGTGATCCTAGACCTTATCCCACTCCATTTCACCCATCACACACCTTTCCTAGGCCTCCCATCACCTCCAACACCTCACATTTTCCTCTCAGCTTTATCCTGTAGGTTCACTGTAATTCCTACAGGATCATTCTGTAGGTTTCTAGTACATCTTGTAGGTTTTCCTGAAATGGCCTGTTTTAAGGCCGAATTGATGGAAAACCTCTAGGAAGTCACCAAAATCCTCCCAATGGTCTTCTACACCATCCACCTATCTCATAACTCTTCCAACCATCCTCAAACATCCTTAATTCACTTGCCACATCCACAGAAGCAATTAGTTTGCATACTTGATTTTGCATAAAAAGACAAAAAAGAAAAAACAGATTTAGTTCAGTCTCTTTACTTGCACATTAGTGTTGTTTGATGCTTCTGACTTCTAAAACTTAGATAGTAGCATTTGTTTCATGTTTATTTAGCATTTATTCCTAACATAGCTCCTTAAATGGTTAATTAGGGAATGGTGTGATTTACCATTACATGTCGACCTTCTCCATCATTGCAGTAGAGTAACTCTCTCTTAGAGTAGATTTACCTTTCTTCCATCAATGAATCAAGCTTCTTCTAACTCCATAGAAGTCTGGCTTGGAACCCCAGTGATCTCTCACTAGCTGAATAGTGACAACAAGCAGAAACATCACTTTTACTTGTGCATATAGCACTACCACCTCCAAATTTGTACAAACCTCAGGTTGATAAGTAAAGCTGGTAGCCCATGAGTTGCAACATCCTTGCTACAATATTGGCACTCATCACTACCTAGTCAAATATTCGGTTGTGGTGATGATATACCGCGCACCCGTCTTCTTTCCTGGAGGCTGAATTGGTCCTACAAAATCAACCGCCTGCTTCTCAAATGGTTGCAATGACACATGCGGATTTAGAGGCATCTCATCCCTCCATGATGGCCTGCCCATTCTCTGACATGCGTCGGATGCCCTACAATATGCTTTAGAAACCTTATGTAATGTCAGCCACCACAACCCAATACGCAAAATATTTTGCGCTATTTCTTTTCCTACATAATGCCCTCCTGCAACTCCTCCATGAGCTTCAGTGGGGATAATATTTCAAATAAAACTCAGGGACATAGCATCGCAGTATCTCGTTCAATCCCATTTTATACAAATGCCCAACAGTTACTGAAAAATCTTCCACACGCGCCACTAATTCTTTCTTCTATTGACTGGTGTATCCCTATCGATTCGTTCTTTTAGTTAGGAAGTGGATACTGTCTACAAAGTGATTATCCACTGCGTGCACCACAAAGAGCTGTGCATCGGGAGATCCCTACTCCAAATTAGTAGGCTCCTCTCCTGTTTCAATGCACGACAGATGATGTGGCCCTGCATTCAACCTTCCTTGCTTCATAATTACCTCAAAATCATACTCCTGAAACAACAACAACCATCTCCATATTCCCCCCCCAACATAAGCTTATTGACTAGGTACTTTAATGCAGAATGGTTAGTATACATCTTGAAGTGTCCGCCTAGTAGGTAATGTCTGAATTTCTGGAGCACGTACACCATAGCCAAGCCTTCTTGCTCCATCGTCAAATAATTCTTTTCAGCCTTTGACAACTTCCTGCTCGCAAATGCTATAGGGAGATCCAATTCTCCTTCACTGACTTGTGTCAGCACTTCTCCTAGCGCAATACATGAAGCATCCACATGCACATGAAATTCCTTCTTCCAATCTGGGAAGACTAGGATCAACGCGGTGACCATTTTCTCCTTCAATACATCCATACTCCGCTGACATTCTTTAGTCCAACAGAGTGTAGCATCCTTCTTCAATAGTTTTTCCATAGGCGTGGTAATCTGAGCATAACTCTTGATGAACTTCTGATTGTATCCTCTATGGTCGAGTGTTGCGCTCAACTATTTAACACTTGTTGGTGCCTCCAAGTTAACTATCACCGTGACCTTAGCAAGGTCCATCATTAATCCTTGCTTGCACACCACATGACCCAGAAAAATCCTAAAAGGGATGCAAAACAAGCAATTCTTCAGGCTTAGGACAATCTGATACCTTTGACATGTATCCAACATCAAGCGCAAACTAGCTACATGAGACTTTACCAGTACAAACATTGTCTAATCATCAAAATATACCTCCAATTTTTTTTGAATGAACTCTTTGAACGATGCGATGACTACGCATGAGAAGATCATCGGCGCATTCTTAAGTCAAAAAGGCATCACTATATACTAGAAGCATCCCCACTCTGTCACGAAGGTCATCTTGCTCCTATCTTTTGGCACGATCTTGATCTGATGGTATCAAGAGAACCCATCAGTGAATGAATATGCTTCATGTCCTCCAACATTATCTAGTACTTCATCTATAAACGGTTTTGGAAAAGGATCGTGAATGCAGGCATCATTACAGTTCCTGTGATCTACGCAAATTCGTATCTCTCCTTTATGATTCTTCTCTTAGACTACCATTGGTCTCACCCATTTATTTTCCTCCATTGGTTCAATAATGTCTGCTTCCAACATCTTATCCAATTATAAGTGGAGCTTTCCCTTATACTTGGGATTAAGGCAATATGGTCTCTGCTTAATCGGCTTCGTGTCCGAATTGAAGGTAATATTCATTACATCCAGGTTGCCTATGATACCCTTCAGGTCTGAAAATTTGGTAGGAAACAAATCTTGATATTCGCGGAGCAACTCAACAACCTTATTTCCTGTGGCGTCATCCCAGTAGTCCCCAATTTTTGCAAATTTTGGCTCCACTTCTGTGCCAATGTTTACCTGCCTAGTTTTCAATGGCATGGTGATATCTGGATTCTATATCTGTGGTCCTTCAACTTCATGGTGGCCTTCTGCCTCTAGGATATTAATGTTCCTTGGATCCTCATCTTCTTCTTCGGTAGAAATATTATAGCACTCCAATGCATGGCGTAGTTGGGTGTTCCAATCTGGTTGAATTAATTCCAAAGGATCCTACAGTATTCTAAAGATCATTCCCTTAACCTCCTATAGTGCCTCATCAATGCATTCAAACCCATCCTCAAAGATGAATTTCATAAAAAATCCCTCTCTTAAAATATCCTGCTCTTTGCTGCCATGGCGAAGCTTTGTTTCCAAGTACCAATTCATACGAATGATGTCCAAAGTGTGACAAAATATATGTACCCATTCAAGCTACAGCTCCGTTCCATAAACCTAAGAACATTTTCCCAAATGATCATGCGGATCATTCCTCCCATCATATTTCTTTGTTAGCTGAAGTTTTGGGCGACCAAACCACAATCTCATCATTCTCCTATACTCGTGCCACTCATCAAAATTGTATTTATGCATACCCCACCACCTTACGGGCGTAGCGTGCAGTGCCAAATCCAAGGCTTGAAAGTGATGCTTCTCTTGTACTTCTCTTTCAAATTCATCCAAAATTTTATCTACGTCAGTTAGACCATCATAATACAGTAAATTTCTTACCTAGGATGAAACACAGTGCAACAATTTAGTCATCATATTACAGTGCAACGTAGATACTTCATGCAACCTATTCTGCCAGCGTTCAAGTTCCTCATATGAATTTGATGTACATGAACTTTCATGGTCCCATGCAAT
The DNA here is from genome assembly GCA_031772625.1 of Pinus tabuliformis. NCBI lineage: Eukaryota > Viridiplantae > Streptophyta > Pinopsida > Pinales > Pinaceae > Pinus > Pinus tabuliformis. The sequence continues at coordinate 415,339,244 of CM062808.1, read as the reverse complement.
GCATCCATCAGCTGTCAGATTAACCCAATCTCGATCTTACGTTGTTATTTTATATATCTTGTCCAAATCATCGTCTCTTTCCTCATAATCGTGGATCGATTTAGTGTATCGTGGTCCTTCTACTGGGTCCAATGGTACTACCACGCGAAGCGATTTTCTCTCAAATGACATTGTCCACTTCTTCAGATAGATTACCCCGTTCATCTCGATATCCCAATCAAGTCCCAGGAGCGCGAGGTATGGATTGATGTCATCAACAATCTCTATCACTTCTAAATCAGCCAATGTGCTCGCACCTTATATATCCACGGTTACCCCATGCAATCACCCCATAGGGATAATCTTCTATTGATTTTCCATCCTTAATTGAATCAAACACCACTATAGCACAGATCTCCCCATTCTTTGTAGGTTTTAACCCTGAACAAAAACTACCTGCATACGAATTCTAAAACACAGAAAATAAACAATTTGAGAGCATAACACATAAAACACATATACACAGAGATTTTTTCCTGGATCCCAAAACTAGGACTACTAGATTGATTTTTCATTATGTCCCTTTCAATGTTACAATACATATATATACATGTAAAAGCATCCAATACCATGGACCAAAAACCATCATGCCCAAAACCTTGTGCGAAAACCATGCACAAAACCATACGTAGGTCCGCCTAGCTAATATAGGGTCCCAAAAAAATTTCCCTAGGGCGCTGCCCCGCCCTGCTCAAACCCCCTTGTGCCCCCCCTCGCTGTGCAACGAAGGGGGGCCTTTGCGCCCCCTCTAACCCTCAGTTAACTAGGTAGGCTAGTCGTGGAAAGAATATAATACAATTCAACATTCTCCCACTTGTTGTTTTCTTTCTACACGGGACCACATGAGAGCTTAGTCATTTATCCAGCCCTATGATGCCCATTGTTTCTCTACACCAAGAGAACTTCTCATAGCTCACAAATTTTGTTAATGCATCTACAGTATTCTTCAATGTGTCCACCTTTACCAAAACACCTTTTTGTCTTCTATCATATCTCTCACAAAGTGATACTAAACATCAATTTGCTTTGTCTTTGAATAGTAAGCAGGGTTCTTTGCTAAGAAAATTGCACTTTGGCTGTCACAGTCTATCCTTATAGCTCTCTGTACTAACCCCATACTTGAACAAAATCTCTGCAACAAAACTGCTTCCTTGCTTGCATGAGTGGCTGCCATGTATTCTGCCTCTGTAGTTGATAGTGCCACTACAGATTGTTTCTTACTCATCCAACTAACTGCACCTCCAAATAGGTTAAACACATACCCACTTGTAGATATTCTATAATCGAGATATCCAACCCAATCTGCATCAACAAAGCCACAAATATCCAAAACTCTGTCCAATCATGGTCTTCCTTGGTAGCACAAACCATAATCACTAGTGCCACGCAAATACCTGAAAATCCACTTCACTGTTGTCCAATGCTCCTTCCCTGGTTTTGACATAGCCTGCTAAATACTCCCACTGGATGTGCAATGTCTGGTCTAATATAGACCATCGCATACATCAGGCTACCGACTTCACTTGCATATGGAACACGAGACATGTCCTCTTCCACTTCTTGTGACTTGGGACACTGTTTAGCATATAAATTTACACCTACAGGAATAGGAACCTTTACCGATTTACTATCCTACATATTAAACCTCTACAATATTGTCTCGACATACTTCCTCTGGTTTAACCAGAGCTTCCTCTTTACCCAATCTCTTTTAATTTCCATGCCCAAAATATAGTTTGCAGCACCAAGATCTATCATATTGAATTTGGAGGACAATTGGTTCTTCAAATCCCGAATAATTTCTTTGTCATTTCCAACTAGTGACATGTCATTGTTGGGACTCAGAATTGACCTATTTTGACCTTATCTTTTTGCTATATTATTATCCTTTTGCAGTCATAGGTTGAAAGCTTTTGATTTTATAATGACATAATTACCCCAAGGTACGAAGTAACTTCCCGCATATCTATGTTTAATTGTTCATTGCATATTCGTGAATATCTTTATATTTATCCTTGGAAAAGCTGACTAAATTGTCAAGTAATTGTCTTAAGCTTGCAGGAATTATAATGTATAGTTGCTGCAACACCAGAAACAGCAACTACGCAGTTGCTGCAACACCAGAAGCAGCAACTCCGCAGTTGCTACAGTCAGCAACAACAATCATCTAAAGCAAGCTATTTTGCAACAGCCGCGAATAACAGATGGAAACTATTTAAAGAACCCTGACGCGGCATAATCAAGCGGATGTCTAAAGCAAGAAGAACACAGTCAGCATTGCCTAAATCAGGAACAGCATGGGGAAGCGGCAAAGGAATGTGAAGATCCCGAGAAGACGGTCGAAGTCAGTTACCAGCTGTGTAACAGCCAGAACCCAAGAAAGAACATATTATCATATTGTTGTAACAGCGTTCTGTAATTCTTATTTTTGATAGAATGGGTTAACTAAATGAACTGTAATACTCTATTGTAATAGATGTATCCTCTATAAAGAGGAGACATCTACATGAGAAAAGGGATCAGTCAGTGTCTATAGTCAGTCTGTAAAGTGAGATTTTGAGAACATCAGCAAGTCTGAACTTTATTGTATTTGAATCTTTTTGGCGGATGAATATAAAATTGTTTTGAGTACTTAATCCAGTCTTCGTGTTCCTGGGGAATCTTGTGAGAGGGACTGGGCCCACCTTCCTCACAAGATTCACCCATTTACTTTCCTTTCAAGTGTGTAAGTGTGTAATAGTTTCTTTCCTTCTGGTACTCTGTTTCGATTCTATAGCATTACCTCTAGTATTCCCGTTTTGCTAGTACTCTGTTTCATTAATTACTTGAGTTTGTTTCTCACCGGTGAATTATTGTGTAGTGTGCATTAGCAATCTGATTACAGGGGCAGGTGCTGAACGTCCCCACCTGGAGGATAGGGTCCTGATCCTCTGCCAACAGAGCATCCATCGTTTTGTTCTGCAGAATTGTAGTTTTAATTAATTGCTTTTATTTTAACAGTATTATAATGACTTAGCGTAAGAATTACGTATACTACAACTTTTCAATGCTTTTAGAATTTAAGTACATACAGTACGTAGTAGCCTTTGGAATAAAAAGACTTTCCCTGGTTGACAATTAATGTGGTACTTGAATGTTTAATTCATAAACAATTCAACTAGCCAACATTTTGGCGCCGTTGTCGGGGAAGGCAACTAAAGATTTCTAAAAGCATTAATGGTTTCTTTGTGAAAATAACAGGTGAATGAGAGCACGCAAGAAACCTAATTTTGCAGGCGGCAGGGGAGGAAGAAAGACTTTTATCGACGAGATCATCTCAAAGGCCGAAACATCACAGAGGACGAGTTCCCGGAGACCGCAGATCCAATACTCCTCACAGACAGACCAACAAACGGAGGAAGTACTGGGACCTGAAAGGAAGCTGGAAGCACCAGAATACACTGAGGAACCGGTGGAAGAACCTGAAGATACAGAAGACAAATTAAGTGATTCAGGGAAAGGACCAATGGAGGACAACAGAACAGAAGGAAGAGGGGAAAATTCGCTCTCTACCCTGGAATTTCCTATTGGGGAACTTCCGAGAGGAACAACCCCTATGAAGAATATTCCACTCTCAGCGTTACCCAACTTCCATGGGTTATCCTCTGAGGACCCAGACGAATTCCTCTTTGAATTCGACATACTATGCAGAAGTTATGATTATGTGACTCCTAATCAGAAACTTAAATTGTTTCCAGCAACACTAAAAGGAAATGCGCTGAGGTGGTTCATGAGCTTAGGAGCTCAGGTAATCACCACCTGGGACCAGATGAAAGAAGGATTCTTGGCCAAATATCAAGACTATTGCCGAACGAGGGAAAGGAAGGAAGAACTGTTCAAAATGGTTCAGAAGGAAGACGAGAGCTTAGAAGATTTTGTGGAAAGACTGCAGTATAATCTGTAGAGGTTTGACCATACTAATATGAGTAAAGACATTCTAAATACCATATTGCTAAAAGGGGTAAGAGATGATTGCTTGGATATGTTGAACATGCTAGGAAAAGGGGATATCTCCAAAGAATCATTTGATGAAATCATCAATCTCTGCATGAGATGCTCAAGAGGAGTAGGCAGCAGATCAAAGAGCAGAGATAATGTGTATTCAAGAGTTCAGAAATCAGCCAGTGGAGGAGCGATAAGAGCCGAAATAGGTAACTTATTAGAAGAATTTAAAACTGAAATGCTAAGTTCTTTCGCATCACAAATCGATGCTCTGCAGGTTAAGAAGAAACAGGCGGAAGCAGAAGCTGCTCTAGCTATCTTCTGTTCCAAATGCAGAGAAAAGCACCCACTAAGGGAATGCCCACTGGATAAGATACCTATCTGCACAATCTGCGAGAAGGACCATGAAATGCAGCAATGCCCCTCTCTGCCTGGAATCAAAGTAGCACTGCAGTCAACTGAAGAAGAGGCTGAAGCAGTGTACCTGATGACACAGAGGAGGCAATGGCCGCAAAGACAAGGTATGAGCTCTAATACAACATTCAATCGTTGGAATAATAATCCTCCTTTTTACCCACCCATGAACCAAATGCAGTACCCACCCTTCAATACAATGAACTTTCCACCTATGCAGCAACCTAATCTCCCTTTCCATGATCCTACTATATGGAATCCTTGGGCTCCCCAACAACCATACTTCAATCAATGGAATCCAAATTGGGCAGCCCAACAGATGCCATTTCCTCAACAACAACAGTCTCTTTCCCTACCATCTAACACTCCTCCAAATAATCAGGCAATTAGACCGCAGCTGCCTGTACAACCTAACCCTAATCCAAATAATAATAAAGCCCTGCAAGTAATTGACATTCACAATCAACCTGTCTCTCCCCTGCAATGTAATGATATCCATCTTCGCTCTGGGAGAATTGTCGAACCCATTATAGATGATATCACTGACTCTGACAAAGAAGAAGTTAGAAAAGAAAAATCACCTAACAACAATGTTGAAACAGCAGAATCAGCACCTAATAATAATGAGCAAACGATAGATCCACCCTTTCCTGAATGGCTAGCTCTCACAAAAACACTTGAGCAACCTACCTTTAACCTTTTAGGAGAGTTACAGAATCTGTATGTTAAAATCCCATTATTGCAAGCATTAAGAGATGTGCCTATTTATGCTAGAACCATTAGAGACATTTGTATAAAGAAACCGGGAAGAAAGGCTAAGGATCCCCTCACAGTTCATGTGATGGGAGAATTAACTGCCTTAATGACCGAAAAAGATTATCCTGTGAAGTATGGTGACCCTGGTCACCCTACAGTAATAGTCCAGGTTGGAAAAACCTTTATCTCTAAAGTTCTAGTAGACTTAGGAGCTGCAATAAATATAATGACACTCGAAACAGCACAACTGCTTCAGTTGAAAAACTTAATTAGGGAAACTCCAACAATCTTAGAATTAGCTGACCGATCTACAATTAAACCCGAGGGGGTCATTGAAGATCTTATAATTTTTGTAGAATCCTGGAACTACCCGGCTGACTTTGTGGTGCTACAGACTAAAACAAAGTTGGGGGGTCATCCGTTGATTCTAGGGAGACCTTGGCTGGCTACAGCAGATGATTTTATCAGCTGTAGATTAGGATCAATGACCATATCCAACGGGTAGGAAACTAAACAGCTCACCCTCTATCCTCATGCCACACCCATGATCAATAGTGATAATTCTGTATGGGTAGACTATGAGGATGAAGAAACCCAACCAATACTAACTATTGGGCAAGCCTTGACTTTTAAGGATTCCACCGAAGATGAACTAATTAGCAGCTTTATTTCTGAACCCTCTTCGGTTAACCCTGAAACATTTAACCACTTCACTGCAATCTTAGAATATGAATCCCAGCAGAATATGAAAGATGAAAACTTATGCCAGACAGCATTAGGCAACCCTTCCAAGAGCACAACAATTGAAATTGAACCTGGTAAAACACTAAATATAAATCCTGACTTGGATGATAATGAAAAACAACAATTAATAAAGTTACTCCAAGCAAATAAAGAGGCATTTGCATGGGACTACACAGACATGAAAGGGATCTCCCCGGAATTATGTACTCACCGTATTTATATTAAAGAGGGATCCCGGCCAGTCTGTCAACCCCAGCGAAGAATGAACCCTAACCTTAGAGAAATTGTGAAGGAGGAACTCCAAAAACTCTTAAATGCAGGATTTATATATCCAATATCTGATAGTGAGTGGGTTTCCCCACTCGTAATTGTACCAAAGAAGAATGGGAAATGGCGAGTATGTGTAGACTATAGATCATTGAATAAAGCAACCCAAAAAGATCATTTCCCTTTACCTTTTATTGATCAGGTATTGGATAATTTAGCAGGTAAGAAATTCTTCTCATTCTTGGATGGGTTTAGTGGATACAACCAAATTAGGATTGCACCCCAGGACCAGGACAAAACCACATTTACTAGCCCATAGGGAACCTTTGCTTACAAAGTACTTCCATTTGGGCTATGCAACGCTCCAACAACATTCCAAAGAGTGGTGATAGGAATCTTTTCTGATATGTTAAACGATTCATTAGAAATATTCATGGACGACTTTACTCCTTATGGAGTGACCTTTGAAGATGCATTGCAAAACCTTGAAAAAGTACTTAAGCGGTGCATAGAAGCACACCTTGCTTTAAGCACTGAAAAGTGCCATATGATGATGAATCAGGGTATTGTATTAGGTCATTTCATTTCATTTTTAGGAATTCAAGTCGACCCAACTAAAATTCAGGTGATTCAGAACCTTCCTATCCCCAAAACACAAACTGAGGTGAGAAGTTTTTTAGGACATGCCGGATATTACAAAAGATTCATTAAGGATTTTTCTAAAATAGCTTCTCCTCTGTTTGTGTTATTAATGAAAAATGCTGAATTCAAGTGGACTGATAACTGCGAAAATGCATTCAATAAACTTAAACATCAGTTGTTCGCAGCTCCTATTCTGAGAGGACCTGATTGGGCATTACCCTTTCATATCTCCTCTGATGCCTCAGATGCGGCAATTGGAGCTGTCCTGGGTCAGGAAGAAAACAATCTCCCCTATGCCATCTATTTCATTAGCAAAAACATGACACCAGCTGAGCTAAATTATACAGTGACTGAGAAAGAATTTTTAGCAGTTATTTATGCTATTAATAAATTTCGGCATTATATTACTGGCTATACTACCTTTGTGCATACTGATCACTCGGCCATTAAGTATTTAATGAATAAATCAATTACAAATGCTCGAGTCACCAGGTGGTTATTACTATTACAAGAATTTGATATCACAATTGTAGATAGGCCAGGAAAAGAAAATGTAGTTGCTGATTTTCTTTCTCGTTTAAAAACTGATGAAAATGCTCCAGTAGATGATTCTTTTCCTGATGAGTATTTATTTGCAGTATCTGCTCACTCACCTTGGTATGCAGACATTGCCAATTATCTAGTTGCAGGAAAACTACCATCACACCTATCACACAGGGAAAGAAGAAAGATCATCCAGCAAAGTGCTAGGTACAGCTGGATAAGCAGGTGTCTGTTCCACACAGGAATAGATCAGGAAATTCGGAGATGCATTGGGGAGGATGAAATTTATGATGTGTTAAAAGCTTGTCACGGTGGCCCTTGTGGAGGACATTTTGCAGACAAAAGAACAACACACAAGGTACTTAGAATGGGTTATTATTGGCCATCACTTTTTAAAGATGCTAGAAAATATGTGAAGGCTTGTGATAGCTGTCAAAGAATGGGTCAGCCTAACCATAGGGATGAAATGCCACTTAACCCCCAGGTCACTCTTGAACCTTTAGAGAAATGGGCATTAGATTTTATAGGTCCCATTAATCCTCCATCTAATCAAAGAGTCTACATATTAGTATGCATGGATTATATGACTAAATGGGTAGAGGCCAAAGCACTCATTAAAGCTAATGAAGAAGTAGTACTAACATTCTTATTTGAAGAAATCTTTGTTAGATTTGGACTACCCAGATAATTAGTCACTGATGGAGGACCTCCTTTTAATTCTCATGGCTTCAAAGATACGCTCCAAAAATATCATATTAAGCATAAAATGACCACACCATACCACCCCCAAGCAAATGGGCAAGTGGAAAGTACCAACAAGGTCATAGAAGCCATCTTAACAAAAACGATAAAGGAGAATAGAAGGGATTGGTTTCAGAGGTTGCCCGAGGCTCTATGGGCCTATAGAACCACTTGGAGGAATACAACAGGCTTTTCACCCTATGAATTAGTTTATGGAAAGAATGCTATTTTCCCTGTAGAGTTTGAAATTAAAACCTTAAGAACTGCCTTAGCTGTTAACCTTGATTTAACTGATGCACAGATAGCCAGGTTGCAGCAGCTTCAGGAATTGGATGAGAAAAGACTAGATGTCGTCCATCAAACAACTATGATACAACAACAAAGAAGCAGATGGCATGATAGAACCATCAAGCAAAAGCAGTTCCAGAAAGGTAACTGGGCTTTACTTTATGATTCCCGTTTCGAGAATTTTCAAGGGAAGTTAAGAACAAGGTGGTTGGGGCCGTATGAAGTGGATGTTGTTTTTCCAAATGGAACAGTCAGAATTTTAACAATTGATGGGGACAGAACACCACTGTTAGTGAATGGCTACCGACTTCGGTTATATCAGCGGCCGATTTCCAAAGAAGATTTTAAAGCCACTTGCATGGCAATAAAACAGTATTCTTTTCCAGGGGAACTTGCTGTCCCTCAAAGCACTTGAATTTATTATTTATGTAATTTTCTTAGGTTAGATATTCTTGTTTTTTTTAGAAACTAATAAATCCTGCCAAGGATTGCGATATTACATTTCAGTATTTTGCAGATGTTAGCTTGGGAAGTAGCTGAGAACAAAAAGTCTCAAAGGAATTACTGTGCGGACTCGGAATCCCTGTTGCTGCAACACCACCCCTGTTGCTGCAACACCACCCCTGTTGCTGCAACACCACCCCTGTTGCTGCAACACCATTCCTGTTGCTGCAACACCATCCCTGTTGCTGCAACACCATTTCCTGTTGCTGCAACACCATCCCTGTTGCTGCAACATCATTCCCCGTTGCTGCAACACCACTCTTGTTGCTGCAACACCATTTCCTGTTGCTCCAACTCCATTTCTGTTGCTGCAACACTAGTTCCATTACTCCGGCACATTCCCCATTTTCACAAACGTCTTTTTCCCAATAATAGAACACCAGTCCCTGTTGCCCCAACGGTAATTTTCCGTTGCTGCAACACCAATCCCGGTGCCACGATATTGCTTCCCGATCACGAAATATCCTTCCCAGCAAAATTCCCTCACGTACGAAAACGCCTGTCTTACCACTTCAGCCCCAAAAGAACAAATCTTGATAAAATATACCACTTCTTGTGATGATTACAGCACCCTACTATCACTTCCCGTCATTATCATTACAAATCACCCATATTCCCATGCTTTCAGATCCGCGGTAATTATTATGATCCAGCAGAAGACAAGAAAAGACTTTTTGACGCAGCAATCAAAAAGGTAAAATACGAAGGTACGCACGTTTATGAATGAGCATTAAATAATAGATAACGCGGAGAAGTTGATAGGACCATCAAATGATTGCATTTCCAATCATATCATTTACACGTAGGAGGGGGGGGGATTACCAAAGCAACTCTCATAATGACATACCACGCCAACTGCCGCCACCCTTAATTCTCCCGGTAATATGTAAAAGCCACGGCATGTTACCATTTGCGATGTTTTACTCTGAGTTGAAATCGGAAGCTCGGCTCTGAACTCTGAAAATTCACCGAGACAACAGCCATGGGAGGAACCCTCATTACACATGAACCTGGCACGACAGCAGTCCTGGAACTCTTTCCAGAAATTTATCAAATTTTCTTGCAAGCTGGATGGATAGAGTATTTCAGGAGACTTCCGGACTTTGACGAGCAGCAAGTCCTGGAATTCGCATGCAACTTAACAGAAGGATTCTCTGTCGTCCAAGGAATTCAAGTTCCAGTCACGGAGGAAATCATAGCCGAAGTTACCGGACTACCAGCCAATGGCACACGGTGGTTCAGCAGAAAGCACCTGATTCTGAATGCGCAGCAGGATTTTCTCCGACCAGGCGAGCAAGTAGAGACCAAGGGCAGAGGCGTAGCACTTCGGTCGTTACCTCAACCATGGCCGAAAGTCGCTGAATTCGTCAAGCAATATCTGACGTGCGAAGGTCGCTACCAGGTAATTTACCAGCACGACTTCGTCCTGTTAAATCACTTAAGAAATGGTCAGTTATTAAACATGCCATATTATCTGTTGGGTTGTCTCAAAAATATGTCACGATATGCTATGAAAGCGAAGCATCCAGTTCTTTCCTTAAAACATCATCGCTTAGCCCAATTGCTGATTAACAGAGCCCTCGCTCTAAACAACCCTCCACCCCCCATTAATCCCCATCCGGAGGAAGAAATTCCACAGCCGGAGCATGAAAGTCCTCATCAAGAAGAGGAAACTCTTCGTCAAGCTGAGGACACACCTCAGCAAGACGAAGAACTTCCTCAGCAAACGGACGACATACCTGAACAAATCCCTTTGGAAAACCCTCAGCAAGCAGAGCATATTCCTGAACAACCCCAGCAAACACCCCTGCACGTTGCTGAGAATGAACAAGCAGCAGCAGAATTAACCACATCTCCCAAAAGAACCAATCCTTCCGCTCCCATACTTAGTATTTCTACTGATGATTCCGATGATAATATCCCAATTACTCTGCTTAAACGAAAAATGCAGCAGGGAAAGAAAACCCCAGCAAAAAGAAGAAGAACTAGGGTTTCAACTAAAGCACCTGCTACTCCGACTACTGTCCCTATCTTAAAGAAAGCTAGCAGGAAGAGAAAAATGCCTGAATTCCCTGCTTCTCTACCAAAACGAAAATCGGTAGTAGTTGAATCTCCTAATTCCTCCAGTTCACCGCCCATCGCTACAAGAATCCGCACTCCAGCCACTCCTCGAAACTCCTCTCCCTCACCCACAGAGGCTGAGATGCAGAGTGTTCATAGCTTCGTGACATCATATCTTAAGACAGCTGATACACAAGAACCAGCTGCCGACACCCAAAGTGATAGTGACCAAGTGGCTGCAACACAAGAAACAGCCACTACCCCAGGTGACACACAAGAACCACCTGTGGGGAATACTGATCAAATTGACGAAACACAACCTCTGCCTCCACTGGAATCTACCGTTCCACAGGATCAGCCTACCATACCTGCCCTACAGGAAGAAATTGAGTTTCTGAAATCTCAGATTCAGGACTATCAGGAAGAGATAATAAGGGTCAAGGAAGCATATCAGAAAGAATTTAGCCTGCATGTTTTGGCATGAGTAGCATCTGCAGCAGAGAAAAGTAAAGATAACGAATATATGTGTACAAATTGTGGTGAAATATATACTCAAGCAGGATATAAGGTAGTAGAAGAACCAATGAAGGAAGCCTCCGCTGCTGTAGATGAAACAAAAGAGCTTACTGATGCACAAATGGAAATCCCACAATCCTCTGCTGAGATAGAAAAACCTGTTGGCACACAAGAACCAACAAGTTCTTCAGAAGAAGTGCAGACAGACAGACCTGTTGTTACACAAGAACCAACAGGTTCTTTAGAAGAAGTGCAGACAGACAGACCTGTTGTTACACAAGAACCAACAGGATCTCCAGGAGAAGATGCAGGACCAAACTAAAGAACTTACTGACACACAAGAACCAGTAAGTTCACCAGAAACTGCACAAGAACTTACTGACACACAAGAACCAGTAAGTTCACCAGAAACTGCACAAGAACTTACTGACACACAAGAACCAGTAAGTTCACCAGAAACTGCACAAGAGCTTACTAACACACAAGAACCAGTAAGTTCGCCTGAAACTGCACAAGATCAAGAGCTTACTGACACACAAGAACCAGTAAGTTCACCTGAAACTGCATAAGATCAAGAGCTTACTGACACACAAGAACCAGTAAGTTCTCCAGAGACTGCACAGGAACAAACAGAGGAGCTTGCTGACACTATGCAGGAAGAAAAGAAAGAGGAGAATAAAGATTCACCCCGGCCTACCCAAAGCATTATGGAGGAAGAAGAAATAGTCTCGGGGGAAAATGAAGAAAAACTGGACTCATCCAGCCCCAGTCAACCTGACAAGGAGCAAGAAGAAGAAGAAGAAAAAGATACAGACTCATCACGGCCTACCCAAATTATTATGGAGGAAGAAGAAATAGTTTCAAAAGGAAATGAAGAAGAATTGAACTCATCCAGCCCCAGTCAAACTGCCAAGGAGCAAGAAGAAGACGAAGAAAAAGGGACAGATTCACCCTGGCCCACCCAAATCACCATGGAGCAAAATGAATTAGTACAACAGGAGGAAGAGACTCTAGTCAGAAATGAAGAGAAAGATGCTGGATCATCCCAGCCCACTCCAACAGAGCAGATTATCCTGGTTGATGCCTGTATACAAACAGAGCTTCCCACTGTTAGTGATGTATGCACACAAACAGAGAGTTTTCAGGCATTAAAAGGAAAGTGGTGGAGAGAATATCAGCAGTCTCAAGGCAAAGCATTCGAACAACAAAAGGGGACCTGGTTTGATCATGCTTATAAGAACTGGGAAGCACTGGAGCAGTGTAGGGCCCAGTATAAACAAATCAAGGAACTGAAAGCCAGACTGTCCCAAATGTTTGAGTTATGTCAAAGAATGCTTGCCACAAGGAAACCCTCTTTTAATTATGCTACATTTTTTAGGGAAAGACTCGCATTTATACAGCTAAAGGCTGTCAAAGAGGGAAGGCCTTATCAAGTGGTCACAGCAGAGCAGTTTATGCAGACCTTTGCAGAGGCACCTAAAAACGATCAAAACCTGCTATGTGAACTATACCTCCATAATGAAGCCGTGTCCGAAGAAAGGAACATGAATATGATACCTATAGTTGGTGACATACAGCTGAGAGCCTTTATCTCCTTTTTGGCTAATAAACTTACCTAGCATAATGCCTTTGTCTCAGCTCACCATAATGAACAGAATTGTCTTCTGTGGATTCGAGCTGAACCACAGAACGCTGCCACTTTCATTGCACAACACCTAAAAATGGTAAGTGATCCCGATATGAAGGATCATATCATGCAACTGCAAACAGAGGTCCTAACAGACTGTCAGCGTTATGTAAAGACTAAAGCATCCTTGGCTGTTAAAGCAAATAAACAGTTTTGGGAAAACTGCCCCACAGAAAGGCAGGAATATCACCCGTATAACCCATCAAATCTGCAAGTAGCACTCTCAAGGGTACCTCAGTATGTTAAGTGCATGCAGCATTGTGCTGAAAATTGGATGGGGTACAAATTTAAATTTCCACTTTTATGGTTGTCTGGTGAATAGTATAAGGGCCAGTTTGGACTATCCAACAGGGAAGAAGCAGCAGCATGGAAGCATATACAAACTGTTTGTGGGTTCAGGGAGAAGTTTGATGCCAGTCCCTATAGCTATTGTCTTAGTAATCTACATTGTTCGTCCCAGTTCTCCGACTCAGACTCAGAGTAGCCATTGCATGGGGACATGCAATCTCTTCAGTTGGGGGGGATGTTGGGACTCAGAATTGACCTATTTTGACCTTATCTTTTTGCTATATTATTATCCTTTTGCAGTCATAGGTTGAAAGCTTTTGATTTTATAATGGCATAATTACCCCAAGGTACAAAGTAACTTCCCGCATATCTATGTTTAATTGTTCATTGCATATTCGTGAATATCTTTATATTTATCCTTGGAAAAGCTGACTAAATTGTCAAGTAATTGTCTTAAGCTTGCAGGAATTATAATGTATAGTTGTTGCAACACCAGAAACAACAACTAAGCAGTTGCTGCAACACCAGAAGCAGCAACTCCGCAGTTGCTACAGTCAGCAACAACAATCATCTAAAGCAAGCTATTTTGCAACAGCCGCGAATAACAGATGGCAACTATTTAAAGAACCCTGACGCGGCATAATCAAGCGGATGTCTAAAGCAAAAAGAACACAGTCAGCATTGCCTAAATTAGGAATAGCATGGGGAAGCGGCAAAGGAATGTGAAGATCCTGAGAAGACGGTCGAAGTCAGTTACCAGCTGTGTAACAGCCAGAACCCAAGAAAGAACATATTATCATACTGTTGTAACAGCGTTCTGTAATTCTTATTTTTGATAGAATGGGTTAACTGAATGAACTGTAATACTCTATTGTAATAGATGTCTCCTCTATAAAGAGGAGACATCTACATGAGAAAGGGGATCAGTCAGTGTCTATAGTCAGTCTGTAAAGTGAGATTTTGAGAACATCAGCAAGTCTGAACTTTATTGTATTTGAATCTTTTTGGCAGATGAATATAAAATTGTTTTGAGTACTTAATCCAGTCTTCGTGTTCCTGGGGAATCTTGTGAGAGGGACTGGGCCCACCTTCCTCACAAGATTCACCCATTTACTTTCCTGTCAAGTGTGTAAGTGTGTAATAGTTTCTTTCCTTCTGGTACTCTGTTTGGATTCTATAGCATTACCTCTAGTATTCCCGTTTTGCTAGTACTCTGTTTCATTAATTACTTGAGTTTGTTTCTCACCGGTGAATTAGAGTGTAGTGTGCATTAGCAATCTGATTACAGGGGCAGGTGCTGAACATCCCCACCTGGAGGATAGGGTCCTGATCCTCTGCCAACAGAGCATCCATCGTTTTGTTCTGCAGAATTGTAGTTTTAATTAATTTCTTTTATTTTAACAGTATTATAATGACTTAGCGTAAGAATTACGTATACTACAGCTTTTCAATGCTTTTAGAATTTAAGTACATACAGTACACAGTAGCCTTTGGAATAAAAAGACTTTCCCTGGTTGACAATTAATGTGGTACTTGAATGTTTAATTCATAAACAATTCAACTAGCCAACAGTCATCCACATACAAGGCCAGATAAATAACACGGTCACCAATTAATTTAAAATACACATAGTGATCTGCTTTGATTCTGGTGAAGCCAATTCCCCGTATAAATGTATCAAATTTCTGCTACCACATCCTTGGTGACTGTTTTAGCCCATACAGAGACTTATTTAACTTGCATACCAGTTATTTCTTACCCTTAACCGCAAAGCCTTCAGGTTGCTTCATGTAGATCTCCTCTTCCAGATCCCCATGGAGAAATGTTGTCTTCACATCCAACTATTCTACCTCAAAATCAAAAGCAGCAGCAACAAATAAAAGTAATATAATAGAAGCTAACTTGGCAAGAGGAGAAAAAATATCACCAAAATCAATTCCCGACACCTGGGAATAACCTTTTACTACCAACCAAGCTTTGTATTTCTCCACCTTTCCTTCTACATTTGTCTTATTCTTGAACATCCATTTGCTACCAATGGGTTTCCTTCCAGCCAGCAACTCCACCAGATCCCAAGCCTCATTTTTGTGCAAAGATGCCATTTCATCAACCATGGCCTCTTTCTAGAGTTTTCCATCCTCTAAATCTACTGCTTCCTTCACAGTTCTGGGATCATCATCAGTGATAGATAAAGAAAAATTGAATAGAAAGTAGATGGACTATAACTTTTTGGTTTCCTTCTTTCTCGAACTGATCTTCTCACAACTAGAGTTTGTGGCTCTTCATCTTCTGATTCCTCTTCTGCTGTAGAGTCTAATTCTTCATGCTTTAGTTCGAACTCTATCTTATTAGGTTCCTTTGATGGGACTTCATGTTTAATAACATTTTTCACCTCTTTGAACACCACATCTAAGTTGTACACAACCTTCCTTGTTACTGGGTTCCAAGTCTTATAACCCTTTAAACCATCCTTATAACCAATAAAGATGCACTTTTCAGATTTACTATCCAGCATTGTTCTTTTCTCCTTTGGAACATGTACATATGAATCACATCCAAATACCCTCAGATGTGAAAGAGAGGGTTTCTTACTAGTCCATACCTCTTGTGGAGTCTTATCCTCCAACGCTGATGAAGGTGATCTATTGACCAAGTAACATGTTGTCTCCACTACCTCTGCCGATAATTCCTGTCCCAACCTGGCACCACTGAGCATGCTTCTTTCGCTTTTCATCAACATCTTGTTCATTCTTTCTGCAACTCCATTTTTCTCAAGTGTTATGGAGTAGCCTTTTGTCATTCTATACCACACTTACAGAATTCTTCAAATTCCTTGCTGCAAAACTCTCCACTGTTATCTGTCCTCAACACCTTTATCTTCTTCTCTATCTGGTTTCCCACCAGAGCCTTAAATTCTTTAAACCTATCAAAGACTTTATATTTATTCTTGAGGAAATATATCCATGTATTACTTGAGAAGTCATCTATAAATGATACATAATACACAGACTTACCCAGTGATAGAACTTTCATAGGTCCAACCACATCACTGTGCACAAGCTCTAATATTTGTTTCACCCTCTTACCACCAGAGGGGAAACTCACCTGATTCTGCTTCCCATATACACAATTTTCATAGAAATCAAAATCCAGAGAGCTATTAGTCATACCTTCTACCATATATTTACCATGAAGTATTCGAAGGCCCTTCTGTCCAATATGTCCAAGCCTTTGATGCCATAGCATGGTATTTTCTCCAGAGACCACTAGATTTTCTGCTCCACTTTCAGGAACCACAGAACTGTTGCACCCATCAATAATAGTTCTACCTTACATCTTGTATAGAGTTCCAATCTGAACTCCCCACATCAATACCAGTGCTCCCCAAACCATCTTGCAGGTATCTTTCTTGAACACTTTTTTTACACCTACATCATCCAGCTTGCTTATAGAAATCAGATTGTTGGCCAATGCAGGAGTATGCAGAACACCTGGAAGTGTTAACCCTTCCACCTTGAAACTTAAACTTTACTTTTCTGTGACTAATGATTCTAGCCTTCCTATCATCCCCTAAGAAGACATCACCACCATAATATTTCTCATACTCACAGGACCACTCTCTATGGGGAGTGAAGTGAAAGGATGAACTTGAGTCAATCAACCATGCCTCATGATCTACGTGTGTACTTGAAGAAGCCAAGTATACATCCCGACCTTCATCTGAGGTGGCTTTCGCCTCTATAGAAGGAGCATCATCAAATACCTTTCCTTTGTTAGGATATTTATATTTACAATCCCTTTTGTATTTCCCTTCCTTTCCGCATTTCCAGCACACCTTTACAGGTTTTCTTGGAGATTCAGATCTCCCTCTAGATTTAGATCTCCCACTCGATGACTTATTTTTGTTTTTGTTCTGGGACCGTCCTCGTACAGACAAGGAATCACCATTCTCACTCTCCATAATTTTCCGTCTCATCTCCTCCGTCAGTAAGGATGAGACTATTTCATCAAACTTCAAGGTAGTTGCATTGCTACCTATTGCAATAACGAGACTATCTCATGAATCTGGTAGATAACACAACAAACTGATGCACTTATCTTCATCTGAAATTTTAATATCAACAAATAATAACTAACTTACCATAGTATTAAATGTGTTCATATGCTCTATCACCGAGTCTTGATCTTTCATCCTCAGGTTATACAACTTTTTATGTAGGAACAGTTTATTCACCAGAGACTCAGATTTGTACAAAGTTCCTAACTTGTCCCACAAAGCCTTCGTCGTAGCTTCCCCTGATACATTTAGCAATATTGAATCTGAGACAGACAATCATATTGTTCCCTTTTCCTTCTGATCCAACTTCTTCCATTCTTCATCAGAGACTCCCTTTGTTTTAGTACCCAGATCTACTATGATTCATTGATCTTTGTCCACCAGCAGATCCTCCATCTTGAGTTTCCACAGCTCAAAACTTTGACCATTAAATTTCTCGATCTCTATCTTTCCACTGCTCTCCCTCTTCTTTCCCCACCAAAATCGATCCTATAGATCTCCCACTGAACAGGGTCTACCAGAGGCCCAAGTGAAAGCCCTTAGCAACAAAGGCATTCCCTTGAAGCCAAAACAACTCTGATACCAAATATAGGTTTTAACCCCATATAGAAATTACCGCATACAAAATCTAAAACATAAAAAATAAACAATACGAGAGCATAACACATAAAACACATATACACAGATATTTTCCCCTGGCTCCTAAAATTAGGACTACCAGCTTGATTTTTCATTATGTTCCCTTCAATGTTACAATACATATATATACATGCTGAAGCATACAATACCATGGATCGAAAACCATCACACACAAAACCATGTGCGAAAACCATGCAAAAAACCATAGGTTGTCCCAAACCCCGTAGAGGGGGGCTAGCCACCCCTCGCAAACACCGTATGACCCCCCCACTGTGTAATCGACACAATGAAGGGGGGCCTCCACCCCCCCTCTAACCCCCTAGTTAACTAGGTAGGCTAGTCATGGAAAGAATATAACACAACCCAACATTCTTTCCCACATCTGCTTAGGCAAAACATTCGCATCTGACCCGATATACAGAATAACCTGATCCATTTCATACTCTCCTATTTGCGCGGTGAGCCTCATCTCGCACCCTATTCTCATCTAGTGTTTTCCTATCTTTCTGACTACGTGGTGCCCTTCAAGAGCAGTTTCTTTACCGGCACACCTATTTATCAGTTCTTGTAACCCTTTCACTGACTTTTTGTCATGCAACAAATTCATACAAGTCTCCAAAAAGGTGGTAAGCATGGAGGAGTCAACCTCTTTAGATAAGTTATACTGACTTCCTAAGGTAGAGGCTTCAACGAAGCTCTTCTTTGCTTCCATGAATGTTTCCTTCGCGTGCTCTAGGTCAAATCCAACCTCCTTCTTTGGAGCCTTGTGGACCCACTCACTTTCCTCAGGTTGCTTTCCTTTATCATCATCCCACTTTGTAGCACAATGTTCACATTGAGATCCTCTTTGTGGGGCTCGACCCTCATCATCTATAAATTCTAGGTAGGCTCCTAAGGCTGCACCTTTTTCTCCTGCATCTTAGCTATCAGTATAAGGCATTCTTCTATCATGTAGTAAAATTGAGTACAATATCGGCATGACAGGCATGTCTGGCTCATACATTCCCACGCGTAGTATCTTAGCACTCCGTAATTATAGAAAATAACTTGTCCTCGACCTCTGCCAGGTCCTCCTCCTCCTCACCCTTGTCCGCGCCCCTGATATCCTCCACGTGCTCCCCCAACACATTGATTCAGAGGCCGAGTTTGTTTTTTCATTCGATATGCGGCCATTCTTTCCATCATCAATTCATAGCTATGGAAGTTACACTTGTCACAGCCTTCTAATTTATAGAAATTACAGAATAACTGTTGCGGTGCCTGCACAATTTTTTGCAGTAAGTGGTAATTTTCTATTACATGTTTTCCTGCTACTTGACCAATAGCACACCAGAATGCACTCCCTGTACTTGGTCCTACTAGGGCTTCCTACCTTAGAGGCATGGGCCCTCCTCCTGCCATATAATTCACAAAAATAGGGCAATGATCCTTATCATGCCCCTGGTTTTTACACTTGAGGCACCAAACTTCTTCGAACAGCTCCAATCGATCTGCTTTCTCCTTTTTCAAGCTCTAAAACTCCAAGAAAAGGTTCTGCAAGTCTGCATGAATCTGTTGAACTCCCAACGTCATGTCCTAGATAGGTGTCTCATGTAATCTCATTGTGATCTCCAACGCTTTTGCTTGAGTCCCTATCTTTTGTTATGACAAAGCAATCCTTAAGTGAGGTAGGAGCATGACTATAAACTATCCGCGGTGCTGACTGTCTGTGAGATTCATAATGGCTTCACGGATTCCACACTTCACTCTCTAATCCAGCTCCCAAGGTGTTTCATCGATCCTCATCGTGATTTCCTTGAATCCAACTATTGATTGAGTTTCAAACTTAGGCCTTCCGAAATCCTTCTTGAGAGTAGTCTAAGTGTCCGCTAATGATTCCAACGGATTATCAATGTAGTACTTAACATACCATGTCAATTTGTGATCTTGTAGAGCAGTAACCAACTGTGCTTTCTTCAGATGATCATCTGTAATATTTTGCATGGTCCACACAGCCTTCGCAACGAACCAAAATTGGTCCAAGTCCTCATTTCCCAAGCCCTTGAAAACAGGAACTTCATCGTATTCGACATGTTGAACGATGGCGAAGGTGGTGGTGGTGTGGGCAAAGGTGTATGTTATGGAGGTGAAGGTGGAGGTGGTGTGGGTGGATGAGGTATTCATGGAAAACACTACTTTATCAATTGTACAATGCTTCGTGGTGAGGCCTATACCTCTCCCTCATTGTCGCTCGAAGGAGGTTTTATCAGTGGGTTGTATTCAAGACCTACTCTCTCATGATTTATAAAGATTCGTTTGCTTCCTCTAGATCCATACATCAAGGTAGTGGCATAATCCGCTTTTCACACAAGAGCATTTTAATCAAAGTATTCAAAGATCCCAAATACTTACCTCATGGTCCCTTGAAGAAGCGGCACTCCACTTCACCGTAGCTGACTAAGGTATTGAACGCGAATTTTGTCACAAATCCTCCTATGACTCAGTCAAGCCAATGATCGATGGCGTGTGCGATCTTATCCTCAGAAGCTTCCAATCTCTGCACTAGCTCCGAGGTCCACACTATTGGACCGTCAAGCCTTTGCGTTCCTTGGCTGTCTGCCAATTTAGCTATCCACTCGTATAGTTTAATCGAGAAGATGCAGGAGAAAATTTTGTGTATCTCTGTGTAAAAATATATGTCCAACCACTGTTCTTTTATCAGGCATAGATTTCTATTTTCTTGCGTCGCAAATTTGTAGATCTTTCTATCCAACCACTTCTAAATTTCTTTCTTTATTGGATTCCACTGATGTGACATCACACATCTCTTTATGTAGATCCCTGTCCTGACAATGGAACCATTTTTAGGCTTAGTGGGTCCTAACCCAGGTTTAGAGTTAGCTGCGCCAAACAAATCCCTACACTATTAGCCCTTTCGGCATCAATCCATGGGGCACGGACTGAAGTCTCACTAGAATCAGTATGGGGGGATGCTGGAACCAGGTTTCCGCACCCGGAGATCAATGTAATGTCGTTTTATGCCCTAAATCTGTCTTCGCACAGATCGATAAGCCTTTATGGCTTATCGATGGAACTCCCTTTAATCAGCTTCTATACCTCCACGAAGGTCTATGACTATCTTTCGTAGACCCTGAGTAGGTGAATCAACTACTTACATGCATCAAAGAGTACTCTTAACCTTGTAATTACCAAAATCGGCTTAAGTGTTCGATATCATTAACATATGACAATATAATCTTCGCGTAACAAGTTAACATCAATTGTGTTCATACATCAATATAGATCATGCAAAATCATGCATCAATATAACATTATTTCGTAAACCCATCATTCATAACAACATAAATCACATTGATTCATAACAGAAGTATAGAGATAAACACAGGTATTTTTGCAACAATCTTCTTTATTAATGTTTAGTTCATCTTACAGACTCAAGACTTCCCTACACACTTAGCTGTAGGGGTCCGTGCACTCAACTGCAGACTCTAGTCGATGCCTCTGTGCACACAGCTGCAGAGCCTTCCTTCTACTCTAAAACTTCTACGATATTCCCTCTATTGACCCATTACACTTTTCTTCATCCTGGACTACTTGCCTTAGACTCTCTAAGACATGCCTATTAATACAATCCCATGGTCATCTTCAAAATCCGACTCAACTTACATAAAAGAAGGGTAAAACTGATTTGGAATTTATCCAGGACAAAGAATTAAAGGTATCACAAACTCATGTGCATGGATGTGCCTATGTTATTTTATGCAAAAAATTGATAAGATTGCGAAATACATAGGCACTGAAGCAGTTTTAGAGAAAACATAACAGGAAAACATGTAAACACAACAAGTTTAATAAGGATTTCACCTAATACTCGGCTACATCTCTCAGTCCAGACTTCAGTGGTGGCCTCTCTATTATGTTTTCAAAGCAGAGTTTCTTTACAGCAGTGAGCTCAATTTGAGTCTCACTCAACAGATATGAATCAGTAGGATTTGAGTACACAGACTCTCCTTACTGGTACTTGACCTCTACTAGTCACAGTAGTATGAGCCCAATCTGAAACTCATACATGACAGGCCTATACCGAGGAGCTCGCTTGAAATTCTCAAGCTTTCTTTGGAGTGCATAACTCTTTGACTCTCTTTGGCTCTATTTGACTCGATGCTACCCTCAAGTCAGCTCGGCTTCTTCTCTCTGCTCTTAACTAACTCTCTTTCCTGCTTTTTCTACTTGCTTTGTCTTTATCAGCTCGTGGCTTTAAAGCTAGTCTACTTTCTATCGGTTCGTTTCCGCTTCCCGATGTTCTGGTTTTCCTTCCTCTGTCTGTTCGAACTCCCCTGTTCTATGTCATCATCAATGTGTAACGCTTCACAAGGAGGTGGCCACCTGTTTCATAACGAACTGAGTGTCAGTTCTCTTGAAATTGTTTGAACGGTCATTATTTTAGTTTGCTCCAAGATTGCCCGCAAAATATGAATCTTCTGCCAACTCATCATCCACATCAGACTTCAAATCCCATGTAATCTTGCTTTACCACCTGTCAAATCCGATCATTCATCGGCACGTGCCTCCACCGTTGATTTGGGCCCCCCAGATCCTATAGTCGTCATTCATGTTGGATGGGTAAGTAGCATGACGTTTGCCCATCCAATGTGACCAGTTTTCTCTCTCTTTCGTCGGATGCGTGTTACTCAGTGTGTGGCATCAGGCGGGACTTGGTCAAAACTGCTTATCGCCATGAGGCCTTCCGATATTCTACCAGTTTTATGGAATCCACGAAATTGAATTTATTACTTTTTCACATTTCATAGCCTTTTTAGGTTCGGGTGCTTTGGAGCTTTGCTTCACTGAGGGGGATGCCCTGTGATACGTGATTAGTGCTTTAGTGCTAATTGCATATCAGAAACCACCCCTGTTTTTTGAATCAGCCTCTGGTTTTGCGAATTTGCGCTAGCGCATATTACCATGGGCCAACTGTCTGTGCGCTCGATCGAGGGTCCTCGTTGCTCTGCACTGATCACAATTGCAACTGTCATGAGGATTCCCTCTGATATCTTGATCTTTCTAAGACTTGAATCTGTTTGGCATAATTTGAACGAGTTTATGAAAACTTAGAGAGTGTTTAGGATCCAATTTGGATCACGACCTTCCCACTGAAAAAGATTTTGGACCACCAAAATTTTGTTTTTAAGCATCAATCAAGTGAGGGTACTGATTCGTCACTTACCCAATTTCTATCCATTTCGCGCAGCTTGGCTTTGAACCTTTGAGTCCAATCCTCAGGTACTCAACATCCCCTCTACGCGTAGTTCTCACCTTCCTGTCTAGAACTGTATCTTCCTGCAATTCATTAAGATATTCAGGTAACAGATCATCAATAGAAGGCAACTGACTCTACTCTTCGGGATCTTCAATCAATGAAGGTTCAAATAGTCTCAAGCTGTTTGCATTAACAACTGAGTAGATGTGCATGTAAGTTGGTAAATCAAGGCGAAAAGCATTCTCACCAATTTTCTCAAGTATCTTGAAAGGTCCATACCTTATTGGCTTCAACTTCTTATCTTCACCTTGCATTCTATCTTTGCTAATGTATAGTCAGACTTGATCACCAACTTGGAAACTATGCTCCATCCGATGCTTGTCATGCCTTGCCTTGTACTTGGCTTGGATCTTTTCCAGCTGCTCTTGTACTGCTTGGTGAATCTCTTGGATTTGTTCGATGAACCTGGTTGCCTTGTCCACATCACTATGTCCATCAACCACTATGTGTTTACCAAAGACAAAATCCAAGGGAGACATTGGTGTGAAACCAAAACAGGTCTCAAAAGGAGATCTTTGTGTAGAAGAATGTCTAGCTCAGTTGTAAGCCTGCTGCACATTACATAAATGTTCATCCCTTAGCCTGGGATGCTTGCTACAATAGCCTCTAAGAAACTAGATCACTGCCCTGTTGACCACTTCTGTTTGGCAATCTATTTGAGGATGAAAAGCTGTGCTTTTCTTCAGTCTGGTGTCCATCAATTCCCATGGACTTGACCAAAATTTCCCAACAAATCGAGTATCTCGATTAGATATAATGGAAGTGGGTAATCCAAAATGAACCAATACATGTTGAAAGAACAACTTTGCAGTTTGTTCAGCGGTAATTTGTTTGTTACAAGGTATTAAAATACACATTTTTCTGAACCTATCCAAAACAACATATAAATAGTCATGAACTTTCCTAGATTTAGGCAGTCCTGCAACAAAGTCCATGGAAACACTTTCCCAAGGATGAGAAGGGACTAGTAGTGGAGAGTACAAGCCTTGTTTTCTATTGTTGGGCTTGCTTTTAGCACACATGGTACACCCCCTTACATATCTAGAAACTGTCTCATTTTGGCCAATAACAAAATCTTTGTAGCTGTGCAACTATTTTACTTACACCAAAGTGACCTGATATTAGAGAAGTGTGTGCTTCTCGAATTATCTTTACTCTTTATGTTTGAGGAATGCATAACTTTCCCAAATGATACAAGAGTTGGTCCTTAACATGATAATCTAATTCTTCTACTTGTTTGCCATGACTTAAAGTTGCATATACATCTTTAAAATCTATATCTTCAGCATACTGTTCAATGTAGCTTTCATGCAATACTGAATTATGCTTAAGTATAGTGGATGCATTTATGATTGGTCTGGAAAACATATCTACAACTTTATTGTGTATGCCATTTTTATATCTGATGACAGGATGAAACTATTGTAGAAAATCCATCCACCTATAGTGTCTTGATTGCTGCAACTTAGTTTGTGAGTGAAAATATTGAAGTGGTTGATGGTTAGTATGTATGACTGTCTCTTTGCCCATTAAATAATGTTTCCACTTTTTCACACTCTGCACTAATGCATACAATTCTTTATCATATGTGGGATAATTAACTACTGTAGAATTAAATGTCTCATAATGATAACATATGAGTTTACCGTGCTGCATCAACACTTCTCCCATGGCATAGTCATTGGCATCCATTTCAATCTCAAATGGTCTTTGAAGATTGGGTAGTGCTAGTACTAGTGCTATACTTATCTTTTCTTTCAAGGTGTCGAAGGCTTTCTGCTGTTTGCCTCCCCATTGAAACACCTTGTTCATTCCTGTTAAACCATGTAAGGGAGCTGCAACTAATGAAAAGTTAGAAATAAGCTTTTTCCAATACTGTGCTGCTCCTAAGAAGCTTCTAACTTTTGTAGCAGATTTGGATTTAGGCCAGTTTACAATGACTGCAACCTTAGAGGGATCTATCTTCAATTCACCACCCCCTACAATATGACCCAAATAATTCAAAGATGTTTTGCCAAATTCACATTTTGAGAGCTTAACATAAAGATTTTCCTTTTTCAAAACATCTAGAGTCTGCTTGACATGCTTTAAATGTTCTTCCCATGTTTTACTAAATATAAGAATGTCATCCAAATATACAATGACAAAATCAACAATAAAAGGTCTGAGTACATCATTCATTATTCTCATGAAAGTAGCAGGAGCATTAGTTAAGCCAAAAGGCATAACCAACCACTCATACAATCCCTGCTTTGTTTTGAAAGTAGTCTTCCATGCATCTTGCTCTGCAACTTTGACCTGATGATAGCCACTATGCAAGTCCAACTTGGAAAAATAAACAACTTCCTTTAATTGATCCAATATATCATCTATGCGAGGAAGGGGATAACAATTTTTTATCATTATCTTATTCAGTGCTTGGTAATCAATGCACATTCTCCATGAGCCATCTTTCTTTCTCACCAAGACAATTGGAGACCCACATGGTGATGTGCTAGGTCTAATGAATCCCTTCTCGAGTAGCTCCTATACCTGCTTCTTGATTTCTGCATTCTCTAAAGCAGACAACCTGTACATTCCGATGTTAGGCAATAGAGCATCTTGCTACAAATTAATATCATGTACTATTTCCTTTTTGGGTGGTAGACCTTTAGGTTATTGAAATAGTATATCATATTCTAAAACAACTTCTTCTAAATTAGCTTGTTGTTTAGCATTACAGCCCTCAAATACATTGGTTTTATTAGTTTTCTTTTCCTTTACAACCATCATTAAAAATTGTTTGCACGAATTTACTTCTTTTCATCTGCCCTGAGTTTATGAGAGTATAATTATTCTTGAGTTTGTGAGCTCTTACAATATATTTGATTCCATCCTTAATGAGTTGATACTTGTTTTCAGCTCTATATAAAATAGCTTTTCTATCATTCAAGTAACGACTTCCTAAAACAATTCCACATATATCCAAAGGAACTATATCTAACTCAACCTCATATACAAATGTTGACCCAAAAGAAAACCTAAGTTTACATTGTCTAGTCACTTGTAGCCATGCTTTATCACATAACCAACCTAATGGATATGGCTTTTTGTGAGGTGTGGTTAGTAATCCCAACTTCTTTACAAATGTCTTAGAAATTAAATTTACTTGTGAGCCACTATCAAACAATGTATCAATCTTTTTATGCCTAGAAACAACTCTAATATGAAAAAGCTCATGTCCTTTCCTTTGCGATTGTTGTTTCATCTCTTGAATCTGACCCCAAATCCTTTTGAATACCTGTACCAGTCTTCTTCTTCTTGCCCTCAAACTTCTTGGGTCTCATCTCCAGATGCAGAATCCAGCAATGTTCATCATCATGCCCATCATTTTTACAGTGAGTGCATGAAGATTTGGTCTTTTGTATAGTATTAAACTTCCTCTCTTTCCATTTCTATTTTCTTTTGTTCTTATTCTTGCTTGCAGTGGGTTTTGATGATCCCCCAACTTCTAGGTTCACATTCTTTCCTCTAGCCTCTAGATGTGTAGCTTGAATAGATACTTCATCTATGCTAGTGGGATTAAACATGAGAATTGTGTGTCTTAAGTAGTTGTGTAGACCACCTATATACTTCAGTAGAGTTTTAGGAGAGTCTAAAGAAATTCCTATAATCAAAACTCTTTTTCTAAATTCTTGAGTGTAACTTTGTACACTTTTCCCTTTCAATTGGAAGAGTTTGCCAGCTCATCATGGCTTGCTACATATAGGCTAGTGGATAGAATTGATTTTTAATGGAGAAACAAATTCACTTCAAACCAAAAGAATCTTACCGTGCTTCTTCATGTCAGCTTGTGTCCAGCCTTCCCACCATACCAAGGCAGTGCCTCCAAGGCATAGGCTGGCCAGCTAAATCTTACTACTGTTTGAATCAATGCTCTGTACTCTGCAATAAACATCAATCTATCTAATCCAATTATCCAGCTTCTCTACATTCAACTCTCCATCATATATTGGTAAATCAAATTTAACATCTAATTTAATCAAAGATGTCTCCTTTTATTTTCAGGTCTATTAGGACGTGTGGGATGTTTTTCTTCTTTCCCTTTGCCTTTAGAGTGGTCATGGAGGAAAGATTCTTCTGTTCCTTTATCTTGTTTGGATTTTGATGAATCTTCCTCTCTACCTTTCTTAAATTCTCTATACATTTCCTCTACCATGGCTCTCATGGTCATGAAACTATCCATGAACTGAGGGTCTGATTCCAAGGGAGTTTCTTCTGACATTTTCCTCTTAGGATAGACTCTTCCAATTTCAGGGTTAGTTTCAACCAACTCTCCTTCTCCTAATTTAAGCTTTGATCTAGTTAGCATTCAACAACAAAATCTAGCACAAGCTTGTCTAACCTTAGTAAACTTGAGCTCTGATACCACTTGATCTGGAATTTATCCAGGACAAAGAATTAAAGGTATTACAGACTCATGTGCATGGATGTGCCTATGTTATTTTATGCAATGGATCGATAAGATTGCGAAATACACAGACACTGAAGTAGTTTTAAATAAAACATAACAGGAAAACATGTAAACACAACAAGTTTAATAAGGAGTTCACCCAATACTCCTGGGCTACGTCTCTCGGTCCAACATTTAGTGGTAGCCTCTCTACTATGATTTAAAAGCAGAGTTTCTTTACAATAGTGGGCTTAATTTGAGTCTCACTCAACAGATATGAATCAGTAGGATTTGAGTACATAGACTCTCCTTACTGGTACTTGACCTCTACCAGTCACAGTAGTATGAGCCTAATATGAAACTCATACATGACAGGGCTATGCCGAGGAGCTCGCTTGAACCTCTCAAGCTTTCTCTGGATCGAACAAACTCTCTGACTCTCTTCGGCTCTGTCTAGCTCAATGTTGCCCTTAGGTCAGCTTGACTTCTTCTCTCTGCTCTTAACTAACTCTCTTTCCTGCTTTTTCTGCTTTCTCTGTCTATGTCAGCTCGTGGCTTTAAAGCGAGTCTTCTTTCTGTCAGTTCGTTTCCACTTCCCAGAATTCTAGTTTTCCTTCCTCTACCCGTTCGAACTCCCCTGTTCTGTGTCATCGTCACTGTGTAACGATTCACAGGTAGGTGGCCACCTGTTTCATAACGAACTGAGTGTCATCTCTCTTGAAATTGTTTGAATGGTCGTTATTTCCATTTGCTTCAAGATTGCCCATGAAAGACGAATCTTCTGCCAACTCATCATCCACGTCAGACTTCAAATCCCATGTAATATTGCTTTACCACCTATCAAATCTAGTGATTTATCGGGACATGCCTCTTCCATTGATCTAGGCCCCCAAAATCCTACGGTTGTCATTCATATCGGACGGGTAAGTAGCATGATGTTTACCCTTCCGATGTGAGCAATTTTCTCTCTCTTTTGTTGGACACGTGTCACTCAGTTTGTGGCATTGGGCGAGACTCAGTCAAAACTGCTTACTGCCTCAAGGCTTTTTGATATTCTGCTGGTTTTGTGGAATCCACGGAACCGAATTTATTACTTTTCTGCATTTCATAGCCTTTTCGTGTCCGGGTGCTTTGGGGCTTTCCTTCACTGAGGGGGATGCCCTTATCAGAAACCACCCCCGTTTCTTGAATTAGCCTCTAGTTTTACCAATTTGTGCTAGCGTG
This sequence comes from Pinus tabuliformis, assembly GCA_031772625.1. Lineage (NCBI taxonomy): Eukaryota > Viridiplantae > Streptophyta > Pinopsida > Pinales > Pinaceae > Pinus > Pinus tabuliformis. The sequence continues at coordinate 415,310,101 of CM062808.1, read as the reverse complement.
CGTTACCATGGGCCAACAGTCTGCGCGCTCGACCGAGGGTCCTCGTTGCTCTGCGCTGATCACAATTGCAACTGTCACGAGGATTCTTTCTAATAGCTTGATCTTTCTAAGACTTGAATCTGTTTGGCATAATTTGAACGAGTTTATGAAAACTTAGAGAGTGTTTAAGATCCAATTTGGATAAAAAACCCTTTATGACACTTTAACTATCTATGCACTCTGCGACCACAATTTGCAGAGACTTTACATTTTACACATCGAAACTTGGGCTTTTGCTCCAAAATTTACCCAGGGGACCCCATCCCAACAAGTCATCAATCACAATGTCTTAGCTAAAAAATTCCTCTTGGATACAACAAAAAAAGTTGAATCCTACTGAGGCTCTAGGCCTTCTTATTTACACCACTAAAGCTACCAACAACTTCCTTAAATTTGGGGAGGCTTGGCTTCCAACTCGAGATCAACTGGTCTTCGACTATCACTCACTTGGATGCCATTGACCTTAATGGCTCGGCTCCTTGTAACTTCGAGCTGATGAGATTCGATGGAGGAATCTTCGAGTGAGTGAGGAGTTAAGGAGGGAGATCTAATCTCCTAAAATCCCTCTTGCTTGTCTACTTCGAGTTCCTGCACTTTAGTTAGCCAAAATTTGCAATCAATGCACATTAGATCACAAGACATGACATCTCATCTTCATGCTTCTCACTAAGCAAAATATAACAAAACATGTAAAGGAATTTAGAAAAGTTGATTTTAATAAGTTGGAGAGTGGCATTAAAGTCCATATAATTTACCCATTGATGAGCCTCATCAAATGGTCGATGATCAACTTCTAGGTGAGCACTTATTTTCTATCTCATTTCTCTCTCCATGGTTTGCTGACATAACCAACTACCTATTTTCTGCAATATTCCCTCCAAATTTGTCATCTAGGGAAAAGAGTGGAATTGTAATGAAGAGTGTCCCTTTCACTTGGATTGGGGGAAATATCTTCAAGCTAGGACTAGATTAGATCTTATCGAGATGTGTTAGTAAGAGGAAGCATTTGACATCCTCTCAACCTGTCATTATGGGCTTTGTGGAGGTCATTTTGCTACCAAGAGAACAACTTTCAAAGCTCTACATGCTAGCTATTATTGACCCACTCTCCACCAAGATGAAAGAAGGTATACTACAGATGGGATTAGTGCCATAGGATGGGGAAACCCATGCCCAAGGATGAAATTCTCCTACAAACCAAGGTGGCCTTGGAGCCATTTGACAAGTGGGGCATGGATTTCATTGGGCCAATTGATCCACCATTAGGGAAGAAAAGGTACATCATTGTGTGCACTAATTATTTGAAAAGTTGGGCTGAGACAAAGGCTATCAAGGCAAGAATAGAGGATAATGTGGTTGAGTTCTTAAAGGAGAATGTGTTCTACAAATTTGGGTACCCCAAAGAGATAGTTACCGATTAGGGAGCTCAATTCACATCACATCTGATCGAGAATCTATTAAGGTAGCATCATATCAAACATAGGAAATATACTACCTATCACCCTCAGGAAAATGGAAAAATAGAGGTTAAAAATAGGGCATTAGAGGGCATCCTCACCAAGGCTGTGAGTAGCATTATGAGGGATTAAGCAGACATATTAGTGGAGGCCACTTGGGCCTATAACACAACTTGGAAAACAACTACTGGTTTTACTACATATGATCTGGTTTATGAAAAGAAAGCTTTGATATCTATTGAGTTTGAGTATAATACTTTGAGAATGGCAGTCCAATTGGACTTAGATGTCATCAAAGCACAGCAGGAGAGGCTTCTCTATTTAAATGGCTTTGATGAGTTCAAAATGCAGGCTCTTCTACACATTAAAGTTATAAAATTGTAGAGGAAGATCTGGCATGATATGCATATCAAGGACAGAGTTTTCCATGAAGGGGATTGGGACTTACTATATGAATCTAGGTTCAAGGATTTCAAAGGAAAATTGATGAGAAGATGGTTAGGCTCATACCTGATAAAGAAATGTCATGAAAATGGAGCTTTTCAAATCAGGACCATTGATGAAGAAGGGATTCCCTTGCTTGTCAATGACTATAGGTTGAAAGTATACATAAAACCTATGTCTAAGGAAGAATTTATCAACACCATCAACAAAGAGGTTAATGGGATTGGAAGTGTCATAGCTTCCAGTTCACAACATTTCTAGGTATTGTTCTAGAAAAAGGAAAAAATAATAAAAGGCTTGGATGAAAACCTTTATGAGGAACCTCAGAAAAACTCTTGGGTTGAAAACCTCTCTGAGGCAACCCAGGAGTAAAGAAAAAGAAGAAAAATAAAGATCCCTGGGTGAAAACCTCTCTTGAGGTGCCCAAGGAAGGCATACAGGTTGAAAACCTCTCTTGAGGAAGCCTGTGTCTCTAAACAAAAAAACAAAAAAAACAAAGAAAAATCCAGGACATGGATCCACAACATGTACGTTAATTATTTTTGTCATTTTGCAAAGTTTGAATACAGTGGAAGATTCCATAGCTATAGGGCCAATATCCTCAATATTCTCTCCAATTCTCCCTCCATCCACTTCATATCCACCATCCAAACTCATGTTCTTACTGCTCTCCATCATCCCAGTAGATCAAAAATCAAATTTCAGCCCCTCTTTGGATTGCTACAGGAAGACTGTAATTCCTACAGGAAGATCCTCTAGTGCTACAGGAGGGCTCCAAAAATCTACAAGAGAGAAATAAAAATGAAAATACCACGAAGCATGACCTTTCCAAGGATAAATAAGGTTATCCCACCATGATCCACCATCTATCGATCATTCATTCTTTGTAGTTCACAGAAAAATTAATATTTTTCATTAAAAACCCTCAACTCTCTCTCACCCTATAATTTTTTTTTTGAGAAACACACAAAGCATATCCTCTCCATTTTCACAAAACTAAACTACTCCCTTTGTTGAACATGGCAACAAGAAATGCTAAAAATAGAAGTGATAAAAATATCACTGCTATAAATAGCAGTTCAGGTACCAGTGCTGGACTGAGCAACAAGGAATGAAAAATGGAAATGCTAAAAATAACATTGCTATTTTTAGTAGTTCGAGATAGATTCCTATTTTAGTTAGTCCCTGAACTAAAATAGTGAAGTAAAATTCGAATTTGATCTTAGCAGCTATTTGTAAAATAATTAATTAATTCATCTTGAGTTAATTAGTTGTAGAAAATCATTTATGAAGTCTATGTGGGGACATGCAACAGTTTCTCCATTAATTGAGGGATTTATCCATTAGTTAAAGAGATAAGAATTAGTTGTAATATTGAGTTGTAATTAGTTAGCTCAGTTAACTGAGTTAAGTCCAGTTAGATTAGTTCAAATAGTTTGTTGAATTAATTGTGAGTTCAGTTAGTTAATGCTTGCATGCATGTAACTGCTACACTTCAGATAACTATATATCCTCTCATAAATAACTCATGCATGTCAGTTCAGTCAAAGACCCAGTTGAGATCAGAGGAGGGATAGTGTACTATTAGTTGGATGAATTTTTCCTATAAAGGAAACTCATCCATGTAGAAGGATTTATCTCCTTCAAGTTTGTGCAGTTACTACTGGGCCAAGTGAGAAATGTGAGGTGGGAATTCACATGTGTGGAAGCACTAGACCCCAAGAAAAACTGCACAAGGAAATAGGAGGCTTGGAGGCTAGAGGAGTAGGTTGTGAGAGCCTTTGAATGTCTATGAGCAGTATTGTTTGATTATAGAGAGAGCATGATAGCTTCTGAGCTGATTTTTTTTGTAACTTGAACAAGATTTCCACTTGTATGATAATACAAAGATTGGGGTTTTAGGCTGAGGCTTTCCTCGGGTTATTTCTTCTGTGTTATGTGTGATTTCTTCTCATTCTTAGCTATATGTGTTCTCATTGATCGTGCTCAAATTGATTAAGCTTCTGCAAAGTGCTGTAGAAGTAAATCTTGTAATGTGTTTTAGTATATTCCATAATCTGTTGATCTACAGTGGGAATTTCTACACCCTTATAGCCCTAGCATCATCCTCCAGACCCTTTACATCCTTTCTCATCACCCCCATGTAGTTTCAAGACCCTAGAAGAGAAGAAAAGGACTAGTACAAGAAGAGAACCTCCTCCTGTACTAACCTATGCAAATCTCACAGAAAGCCATAATCCTATATTTTTTCCATCAGTCGGGGGGTGATACCAATTGGTGAGGCACTCTGTAGTATTCATACCACTCTTAGCAAGACTCTCCACCAAAAATAGTACCTTGGACATCGAAAAAGGACCTGCACACATAGCAAAAACAATAGTCAAATACCATGAGGAGAAAAAAAAAAGATATACACAGGAAAAGGAAAAACATAACAATGCAAGTCCCTTGGTGACAGTACAAAGGTCCAACTCTAGCATGCACATCCCTAAATCATTCTATCATGAGGTAGGCATAGGTATGGAAACCTCTCATCTCCTCTCTATGTGTAAATAATAAAAGTTGTATAAATATCAAGAGGAGGTACTTTTATAAGTTGGAGGTGGCCAGTTAACTTGGCCACCCTCGGTCAATAAACAAAAAATGATTATGAGCCCTCATGCAATGTGGAGGTGTGACATTAGTCAAGTTAGAATCACAGAGAGTGGGTGTCAATTATGAGGGATGAGGGAAATATTACTCTAGGTGGGGACAACAGTCCAAAAGAGGAAACCTCAAGCCTCTTCCATGTCATCAAAAAGCTCCAAGAGCAAGCCAAAAATGGCATATAATGTACTAGGGCTCGAATTCTCTTGCATTTATTCTCATTTCAAAAATATTTAAGGTGAGGATGGGCTTGAGGTGCCATCGAGGAGAGTCAAACTCTTCTCTACTATTTCTACAAGAGGAAACTACAGGAAGCTATAGGAAGCCTACAAATGCTACAGGAAGACAAAGGAACTGCTATAGGAACCCTGAAAGGGTGAACGAACACTGCCAAGGGTTGAATTGGTCTCTAATTGATTATCTTTATCCCAGGTTGTGTGGTAAAAGGTAATTGCACCCTCTCCTTCGTCTGTCCATAACTTGTATGTTGGTGCACGCTAAATTCTATAGGAAATATAAGTCATTTGGTGAATTGAAAGAACTTGTATGGTTGTAGATTAGAGGGAATATAGGAAATTATCATCAGCTAGAGATTTTAACCCTCTACTACCACTGAATTACACATCGGATCTATTGTAGGAATAATTTCTCCTTCACTTAGTTGAAAACATAGAAAAGAGATGGGGGGAGGATTCAATAGAAGGGAGCCCTTAGACACTAAAAGAATCCATCTCCACCCTCCTATTTTAGACATTTTTAGAGGACATTAGTGGATAGGATTCTTTGAACTGTTGAAGGAATATGATGATGACATTTCATATGAATTTTCCATGGCCCTCAAATTTCAGACAGAAGTTAGTTCCACCACTGTGTTGAGGGGATTAGCTATTTCCATCAGTCCTGAGCTAATTCGTAGGGTGACACCCCTACCCCTAGGGATCCAATGGAAAGGAGAAAAGAAACCACTAGTTCCATTGCTAAAAATAACTTCTTCACTAGCAATGAAAAGCCTGTTGAAGACAAGAATGGAGTTAGGAGGGAAATCCTACCCTACCCTTGGGATGAGGTGGCCTACCATATCCTAAAATACATCTCAAGTGAACGAAGGTTGAGTGTAGTCTAATGATACCATTTAGATTACTCGATGAACTAAAGTTTCAAGCATAATTTCCCCTGGCTTAGAGACTCAGTGTACCATACTTCCTCCTACAGTCCATCAAGGACATGAGTCAAAAAGTGAGAGAGGGAAAACACCAACACCTAGGACACTATGGCCTCATCAAACTTATAGTGGTGGATTCCTTGAGAAAACTAAGGGTCACTGTCCTTTGGTCCAAATTCATTGATATGGATAGAGATACCTTCATTGGCACTTAGACCCTCACACCAGGTGAGGCCCAAACCTCTAATGTTGGAGGAAGAGAAGGGGAGGAAGAAGAAGAAGAGGGGGATCAGGTAGAAGAGGAAGGAGAGACATATGTAGAGAAGATAGAGGAAGAACTATAGGAGTAGATAGGAAAAGAGAAAGATGATGAGGAAAAGGGGGAGCAACAGGAAAAACCAAGCCCTAAGAAAACTATTGAATCTAGAGAATAAGGGGTATCCCTAGAGAAAACATGTTTGTCTCTAGGACCTAATGAAAAATAGGTAGTTCTCACCTTATCTACCTTGAGCACCCCAGTCAAAACCAAAAAGAAAAGGAAAAGGGAAGCTTCCCTCTACTTTAAGATCGGAAAAAGCATGTGGATCAAGCAAGGGAGGCCTCAAACTCCCACAAAGGCTCATATCAAAATTGAAGGGTCCCCAATTAAGAAAGAGGATGTAGGGCTCACTGAAAGAAAATTTGAGGAGGTCAACTCTTTAGAAAACATATCAAAGACTCCTATATCATATGTAAGGAGGCCCACCACCAGATCAACCTCCTTTAAACAACCCAAAACACATACCCCCATCCAACAAAAGGTAAAGGGGAAGCTACAGGAAGAAAAAAGCATGCTACAAGAAAAACAAGGTGTGCTACAAGAAGAATAGAAGGTGCTACAGGAAGGGAAGAATGGGCAACAGGAGGGGAAAAAGGTAACACAACAACTACATGAGTGGGAAGCTTCCCCTAAAACATTTGAGAAGGAATTCCAAAAGCTATAGGAGCCTATTCTATAGCCTAGTTTGAGCTCCTATTATAAATTCATTGAACGAGGGAGAGTTATTCCCCAAAAATTTGTAAGTCCACTTTTATTTGAACTAGAAGTAGAAAGAGGAAGAACCCACAGATGGATGCATATTTCTAAGTCCAAAAAGGTGGAAGATGTGGGCAACATGGAAGAGAAGGCCCTTGAAATGGGAAAATAGTTAAGTGAGATAAGAGGGAAAGAGTGCACAATGAGGGAATAACTATAGGCAGAGAAGAGATGGTTGAGGGAGAAGTTGCAGGAGAAGGAAACCCAACTGGCCACAACCATCCAAGTCTTATGTACTCTTTCTTAAAGATTAGTGGATACAATTCCAAATACAGACCCTAGCACAACATGGATCCATGCCATTTCAAGACTACAAACAATTCATTGAGTTATGTGACCAAAGTAGCTTAGAAGACAGAGAAAAATTGGTCGATTTCTACATGAATAACCTCATATTGACTGATATGAACCTTTGGGATCCCAATGAAAATTTGTGTGACATGCAACTGATGGCCCTAGCATCTTGGATGACTCATGAGGAGTCCATAGCTGAGGAGGTAAGGAAAGTAATGGAAAAGGAAGAGAAAGAACCACTACATATCAGGGAAGAGAAGATAAACTCAATGACTTTCATTAGCTATCATAACATCATCTCTAATGATGTTGATATAGCACCCAAATAACTTTCCACCACCTAGGAGTAGGCCATCTCAAATTTTGAAGATGCACTCAGGCTGTTAGGGACATAAAGACAGTAAGTATACCAAAGAATATGGAATTCCTTACCCCATAGTCTCTAGATCTGGGAGTATCAATCTGTGGAAAGGTTGAGGAATTCTTTGGAAAGGACACCCCTATACAAAAGACTCACAGTCCAGCCTTGCTACTAGGCCTATAGGAAGGAATAAATGAAGAAGAGGAGAGGAAGCCATGGTAATAAATAGAAAATAATGCAACCTTCTATCCTCAAGAAGGCACACCATCTGAGGAGCCTTGGGATGTCAGATAGGCAACTAGGTCCATGATAGACATGGACATAGATGGATGAGTAGCTCAAAGGATGAAAATCAACTTGAGTAGGGGGGTGATGATGAGACTCATCAATAGGTGTTGAGCCTCCATTTTGTCTAGATTTTCATAGTTTTTACTGAAAAACACCTATCCCTGCACTTTGTGTTTATAGTAATTATTATCCTTTTTATTCATTGTTGATCTATTATAGAGGCATTCAGAGGTAATGTGTTATTGTTATATGAATTCTCTTTGTTTTGATGATTTGAAGGGATTTTATGAGAAATTAGGACTAATAATAAGTTATCCTTGTGGTAGGTGCATAATTACTGTTCTAACAGCAATGCCTGTTCCAATAGTGCAAATACTATTCTCACCACCACAATTTTCATACATCGAGTTGTCATGATGGAAAACGAGCATATGAGTTTTGAAGATAATATGTTCAAGATGGTCATATGTTCCCTTAATCACACTAAGGTCTTTAAAGCAGTGCGTAGAGCTAAGATCAAAGCACGCGGTCAAACTATTTCTAGAAGCCATAGAGGTTGTTAAAAGCGTCATACTCTCATGACTTTTATGACGAAGATCTCATGACTCAGCACTGGTAGTGTGATTATATGGAAACTCTAGATCAATACAAATCCAGTTGATAGTCAAGTCTCTTATTTTTATACAGGAGTTGGTTTTAAACTTTAAAATTATAGCTGCTAATAACCTTTGATCTATGTAACTTAGAGGCATCACTGTTATAAATATGAAGGCCATGAAATATAGAAAAGAAGAGGGGATTAAAATTTATAATTGTATTTTGATAAACAGAGGTCGACTTTGTTAAGAGAGGGAGGAGCCTGCATGCCCAGTGGGATGATCCCTAGAGGGGACCACTCGAGCAAAGCTCTGCATGATTCTACACGGATGTAACAGGGCTTTGAAATTAATACAAACTAGCATCTGGATTATATTCCTAGTTTTTCTTTGAATATTTTGAGATTGTGATTTCACTGCTACAAGGGCAACGAGCTGGGTGTTGGGCCCACCAGCTAGTCCATTGCCCCATACCTCGTAGGATTTTTTCTGCATTCTATTTTAACAAATGCATAGTGTGTAATTGTGAGTAACTCTTCTTTATGCTTTGATCATTTGAGGTTTGTAATTTCATTCCACAGTTCTTTTCCATTGCTCTGATCACTTGAGTTTGATTAATGATGACATTGTTTTCTTGGAATGTATTTCTATGAAGACTAAGACAAAGTATAGGTAATGAACGTTTCCTTACTGCATCTCTCATTTTTATTACAAGTTAAGTGTGATACCTGCCCTGATCTCATTTGCTACATAACAGGGATACAATGGCTTATTAAGAGTTTTGGTTTATTTAGCTCATCATGTAACATTCATGACTACCCTAAAACCATTATTTTAGATATGAAATTAATCCTTGCACTCACTCTTGAAATCTTAATAAACAAATGCTAAGTTGAGCATGAGGAGAGATTGTAATCTCGTTTTATTGGCAAAGTGAAGTGCTCACAAAAATCTTAGAATGTCTTAAGGTTAAAATTTGTGATTGATATTACTTCATGCTGCTTTAAGCAATACATATATCTTGTATAATATTTTTGTGCTGGAGAGAAAGTAATTAATGTTTTTATAAGATCGGGGTGAGCTTGAAAGCAGCAGGAAATTTATTTATCTTATTTGTTCCTATTTCACACATTCCTTATAGTTGAGTACTGAATTGTCTCTAGAGAATCAGTGTATACATAGTCTAGATTCCTTTTAAAGCATTCAATGGTTTTCTCAGATTAGTTGGAACGAAGTTGCTTTATGCTTCCTAGTTTTAATTCACGCTTTCCATTTTTGAGACTTAGCAAGTAATCCTTTGAGAGGTTTTGAAAAATAAATCACATTATTTATTTCCTGAATGGTTTGTTAGTTTGAGTGGAATTTACATTCCCTTGTCCCCTGGACAACTGAGGTAGACTTTCTGTAGGAGTCACTAAACTTAGAAAAGTATCTAGAAGTAGATTCATAGTGCATTTACTTTGCTTTGAAGAATCTTGTTCCTTTTTATGAATAATGCCTTTGAATTGTTTTCAAGAGCTTGATTTTTATTCCATAAATCCCCGAGGTCTTATTCTGGCATATATTGTGCTATGCATCTAAGTTTACCAGCCTGGATTGACAATTTAAATGTTGGTGTAAATATTGCATTTATATCGCTCGACATTTTGGCATTGTTGCCAGGGAGACATTGTAGAATAAGGCCTCAACGATTTGTCATGATTTTCCATTTCCTTCGTAAATTATTTTTTAGATCAGTGTGATTCCCCTTGCTTGTTAAAGCATACTGGACGGTATTGCCAAAGAGCTCACAAGCCTGGTCTATTTTCCTTTACTGCAATTGAGTATTTAAGACTGATTTTTTTTACTACAAAGTGTGATGCTTGTTTTTTTTTCCTTTACTACAATTGAGTATTTAAGAGTGATTTTTTTTACTACAAAGTGTGATGCCTAGTTTATTTTCCTTTACTGCAAGCAAGTTTTTAGTGTGATTTTATTCACTCAAATATATTTTTTTTTTTAAATTTCTGGTTTATTTATTTTCAAACTAGATTTTAGGTGATTTGCTCGTTAAGCTTAAAATCTTGGTTTGTTTCTTTTAATTGAAATTGAACTTCTGAGTTAGTGTGTTTCTATTTTTCTAGTGTTGTAAGAACCCCCTACTCTAAATGCATGTGCTAACAAGATCTTCCAGCTGGTAGGAAAAATTCTAGGTAGTTTGATGCTACTCCAAGAGCTATCTCAAATCCTAGAAAATGTTTGGGTCTTTGCTTCTCAAGAAGAACACATTCTGGTAGCAATTAGAAACAGATCTATCACCCCAAAAATAAATATGCATGAGGATCCAAAATATTTTTCCAGGGAAACTGAAGAATTATAGATCACGTTTTATGAGGAGAAACCATCAGAAGTAGAGATTAAAGAGAACCCACCATACTTATCATCAGATCCAGCCTACACTTTAGGAGACAAGCAAATAAATTTGGAGGATTTGTATGATGACTAAGAGTATATGGATCTCATTGAATGTTGGTTTCAGATGATTATTAGTATCCACTCCTCCTTTATCATTTGACAATTTGTAGCATCACATCAGTTAATGCAGTTGGTTCCTCATGTTTTGGTATTTTCTCGAATATACTTTTCAAATTTGAACATGAGTAAGATTATCCTCTTGTTGCGCACATGGTTGCATTGGAAGTACTCCTATACTTAAGAGGAAGTCTTTCGCTTCTTAGGGTAGAGTAGGATAGAAGAATAAATCAATGCCATGAATAAAGATGTTACAACAATGCTATTAGGGCTTTGACTTCCAAAGTATGGCCACTGAAACTGCTTTAATCCACATTGGTTGTTAACACACACATTTGTGGTAAGTCTTGTTGAGTATGATTCACTCTAATACCTCATGATTTTGCAAAAGTGACCATGATTAATCACTCTAATGAGTTGTCATCTGAGATATATATTTTCAGTTTCCCTTAGAAGGTATCATTGGAAAACCTCCTATGGTGGACCACTCTTGTAAAGATCATAATGAGCCATTCATGAGAACACTAGCATTATTAACTCAAAGAATATTTCAGTCATTATCTAGGACATCTTATTTAAATGAATCTTTAGGGTAGAGGAACTAGCCAGTAATGATTAGTCATTTAAAACTTTTCACGCCATCCCATACTCTTAAGGAGTAGATCTGCCTCCCCACTTATTAAGTAACCTTTGAAGTTAATCATAATCAGAGTTTACAAAGGATTGATTGGAGGATAGGAGGTCTCATGATGAGCTGACCTACCATGATCATGAGATCTAACATGCATGACATTACTGCTACTTGTCACCAAGCCAGAGTAATGGCTTTCAAATGAAAAGCTGGAAAACAAGAGGTCTCATCACGAGTTAGCCTATTCACCCATGTTACTTCTTGTGAGTGGCACTACCATCAGCTGGTTACCAAGCCAGGATAGTGGCCTTCATCTAAATTTTAAAATTAAATACGATAACTTTGAATCTATATCTAGTAAGTGGGATGCAGGCATTTAGCTGGGTCAAAATACATCCCTGCCGAGGCTATAGACACCCGCGGGAATTAGGGCCATGTCTTTGGTATTAAAGTTAATTGCACACCATGATTTACTCAGTTATCTTTCCCTTTCCCTAAAAATCATCATTTTTTTTCTTGGACAATGGTTTTAAGATGATTTGAGCTTGATGCTTTGAGTTCTATTTTTTTGAAAATTAGGAATCTTTAATGAATGTGGTACCCTTAGTGAAGGTAATTCTTTGTACTGGATTAAGAAGAAATTCATTTTTGCATATTGATGGCAAGAAAATTTAGAGTGTTCAATGAAGAATTTGTTGATTGATCTAGGAAGGTGTCATCTTGTTCTATTTTTATTTCCCTTTTCTGGTATCATAACTCACTTCAATTTTTCATGGTATTTAGAGTGATGAATTACTCAGTGATCATTATTCACAAGGTGTTGATAGAAAATAATGTGTGTTGATTGTGGTTGCCTCTAAATAAGCATTACATGGCCTAAGTACATGATTGCTACAGTAGGTGCAGGAATCTTGCGGTAGTCTTCATGAAATTGCACCTTTTCAACAAAGATTTGATGTTTTTTTTATGTTAATAAGACTCTGAGCAAACAATAGAATTATGAAAAGAAATCTATGACAAACAGGGAGTTCATTTGAGACAGGACAACGGGTATGCAATATCTATCATAATGGTACAAATATCTTTTTCATAATGTTTTGTACAAAGTATTTATTTCCTGTACCTGATCTTGTTACATCAAATATTTCTTCCCCTTGATAATTTTATCATTCTTGCACTCAGTGCTTACATAAGGGTTGTAACACAGTTTAGGAGACACTATAGTTATGTTTTAGATTTGATGGAAATTTTAAAGTTATGTATCGGTGTCTTAATATTTCCCTCCTGACTATTAATATTTAGATATCTGCCCTGCAATCTTCCTTGATTTTGCAATAGGTACTCCATGCTCTCGAATTTCAATAAAGATAATGGTATATGCATAGATATTCTTGATGTGTATGGTACTTTCATGTAAAGGGTACCTTGATTTTATAATTATGTTTCTTCTCTCAGAATATCTGTCAAATGCTTATGGTATTACGCATTCACATATAACACTTATGGATTAAGGTAATTATGGTCTAGAGGCTGTTTGGAATCACTTTTATGATGAAACTCATTCTTGGACCATATCATTGTCATTCCATACAATGAGAAATTATGAATTAAGATGCACGATAAAAACAACATGCTAAGTGTTAAGAATGAGAAGTTGTGGAAGTTGGCTGAGGATTGGAGCAAGCGAGCTAGATATTACGTTGCTCATAACAATATTTTAAGGAGAGAAATCAACATGGCCAGGAACACGAGAGGAAAGAACCTGAAAAATTCAATTAATACAACAGGGCTTTAGGCCACGACTTTGCAGTTTTAAAATTTTGAATTCTATCTCATGGTTTGGCTGGCATGAGGACGTGTAAGAAGGTTAGTGTGGGGGAGTGTTGAACCTCCATTTTGTCTATATTTTGGTTCTTTTTCCTAAATAACTCTTATTCTTGCACCTAGTGTTTATAGTCATTATTATCCTTTTTATGCACCATTGGGAGCCTATTATACAGGCATTCAGAGGTAATGTGTTATTGTTATATTAATTCTCTTTGTTTTGATGATTTGAAGGGATTTTATGTGAAATTAGGACTAATAATAAGTTATCCTTGTGGTAGGTGCATAATTCTTGTTCTAACAATAGTTCATGTACGAATAGTGCAAATCATGTTCTCACGTCCATGATTTTCATATGTCGAGTTGTCATGATGGAAAACAAGCATATGGGTTTTGAAGAGAATAAGATCAAGATCGTGATATGTTCCCTTAATCGCACCTAGGTCTTCAAAGTAGTCCGTAGAGCTAAGGTCAAAGCATGCAGTCAAACTATCTCTAGAAGCCACAGAGGTTGTTAAAAGCATCATACTCTCATCATTGTTATGACGAAGATCTCAAGACTCAGCATTGGTCATTGTGATTATATGGAAACTCCAGATCAATACAAATCCAATTGATAGTCATGTCTCTTATTTATATACAAGAGTTGGTTTTAAACTCTAAAATTATAGCTGCTAATAACCTTCGATCCGAGTAACTTGGAGGCATCACTGTTATAAATATGAAGTCCATGAAATATACAAAAAAAGATAGAATTAGACTTTAGAATTGTATTTTGATAGATAGGGGTTGACTTTGTTAAGAGAGGGAGGAGCCTGCATGCTCATTGGGATGATGTAACAAGACTTTTAAATTAATACAAATTGGCATTTGGATTATATTCCTAGATTTTCTTTGAATCTTTTGAGATTGTGATTTAACTGTTGCAAGGGCAACGAGCTGGGTAGTTTGAGCCTGCCATCCAGTCCATTACCCCATACCTCTTAGGATTTTTTCTACATTCTATTTTGACAAATGCATAGTGTGTAAGTGTGAATAACTCTTCTTTATGCTTTGATCATTTGAGATTTGTAATTTCATTCCATGGTTCTTTTTCATTACTCGGATCATTTGAGTTTGATTAATGATGTCATTATTTTCTTGGAATGTATTTCCATGAAGACTGAGATAGAGTATAGGTAATGAATGTTTCCTTACTGCATCTCTCATTTTTATTACAAGTTAAGTGTGATACTTGCCCTGATCTCATTTGATACATAACAAGGATACAATGGCTTATTAAGGGTTCTAGTTGATTTAACTCATTGTGTAGCATTGAAAACTACCTTAAAACCATTATTTTAGATATAAAATTGATCCTTGCACTAACTCTTGAAATTTGTTATAGATCTGATTTGAAAATATAAGATAATAGAAATAAACCCAAGAATAATAAGATCTAAATATAGAAATGCTTCACTTTATTGATCAGACCCTTAGGATAGGGCAACACCATACATTCACTTCTTAAGGAAGGAGAGCACTCCACAAGCCATATGCCTGTTCATACAATATTCCTTGACATCTCTTAATGGGGAGTCTCTAGCATCTATATAGGCCTCATACATATAATACCATGGGTCATTACCATGGTTCCCTCAATACCATCTATCTAATACCATGGGCTTATTACATTATTGTTAACTACTTGTGGTCCCTTACATGATATGGGTTAACCACCTTATTTATTACTATGGCCCACCCCATTATTACATTATTCCCTTGGGTACCTCCCTTTGTACCCCATATTATCCCCCCTAGGTATACTACATTCCACCCCCACAACATGTTTCGTCCCCGAAACATGGGAAGAACTACAACAAAACCCTGTGATTAGCATCCCTTTTTGCTTCCTTTTTTAGTATAGAGCCTATTTTTGGTGCTATTTGTGTCCATTTATCAAATATGGTGCAAAACTTGATGCAAAGTTTGCACCGAGTTTTTCACCAAGTCTTACATCAAGTTTAGCACCATGTATTGTAATAGGTTTTACACCAGATTTTACATCAAGTTTTACACCAGGTTTTATGCCAGTTTTTGTGCCATCTTTTGCACCATGTTTTGCATCAAGTTTGGCACCTAATTTTGTTTCACCAACTTTTTCATCCTCTATTACATCCACTTTTTGCGCCTACATTTTTATCAACTTTTGCATCATCTCTTGCATCCTCTTTTGCATCATTTTTAAAATCATTTTGTGCATCCATTTTTACATATTTTTTGCATACCCTTTGTGCCAAGTTTTGCATCAAGGTTTGTGTCTAGTTTTTCATATAATTTTTCATCTACTTTTGTTGCATCGACTTTTACATCTTGTTTTTCATCCATATTTACATCTTCTTTTTCATCTGTTATTGTGTCCACTATTGCATCCATTTTTCTTGTGCCATAATTTGCACTTAGTTTAACACCTCCCTTTGCACCCTTTTTTCTTCTAAATTTGCATCCATGATTGCATCTTCATATACATCTAGGATTTAATCGAATTTTACATCTATTTTTGCATCCCTTTTTGTATCCACTTTTGTGTCAAGATTTGCATCAAGTTTTTTTTCTCATATTGCATATACTTTTGCATCCTATTTTCCATCCATTGTTGCACCCATGTTTATGCCCACTTTTGTATCCCTTTTTGCATCTTAATTTGCTTCTCTTTTTGAATCTATCATTACATCCACTTTTTTTGTGACACAATTTGTGCCATGTTTTGTACTCACTGTTGTGCCCGTGTTTGCTTCCAATTTTGCATCCATCTTCGCATCCTCTTTTGCATAAAATATTGCATCTATTTTTGCATCCACTTTTTTTGGGGTTTTGTGTCTCATTTTGTATCTTCTTTTTCATGTACTTCCATTGCATCCATATTTTGCATCCAATTTTTTTTTCTCCTATTGCACCTGTGTTTGCATCCACTTTTACATCCCTTATAACATCTTGTCTTGCATATAAGTTTGCATTGTTTTGTGTGTCTATTATTACATCCACTTTCTCATCCACTTTTGTTGTGCTATGATTTGTGCCATATCTTATGCCTATCTTTGTAACCCACATTTTCTTCCACTTTTGCATCCACATTTGCATCCTCTTTTGTGTCCAAGTTTGCATCAAATATTGTTTATGTTTTTTGCATCCCATTTTGAATCTACTTTTACATTCACTTTTGATTTGTCCCATTTTGAAACTAATTTTGTGTCCACTATGTCACCCATGTTTGGTCCATGTTTACATCCCTTTTTTCATCCAAGTTTGCCTCCTTTTTGCATTCAAGTTTGTGTCTTTTTTTACATTCGTTGTTGTATCCACATTTGTTTCACCACAATTCATGCTAAGTTTTATGCCTACTATTTCTCCCATGTTTTATTCCACTTTTTCATCCATGTTTGCATCCTATTTTGTGTCCAAGTTTGCATCAACTATTGCATCTACTTTTTCATCCACTTTTGTGTCAATTTTTCTGTCTTGTTTTGCATCTACTTATGTTGTGTCCACTCTTCATCCAATTTTACATCTATTTTTCCCCCATTTTTTTGTTCACTTTTGCATCCCTTTTCTAACAAACATCATATTTTTTTCATTGATGATATTTCTTATGACGTTGAAAATTATGAAAAATTGATGACAATGTCAATAATTATAACGATGATGATAATGAAGATGATGATGATGACATGAATTGCGATTGTTATGATAATGACAATGATGATAAAGATAATGGGGGTTACAATGACAATGATGATGAAGATGCTAATGACCTTGGCCATTCTCCCCAATTTTTAAATGTTGTCATGGTCATAATCATAATAATTGTATTTGGCGTTGTCTTCCAAGTCATCATCATTATCATTATTTTCATCTTGGTCAATGGTCATCACCAAAAACAATAATGACATGAATGATGATTATGATGTTCATGATGAAGATGACAACAATTATGATAGAAACTATATTAATTATGATGATGGGGATGATGACAATTATAATGACGATGATAATGGTAGTGATGATGATGATGATCGATCATATCTAAAAAATAAAGTTGTTATTTCTCTTGCATATATCATGTGTCCTAATAACCCTTTTCGAGCACTCATAACATTTTTTGGGTTGATTATATTTCTTATGATACCTATAATTATGAACAATTGACAACAATGTCCATAATGATGATGATGATGATGATGATGCTGACAACGATGACATGAATGTTGATTATGACGATAATGAAATGATGACAATAATAATGATGATGATGGTGGTGATGATGGCGATAATGAAGATGATGACACTCCCTCTAAACTAGGGAGGTACTCATAATGAGACAAAAAATTACTCTCATGTTTAAATATTCATATAAGAAGGGATCTGGATTGATAAGTATAAATGATGATTTACATCATCATAGCCAACATTGTCAAAATAGCAAGGCCTTGACTAACAAGTTCTATCTCTCCATTATATCAGAGCACAATGTTGGGAGGCATAAATTTGGACACCACTACCTCTCTAGGCACTTACCCCACTAGGATGTTCACCAGGTATGTCCTCACATGATCATTTCCTAATCCACTATCATAATATTTGACACCAGGAAATGTCGATCCTCATGACTATTCTTATTTTGGATTAATGTACTTGACTTATGGCAGTTAGTCCTAGTCAAAGTACAAATTCTCAAACAATATTGGTCCCAGATGTTTATCCAATCCATCATTCTCCCTACTGGTGTCTTTACTAGGCTTACGACTATTAGTCATCGCCATAGTACATGACACATGGATAATATGGTGTCTACCCTCACTCCCTCTCAACCAGAGAGGAGACATCCACAAGTGTAACCTTTTCTCAAGAATACCCATCATTTTTATAGAGAATAACATCATTAATTTGTTTTCATCGCATGACGCCTTTATGATTAGGCATTCATAGATTTGTGGAAAAATATTTCCCCTTTTGTCATTTGTGATGAAATAAAATCAAAAAGTGAAAGCCAAAATCATTAAATACACACTGTAATGATTTATCTAATTCTAAACTATAAGGTTGAAGTGAAAATTCATGTAAATGTTATATCTATGAGTTTTTCCAAACTTATGAAAACCTTATTCCCTAAGTCCTATATATAAGAAAAAGAAAAAGAAAGAAAAATAAGGCCCAATGAATGGTAACTCATGTATTCACTCCCTCTTTGGAAAACATATGAATATATACACTCCTATTCACACTTGATCACATGTTTGTGATGGTTAAATCATGATGTCCTCTTTTCCCCTTGCATTTTCACTTCATCATTTAAGCACCTAATTGAGGATCTAGGGAATGTTTGTTGCCTAAGGATTTCATGTATACTCTTGGTTTACTTATGTCACACTAGTGTCAATTTATGTGACGGAGTGAAATACATAAGTTTGTGGAGTTATTAGAACAGTGAATTAAGTTAGTCACCACACACACATATATTACATCTCATTGATCCACATGTGTGGGTTGGAGACTCATTGCTTGACAACTTTAATGGAGACTACTTTAGGGATTTAATGGTATAGCTTACAAAATATCTTGTTAAACATTGTGATTCATCCTTTCTTTTCCTCGAGACACTTGATAATATTGAAGTCACTCCAAATAATCCATGGAGATGGGGAGTATAAATTACTTGTGCTAGAAATAGAATTGAGAAATAGAGGTTTTCCATTTGCGATATCGGAGTCATAGACATTGGATACATGGTAGTAGTCCTCGATGTCAATTACCTAAAATTGTGTTGTCATAACGCAAAAAGGGGTAAACATATTGGTAACCTTGATGTCCTAATCATTCCAAATAATAACCATTCCACCCAAGTATCTCTAAGCATCAATCACTACTACTTGGAAATTCCTCCCCCATTTGCTAATTATACGAGGTAGAACCTCACTTGATATTTTTGTTTCTTATATCAACATTATTGATGGGTGTTTTGCGTACCATTTTTATTTTTAGGACTCTTTATTTTTCTTTAGTATTGGGGCCCCTCATGTTCCATGAGACCTTTTTCATCGATAATTTACACAGAAAGGAAGTATAATGTGACTTAAAAAAACATGTTTCAAGATTTAAGTGCTTGGACATTTCCACTTCATGACTCCTATATTTCCTTAACCTGGGACTGAATGGTGAACTTGATGGCCTTAAGAGAATTTGACCAATGAAAATATAAAAAAGAGGTGACTTTTGACTTTATCACATACAAGTTAATATACTAAAAAAATATCCATAACAATTTCATCAATCAATGAGTCATTAAAAAAATATCCAAAACAATTTCATGAAGCAATGAATAATTACATTATAAAATACAATCTATAAACCTTTTGGGAACATTTTGCTAAACCATGCTCAAAAACCAACATATTTAATATTAATATTTAACAATAATATGGACAATAACACATTTTTATAAATTAAATAACATGTTATCAAGCCTAAGAAATGTCACTAACAAAAAACTAAAAAGCATGCAACTAATGGAAATGGCCACTCAAGGCCACCATAAGACAATTAATCTATTAAGACCAAGATTAATGGGGACAAAGATCTCCAAAGGACAAAGGCAAACCTATTTTAACTTTATTGTTTTATTAGGTTCAAGTTGAACATCTCAAGATATAATGAAGAGCATAATTAGTTTTATTGCATTAAGAAAACCCAAGCACATTCTATAACTTAGCAAGGAAACGATGTATAATACCCATCTTTGACACAACACATGGAATTAAGTTATTTTTTTAATATATAATTTAAACTCCTATCATAAAATCACAAATTTAGCATGAATGGAATGTTTAAAATCCATTTTTATAAAAACAAAATATAAATTTTCTTTTAGAAAAAAAAATACCAAAAACTAAATATATTTTTTTAGAAAATAAAAAAATACTAAAGCTAAATATATATTAAAAAAAACTAAAACATAAGCAAACTAGAATTTGAATTTAACACTTTTGGAAACTCATATGGTGGAATGTGATCTCTTTATCCTCATCTTTAGCTTTTTCCTAAAAAAATAAAAGCATACAAAAGTGGGAAAGAGCTCTAAAGCACGGGGAAGCTTTTTTCTAGGCACAAAATCATCTAAAAAGTGGAAACAACCATTTTTATATGAGGAAACATTATTCACCCAAAAGATTTTGCCCAAATTGAACTAACGAGGAATTTGGGAAATCTTCATAGCCTTCACTTTCCTATATATTGGAGGCTTGGCCATTGAGAAAATGATGAGAATTCTTGTATTGTCATGTTGCTGAGATCTATCTTGAGAGGGAGAGTTTTGGAGCTAGGAGTTGGGGGAAGTGCTGCTGCAACTACATCTAATGGTTGTAACTTTCTTCAAACTCATTTCTTAATATAGATAAGTTTTTCTTCCTTCCATATGCTTCTATTCATTCTTTACTTATTCTATATAACTAATGAATGTATGGGATTTTGGTTTATATTTATTTATTCAACAATATTTATATGTTTCTGATAATTTCAATTATGAAGATATTATGCTATGAAGGTTGCTTTATTCTCTCTCTTCTGTGTAGGACCAAGCTTTGGAGCTAGCTAGGAGCATTTCCTAGCTACACTAAAAACTCCAAGAAAACATGTATGCGAGGAATCACAGGAATTCCTTCTCTTTTTCTTAATTTATACTCTACATCTTGATCTACTAAGAATCCTGAGCCTTAGAACAACATTTCTCTTAATTGGTTTGTCCTAGGTTTTTGGGATAAATTGAGAGGGTTTTATGTTCATATAACCGTGCATTAAATCCTAGAGCAAAATGATATTTAGACACTGTAATATATTTCAATATGTAAATGAAATTAGTAAAAAAAACCCATAGAGGGGGTCATAAATGGAAATGAAAGTAAAACTCTAAACAAGAAGCCAAAAGTGGATGTAACCATGGATGAAAAATTGGGAGTAGAATTGGATGTTAAACCAGCCATCAAAACAAGATGCAAACAATGACACAAAAATGGTTTTAAAGTAAAATTAAAAAAGGGTGCAACACTAGACACAAAGAAGGGAACAAAATAAGGCATACAAAAGGATACCAAATTGGGCACAAACAAGGATGAAAAAATGGATAGCAAAATGAGGATGCAAAGAATGGTGTAAAATTAGGATGTAAAATTGGGTGAAAAAAGGATGTAAGAAAAGACACAAAACGAGATGCAAAATGGGACTAAAAAAGGGTGAAACCGAGGATGCCAAAAATGATGCATAACTAGATGAAAATTCAAACTACAATCTAGGTGCAAAATGAGATGCAAATGTGACACAAAATGTGGTAGAAAAAAGAATGCAAATTTGTATGCCAAAAAGGATGCAAAATTAGATACCAAAAAGGGTGAAAATTTGGACATAAAAAATGGTGCAAAGTTCGACACAAAAGAAGAAAAAGGGTGCAAAAATGGGAATAAAAATGGCTCAAATTTGGATACAAATTGAGATGCAACATTGGATGTAAAATGAGGTGCAACAAATGGTTCAAAACTTGGTTCCAAAATAAATGCAAAAGTAGACGGAAAAATGGCTCAAAATTGAGTGTAACAATAGACACAAAATGGGATGCAAAGGTGGATGCAACACATGGTTCAACATAAGATGCAAATTTAGATGCTCAAAAGGATACAAAATTGGATGCAAGAAATGGTGTTAAAAATGATGCTAAATTGGATGCAACAAATGATGCAAACTATGGTGCAAAATAGAAAGACAAAAAGGGAGACAAATAAAACGCAAAAGTGGATGCAAAATTTGGCACCAAATTAGATTCAACATATGGTGCAAAATTGGATGGAAAAAATGGTGTAAAAAAAGGCAGAAAAATTGGCGCAAAAATAGATGTAAAAATAAGTACAAAATTAGAAGCAAAAAATGGCATAAGACTAGATGCAAAAATTGGCACAAAATGGATGTGAAAAAAGGCACCAAATCTGATGCCAAAGATGGTGTAAAACTCGATGAAAATTATGACACAAAACTAGAAGCAAAGAATTCCACAAAAGAGGAAGAAAAAATGATGCAAAAATAGATGCAAAAAATGGCACAAAACTAGAAGCAAAACTTGTTGTAAAACCAAATGCAAATCTTGGTGCAAAATATGATGCAAAATTTGGCGTAAAAAAAGATGAAAAATTTGGCGCAAAAAAGGACGCTTTAAAAATTGTACAATAGAGCCAAATTTAGTGCCAGGCTGCTCATCCTAACTGAGAAAAAAATGCACTAAAATATGGTGCTAAATCTGGCACAAATTGCTTGTTTTATTGTAGTGAACACAAATAACAAGATCTACTCAAAAGAACAGTCCACTGGTACCATGCATGTGCATCTAGCCATTCCAGAGAAAGGTGAACCGTTGATCTAGCTGGTGCCTCACTCGCTTGAGATGGAAGCTAACCGTTGCGGCTCTTCTGTGTGGATCGTCACTCCTCTCTATCTGTCATGTCGGGGTTGTTGTCCTTGTGGCTAATTTGTTGCCATCTTGTTGGTTGTTTTCTTGCGGGGTGATGTGGGTGGTGATATGCTAAAGTTTTAACCCACGGTGTCTTTTTCTTTAATTCTTCACCTAATGAAGCCTAATTGGTTGCTGGTACATGTTGTGGCGTCTTTTGTTGTTGCTTATCTTCCAATATTACTTCAACCACTGATTCCTCATCTGATGTATCTGTACCTGTAACATTTTATGCTTCAGCCTCCTTGGACTCTACCTATACCTAGTTTGATGTTTTTGTTTGGTTTTCAACCATCAAGGGCTCATCATCTGATGTTTCAATCCCTGGGACATCTTCTGCTTGGGTCTTAATGGAAATATCCTACAATGTAATTTTCTTCTTTTTAAACCAAAGCTTCAGGAATTTCTTCTACACATTAATATTGACAGTACCCACAGATTCCATCCAAGGATATCCCAAAATAACATCCATGTTATCCATATCTGAAGTATAAAAGTCACAATGCAACACATACTTATCCATAGAAAGCTTCAAATATTTTATAAACTTGAACATCCCCATTATCACCCTGTGTGTTTTCAATGTGTTTTTCTGGAACTTGCAATTTTTTTGCCAAATTAACATTGATAAAATTATGCTTGCAACTAGGATTTATAGACACAATGATCTTCTCCTTCTGAATCAATCCATGAACCCACAATAAGGAGATACGAGTAGAAAATAACCTTTTAGGTTTCTTGGTTTCCTTCTTTTCTGCAAAAATAAAATCTTTGCTAGGTTTTTTGGTTTCCTCCTTTCTAGTATGAGACCATTTTTCCAAAAGTAGTTCTTCAATTTTGTCAGCATGACATAACTTCACAATCTCACTATCAAGTGATTTCCACCATAGAGCCTCATCTTTCAAATAATACCCTATTTTGTCCTTCCAACACCCTGAGAAGCCAAACTTAAGATGTGCTATAAAATTTTCAATAGAAGACCCATTATTTTTTCCTGTAAAAAACTTACTGTTATAAGCTATGAAGAGGGTTTTTGAAAACAAATCGCTTACTTGGCAAAAATTTGAAATGGCCACAATTCAGTCAATATTGCTCAGAATCCCTATTATATCCTATTTTCGGAAATGGAACAACCATTCTGCATCTTCCCATGTGATATAGATCCTGATCTAGGCACTCAAATTTCCTATTCGCGCTACAACTGTCCCGCTATCACAAAAAAATGCTGAAAAAATAGCTGCTTTTTAAATCAGCGATATCTCCCTCATCCGGACTCCGATTCGACTGATTTTTTTTCTTGGAAATTAGGTATTTTTTCATAAATAATCCAAGTCTACAATTAAATTCTACAGATTTTGCACCAGAATGTACAGATATGCGCCGCAAACTCGCTGCCCCCAAAAATGACTACAACAGCACTGATTTTTAATTCAGCAAGATCTCCTTCATCCGGACTCCGATTCAACTATTTTTTTTAAGTGGAGTGTTTTTTCATTAACAACCCAGATCTACAATTAGATTTTGTAGATTTTTCCCGAAATCATACAAATATGATCTGCAAATTCGTCGCCCCGAAAAATGTCCGCAACACCACGGACTTTTAGATCAGCGATATCTCCTTCATTCGGACTCTGATTCGACTGATTTTTTTTTTAACTTGGGTATTTTTTCACAAAGAATCCAGATCTACAATTATATTTTGCATATTTTTTCCCAAAATTTACAAATCTGATCTACAAATTCGTCGCCCCGAAAAATGTCTACAACACCACTGATTTTTAGATCAATGATATCCCCTTCATCCAGACTCTGATTCGGCCGATTTTTTTTTTGAACTTGGGTTTTTTTTCACAAAAAATATAGATCTGCAATTAGATTTTGCATATTTTTCTCCAAAACGTACAGATCTAATCGCAAACTCGTCGCCCCAGAAAGTTCCTACAAAAAAAAAAATAACTCTCTACTTTTGCCCAAGAAAGTGCTCTAATACCACTTGTTATAGATCTGATCTAAAAATATAATATAATAGAAATAAACCCAAGAATAATAAGATCTAAATATAGAAATGCTTCACTTTATTGATCAAACCCTTAAGGTAAGGCAACACCATACATTCATTCCTTAAGGAAGGAGAGCACTTCACAAGCCATATGCCTATTCATACAATATCCCTTGACATCTCTCAATGGGGAGTCTCTAGCATCTATATAGGCCTCATACATACAATACCATGGGTCATTACCATGGTTCCCTCAATACCATCTATCTAATACCATGGGCTTATTACATTATTGTTAACTACTTGTGGTTCCTTACATGATATGGGTTAACCACCTTATTTATTACTATGACCCATCCCATTATTACATTATTCCCTTGGGTACCTCCCTTTGTACCCCATATTAACCCCCCTAGGTATACTACAAAATATTAATGATAAAATGCTAAGAGTAGCATGAGGAGAGATTGTAATATTGTTTTATTGGAAAAGTGAAGTGCTCACAGAATTCTTAGAATGTCTTAAGGTTAAAAGATGTGATTGATATTCCTTCATGTTGGTTTAAGAAATACACATATTGTTGGCATTTTGACACAGGACTGGCGCAAGCTCGATGACATTAGTATTGTCCTTGATGGCAACTCACTCAAATAGCAGATCACAGGTTCAAAATTGAAGAAAATGACATATCCGCAGTTTCCTGGTCATAAAGATGCAGACTTTGGCAGGGTCCGCAGGTTCGCCATTCACAAGGTGCGGACATGGTCACAGGTGTTCCGAACAAAAAGTGTGGACCTAAAGTACACACACTTTCATGCAAAGAAAATCACGCGTGCACGTGGGAAATCTTATGGTTGGCTCATGGTATTTAGTCCGACAATTTTTGAACCTATGGTTTTGGTCCGTGGTTTTGCATCTAAAAATATTGAACCAAGGTTTTCGGGTCCCTAGTATTGTTTCTCAATGGTTTTGGTCCATGGTTTAAGTAAGGCCTTGGCTATAAAAAGGAAAGGAGATCATTTGGCTAAACACAAGTGTTGAATATCTGAAGACGAACAAGATCTGAAATACTAATCTGTGAATCTGACAGTCGAGGGTATATTTGAGGACTGATAAACTGTCTTTATTTGGAGGTCCGCAGACCAGAAATAGTTCAGGTACGGAGGTGCGCATATCAGAAGAAGCCCCAGGTGCGGAGGTGCGCATGCCAGACACAAGCGCAGGTGCGGAGGTACGCAAATAAGACAAAACGTTGGTGTGGAGGTGCACAGGCTAGACACAGTGCAAGTGTGGAGATTCGCAGGCCAGAGAGGGTGCATGTGCGGAGATCCGTAGGCTAGGCACGGAGTAGGTGCGGAGATCCGCTGGTTTCACATAGCAGAGTTGGGGATATCCGCAGGTTACCTTTGGTGAAGTTGCGGACTTTTCTCTTGAAATATGTTTTAGCTGCTTTTGTCTATTACTGCTGTGTTTAGGGTTCTGATTTGGTGTCTGTGAAGTTATTGATTTAGTTTTGTACAAGGGAGTTGATTTCAAATCTATTTGATGTTTGATTAATGTTCATGGATCCAGTCTGAAAATTTATGAAACGTGGTCCCTGGAAGAAAAGATAAGGTTTTAGCCTTCTGTAGGTCAACACCTACATACTAGTATCTCAGCTAGTACAAGAGCTAAGGGGGTTGTAGCTCCCTTCCAGGAGAGGCTGGAGAACGAGAGAAGGTTGTAGCCTTCTACAGGTAGAAGCCTGCGTACTGGTATAAGTCTGCACCAGTACGGAAACATTGTAAAAAGAAGTTTCTAATTAAAAGAAGATAGAGACGAATTGCAGCAGGTGGTTTTCACCCACATTAGGTTTCCACCTTATATCTTATGTTCTTGGGGGTGATTGTCTTCTGCTCTGTTTTACTGTTCCTAGTCACTATTTATATGATTCTGATGCATATATTAATGATCATTAAATTATAAGTCTGCATGGTTTTAACGTATATGATCTGGGTGTGAAAGAAAAATAATTGACTTGATAATACTGATTCACCCCCCCTCTCAGTATTATTTCCAACAATTGGAATCAGAGCAGGTCCTTCAGAAGAAGCTTGATCGCTTGAACGAAGATCTTTCATCATGAGCAACTACGAGAGAGAAGCATCGATCAGGCCACCAATTTTTGATGGGACCAACTTCGTCTATTGGAAGGTAAAAATCACTGCCTATCTTCAATCTCTTGGTAGAGAAGTCTGGGATATCATAGATACAGGGTACACATTTCCATCAACACCTCCTACAGATCCGGCTGGTAAGAAGCAGTATGAAACAAATGCAAAGGCTGTCAATACTCTATTAGGGAGTCTATCTTAGACAGAATTCGTCAAGGTTATGCAACTCAAAACCGCAAATGAAATATGGGACAAGATCATTCTGAGCTATGAAGGAGATGAACAAGTAAAACGAGAAAAACTTCAAACCCTCGGAATTCAGTATGAAAATCTCAGAATGCACAATGATGAAAGTGTGGCTAACAATTTCCTACGTATAGATGAGATCGTTAATTGTATGAAAAACTTGGTTGAAGAAATTAGAGAGGTTGTTTTAGTTGAAAAGGTTCTAAGATCTTTGTCTTCTAAGTTTGAATCAAAAGTTTCTGCAATAGAAGAAAAACAGAATCTACAGAGCATTACCATGTCGCAGCTACACAGAATTCTAACCGCTTATGAAATGAGGAAAGGGGGACCATTAGACAGAAGAGAAACTGCATTCAAGGCCTCAGGAAAAGGAGATTCCTATGACTTAGGACATATGTCAGAAGAAGAGGAAGAATAAAATTGTGTCAAAAACCTTCAATGGGGTGCTGGAAGATTCAGAGGTAAGTTACCGTTTAAATGTTTTGCTTGTGGAAGAGTCGGTCACTATGTTGCCAAGTGTCCTCATAAAGATAAGCTTGACAAAGGTAAGGAACCAATTAGATGGAACAGAAAACAGAATGTAAATAAGAAAAGCTATTACACTCATGAAGATAGTGATGGACTTTCAAATAGTGATGAATATGAACAAGGTAATAATTATACAATTTTAATGGCTTTTGAAGATGATGATTTATTGGATGCTATAGATGAAGAAGGTCTTTATGAAGAGATTTCTAAGCTCAAAATTTGTTTAGAAGAGAAGAATATGATTATTGATGCTCTACAATTCCAACTTGCTGAAAGGGAAAAACATCATGAAAAGTTAGAATGTGAAATTGTGGGACTTAGAAAAGAGATTGAGAAAACAAAAGCTCTTAATCTTAGATTTGTTAAAGGATCTGAAACTTTAGATGAGATTATCAAAGTGCAGCATTCTCCACTAATCAAAATAGGTCTGGGATATAATGAAGAAGCATCTCAAACGCAGAAGCCATCCACCTCCAGAAGTTATCTTGATGCAGCAAGGAGAAGTGACCAAATTGACAATCAACAGCAAAGGCACAATACTGCTCACCACGTAAATTAGGGACATTCTACTTCAAGAATGAACAGAGATCACCAAGTAAATCGGGGGCAATCTACTTCAAGGATAAACAGAAGCTACAACAAACCTTAGGTAAATCATTCTCAATTTTCCTCAAGAATGGATGTCAATGAAAACTACAATCATTTGGTCTGCAGGGTTGATAATCGTAGGAATTTCTTCAATGGCCAATGTTTCTCTTGTCATAACTTTGGACGCAAAGCAGCTCAATGTGTTGCGTACAAAACTATCATGACTAGAGAAGCTCAAAAATAGAGTATGACTGGGATCATGAAAGGGACCTACAATAACTTTTATGCTCTTGAAAATGAAATAGAATGTTCTATTTGTAACAATTTCGATCATGAAGATTCTGAATGCAGGAGCAGGTTTTGGCAGACAACTCAGAAGGAGCAAGCCTCAAGTACCAAAACATGGAGAATGAAAGAACCACAACCAGAAAGATGCGGTATATCCTTATATGCAGAAGGGCAGGAAATCAATGGTACATTGACAGTGGATGTTCGAAACATATGACGGGTGTTAAAGAGAAACTTCAGTCATATAGTGCCTTAGAGAAGGAGAAGAAGGTCTCATTTGGAAATGACACGCTTGCGCTCATAAAAGGTAAAGGTTCTATTTAGTTGAAAGAAAAGGTCAAAGCTGGAAATGTTATGTATGCTGATGGCTTAAAGCATAATCTATTGAGTGTCAGTCAGATGTGCGATCAAGGAATTGAGGTAATATTTCGATCAAATGGATGTAGTGTTCGTGATCTTGATACAGGAAAAACACTGATCAAAGGCATAAGAACTCCAAATAATTTATACATATTCAAAGAAGGACAACATCAATGCTATCTAAGCAAGAATGATGAACACTGTCTATGGCACCGAAGATTGGGGCATCTAAGCTTCTCATAGATAAGGAAAGCATGCAAATACCACGCAGTTCGTGGTCTTCCAGACATCAGAATTCCAAACAATACAATATGCAAATCATGTCAACTTGGTAAGCAAACCAGAAATAACTTTCCTGAGAAGGAAGGATCAGCTAGCAGGCCACTTGAACTTGTCCATACTGATGTATGTGGTCCATCTAGGAAAAGGTCACCCCGAGGAGAAGAATACTTTATATTATTCATTGACGACTTCTCCAGGATGTGTTGGATAGGACTTATGAAGCACAAATATGAAGCCTTCGAAAAATTTAAATCTTTCAAAGCCTTGGTTGAAAACGAATTAGATCACAAAATTAAATGCCTCAGATCTGATAGAGGTGCGGAGTATACCTCAAATGAATTTTTCGATTTTTGTGAAGAACATGGAATAAGAAGGGAATTCTCTATTGAAAGGACTCCTCAGCAAAATGGAGTAGTGGAAAGGATGAACAGAACAGTTCAACAAATGGCTCGTGCTATGATGGATGAATCTGGAACTCCTGCAACCTTCTGGGGTGAAGCTACATTTGTTGCAGTTGTTATTCTCAACAAAACAAATGTCCGGGTGAATAGCACTCAAACTCCTCATGAGCTCTGGTATGGTAAGACTCCTACGGTAAAACATTTCAAAATTTTTGGAAGCAAATGCTATATTAAAAATACTGATGAAAATCTTGGCAAGTTTGAACCTAGAGCAGATGAAGGCATTCTCCTTGGTTACTCTCCCCACAGCAAAGCATACAAATGTTAAAATAAAAGGCTTGGAAGAATTGTTGATAGCATTGATGTAGTGGTGGATGAAGAAGGAAACATTCCTAGGAAAGTAAAATACGAAGATTTTGAAGATGATGAGGGCTATCCTTCAAATCAGACTTATGATGAAGAAGAAGCTCAAGAGGCACTAGAAGAATAGATAAGGATAGAAGAAAAGACTCCATCCAGATACGTTCAAAAGAATCATCCAGAAACTCAAATTCTAGGGCAGAAAGAGGCAGGTATACAAACAAGAAGAACAATTGCAGAAGCTTCAAGCTATTTGGCATTGCTCTCCTCCACTGAACCACAAAATGTAAGAGAGGCATGCAAAGATGAATGCTGGGTCAAGGAAATGGATGAAGAACTTGAGCAGATTGAAAAGAACAACACTTGGGAGTTGGTTCCTAGACCAAAAGATAAGAATGTCATAAGGAAAAAATGGATATTCAAAAATAAGTTGAATGAAAATGGGGAAGTTATTAGAAACAAGGCCAGACTTGTTTGTAAAGGGTATGCTCAACAAGAAGGAATAGACTTTGAAGAAACTTTTGCTCCCATTGCTAGACTTGAGGCCATCAGAATGTTTCTTGCTCTCTCTAGCTTTCAGAAATTCAAAGTATTTCAAATGGACGTGAAATCTACCTTTCTGAATGGAGACTTAGAAGAAGAAGTGTACATTGAGCAACCAGATGGATTCATCCTTGGAAATGATCCAAAACTTGTATGCAGACTTAAGAAGGATCTCTATGGTATTAAACAGGCTCCAAGGGCTTGGTACTATCGTCTGGACAAATACCTTCATCAACAAGGTTTTTCAAAAGGATCAGCAGATATCAATCTTTATATAAAAATTGAAAATGACAAATTGCTAATACTTGTTGTGTATGTTGATGATATGATATTTGGCGGCAACGAAGAAGCTATGAGTCAGAACTTTGCCTTGGTAATGCAAAAAGAATTCGAAATGTCCCTACTTGGAGAGTTGACATATTTTCTTGGTTTACAAATCCAACAAAATGAAGGCAGTATCTTTTTATCTCAAACCAAGTACCTCAAGCAGATCTTGAAGAAATATGGCATGGAAGATTCGGAACCAGTATGTACCCCTATGGTCATAGGATGCAACGTCAGTGCAAATGATGAATCAGCAGCAGTGCATCAACCAACCTATAGATCCATGATTGGAAGTCTGCTCTATTTAACAGGTACCCGACCAGACATCATACATGCAGTGGGAATGGTTGGAAGATTTTAGGAAAATCCAAAGGAAACTCATCTTCAGGAAGTAAAGAGAATCTTCAAGTATCTTCAAGGAACTCAAAATTATGGCCTATGGTATCCTAGAGATACAAATCTCACTCTACATGCTTATACAGATGCAGATTGGGCTGGAAGCGTGGATGACAGAAAAAGCACTAGTGGTGGTGCATTCTTTATGGGTACCAGATTAGTATCTTGGTTCAACAAGAAATAGAGTTCAATTGCATTATCTACAGCTGAAGCAGAATATGTGGCTGCTGCATCTTGCTGCACACAACTCCTTTGGATGATGCAAACTTTGCAGGATTTTCAAATCACTTGTACTCCACCTATCTCCATCTTATGTGATAATACAAGTGCAATCAGCATTTCAAAGAACCCAGTCATGCACTCAAAGACCAAGCACATACCTATCAACTACCATTTTCTCCGGGAACAAGTGCTTGAACAAAAGATCAAGTTGGAGTATGTTCCCTCTAAGGAACAAGTTGCTGACATACTCACCAAACCACTACCCAGGGAAACATTTGAATACCTCAGACAAAAGCTGGGGGTAGTTGATGCATCATCTTGCTGTTGAATCTTGTTTGTTTCAGAGATTGTTGGTTGTGCGCGAGTTTCATATGGAGTATACATGTACATTCGCTGGAAAAGAAAGGATGAGAAGAGTCTGCTATGGTTCTGTCAGAGATCAGCTGGCACAGGTTCAGGGGGAGCGTATATTCTTCTAAGAATGCATTGTTGGAATTATTTTAGAAGATCTTGGAGGAGCAAGTACAGAAGGAGAACAAGGATGCTGATCTAAAGAATGATTGACAGATGCTGCTGATATTAGTTTTTGGTGACTTTCATAGTCTTGCTCTATATATATTCCGTCTCTATGTCATATCTTTTATTATTATCAAGGTCATGTAACGACCTATTTTGGTTTCCCCACTATGCCTGGGATGATTGATGTAATGAACTTGGTTGTCATATGTAAATTTCTAGTATATCCCCACTTGGTTGGGTGGATGATCCCCACTTGGTTGGGTGATGGATGTATGTATAGAGTCTTTTGGTGATAGGAAAGTCATTTGGCGTATGAGTCATGGTTCTTCTTGAAGAACATCTTTTTGTAGATCTTGCCTACAGTCAGGGGGAGCATGGTCAGCACAACAGAACAAGAGATTTCAGCATGCACTCAGGGGGAGCATAACCCTTTACCCTTGATGTCAAAGTGGGAGGAAATACTTTGAGTGACTTTGGGTTGCCATCAAGTCCAAAGGGGGAGATTGTTGGCATTATGACACAGGACTGGCACAGGCTCGATGACATCAGTATTGTCCTTGATGGCAACTCACTCAAATAGCAGATCACAGGTTCAAAATTGAAGAAAATGACATATCCACAGTTTCTTGGTCATAAAGATGCGGACTTCGGTAGGGTCCACAGTTTCGCCTTTCACAAGGTGCGGACATGGTCGCAGGTGTTCCGAACAAAAAGTGCGGACCTAAAGTACACACACTTTCATGCAAAGAAAATCGCGCGCATGTGGGAAATCTTATGGTTGGCTCATGGTATTTAGTCCGACAGTTTTTGAACCTATGGTTTTGGTCCGTGGTTTTGCATCTAAAAATATTGAACCAAGGTTTTCAGGTCCCTAGTATTGTTTCTCAATGGTTTTGGTCCATGGTTTAAGTAAGGCCTTGGCTATAAAAAGGAAAGAAGATCATTTGGCTGAACACAAGTGTTGAATATCTGAAGACGAACAAGATCTGAAATACTAATCTGTGAATATGACAGTCGAGGGTATATCTAAGGACTGATAAACTGTCTTTATCTGAAGGTCCGCAGGCCAGAAACAGTTCAGGTGCAGAGGTGCACAGATCACAAGAAGCCCCAAGTGCGGAGGTGCGCATGCCAGACACAAGCGTAGGTTCAGAGGTACGTAGATAAGACAGAACGCTTGTGCAGAGGTGCGTAGGCCAGACACAGTGCAGGTGCGGAGATTCGCAGGCCAAAGAGGGTGCATGTGCGGAGATCCGCAGGCTGGGCA
Organism: Pinus tabuliformis; assembly: GCA_031772625.1. Taxonomy (NCBI): domain Eukaryota; kingdom Viridiplantae; phylum Streptophyta; class Pinopsida; order Pinales; family Pinaceae; genus Pinus; species Pinus tabuliformis. The sequence continues at coordinate 415,276,774 of CM062808.1, read as the reverse complement.
CAGAGCAGGTGCCGAGATCCGTTGGTTTCACACAGCAGAGTTGCGGATATCCGCAGGTTACCTTTGGTGAAGTTGCGGACTTTTCTCTTGAAATATGTTTTAGCTGCTTTTGTCTATTACTGCTGTGTTCAGGGTTCTGATTTGGTGTCTATGAAGTTATTGATTTAGTTTTGTACAAGGGAGTTGATTTCAGATCTATTTGATGTTTGATTGATGTTCATGGATCCAGTCTAAAAATTTATGAAACGTGGTCCCTGGAAGAAAAGAGAAGGTTGTAGCCTTCTATAGGTCAGCACCTACGTACTAGTATCTCAGCTAGTACAAGAGCTAAGGGGGTTGTAGCTCCCTTCCAGGAGAGGCTGGAGAATGAGAGAAGGTTGTAGCCTTCTGCAGGTAGAAGCCTGCGTACTGGTATAAGTCTGCACCAGTACAGAAACATTGTAAAAAGAAGTTTCTAATTAAAAGAAGATAGAGACGAATTGCAGTAGGTGGTTTTCACCCACATTGGGTTTCCACCTTATATCTTGTGTTCTTGTGTGTGATTGTCTTCTGCTCTGTTTTACTGTTCCTGGTCACTATTTATATGATTCTGATGCACAGATTAATGATCATTAAATTATAAGTCTGCATGGTTTTAACGTATATGATCTGGGTGTGAAAGAAAAATAATTGACTTGATAATATTGATTCACCCCACCTCTCAGTATTATATCCAACACATATCTTGTAGAATATTTCTACATTGAAGAGAAAGTACTTAATGATTTTATAATATCAGGGTGAGCTTGAAAGCAGTAGGAACTGTATTTATCTTATTTGTTCCTATTGCACACTTTCCTTACAGTTGAGTACTGAATTGTCTCCAAATAAGTAGTGTATATATAGTCTAGATTCCTTTTAAAGCAATCAATGGTTTTCTCATATTAGTTGGAATGAAGTTGCTTTTCGCTTCCCAGTTTTATTTCATGCTTTCCATTTTTACAACTTAGCAGGTAATCCTTTGAGAGGTTTTGAAAACTGAATTACATTCTTTATTTCCAGAATGATTTGTCAGTTTGAGTTGAATCTACATTCCTTTGTCCCTTAGACAACTGAGGAAGAATTTCTGCAGGAGCCACTCAACTAAGAAGAGGAGCCAGAAGTAGATTCATAGTGTGTGTACTTTGCTTAGAAGAATCTTGTTCCTTTTTCTGAATGATGCCTTTGAATTATTTTCAAGAGATTGATTTTTATTCCACAAATCCCTGAGGTCTTCTTATGGCATATATTATGCTACACCTCTAAGTTTACCAACCCAAATTGAAAATTTAAATTTCAGTGTAAATCTTGCATTTATACTACTCATCAATAGGTATATCATAAGGGTCATAATGTCATCCTCCAACTTTAAAATTATCTCTTTCTCACATTTATTTACGATTTTTGTTATATTATGCTTAATGAGAGGGGTGAAATATGTGTTTCTATGTCATGTGGCCTAATATGGATTAAATGCAGGAATTGGAGCAATTTTGAGGTAATTTCAATGCAGGATCTGAGAGTAGATAGCCGGGAGAGATCCTAGGAGATTGTCCACCTCCTTAATTCCTTAAATAATCCAAGATAAACATTTTATCTATCATCAACTTGAAATCATTGGAAGCCAAACAGGATGAGGTCATTGGCAGCCAACCCACTACAGTTCAAGGAAGATCTAGATCCACCTTCCTCGAGTTTTGGGAGACAAACATGCCAAGGAACTCAGTTTGATTCAAACTTCATTTGTAGCTAAGAAGCTATTGAGATCAAGCACTTGTGACCGCTATTTTTGACTTATTATGTGATGTATTTGACATTTCTGCAATGATAATGAGAAGTTTCTTATTGATCCATCACTTAGTTAGTTCAGAGGGCTAAGGCTCTTTGGTTTGGACTCAACCCCAGTAGCTTAGGTCCCTGTTATGTATTTATATTCCTTTTAGCTTAGAATTTTTGTTAGTTGCTTCATTTTAGTACAATATAATTCCTCAAAAATCCTATGACTATTGAATCTATCTCATCCCCCTCATGGGAGCTTGATTAGAGGAATCTATAATCACACCCCAAAAACACTATGTTGATGATTTCTTGGAAATTCTAGATTGGTTATCTTGTTTTTCATATAATTGTTTTAGTTTAGAAGTTGATTCATTGCATAGATTAGAGGTTTTGGCATGAGTTAGATTGTTTCTAAATTCAACTAATTTTTTCCACCATTGGTTATGATATTTTGTGAATAATAAGAAGAGAAAGTGCATGTGATGTTGTAGGATAGTTTGACCTGTAGGCTAGCGACCTTTTCAACATCTCCATCTAGGACTTCTACACTCTCTTTTGATGACTCTCGACCACTGTTCTAGAGCTCTGCCTTTTAGGTCACCGTGAATAGACCTCTTAGTCCAAAACTTGCCTTCCGGAAGTGTTGAGCTTGGCTAGGGGTGTTGGTCACCATCCATCCGTATACCACAACCTTCATACATATTTCCATCCTTTGATCTCATTGTTCTTACCTTCCAAACCATTTCAGTAGCCTTCCTATAGCATTACAGCTCTTATTGTAGCATTACAGTTCTTCGTGTAGTAATACATGGATCATATAGTAGCTTCCTATAGCATTCCTGTAGCAACCTGTTTTTCCCTTGTTTTGACCTGTAATGCAAGTTTTGATTAGTTTAGGTGTAGGTTGATCCCAAGCTCAGACTTTATGATCAAAGGTAACACCTAGGCCATTCTAGCCCCTTTTTCCTTCACTACAAGAGAGAATAGCATTGGTTTCTTTATCTCAGATTTGGCAAAGTAGAACATTACTTTTTATGCAAGTGTGAATTAGATAGATGATGCATGAAATCTTGAGTTATGAATTGGTAGCATAATTTCTTGTTTACAAGTGAGTTTGATAGCTAGATGGTTGATTGGAATTATTGTAGTTTTCTTTCTGTAGGTAGCATAACTTTGATGTTCTTTCATGAATTCATCCAATAACATTTCCAAGTTGGTAGCATCTACAAGTGTGATTTTAAAAGAATTTAATTTTTATACATTAGATCTAGCTTTTGAATTGCGCTTTCAGTAGTTAATTCTCCCTAATCTAGTAAAAGAAGTGTTTTGGAGCCCTAATGATCAAATGGCCTAGTTGAGGGTGGCATGAGTAGAATTCCCTACTGTCACCTCTAAGTTTGTATGAACCCTGAGTTGATAAATAGAGTTGAGGAACCCCTGGGAGTTTCAGCACTCTTGGTGTAATACCAGGGCTCACCACTAACATCCCTTGACATATCAACATATCAAATTTTTTCCTCTATCCTGAGATTCCCTGAATTTTTATATCTTGGTGCCATTAATTAACATGCCTAAGTGATAAATATTTTATCAAAAACTAAATTATATCACATCAAAGCCTTATCATATTAGAAATATCCATGGCAATACTTTGCCACATCTCTCAATATCTTGATATCCTAATATCTACCAACTAACAACCCTCGGTAAATAGAAAACTTTTCAACACTTGAAAGAAAGATTTTACATTAAAGGATCAAGAATAACTTAGTCTTGCAACAAATTTTAGTGTTATAAGTTTTTGCAGTTGATTTTTTGATGTCCCGATATAAAGGGAAATTTTGTGTTTTTCCTTTGTGTTGGTTTCGTTAGTAGACTGCAAGATTTCCATCAAGAGTTGTCCGTCATACTAGGACATCACTCCATCAGGAGTTTTATGAAGTAGATGTGTCCGAATATCCTAGTGCCTAAGCTTTCCAATCAACAATTTACAAAGAAGATTTCCATCATCCAAATCCAATGGAATGTGATTTTGTCGGTATGTTTAGTAACAACAATTTTGGGCTTTTCCTCTAATATTTAGGTATATAGCTAAAACATGGTGTTCTAACTATTTTGAGGATCTAATAAATGCATGGATGCATCCTAAGGGTATATAATATAATATTTGTTTGTTATGAGTGCACATATAAAATTTCAATTTAAGGAAGCATTAAATTGTAAAAGTGTTATACTGGTAAAGTGTAGTTTTGAATTGTGGGTTGAAGGAAGCATCTAGTTCAAAGTAACATATGAAAATGTCAATGCATGGAGATAGAGAATAGAGAAAAGTTCAGAGAAGAAAAGTGGACCAGTGTACGATAGACTAAAAAGTAGATAATAGATGAGATGAGCATCTCTTGTATGTTGGATCCTACAAACACTTGCAACCAAGGGGATTGGTGTTCGTCATAGGTTGGTGCCTACAAATTCTTGAAGCTAAGTGGTATATCTTGTTGGTTGGTGCCTACAATTTTTTGAAGTTGAGTTGATTCATGTGTCTTGTAGGTTGGTGACTATAAATTGTTGTAAAAGTATGTTTGCTCTACAAATGACTATTATATAAAAAAAAATGGGTTTTTCTCCCAAAATGGTTTCCACATATATCTTGTGTTTCATGAATTGTTTATGAGATTTATTTCTTATGGTTCTTGAATTTTTAAATGAATACAACATGTCTTAAACTTATTTCCCTCACCCTTGCCCTTTTAGTATGTGTGATTCCAACATATTTATAGTAAATGATATATTTATTATTGTTGGATATTTTATTATTGTCATTGAATTAAACATATCATAATTGTTGGGTTTCTATGTAATCATTTAATTCAAGATGACTAAATAGATGGGGTGGTAAATTGTGAGACTTTGACATTGTGGGGGGGAGGGGTTGATAAATATTACATAAGATTGTATCAAAGCAAGAAGAGCATATGAAATGGGAAGAAAAATAAAAAATGAGGAAGAGAATATCATGTAAGCAGAGGATAAGATGATGTTGAATAAAGAATATTTGTTGCTAAATTAAGAGAGAGAAGGGGAATAAAGTACTATTCATGAAGTGTTGGAGATGAAAAGTTGTAAGACTAGGAACAAGAGGACCCTATGAAGAACAAAATGGTTGAATAATGAAGAGAATAAGGAATGGTTGAGGCTACAATGGTCTTTGGCATGATAGACCAGTGATCTTTGAAAATAAGATGAAGAGGTCATTTAGGCAAGATTTGTAACCTTTATGTAGAAAATGATTAATGAGTAAAGAAAAGAGGCTATGATCCGAACTTAAACAGGAATGCAAAAACCTACAGATATAATCATAAACACAGAGATGCGACATAAAAACACTTCATTTCATTAATGGAAAAAAATTGAACTATGCTTACAAACATAATGGAAATAAGATATCTCAGGCGATGGTAGCTTATCTTTGAGGAGAGATGTGGCGGCTACATGCCTCTGAACTGTGTTACAATGAGGCTCAAAGGCCTATTTATTATTGCGAAACAATGGAAAAACCTAAACATCCAAAAACCTAACCCTAGGAGATGAAGCACCAAAATTGTGGGCCTTGTTTGGGTAAATTGGTACATCAACTTCCCGGGGTTGTAACTTTGGCATACGATCTCCATTTGGCTATCATAATACCTCATTTCAATCTCGAAGAGAAGGTTGAAAACAAATGGATATGTTGGTTTAGAGCATTTTCAGTCTCTCTGTTTTCCCTAAAAATGTCGTTTAGGGCCTCAAAATGGCTACAGAAGTTTAGGACTCGAAAAACTACCAAAAATAATAAATTGAGCTATAATTAAGGAAACCAAAAAAATGAGAGATATTGTTTGGGGTCCAAGTGGAATAGGCAGGTAACCACCAATATCCACCTAGATCATTCCTCCCCCCTTAGGAAGCAATGGTCCCCATTGCGTTGAGTGCCTCCATGAGATGGGGAAACTTCTATTGAACTTGGTCCCTGGTGAGCCACTTGCCTTGGTGAAGGAGTTGGCCAGCTTTGAAAACCCAATATAGCTGGATCTTATACTAGTGAGTGCTCTTGATCTGTGTGTCCATGATCTAATCAGTGGTGGTCTATTCCATGAAGTCTGTGTTTAGCTCTGTTGGTGTGAGTTGTTCTGCAATGTCAGATGTGTCCAACAATGGTGGGAAGTATGGCCGAAGGCGATCTACATTGAACACTAGGTGCAGGCCAAGGAATGGTGGGATGCTGAGCTCGAAGGAATTGCCACCGATGGCCTTGGTGATGGTGTATGGTCCATATCGGAGCGGGTGAAGCTTGCGGTGGGGCCCAACAAGGCGCTCTTTCTGTAAATGAAGCCAAACTTTGTCGCCCACCTGGAACTTGTGTGACACTCGATGTTGACAATGGTGTTGCTTATACTTAGCATTGGATCTGTCCAATATATCATGGACCTGTTGGCAGATGTGTTGAATGCACTTAATGAAGCCATTAGCCCTTTCAGCTTCGGACTGCACGTGAACCAAATCTACCTTAGTGGTTGTAAATGGTATGGCCACATCAAAGGGCATAATGGTTGAAATCCAACCCCTACCTGAAAGGGGTTGTGGCTTGTTGAGCTGTGGAGAGATCTTTTGTAACTGTGTTGGACATAGGGGAGACTTTCATCCCATGTGCATGGATGCTTTGAGTTGTACATGCACAAAATGTGTATGATCATTCTGTTGACAACCTCTGTTTGGCCATCAGTTTGGGGATGGAAAGTCGTGGACTTAGTGAGTTTTGTATCCAACATCAACCAAATACTTGACTAAAATGCACTCAGGAATCTGTTATCCCGATCTGAGATAATGGACTGTGGGATCCCAAAGTGTACCCACACTTGCTCAAAGAAGAGCTTAGCAGTGGTGTCTGCTGAGATACTCTTCTTGCAGGCCGCCATGATGGCCATCTTAGGGAATCCGTCGATGACCACGAAAACACAATCATTGTCGTGCTTAGTAGAAGGAAGGCCCAACACATAATCCATGGATACACATTCCCAAGGTTGGCTAGGAGTAGGTAGAGGAGTATACAGGACTTGATTCTTGATGGTTGGTTTGGCAATGGCACAGGCAGTGCAGGATCTAATGTACTTCCCAACATCTTGATGAAGTTTTTGCCAATAAAAATACTTCTGTAATACCGCCATTGTTTTCTCTACTCTGAAATGTCTAGTGACCCAATTGTAGTGCGCCTCCCAAATCATCTTGGCACACTCACTTGAAGGAACACATATGTGTCCCAAATGGAATAACCGTGCATCCTAAAGGTGAAAATTTGGAACTTTCTTCCCTTCCAGGAGTGTTAGGTATATGCTGCCAAATTCTAGATCACTCTTGTAAACATGCAGCCACCCCGATGTCTCATGCACACAGGAGTCGAGCATAGTGATCAGTGCCATGACCGGCAGTCTTCTAAGGCAATCAGCGACATTATTAGTGCTGCCCTTCTCATACTTAATGTTAAAATGGAACTGTTGCAGATAGGTGGACCATTTGTGATGGCGATCATTTTGAAACTTCCCTTGTCTCTATATGAACTGTAGAGGTTGGTGGTCTATGTGAATGACTGTTTCCTTCCCCAAAATTTAATGCTTCCATTGACGACAGACCTGCATAATGGAATACATTTCTTTGTCGTATGTGGGGTACTTTCGAACTATGTCTGAAAGTGTCTCACTGTGGTAAGCCACTAGATGCCCATGTTGAGTAATAACTACCCCAATAGCATAGTCAGAGGCATCTGTCTCAATCTCAAATGGTTGTTATAGGTCTAGTAATGTGAGCACTAGTGCAAAATAGAGACAATTCTTCAACTCGGAGAACACTCGCTACTGGGTTTCCAAACAAAAGAACTTTTTTTTTTCGCTCCACCCTTGGTGACTTAACTTAAACACCAAGCGATATGAGAGAACCCCAACATGAACCTGCGGTAGAAATTGGCAAGAGCCAAAAAATTGCGGAGCTCTGTTAAAGTGGTTGGGGCTGGCCAACCTTGAATTCCTTGTATCTTGGATGGGTCCACATGTACACCCTTCTCATCAATGATGTACCCCAGATATTGAACCTGGGTCAGGCCAAAGGTGCATTTCTCTAAGTTAGTACACATCTTGTGTTGTCGAAGGGTCTGAAGGACCTGTCGAATATGGTGGAGGTGTTCTTCCCAACTCTAGGTGAAGATTAAGACGTCATCTAGATACACCACGACGAATGCATTGGTGAAGGGCCGCAAGATGTCATCCATCAGTATCATGAAGGTTTTAGGGGCATTCGTCAATTCAAATGACATGACCAACCATTCAAAACGACCCTCCTTGGATTTGAAGGCAGTCTTCTACACATCAGAGGGTTCAATAGGCACCTAGTGATAACCTTAATTCAAGTCAATCTTGCTAAAATATTTGGCCCCCTTGATCTAGTCCAGAAGGTCATCAATCTGAGGGATTGGGTACCTATTTCAGACAGTGATCTTGTTCAGCACCTGATAGTCTATGCAGCATCTCTAGGTCCCATCCTTCTTTTGTACCAATACAATCAGGCTCCCACATGGTGTTGAGCTTGGACTAATGTGCCATTTCTATAGAAGTTCTTGAATCTGCCTCTTCATCTCATCGTTCTCCAGAACAGAGCGTCGATAGATTGGTCCATTGGGTGGCAACATGCCTGGGGTAAGATCGATGGAGTTCTTGACCTGACAGTAAAGAGGTAACCCTTTGGGTGAGGCGAAAATGTCTCTGTACTCCTCCACAACCTTGTCCATCTATTGCTGCTATGCAGAGGAGCCCTGCTTGGAAGCCGTGTCCACAAGCTTCTTCTTACCTTGGGGTTGAATCATAAGGAAAAAAAATTTCCAAGTATGGGAAATGATCTTATTGCATTGCTTTGCAATTATCAAAGAGATGGTGGTAGGTGAGGCTACCTCTGGTATCCTGTACAACTTATTAGCCAAAGTAATAATCGCAGAGCAAGGTCTAGACTCATATGCAGCATGTCACTTCCACAAGTATGGTTTTCCTCACAATACATGAGAAACTTCAAGAGGAGCAACGTCACATAATACCTCATTTGTGAAGGGCTTGATGCTATAGGGAAGGCGGCACCACTGGCTGACGCAAAGATCTCATCCTTGGTGAAGCCACCCAATGGGGTATGGCTATGGATGTGATGTAGTCTTTAGGCCCATCCGCTTGACGACTTCTATTGAAATGAGGTTCTTTTGGCTCCTACTATTGACAATGAACTATAGCGGAGAACCCTTCACCCATATCTGTGACTAGAATAGGTGTCCCCTCTCCTCTGGATCTTCAGGCTCAATTTTCTGGATCTTTGTGGTGGCCATGGTGGCACTGGGCTCCACATTAATGATCTGTTTCCCTTTTTCAATCCCTTATCGGGTTCTGATTTAGATTCAGAACTAGGTCTGATTTGGAAGCCTTCAGCTCGGCCAACAGTGACTGCTTGGCCCATCACTCACTTGTATTTTGAGTGGAGATCTTATGGAACTCACACCATTTTCCTGTGTTCTTCTTCATCTTCGTGGTGTTGTTCTTTTCTTGTGGCTTTAGCGGGTTGTCCTGGGTAGCCCCACCTTGGCATGGTCCCTTGTTTTGTGGTTTGGGGGTGCTTTTTCCTTGCTTTGGATTCGCAACTCCAAAGTCCCGCTTCTCTTGTTTAAACTTAATCTTAATCTTTACAGCGTACCGATATGTCGTGTCAAGCGAGGAAATGTCTAGGAACTCCATCTCGTCCTAGACATATTTGTGTAGATAGCCATGGTAATTGAGCACCAAATGCCGCTTGGTATCCTTGATACTCAGCTTCGTGCGAAGGGTATGGAAAGTATTTGTGAACTCCGACACATCTTGGTCCCTTCCCTGCCGTAGCATGGTCCACTTTATGTATTTATCTTTATAGCTCCTGATGGGGCAATATTGTTCCTTGATGGTGTCTCAAAAAGATTTCCAAGTGGGTACATCTAAAAATAGCGAGGGTTCACTCTCGTCCTTTTTTTCACAATAGGTTTCCCACCAGTCCTTGACGTGTGGGGCGACTTTGAGAAGTGAAAACGTAATTTTTTTTCCAACTGGAAAAGTCATGAACTGAAAAATATCCTTCCAATAGATTTAACCATTTATCTATGACATCTGCATCTATCAGGCCATTGAATATGGGAATATAGAAGTTAACTTGTACCTTAAAAGGAGTGGCACCTCCAGAGTGGTTGTTGGATGAAGATGCATCGCCTATGGGTAGTCGTCGAAGGATCTGGGAAAAGTTATCCATCATTGCGTCCCTCTGTCGCTTGAGAGCTTCTACGAGCAACATTTTGAAAGGATCTCCTACCCCCTCATATGTCTTTTCTACCTCCATGGGAGGTCATTATGTTTTTCAAGGCTAATCCTGCAATGGTTCAACCAAAACGAGCCCTAATTCCTTATACCCCGACCTCGTTGGGGACATGTAAAGAAAAAAAAGAAAGAGCATACCACTCTGATACCACTGATCCAAACTTAAATAGGAACACAAAAACTTACATATATAATCATAAACATAGAGATGCGGCAAAAAAACACTTCATTTCATTAATGGAAAAACATTGAATTATGCTTACAAACAAAATGGAAATAAGATAGCTCGAGTGATGGTAGCTTATCTCTGAGGAGAGATGTGGCATATACATGCCTTTGAATGGTGTTACAATGAGGCTCAAAGGCCTATTTATTATTAAGAAACAAAGGAAAACCCTAAACATCCAAAAACCTAACCCTACGAGATGAAGCAGCAAAACTGTGGGCCTCGTTTGGGTAAATTGGTACATCAACTTCCTAGGGTCATAGCTTTGGCATACAATCTCCATTTGGCTATCATAATACCTCATTTTGAATATATCGAAGAGAAGGCTGAAAACAAAAGGCCAAATTGGTACGAGACATTTTTTGTCTCTCTGTTTTCCTTAAAAATTCCATTTAGGGCCTCAAAATGGCTCTAGAAGTTCAGGACCCGAAGAACTGCCAAAATAGTAAATTGTGCTACAATTAAGGAAACTAAAAAACTAAAAGAGACAGTGTTTGGGGTCTAAGTGGAATAGGAAGGTGGCCACCAATATCCACTTGGATCAGGCTAAGTGCATTAATGTTATATTTTACCTTCGAGTCTCCGCATTTAATCTATCATGTTTATATGACGATATCATTGCTTATTTATAACAAATGATTCTATCAATTTTTATTGTGCATTGTTAATTAACATCATTAAATGATATAGGTCAAGAATGTTTTGGGGTTTCATATAATCATGTGATTCATGAGATACAATAGAAATTGTCCATTATAAATCCTTGACATTGTAGGGGATGGTTCCTCTTGCATCACTTTCTCACACATACACATAATTAGTACCACTATTTCATTAAAAGTTTTATATTGTCATAGTTTTAATTGAAGTAGTAGTTTATTTTCCTTGAATTTATCACATTGTACTTAATTTAACAACATCCATCATTAAAACACTTACTTCATGATACATCTTACTAAATTATAACTTTATGATTATTAATTATAAAATGGATTAATATACAAGTTAAACCTATATACATTTACAAAATTAGGTAACAAGATTCTTAACCATGGATATTTGCCCCACTTTGCCATGGAGATTCTTAACTTGTAAATAGACTTTGTGAGAATACCATGGGCCAATACCATGACTTTCTAATAGCGCATTGCCCAAAAAGCCAATAAATCATGCCGATATGACACTAAAACATTTTTCTAATTAATTAGTTTAATAAAAGAGTAGAAAGAGCATAACTAGTTTTGTGATTAAGCTCAATATTTGATTTGTGATTATTTTAGAAGGCATACTCTAACTTATAGATGAAATGCCCTTTTTTACAAGATCAACATAGATTTTTAAAAACTTTAGTTTAAATTGTTTAATCTATTAAATTTGAGTACCCTATGTGGCTTTTCATGGTGTCAAAAAAATCACATTCTTTCTTAAAATCATTTTGTGGAATTCCGTTGAAAAAGTCTATTTCATCTATAAATTAGACTACATTGAATTTTCATAGAATTTAAATCCTTATCATCCACTTAATAATTGTTAATATTTAAATTAAAATCATAAAACTCTATTCCAAAAGAAACATGTCTATCAACATAATTGCATTACAAAAATAATCAAATAACAATAATACATTTTAAATTGATAAAACAAATAAAATATGACATTATTCATAATTTAAACATTAAATTTTTTATTGCTTTTCAGTATATTTCAAACAATTTTTAAATTTATTTCAAGAAATTGTAAACTAAATACAATCTTTACAACTTATCACTCTCTTACAACTTCGATCTCATAACTTCTCACTCAAGACCAGAAGAGTATGCACATTTATCTTTCATTATTGTAACGCTTATTTACAGTTTATAGAACCATTAATTCGGTCGGGTTTTATATGCCCACAATGATCAGAAATATACAACTCAACCAAATTAACCAGCCAATGGCTTTTTAAATATGGAGTAGTCTAGCCAAGTAGAGGAATTGTTGGATTCCGTTCCCATTGGAAAATCTTCCAGCTCCAGCCAACATTCCTCCAACCCCTCTGACACACTCCGTTTCTAATTTGACTTTCAAAATCTGCCAGAATCAAAATATTTCAGATAAAATTAGTCACATCATCCGTCTAGCCATGCGACCCTGCTCTGCTCGTTAATGCAATGAAGGTGGCGGGTGGGCGACTTGAATTCCAAACTAGACACAAAATCAGGCCGCACCAAAACTCCTCGACCTCCCACTACACGAGAGCTCCTTGACCTCCCTACCTCCCTGCTTCTCGAAAACTCGTCAACTTGCCTATGTAGATCTTGAACTGTAAGTATCCAATAGAATTGATTGCATCATTAACTTCCAAATTTAATCGTTTAAATTATGAATCTCTATATCTAGACATGCCCAGCCACTAGGAGGGCACAAAACAAATGATTTTAAAATCATCGTAGGTACATGCAAAAGAAAAATGTAAGAGGAGAGATGACCCACACAAATTTTACTGGAAGACCCACCATGGCTCCTTCACTATTTCAATATCTTCTAGGTAAGTAGGGTTCTATTGCATTTGTTCATTTTCTGAAAACTTTTTTTGTTGAATCTTAGCATTGTATTATTTTTTTAAAATGCTTAAATAGGTTTATGGGTGAAATCGCAGGTCAGCACATGTATTACAGTGTGAAAATCCTATGCATCAGTAGTTTTTCCTTTGCATTGACTGATCTAGGTTTCTTTTCATTGGTTTCAGGCTTCAATTTTGATGGGTTTTATGTGAGTTTCTAATTTTAAGTATTTTTGTTGCTGAAATAAGGTATTAGCTCAAAAAAGATTCATCAAATTTGTTGAACTTTCCTCATACGTTGACGATCTGAGTCTCAATGTATTCTATGGAGTTTGTGATTTAATTATTATTTGAGTTGTAGCCTATGCCCTTTTGAGCTTTTGAGATTTCAATTAGATTCCTGTTGAAATTATTCATATATATGATTGAAGGAGGAGAGAGCAATAAAATTTATATATCCAAGGACTGGTTTTTAGGAGGTTGACATTGTTGGGTTATGGTCAGATTCTTGATAGGTGTTTGTGAGGAAAAAACAACCTTTACAATTGCTGACACCATGGATATCGATGATGATTCTTTGAGGGGGATTATGGATGTATTTCCTTGATGCAATAGTGCAACACATGCTCTCATTTTTCAAGAATGCCGAAGATGTGGCCATGTGTTGTCGAGTTATTAAAAAATGGAAACAGGTAATGAGAAACATTCACAACATTTATTTTTCAAGAAGTGTTTGTGATGAGGGATAGGCTGAGTCAAATGTTGTTGTAAGCTACATGGTATTTTCAACATATGCATTGGAAGGGCTAATTTTTTATTTCCATTTTTCTAGGAATAACTTATGACTTTGGTTGTCACACACATGCAATTCATTGAAGCACTTGGAACTTCGACTAGATAATCTTGTAGTAAAAGGTCTTGTACCGAATTTTCCCACTAACCTTGATTACATTTGTTCCTCGCCTCATCTTGAAAGCCTCAAGTTATGGGGCGTTCATCTATCACAAGCACCAAATTGGAGCCCTTTCATGAGCCTTCATACATTGGAAGTTGTTGGTATTCGTACAGGTGATTTTTCTTTATCAAGCATCATTCATGCGTGTCCAATGCTAAAGTGTTTGGCTTTACTAGGCTGTGATGGTGTCAAAGTGGTGATCATTGATTTGCAGCTTCTAGAGCAGTGTAGATTGGATTTTTATGATATATGTGATTTCTCTGTCAACATAATTACTCCCAAACTTCAATCCTTTGAAGTATAAGGAGTTTCTTGGATTCATATAAAGGGAATTCACTCCCTAAGGTGGCTTACAATAGAAAAAAAATAAAACTTGACAGATTATGTTTTAAGATTCTCTTACATATTTCCTTTCGATTCTTCTATTTCATTTCTTTTTCTTTTAAATGCATATTTTTATTCTGATTCATGTCTTATTTTGTTTTTGTAATGTTTTAAATTGTTTTATTCCCCAGGAAAGTAAATAAGGTTGAAGTACTTAGAGTATCTATCCATTTGGGCACATTTTGGCACTTCTAAGGTGTCATTTTGCCTTCTCTTTGATATAGAGCTTTAGGATATCATGAAACAGTGTTTAGGTATGATTTTTAGTTTCTATCTTCTATAGAGTTATAAAAAGAGCACCTTTGTAAATGGTTTGATCACCATTGGATGGATTTCTATTGGAGGCAGAATCACTACTATTTGGAAAATATTGGATAGCAGCATATTTGCTGGAGATACTATTTTTTCCTACAATCATAACCTGTGTATCACAGATGGTATCCTTATTGCATATGATCTCTCCATTGTTTTTATTTTTTCATGATCATAAACCTAGAAATGGAATGTTTTGGAATGATTAGTTGTTTTATTGAAAAAAATTGTTGTATAATTTCATGCATTGTGTCCTTGATTTATGCAATATTTTTACAAAATTTATGGCTTTATAACTTTTTTGGGATGGTTTTAGCCTACTGAAAATATGTTGATCATTTGTTTTAAGCAGTTTTGGGTGTTATGCTTTATGGATCTTCTCTATTTGATATCCATAATAATTATAAATCTTGCTACTAACTACATATCCCTTAATTTAATCCACTTTCCTTATGTGTTTTACTGGATTTTTATTTTGAACCATATTGATTTCTGAAGGTGTTAAACCTAAAAAACTGAACCATATTGAATTCTGATAGTGATAAACCTAAAAAACATTGCAAACTCTCACAGTACATATGAGCATTGAATATCATTAAATGATCATCTTTTATATATTTGTTCTTTTAGAGTTTTTGATGTAGCTTTTAGTTGGTCTTTAGCCAAAAATATTATTATAATGCACTCTCAAATGGTAATCTTTCACATGTTTGTGGACCATTCCCTTAATAATCATCAGTTGCAATATTTCTGCTTCAGAGTATATAGATGTAGCATTTAGTTAGAGAAGTAGGTGGTTTACAATACCCTCTTTTACACATATGGCCATTGTTCACCTAATAATCATCAATTATGCTAAATTCTAAACTATGATAGAGCTCTTACACATAAGGAAATTCAATTGAGCACTTTTTAGAACCTAACCTTTAATGTACTAAAGTTGATTTTAGAAATAAAGAATTTTCATCGTTTGAACTTACAAAGTATTTTAATTATAGATTTGAAGATATAGTACATTATCACTACTTGAGATGGCTAAGATTTTCTTTACTTTACTTTAGCTTATACATGTCAAATTCGTGAATTATTGATTGCACATGAGTTTATTTGATATAGCAGAGCCTATATGGATGAAAATTTGATTGAAGAAGTCTACATTAAAGACCTCAATTGATTTGGTTGCATATGTTTTTGAAGAAATCCTTGAAACCTCATCATATATCTCCTTCTCCTTATTTTCTTTTTATGTCTTTAAATTTTAGTTTTAAATTCAAACATATAATAGAGCATCAACAATGTTTGGCTATTTTTTTATCATTGTAAATTATAACCAACCTCATAGGCTAACATGAGACTCTTTGGCCTTATTAAGTCAACTTCGTGACTTCACCAAACATGTAGATATTTTGTTGTCCAAATTTAACTACCAAGAATTTTATATTTGTTAATTTCATGAATGCACAATATGATGTGGGTTGCAACTTATTTTTATATATTACTGAAAGTAAGCCTACTACTAGGTATTTTAAGTTTTTAGTTCGGTTTATTACTAGTTAGAATAATTTTGAAACAACATTTAAAATTAAATTTGGTGATAAATGAATTATCTTAACAATCTAAGTATTAGAATCATCTAAAATGAAAATTGAAAACAAATAGGGCTTGAATCAATATAAATTGCATAAGTACAATTCAACATCACAATTCTATCACTTTTCATTGTCATATTCATGAAACTACCTTGGATGAAACATTTGAGATTCAAAAGGTGAAAAGGGAGATAGTGAACATAAAAGTAAATATTGGTCTTGAAGATAATAATAATTCATTTATAATTAACTTAGAGAGGATAATATGGGGGTGCTTAGGAAAGTACTTTTTACTGCAAAATCTAGCGAGCCTAGTGCAAAGACTCATTAGACAACTTATCGCTTATAACAATAAATAGATTAGACACCATTGTCGCCTCAATGATGTTCCTCTTGCTATTTTGTGATTGGATGTTATTCTCACAGGGGAGGTTCCCTTAGCAAATCTTAGAGGTTATATGACTAGGGCTTCAAGCTAAATGTCTCTCGAAGGATCTTGTAGATAAATCATCTAGAAAATTATTCAATAAAAGAGGGCTCAAGGGTGATTTGAGTCTAATGGTTATGGGAGAAGGTAATGGCAAAGCCTTGGATAATACGATGAGAGTTACACATGTTCAAGCACACTTTCCACCAAACCCATAAACAAGTGTTTTTACGATATGCAAATTTGCAATGTGTAATAACATATAACAAGAAAGAAATAACCTATAAATGATAAAATAAATAGAGGATTAAAAGTTATCAAAGAGGTAAGTAAGGGACAAGTCAACTTTAAGTTTTTAATGGCTGAAAATGCATGTAATGATAATAAATATCTAGAATTCAACCCTATTTTTATGTGTAAAACATGCAATTAATGTTACATTTTGTGTTTATATTTTTATTAAATATAGTTCCTACCAATAAAACACTAACATATAGATGTTAAATTGTTATAAAAGGCATATTTAGACCAAACTCTAACCCTAGTTAATTACCAAAAAATAAGAAAATGAACTTTTTACAAGGTGATCTCACAACTAGATTAGTGCTTCTATTCAATTAGGTTATTGAGTCAAAGAGGGTGAGGTCAATGATGGAAGGACTTGGATGAAGAGGGTGGAAGACTAAAGATCTACTCTTAGAAATTCTAGCGACTTATTGTAAGAGGAGATGAAAGCCCAAAGGATGCATGCAACAAGTTCCTTTGGATTCTTGAATGGTATTTTTTGCATAAAATGTCGAGACAAGGTTTCATGGATGATTCTACACTTTTTGATATGGTACAATATAAACTTGGATTTTAGGAAATAACATGAAAAAGAAAAAAAAATGATAATAAACTTACACCAATTAATTAAGATTCACTTCATCAATCCAAAGATAGTCTCTTCATGCAAAATATTGTGCCCAAGGAAATTCACTTCATCATTCATCCATAGTGATCAAGAGAAAAAGACAAGAATGTTAGTATGCAATTAGTCAAGATAAAAGAGACATTGTGTGTGATAATGAACAAGAGAGAGTGGATTCCCTCTATTTATATGAGGGGTAGTCAAGTCATTGTTCACTATTTTACAACAAAAATCCCTAAAATTTTTCTTGGAGTGTTTAACTAGGATTAAAGGCCACAATCAAACCTTAAGATAATATTATAAAATAATAGAAAAACATAAGTGTGTAATCCCCCACACGTGTGTGAATACAGGCTCTCCAAAAATGGGCGTCTCCATCAAGCAAGTGATAAAGTGGGTTGAAGAGTGCTCCTCACTCCAAGGAACATCATCAAAGTGCATGGATACATCTCCAAGTAGCATCTCCTCCACGAAAATGTCATCATCAACAAGGCTCATGTCACCTTCCTAGGGCATGCATCGGTGACATGGAAGCCCTAGGACTAAGTGTAGACATCAACAGAAGGTGTGATATTCCTCATAAGCCATCCCAAGTAGTCTCGACCATAATCTTGGCCTTAGAACATGGCAACGTCCATCAAATAAGTGCAAGGCCAGTGTGGGGGGATCCTAGGTCCATTTGGACACACCATGAATCAAGCTAATGCCTTGGATTCTTGGCTTAATGTTCCATATCTAGAGGTATAGTAAAGGGAATTTTACCATGTGGAGGCTCCTCAAATCCAATGCTCATATCAAGAGGGAAACATTTGGGTTGCAATGTTATATTCTCTTAAAACAAGGCTATATGTCCCCTTCATTATGATGGAAAGGTGTCAAGCCATGTCTTAAGGGATGTCTACTGTACATATGATGAACCACTTGAAACATACTCTCAAGATCAAGTGATATCAAAAACATTAGGGACAAAAACCATTAAAGCATCATAATGGACCATACTCAATGTTAGGGGTGCAAAAAATACTTCACACAAACCTTGCTTTCAAATGTCTTTCTAGCTCATGATTTGTAGGCAAGTTACCACACTTATGTTTGGGATGATTATGGAATTATCCCTATTAGGTGTTTCCAACCCCTAAGGGAAAGGACATTTCATAGGTTGGCTCATCAATCCATATATGCATGTGATAATATGGTCATGGAATGGGAAAGGCTTCAAGGAATATGGCCATAGAAATGATACTAGCTAAAGGAGGTCCAACTATTTGAATATAATAATGAGAAGAGGATAAATCATGGAGGTATAAGTTACTTATTTCCTTGGATTGCTTTTTCCACACCTATTGTGCACCAAGTTAACTTCAGTGATTTTCCTTTCTTCATGCATTACTTAGGTGACGTAACTTCCTTGGTGTTTTTCCAGCACCCCTTATAGATGCAACAATTTATCATTCATTAGGGTTGGGACATTCAAAAGTTCACTTATATAGAACATGAAATTATTAGGAATTGGGCGCTAGAGAGTGAGGGGGATATAACTTATTCTAGGCTTTTTCCCATGTGCTTCTTTCAATTGCATCAACCTCTTACGAAAAATTTCTAGGCCCTGGCTTAGAGATGAGGATATAAGGTGCCAATCTCAATGACCAACAATCAACCCAAATAATGGAAGTGAATATAAGGGAAACATGGAATCTGACAAGTATGGATTACCTTGGGCACACTATATCAATTAGTGCCTCCTATTAGTGTTTGTCCTAATAGTGGAAGAAAAGGGCCTTATGGGAGGACACACTAGACTAGAGACAAAGGATAATCTCCTAAGTGAAACATCAGAACAAGGGTACAATCAAGAGTGGTCAGCCATCCATCTTGGCATATGATTCATATTATTTTTCCCCAAAACATTAAATGAAAGCATAGGTGGCGAGATCTAAAGGAAATCTATTTTTGAATCATCATAAGGATGCTAGCTAGCTGGCTAACCAATGGGCATGAAACATTTCTCCTAGGGGTTACCCACTTTTGGTGGGTAATAGTATTTAAAAGGATGATGAATGTATTATGGTCACAATCATGGAATATGTCCATTTCATAGTTAATGGTAGTAAATAGGTCCACTAATTAGTTAAGAGAAAATAATATAGTAATGAAGGGTAGTTGTCATACAATCTATCAATACTTATGAAGAAGTATAAATACATGAGTATTATTGTATTAAATGTGTTGGATGTATTATTTTATAAAAAGAATGACTTTTGGATTGATTTATTCCATAATGAATACTTGATGGTGCTACAATAATTTAAGATTTTCGTTCCTTATGTTGTGAATGTTTTGGTGTTTTTGAAGACAACAATTTAATTCTCAAGCTTAAGAGTTGGTTTTTCATTTATTTTTTCTTGTATTGTACATATAAGAGAAAATAAATAAAATACCAACCCTTAAGCTTGAGGCTTAAACCCTTGGCTTAAAAAATAGCAAAACATTCACAAAATAATGAACACAGGAATACAGAGGTAGGTTAATGTAACACTATCAAATACTTTTTATGAAATGAATCACTTCAGAACTCATGTTTACTACCAAAAAATATCCAACATTCAACATATCTCAATACAATGTGTATTTTCAATTTCCCACATGTATTTGTAAGGATCTAAGACAACTACCAATTATCATTATATTATTTCTTTTTAAATGAGTTTATTTATCACCCATAAACTACTGAATGAATATCTCCCATGGTTATGGTCAAATTGTATTAATTATTACATTGGGTACCTCCTTAGTTATTCAAAATTATATTCACTAGGTACATTACATTTAAGGTATAAATGTTTTGGTATTTATGAAGACAAGGGTTGCATTCTTAAGATTAACGATTGATCTTTCATATTTTGATCTTTACTATAAATGTTCACCACAAGTGGTGTGAGATCTCTTTATTGTGTGTAAAGTGTAAGACTTTTTGTTTTTGCTTTTCTTGCAGATTTTGAAGGTGAAAAGGGGATGACAACAATTAAATATACTTTTAAACCGTTGATGTAGCCGCTACAACAACCAAAAAATTTCGACACTTTCAAAAATTTGGAGTCCCCCTTCCTTTCTTCTCCAATGGATAATGCTCAATAACTCCTCTATATTCAATTCTCTTTGTTAAATTTTAGGAAAATATTTTTTTGCATATTATTTCTTCAACAAAGCACATTGTAATTCTACATCTCAGAATTGCGATAATAATTTCCTCCCGTAAATTAAACCCCTTATTGCACTTTGGCCCACGGAAATGTGACTATGCATCACTTGTTGCACCACCTTAAGAGACCTCATATGATTTCTCACAAAAGCGCATATAATGCATGAAACCCCTCACACATGTGGAAAAATATATACAAGGGCATCCCTATATCATTTTACATTGAATTTTTATGCTCTGAGTTCTTAGTGGCATTGCGGAAGGAGACACAACTTGTCGTGATCTACTATAAAAACACTAGTTTATGGGTTTGGTGGAAACTGTGCTTGAACATTCGTAACTCTCATCTTATTATCCAAGGCTTTGTCATTAACTTCTCCCATATCCATTAGATTCCAATCACCCTTGAGCCCTCTTTTATTGAAGAATTTTCTAGATGATTTATTTACAAGATCCTTTGAGAGCCATTTAGCTTGAAGCCCTAGTCATCTAACCTCTAACCTTTACCAAGGAAACCTCCCCTATGAGAATAACATCCAATCACAAAATATCATTGGTGTCTAATCTATTTATTGTTATAAAAGATAAGTTGCCTAATGAGTCTTTGCACTAGGCTCGCTAGATTTTGCAGTAACAAGTACTTTCCTGAGCACCCCCATATTATCCTCCCTAAATTCATTATAAATTCATTATTATTATATTCAAAACCAATATTTACTTTTATGTTAAGTATCTCGTTTTTCACCTTTTGAATCTCAAATGTTTCATCCAAGTAGTTTCATGAATATGACAAAGAAAAGTGATAAAATTGTGATTTTGAATTGTACTTATGCAATTTATATTGATTCAAACCCTACTTGTTTTCCATTTTCATTTTATATGACTCTAATACTTAGATTGTTAAGATAATTTATTTATCACCAAATTTAATTTTAAATTTTGTTTCAAAATTATTCTAACTAGTAATAAACCGAACTAAAAATTTAAAATACCTAATAGTAGGCTTACTTTCAAAAATATATAAAAATAAGTTTCAAACCACATCATATTGTGCATTCATGAACTTAACAAATATAAATTCTTGGTAGTTAAATTTGGACAACAAAATATCTACATGTTTGGTGAAGTCATGAAGTTGACTTAATAAGGCCAAAGAGTCCCATGTTAGCCTATGAAGTTCGTTATAATTTACAATGATAAAAAAATATCCAAACAGTGTTGATGTTGTATTGTACATTTGAATTTAAAACTAAAATTTAAAGACAAAATGAAAATAAGGAGAAGGAGATATATGATAGGGTTTCAAGGATTTCTTCAAAAACATATGTAACCAAATAAATTAGGGTCTTTAGTGTAGACTTCTTCAATCAAATTTGCATCCATATAGGCCCTGTTATATCAAATAAACTCATGTGCAATCAATAATTCACCAATTTGACACGTATAAGCTCAAGTAAAGTAGAGAAATGCTTAGCCATCTCATGTTATGATAATGTACTATACATTGAATCTATAATTAAATTACTTTTTAAGTTCAAATGATGAAAATTCTTGATTTCTAAAATCAAATTTAGTACATTAAAGGTTAGATTTTAAAAAGTGTTCAATTGAAATTCCTTATGTGTAAGAGATTTATCATTGTTTAGCATTTAACATAATTGATAATTATTAGGTGAACAATGGACAGATGTGTAAAAGAGGGTATTGTAAACCATATACTTATCTAAATAAATGTTACACCTATATACTCTGAAGCATAAATATTGCAACTGATGATTATTAAGGGAATGGTCGACAGACATGTAAAATATGACCATTTGAGAGTGCATTGTAAATAATATTTTTGACTAAAGACCAACTAAAAGCTACATAAAAACCCTGAAAGAACAAATATATAAAATATAATCATTTAATGATATGAAATTTTCATATGTACTATGAGAGTTTGCATTGTTTTATAGGTTTATCACCATCATAATTCAATATGGTTCAGTTTTTTAGGTTTAAGACCTTCAGAATTCAATATGGTTCAAACAAAAATTCTAGTAAAACACATAAGGAAAGTGGATTAAATTAAGGGATATGCAGTTAGTAGCAAGATTTGTAATTATTATGGATATCAAATAGAGAAGATCCATAAGGCATAACACCCAAAACTGCTTAAAACAAATGATCAAACATATTTTCCAGTAGGCCAAAGCCATCCCAAAAAAGTTATAAAGCCATAAATTTTGTAAAAATGTCTCACATAAATCAAGGACACAATTCATGAAATTATACAACAATTTTTTTTCAATAAAACAACTAATCATTCCAAAACCTACCATTGCTAGGTTTATGATCATGAAATAATAAAAGCAGTGGAGAGATCATATGCAATAAGGATAACATCTATGATACATAGGTTGTGATTACAGGCAAAAATAATATCTCCTCCAAATATGCTGCTATCCAATATTTTCCAAATAGCAGTGATTCTGCCTCCAACAGAAATCCATCCAATGGTGATGAAACCATTTACAAAGTTGCCCTCTTTATAACTCTATAGAATATAGAAACTAAAAAATGAAACCTAAACATTGTTTCTTGATATCCCGAAGCTCTATATCAAAGAGAGGGCAAAATGACACCTTAGAAGTGCCAAAATGTCTAGCTTTTGTATACTACCATATCCATCTCAAACCAAAATGTGACAATCAAACAGATAATTATATAAGCACATTAATTCTACTTCAACAATAAAAGTAAATAAGATGCAACTCAAGTCAGATTCTTAAATAATTGCTAATTTGAGATTTACATAATTATAGAGCACGTCAGCTTTATTTCCCAAAAATAGGGTAAGCACCTTAATCTTTGATGCCCCAAGTACAAAAATCATAACTCTTTAAACCATAGGATTCTGTTGCTTCCAGAACCTCCCATAAGAGGTAAGCCAAAAGCATCAAGCATCGAAACCTTGAATTGATTTACTCAATTGTGACAACCTGATTCCTACGCTTCAACCTCATAACCTGCTCAAAGAATTTGTCTGCAGTTTATTGGCAGTTCTTCATTTGGGAAATTCATATAATCAATTATTTTAGTTTTGGGTTGTATTTAACTAAGGACATTAATGTCATCATTTTCTGTTTAGCATTCAAAGGTGACCTCACTATAATCAAAATCTTTTCCAGGAAAGGTATGGTGAACAAGGACTCCAACTGCAAGATAAAAAATACAACTTTAGAAGAAAAAATTAATACAAATATTTCATTGAGCTTTCCATTTTTCCAACAAAAACACTAACCAAAAAATAAAATGCAAAGATAGCAACCAACATCCCAAACAATATGTTATAATTTAGAGATGAACAAGCTTACTTGTGCCAAGTTGTTTATTTGTGATGTCGCAACAAACATGGCAAGATGTACTTCAAAATTGGTTAATCTTGGATGGCTATTGAAAAAATCAACAAAGTCCATCTAAGGAAAGGGCTGCAGTCTTTTTGCATCTCCGCTAAACTCAATCTTCATTACCAAATGCTTCACATCAGTTGCAGATTGCAAAACTATGTTTATAGTATCCCAATACCACTGCACTCCCTGAATGGAAATATACTCTAAATACTTCAACCTTATTTACTTTCGTGGGAAATAAAACAATTTGAAATATTATGAAAACAAAATAAGACATAAATCAGAATAAAAATATGCACTTTAAAGAAAATGAAATGAAATAGAAGAACTGAAAGCAAATATGTAAGAGAATCTTAAAACATAATATGTAAACCTACATTGTTTGCTATTGAAAGCTGCCTTAGGGAGTGTTCCCTTTATAAGAATCCAAGTAGCTCCTTTTACTTCAAAGGATTGAAGTTTGGGAGCAGTTATGTTGACAAAGCAATCACCTATACCATAAAAATCCAATTTGCACTGCACTAGAAGTTGCAAATCAATGATCACCACTTTGACACCATCACAACCTATCAAAGCCAAATGCTTTAGCTTCAGACATGCATGAATGATGATGGATAAAGAAAATCACGTGTACGAATACCAACAACTTCCAATGTATGAAGGCTCATGAAAGGGATCCAATTTGGTGCTTATGATAGATGAACACCTGTCGCTTGAGGCTTTCAAGATGAGGCAAGGAACACATGTAATCAAGCTTAGTGGGAAAATTAGGTACAAGACTTTTTACTACAAGATTATCGAGTCGAAGTTCCAAGTGCTTCAATGAATTGCATGTGTGTGACAACCAAGCTCGTAAGCTATTCCCAGAAAAATGACAATAAACAATTAGCCCTTCCAATGCAGATGTTGAAAATACCATGCGGCTTACAACAACATCTGACTCAGTCAATCCCTCGTCACAAACACTTCTCGAAAAATAAAGGCTCCAAATGTTTCTCATTGCCTCTCTCCATTTTTTACTAACACAACAACACATGACCACATCTCTAGCATTCTTGAGAAATGAGAGCATGTGTTGCACTACTGCATCAAGGAAGCACATCCATAATCCCCCTCAAAGAATCATCATCGATATCCATGGTCTCAACCATTTCAAAGTTGCTTTTTCTTCACAAACACCTATCAAGGATCTGACTATAACCCAACAATGTCAACCTCCCTTCGATATAGATATTTTTTTCTCTCCTCTTTCAATCATATATATGAATAATTTCAATGGGAAACCTAAATGAAATCTCAAAAGCCCAAAATGGCATAGACTGCAGCTCAAAGAATAATTAAATCACAAACTTCATAGAATACATTAAGACTCAAATCGTCAATGTACTAGGAAAGTTCAACAAATTCGATGAACCTTTTTTAAGCCAATACTTGATTTCAGTAACAAAAATACTTAAAATTAGAAACCCACATAAAACCCATCAAAATTGAAGCCTAAAACCAATGAAAAGAAACCTAGATGAGTCAATGCAAAGGAAAAACTATTAATGCGGAGGATTTTCACATTGCAATACACACACTGACCTAAGATTTCACCCCTAAACCTATTTGAGCATTTCAAAAAAATAATGCAATGATGAGATTCAACAAAAATAATGTTTTCATAAAATGAATAGATTCAATGGAACGTTACTTACCTAGAAGATATTGAAACAATGAAGGAGCCATGGTGGGTCTTCCAGTGATATTTGTGTGGGCCGTCTCTCCTCTTACATTTTTCTTTTGGAGGTACCTATGATGATTTTAAAAACATTTCTTTTATGCCCTCCTAGTGGCTAGGCACCTCTAGATATAGAGACTTAGAATTCAAACGATTAAATTTGAAAGACAATGACCCGGTCAATTCTGTTGGATACTTATAGTTCAAGCTCTACACAAGGAGGTCGACGAGTTTTGGAGAAGCAGGGAGGTAGGGAGGTCAAGGAGCTTTGGCATGGTAGGAGGTTGAGGAGTTCTAGTGTGGCCCAGTTTTGTGTCTGGTTTGGAATTAAAGTCGCCCACCATCCATCTTCATTGCATTAACAAGCAGAGTAGGGTCACCTGGCTTGATGAAGGATGTGACCAATTGGATCCGAAAGATTTTGATTCTTACAGATTCTAACAATCAAATCAGAAACGAAATTCCTTGGAAGAATGCCGACCAGAACTGAAATATTTTCCGAACGAGAACATAATCTAGGCAATTCCTCTGCCTTAAATATTAATTGCCTTATCCAACTCACTTAAAGACCGAAAGAGTACGTAGTATTCACATTTACTCTTATCCCTAATTTTTCCAACTCACTTAAAGACCCGAAGAGTGTGCACATTTATCTTTCGCATTTTCAAAATTTTCCAGTTTACTTAGGGCATTTGTGTTATTAGACGAATCATATCAAGTAAAAACTTTGTTTGATTTGTCTAACAATAACCTTATAGGGGAAATACCCACAAGCATAGGAAGTATGAGCACTTTGCGATGACTAAATTTATCTAGGAACCAATTGGAAGGCCAATACCCACCTCACTAAATAACATATCTGCTCTAGAGATGTTGGACTTGGCTAGAAATAGCTTGATAGGAAGAATTCATGAAGAACTCTCCAACCTACATTGGCTCCACACTCTCAATGTTTCATCTAACACCTTATGTGGCTCGATTCCAACAGGTACACAATTTTTCAACTTTCAATGTAACGTCATTTCAAAGTAATAAATGTCTATGGGGTTGTCCTATAGATCAATATAGCAATGAAGAGGAAAAGCCTGTGCAAGAGGGCAATAATGCTAACAAGAGTGATCATGTCAAAGGGAAGTGGTTGAGTTCTCTGAATAAAAATATGTCATTGATAGCATTAGGGATGGGGATGGGGATTGGATTTGGGGGAGTAGTTGTTATGTTCATATTGTGGGAGACATCAAGGTGTTGGGTACTAGATTTATCTCCCCAAAAACCAAAAATATTTTATGGATTATATAGACTCCCTACATGGTAGAGCATTGTATTTTTTACATTGAAGTATGAATTTGAAAGGCTTGTGCTACTATTAGAATATATCCACTCCCTACATGCATTTTCTATACATTAAAATATGAATAAAAAAACTTGTATTCCTATTGCTTTAATGTCTATATTTTACTATTATTGTTGCTATAATGCCTATATTTTAATTTAAAATAAAAAATAAAATAAATCAAATGTAAATATAAAATTATATGATTCCACCAAATTATTGTAGAAACTACGACCAAATCTTAAAATGAAAGTAGCATCAATTCCATAATATAAACTGAAGTGGCCTCCATTCCATAACATAAATTGATACTTTTGAAATTTAAAACATGATATATTTGATCATTTTCCTCTTTCATTATTATTCTCCATTCCATATCATAAAAATTCGAAAGATGATGTATTTGATCATTTTCCTCTTTCATTATTATTTTTCTAATGTTAGGTAAATTTTTTATTAAGAGTAATTTTTGTATTTTAATTAAAGATAAAAAATAATATTATGCTTATTATTTATTTTTTATGTTATATTTAAAAAATAGTATATTTTTATTAAACAAAATTATATATAGTTATTAAATTATTTTTAAATTTTATGTATAATTAAATAAATTAATTTAAATTAATTTCCACTATGGAAGAGATATTGTGATATTATGTTATGTTACATAAGTAAAAATAGTAAAAACAAAAACAAAAATAATCCTAAATTGAAATAAAAATAGCTTTAAACTAAATTAATAAACATAAAATTTATATATAGTTATTATTAATTTTTATTAGGTAGTTGAGGTAAATTTGAATAAACCAAGTTATAGATCAATTTTGAGTTCCATCTTGATAAGAAACCATGATATTCATGTAGAATATAACTTAATATTTAAAAAGAGAAAGATTTTACTTATAGAAATTAAACGTTAATCCAAATTAACGATAATATTTTTTTTTAATAAATAATTAGAAATTAATATTATGGTTACCACATTTTAATATATATTAAAGAAATATTTTAGAAAGTAGAAAGTAGAATCAATCGTGGGAACAAACAAATAAATAAAAAAAATGGGTGGAACAAAACCATGAAGCATCATAAGTTTGTTTTATCCATAGTAAAATTGAGTTACATTCAAAGGTTCAGAGTCAAAGGCCGAGATGAATTTAATAGTTAAGTCCATGGTAGAAAACCCTAAAGTGTTTAATACAAATTTGATTCACATGATAACTAAACTCTTCCTTAAATTACAATAGAGGTCACATGGCTAAATATTGCAACGCTTAATTCGAGGCATAAAGATAACACAGTGACCATGGTCAACTATCAAACTAATATTCATTTTTATGAGTCAACATCCCACATACACTTGAAGAAAA
This sequence comes from Pinus tabuliformis, assembly GCA_031772625.1. Classification (NCBI taxonomy): domain Eukaryota; kingdom Viridiplantae; phylum Streptophyta; class Pinopsida; order Pinales; family Pinaceae; genus Pinus; species Pinus tabuliformis. The sequence continues at coordinate 415,248,210 of CM062808.1, read as the reverse complement.
TGTAATTAGCAAGGAGGTTAGAACCTGTAAGCCTTGAAAGAAGTTGGAGTTGCAAGATTAGTGAGCCTAAAATCCAGCTATCAGATCGTACCTTAACATGTCAGTGGCAGATCTAGTGACACATACCACCGTCAAGAGATGCTTGCACCTAGGCCTGGAATTTGACGTTTCACAGAACATTTTTTTGGGTTTTTAAACGTATTTGACGGTTTAAAAATATTTGAAAACGTTGAAAGTGACGTGTAAAAAAAATCTAAAACCGTAAATTTGACGTTCACAAATTTAATTTAACTGTCATAATCCATAGTAACCAATAACAACGGCTATAGCTTGGAATTCTAGAGTGGAAGGCCATCTGGCATCGATCAACCATAAAAATCATCAATAGTGGGAAGGCCATCTCGGCTGTAGAGATGCTAGTAGGTTGCACCATCCGATGGGCATTAGACGTGATCTTCCACATTCATTGCGTATCTTGCCAGCGATGTGGACCATCAAACAGGATACCCCTCCTGTATCTTCAAGGGTCTCAAACCATTTACTCCACCACCAACCATTTACGTGCCTCGGGACAACAAAATTTGAAACCAGTTGAATCTCTTCGATCGAGCGGAGAGGAAAACCATATGTGATTATTGCGTAAATAAAATTTTGTTTCCTGAGTTAGTACTCAATCCTTCCTTTTGGAATGAATGATTATATGGTGTGGTGATCCACAGACTAAAAAAAACTACTTTGTATGGCGAGGAACTATGTACCTCTGCTTCAAGCCCAAGAGTTGTTAGAAAGCAAGTAAAGGTCATAAGAAAGCAAGGAAAGTTCATATATATGATCAGGTATAAAACCGTCTGCAAAGGAGGGACTCTACTTATAGCGAAGGGAGGAGCTTCTACCTGAAGCCCAACCGAAGCGATCAATGCAAGCACTTTGAATTTTGAATATTTACCCTTTGCTTTTGATAAATTCCTTATCTTTATTCTTACCACCAACCTTGTTCTGATCTTGGCTTCCCTTCTTTATGGTGGTCTAGGTCTTACACATAGCAAAGGTAATGTTTTTCTCTTCCTCTAATTATACTCAAGTCAATCTCGTAAGATGACAAACATCTATCTATTTCTTGGGAAAATAGGGCTCTAACCTGTGTGAATCAGATCCTTTATGGCAGGTCTACATTCATGATCTTCTTACTTTACTAGATTCCAAAAAGAACTTATCATCACCCTTGTCATGTGTGCAAGGAATCCTATCATTATTCTTTCCCCAACTCTAGAATTTGCATCAATTATATTTTATCAAACCTGCAACAAAATTGGGTTGAAGGAAATCGCCATAACTCATCTAGGGAACCACCAACATCCTACAACTACATAATCCTACAACTGCATAGGCTACTGCTTGCATCACAGGGAATTTCCAACACCAAGGAAAGATGGTTTCACTCCCTCAAAAATCGTTTCAATTATGGTATATATTTTAATACTAGAATACTTTCGTGTAAAACTCTCTATATTTTGTAAAATTGATTAGATGAGGCACATTTTCAAAAAAAAATTTAGCCACATGTCATTCCTATGTGAAATTAGAAACAGGGAAAAAAATGACCAATTTAAAGATCTTTTGTAGAGTTCAAGGCATGATCAGATTCGTATTTGCAACTCAAACTTGGCACAATTAGATCCATTTAATGACAACTGCAAACTATAACTGTTTTTTTCACTAGGACAAGCTTCCACTTCCTTACATGAGTGAAATTTTCAGCTGGATTCAATTGATCTTTCAGAAGAGTTTGGTCATTAGGTAAAATATGCACTCGAAATAGTTGTTAATGATTCAACCATGTACTGTTTTGGGTTTTAGGCTTGGCTTTTGAAATCAGAACTAGACTTGTCCTTTAGAACTTACATCCTTTATCCTTTAGTTTTGTTTTATGAACTTTTTCTTGCATAGTTTACCATTGTATTCTATTGGCAAGTTGTGAGAATTTTGCACATAACATTTGATTAAATCACAGTGTTCAACATAGCTTCCATTTTTTGTATCTTGCAGAATTTCTTTCATGCAATGAAAGAAAATTATTGGCACTCTTGTACTGTAGTCTGTCGAGGTGATTGAGGGGTGCCTTAAGGCTGGTATATCGAGTGAGTCTTCCCTCAAACATTGTTTTGGATTTGTCTATTTTTCTATGTTAGAGTTGCTTATTGTTTTGTAGCTTTCTGAGTTTGGGTAGAATCACATAAAGTGTTAAGATGGATAGTTCATCTCCATGGTGATTATGGGACCTGGGATGTGTTTGCTAAACAAGACCTATATAATGTTTGCATTTGTTTTTGCAATTTCTCGATTTGATTTCTGACAGACAATGAATATCACCAAGAAACTCGATTGAAAAAAATTGACAGCCATAAATTTACTTAAAACGTAAATTGACGGGCATAAAAAACAAACACTTGTCTTCAAATTTTCATTTGACAGGAAAAAATTATTTGAAATTCCAGGTCTGCCTGCATCATTAGAAGAGTCTAGAACTCATCCTCGGAATCGATTACTTGATACAACAAATTTAGGGTCAACAAGTTTATGTATGTTTGTATCTTAAATATGTAACATAATTACAAGAAATCATGCATGGTGGAAACAACCATGAAGCCTATGTTAATGAAGCCCCTAAATATACAACCAATAATGTAACCATCTATCAAGTGCATGCTAGTAGGTATGTCACTTCCTCATATAAGGACCTATGCGTAACATGAACCATTCAAACAACATTGATAAGTTTGTAATAAATTGTAATTATTATTTATGAATGATAGTAAATAATGGCTACAGTAATTGTGTTTTTCATAAAGGTAAAAGAAAAGAAAATTTTGGGTGGATAAATGTTATAAGTGGTATTAGAGCCATAGGGTTCAGCACTCTAGCCTGATTAAGGGTAAGAGAAGTAAAAAATTATGTCAAGAGTGCATTGAAGTAATTTAATTATATGAGTAAATTTACCAAAGTATTAATCAATTTATTGTTGAGGCATCCCTTACCTATGAAGGTTGACTTATTGAACTCCTATGAGAACAAATAGTTGTTGAAAGGTTTATTTGACAATAAATGATAATTGGGAAATCTATATTTTGTTACTGTTAGATAATGAGAAAATTTCAAGAGTTTGGAATGATGAGGAAGCACATGCACCAACAAATTAGAAGATGAATACTATATAAACTAAGTCAAGTGACATTTCCTACACCATGGATAAGCTTGAGAAGGAAGATGGGTGTTGCGTGTGAGATCATTCTGAGAAGTTTCAGATTATTTGTAGGTTGATTACATGCTAATGGTTGTGAGCTTCTTTTGTTAATTTACATAAGGTTTATTTAGATACATAGATTATAAGAGTGCTAACGATATTTATAAGGATTTAGGTCAAGAAAGGCGACAAGTATAAAAATCAATTAAAAGTACTACTGATGTCAAAGTAAGTAACATTTAACTGTAATATCAAATATATTGCACCTATATTGGACGTCGATCGAGAACCTTGCATTAGGGGAAATTTTAGTGTAAAAGTGCCTATGAAATTTTCATGTAATTTCCATTACATAATATGTAAACCAATCAAAATCTTTTAAATTTAGAAAGAGCTACATGTAAAAAATTTGGAGGGTAAAGAAGAAAAACTACTTTTTAAACTATATTCTTGGCTTATCTCCTTATATGTTTACTCAAATTTCAATTCTAGGCACTCGTTGGATGCATAATTAAATTCCACATCCAAGTTGATAAACAAATTAATGTGATTTTGCACTAAAAAGTCTGTTGAAAAGGGAGCCATAGAAAGAATGGTCATCATAGTAGAACAATTGGCACAAACCATTATCATAGAGGATTATAACAGTCAAGTGGTTGAGAGTTGTAGTTGAATGGCTAGATATGATACCTGATCAAGAACTAGTGAAATGGAGATAACTTGTGACATATATGATGTAAAAAAATAAGTCTCGAGAATAAAAGTAAATGATATTTGGAAGGAGTGTGATTATGGTATCTAGTTTATTCCTCAACTCCAAATGGATATGGAGGCACAACAAGACAGTGTTGTTGCATTACATCAAAATTTAGCAAGTATAAAGTGAATAAGACCAGAGTCAAAAATATGAAAATATATTAAGAAGTGAAATGGCCCTAAGCATGGGAAATGAATCTAGATATTTTTTGAAAATTTATGTGCCTTGTGTATTTAGAGGGCTCAAGAATTCTATGAGTTATAAACTCACAATACTAAACCCTAAAATGATTCGCTTAATGGTTTATTTTATAAATGCCTTGCAGTTGGGAAGGCTAAGTATGATTAAAAAAGAGATAATGGAATTCTGATTAATGCAAATGAATAATAATTGTAATCATGATATCTAAATATTTGAGGTAAGTTGATACAATAAGGTGAACAGGAGAAAATGCATGTTAAATTTCATGGGAAACTTAGTAGAACTGCAAGAAACTATATATATAATATTGGCATGAAATGATGGTGTCAAACTATATTGCATAACAAGTTGTCCATTTTATAAAAGATGTGTAGTCTACTGGTGTTGTTAATGGAAACCCAGTGGGGGAGACAATTTTGTTTCCTTCCTCTTTATCAGAGAAACAATGAGCTTCTTTTGAAATTGTTTTTTTGCAATTTGTTAACGGTGGAAATGATGATCCTTTGAAAATGATTATTCAAGGAACTATTGAATCTGGAAAGTTTTCTCTTATTCATTGTATTTATCGTGTTATTTTTTTTTCAACGAGGAATGATAGAAGTCTATTGTTATTGCTTGCTCCAATTGGTATATTTTCTTTTAATACACATGGAAAAACAATACACTTTGGTTTGAAAATTCCTATAAAAGATAATAAATAAGAAATTAGGCACATTCGTTATATTTTTATTGATGAAATGAGCATTATAGGTCAAAGGTTATTCATGCAGATAGATTCTCGTTTGTGAGAACCCTTTCCTGAAAACAAGGCTTCTCTTTTTGGTGGTAGGTCCATTGTTCTTGTGAGTGAATTTTAAAAACTACCTTTTATTAAGGATAAACCCTTGTATGCATATAAAATAGCAAGGAAAATGTTGTGTCAAAGACTCAACATTGTTCTGAATTTGGATAAAGTTTATAGGCAACAAGGAGATGATCTTAGACATGCATCTTTTCACAGTATTTTAACCAATATTAGAAATGCAGATCCTTTTTTAGATGATTGGGATCCTTTTTTGTATACATTGGGTTTATAATATTCATCCCTTGGGTTTAATATTATTCCCTTGGGTTTATAATACCAATCCCTTCGGTTTATTAATCTAAGGTTTCAACTATGGTCGAGCATGGTCCAATGTCCAATTGTGAGAAAGATTGTCTCAATATGAAAATCAACCATGGTTAACCATGTATATTTAAGGGTTTATAATATTTGTCTTAGAGTTTGTATGTCATGGGTTTAATATTATTCCCTTGGGTTTATTATCCCTTAGGTTTTAAGTATTGATCTCTTTGATTTATTATTCCCTTGGGTTTATAATATAAATCATGGTCAACCATGATAAATCATGGTAAACCATGGTCAACCATGTTTATAAATTCAATCATGGTCAACCATGGTCAATCATGTTCAACCATGCTCCAACATCACATTGTGACAAAGATAGTTTGAATATGAAAATCAACCATGGTCAACCATGGTCCAATGTCGCATTCTGATAAATATTGTCTCAATTTGAAAATCAATCATGGCCCTACGTCGCATTGTGACAGACATTATCTCAATATGAAAATCAACCACGGTCAATGATGATAAACCATGTTTATTTTAGGATTTATAATATTTATCTTAGGGTTTATATACCTTGGGTTTACAATATTAATCCCTTGGGTTTAATATTATTCCCTTTAGTTTATAATATCAATCTCTTAGGTTTATTAATCCAAGGGTTCATATTCCTAGGTTTCAATATTATTCCCTTGAGTGTATAATATCAATTATGTGGGTTTATTAATCTAAGGGTTCATATTCCTAGTGCTAAATATTGTTCCCTTATGTTTAATATTATTCCCTTGGGTTTATAGTCCCTTGGTTTTTTAGTATTGTTCCCTTGAGTTTATATTCCATTAGGTTTATAATATCAATCATTTTCAACCATGGTCAATCATGTTCAACCATGGTCAACCATGTTGTATAAAACTAATCAGTTTGACCATGGTCAATCATTGTCAACCATGGTCCAACGCCGCATTCTCACAAACAATGTTTCAATATGACAATCAATCATGGTCAACCCTGGTTGATCGTCACATTATGAAAAAGATTTTCTCGATATGAAAATCAATCATGATTAAACATGGTCAACCATCGTTGAGTGTCACATTATGACAAGGATTGTTTCAATATGCAAATCAACCATGGTCAACCATGTTTATTTAAGGGTTTATAATATTTATCTTAGGGTTTATAATATTTATCTTAGGGTTTATATACCTTGGGTTTATAATATTAATATCTTGAGTTTAATATTATTCTCGTTGGTTCATAATCCCTTGGGATTTTAGTATTAATCCCTCACGTTTATTATTCCTCTGGGTTTATAATATCAATCCCTTAGGTTTATTAATCCAAGGGTTATATTCCTAGGGTTTAATGTTATTCCCTAGGGTTTATTATTCCCTTGGGTTTATAATATAAATTCCTTGGATTTATTAATTTAAGGGTTCATATTCCAAGGGTTAAATATTGTTCCGTTGGATTTATAATCCCTTGTTTTTTTAGTATTGTTCCCTTGGGTTTATTATTCTTTTGGGTTTATAATATCAAATCCTTAGATTTATTAATTTAAGGGTTCATATTCCTAGGGTTTAATATTATTCCATTGGGTTTAATCATTTTTCCCTTGGGTTTTTAGTATTAATCCCTTCTGTTTATTATTCCGTTGGGTTATAACAGTCAAGTGGTTGAGAGTTGTAGTTGAATGGCTAGATATGATACCTGATCAAGAACTAGTGAAATGGAGATAAATTGTGACATATATGATGTAAAAAAATAAGTCTCGAGAATAAAAGTAAATGATATTTGGAAGGAATGTGGTTATGGTATCTGGTTTATTCCTCAACTCCAAATGGATATGGAGGCACAACAAGACAGTGTTGTTGCATTCCATCAAAATTTAGCAAGTATAAAGTGAATAAGACCAGAGTCGAAAATATGAAAATATATTAAGAAGTGAAATGGCCCTAAGCATGGGAAATGAATCTAGATATTTTTTGAAAATTTATGTGCCTTGTGTATGTAGTGGGCTCAAGAATTCTAGGAGTTATAAACTCACAATACTAAACCCTAAAATGATTTGCTAAATGGTTTATTTTATAAATGCCTTGCAGTTGGGAAGGCTAAGTATGATTAAAAAGAGATAATGGAATTCTGATTAATTCAAATGAATAATAATTGTAATTATGATATCTAAATATTTGAGATAAGTTGATACAATAAGGTGAACATGTGAAAATGCATGCTAAATTTCATGGGCAACTTAGTAGAACTGCAAGAAACTATATATATAATATTGGCATGAAATGATGGTGTCAAACTATATTGCATAACAGGCTGTCCATTTTATAAAATATGTGTAGTCTACGGGTGTTGTTAATGGAAACCCAGTGGGGGAGACAATTTTGTTGCCTTCCTCTTTATCAGAGAAACAATGAGCTTCTTTTGAAATTGTTTTTTTGCAATTTGTTAACGGTGGAAATGACAATCCTTTGAAAATGATTATTCAAGGAACTATTGAAACTGGAAAGTCTTCTCTTATTCATTGTATTTATCGTGTTATTTTTTTTCAATGAGGAACGATAGAAGTCTATTATTATTGCTTGCTCCAATTGGTATATTTTCTTTTAATACACATGGAAAAACAATACACTTTGGTTCGAAAATTCCTATAAAAGATAATAAATAAGAAATTAGGCACATTCGATATATTTTTATTGATGAAATGAGCATTATACGTCGAAGGTTATTCATACAGATAGATTCTTGTTTGTGAGAACCCTTTCTTGAAAACAAGGCTTTTTTTTGGTGGTAGGTCCATTGTTCTTGTGAGTGACTTTTAAAAACTACATTTTATTAAGGATAAACCCTTGTATGCATATAAAATAGCAAGGAAAATGTTGTGTCAAAGACTCAACATTGTTGTGAATTTGGATAAATTTTATAGGCAACAAGGAGATGATCTTAGACATGCATCTTTTCACAGTCTTTTAACCAATATTAGAAATGCAGATCCTTTTTTAGCTGATTGGGATCCTTTTTTGTATACATTGGGATTATAATATTCATCCCTTGGGTTTAATATTATTCCCTTGGGTTTATAATACCAATCCCTTCGGTTTATTAATCTAAGGTTTCAACTATGGTCGAGCATGGTCCAATGTCCAATTGTGAGAAAGATTGTCTCAATATGAAAATCAACCATGGTTAACCATGTATATTTAAGGGTTTATAATATTTGTCTTAGAGTTTGTATGTCATGGGTTTAATATTATTCCCTTGGGTTTATTATCCCTTAGGTTTTAAGTATTGATCTCTTTGATTTATTATTCCCTTGGGTTTATAATATCAATCACGGTCAACCATGATCAATCATGGTAAACCATAGTCAACCATATTTATAAATTCAATCATGGTCAATCATGTTCAACCATGCTCCAACATCACATTGTGACAAAGATAGTTTGAATATGAAAATCAACCATGGTCCAATGTCACATTCTGATAAATATTGTCTCAATTTGAAAATCAATCATGGCCATACATCGCATTGTGACAGACATTATCCCAATATGAAAGTCAACCACAGTCAATGATGGTAAACCATGCTTATTTTAGGATTTATAATATTTATCTTAGGGTTTATATACCTTGGGTTTACAATATTAATCCCTTGGGTTTAATATTATTCCCTTTAGTTTATAATATCAATCTCTTAGGTTTATTAATCCAAGGGTTCATATTCCTAGGGTTCAATATTATTCCCTTGAGTGTATAATATCAATTATGTGGGTTTATTAATCTAAGGGTTCATATTCCTAGTGTTAAATATTGTTCCCTTGTGTTTAATATTATTCCCTTGGGTTTATAGTCCCTTGGTTTTTTAGTATTGTTCCCTTGAGTTTATATTCCATTGGGTTTATAATATCAATCATTTTCAACCATGGTCAATCATGTTCAACCATGGTCAACCATGTTGTATAAAACCAATCATGGTCGACCATGGTCAATCATTGTCAACCATGGTCCAACGTTGCATTCTCACAAACAATGTTTCAATATGACAATCAATCATGGTCAACCCTGGTCGATCGTCACATTATGAAAAAGATTGTCTCGATATGAAAATCAATCATGGTTAAACATGGTCAACCATCGTTGAGTGTCACATTATGACAAGGATTGTGTCAATATGAAAATCAACCATGGTCAACCATGTTTATTTAAGGGTTTATAATATTTATCTTAGGGTTTATATACCTTGGGTTTATAATATTAATATCCTGGGTTTAATATTATTCTCGTTGGTTCATAATCCCTTGGGGTTTTAGTATTAATCCCTCACGTTTATTATTCCTCTGGGTTTATAATATCAATCCCTTAGGTTTATTAATCCAAGGGTTATATTCCTAGGGTTTAATGTTATTCCCTAAGGTTTATTATTCCCTTGGGCTTATAAGATAAATTCCTTGGATTTATTATTCTAAGGGTTCATATTCCAAGGGTTAAATATTGTTCCGTTGGATTTATAATCCCTTGTTTTTTTAGTATTGCTCCCTTGGGTTTATTATTCTTTTGGGTTTATAATATCAAATCCTTAGATTTATTCATTTAAGGGTTCATATTCCTAGGGTTTAATATTATTCCATTGGGTTTAATATTTTTTCCCTTGGGTTTTTAGTATTAATCCCTTGGGTTTATTATTCCGTTGGGTTTATAATGATAATAAGTACATGTGGTCTTGAATAGATGATGAACAGGTGCTATGTTAAGACACTCCTTGATGTGAAGCCATTGATTCAATTCCTTGCCTAGTTCGGGGTGATATATTCAACATGATGATGTAGTTCCACAAAGCTTACAAAAAAAATAATGATAATAATATTTTATAATACAATTATTATTATTGTTTTATTATTATATTTATTCTCTTGGATTTATAATCTCTTGAGTTTTTAATATTAATCCCTTCGGTTTATAATGATAATAATATTTTATAATATAATTATCATTGTTGTATTATTATTATTATAATTTTATATTTATTCCTTTTGGATTATAATGGTATTAATATTTTATAATATATTTTTTATTATTGTATTATTATTATTATATTTATATGTTTATTAATATTGAAATTAATATTAGTATTAAATCCATATCCATTAACATTTATAATCGTATATTAACCACATTTCTCAATGTGATTGTGTTATTTGCAAAAAATTGTAATATATGATTATAATATACATCTATAAATGTATATCAACCACATTTATTAATATGATTGTGCTAATTGTAAAAACTTGTGATCATAAACAAAACATTTAACTATTAAAGATATTATAAAATTAATTTTATATAATTAAAAATGTTTTAGTGTTGGACACCCCTTCATCCTTACCTAATTTTTCCAACTCACGAAAAGACAGGAAGCGTACGCACATTTAATCCCACTCATAGTCATCAACCAAAAGCATACATAGAGGTCAATATCTCTTGGAGAGCCAAAATTCTTATTGCTCAATTAAGAACTAATTCTCATCAACTCCGTTGTGAAATAGGGCGCTGGAAAAGGCCAAAGGAACTGTGGAAGGAAAGAGTATGCATTTTTTGTTCTTCCGGAAAAGTGGAAATAGAAAAAATTAAAAAATAAAAGAAAATAAAAATAAAAATAAAAAAATCATTTTAGAATGTAAGGCCTTCAAAGATAATAAGTGTTTCTTCTTTAGATTGGGCCACAAATTCTATGTAAATATTGTAGGTGGGCAAATTTTGTCCTAAGGAGGGTAGAGAGGTTTAGGAGGAGCCTAAGCTCTAGGCCTCATTCTCAGAACTACAAACATAGGAGAGATGGCATGATCTTGAAGGAGAGTGAAAGCTTAAAGGTGTGTTTCATCCCTGAATCAGCTCGATGATTTTTTGTGCAATTACAGAAGGGTGGATATTTTTTTTGAGAGAGGATGAGGGGTCTAGGAGGAAGCCTAACCTAGGAAACATGCACAACAAAGGGAAGCGAGTTGTTTAAGCTTGTTTTTAGGAAAAAAGGCAGAGATTAGGAAAAATAGTATAGGGCTAATGTTTTCCCTAACCAAAGCTACAAAACATCAACAAATGTGCATAAGAACCAAGGACAAAAGGAGCAGTGAGAAAGTATGTCAGTCTCATTTTGTTGATGTTGTTTACTAGAGGATGTAGTGTTCAGGTTGAACGATAGTTTAATGGACATTCTATGAGAAGTCACATCAACAGTTGTGTGTGTTCCAAATCAAGGGGAGTAGTAGGAGGATTCAGGACATTTTGGTCACCTTCTTAAGTTGATGTGATTTGCTAGAGGATGGGTGTTCAAGGGTTAAATAGTTGGTGAAGTCTATAAGTAGTCAGGAGGAAGGGTCTTCATAGGTGTTGGATGTGCTAACCAGGAGCATATTCTACAACAAGGATTGGACACCTCATGGTCTGGTGGAGGGAAATGTGAGAGGGTCCAATTATGGAGCCCTATGTGTGGTGCCTTGATGGCTTAAGTGCTACTAGGAGAGGATGTGTGTTGGAGCTCATAGGTTTGATCAACCAAAGGAGAAGTTGTTGTAGCCTGTATTAATTATGGGAGAAGAACATATTATAGTGATAAGTGGTAGCCCTTCATGCCCTATGTTAGTCTTCATTGGAGTAGCGCAGGAAGTCTATATTGGGATGAAGTCCTTGAGTAGCTAGAGAGAAGAAGTGGGAAATTATGAGTTGTACACAAACGGAGTTTTGAACAACTCAACAAGAGTCTCAATGTGTTGTGCCCTTGATGCACTAAGGCACAGCTAGTGAGAATATTGGATAGCCAAGGTTCAATGGCCAGATGGAATTGGATTATTGATAGATGTAGTCTTGTAGATTGAGAACCAGAGGACTGGAAAGGTACAGGGTACAACCAAGAGGAGTTGTGATTGCATGCTACATCAGCCAGATGGTCATAGTATCTTGTTGAGGGTAGATTGGCTATCAATGGACTGATATCAAGCCCCAATTTGGTATCTTTTACTTGTGTATGTATGAGGGCCATTATCCCTAGTACAAGAGCCCTATATTGTTATATTATTTATTTTGATTAATATAATGAAGTTGGGTTGAAAATTGTAAAAAGTTTTCTATATTTGTGCACTAGTAGATTCATTTTTGTTTATATTCCATTGTGCAAAGTAGTTTTGTTGTGATTCTTTTTTTGGTACCATCATTATTTAAGATTATATCCTAGAAACCAAGACTATGGAAAAACAACATGGTATCAGAGCGTGACTGAGCTACTTTGAGGGATAATGAATTAGAGTGTGTACAACAAAGCAATTCATAGGGAGTTGTGGGATTGTCTAGATCATGGAGTCAAGGGTTTAACTGAAGGCATGGAGATGTGATCTTGACTGGCTTCGCAGTGAGATTGGTTGGGAGTTCTAGTGGATTAGTGGTGAGCCTAGGGAACAATAGTTTGTTTTAGTACAAGTTGTTGATCATGGACTTTCGTTGATTTTTCGTGGATCGTTGGGACAACTCGAGGATTTCTTTGGCATGGACGATATCGGTTTGATTGAGATTACTTCATGTGATGGACTACATATTGATAGGCTAGAGTCTTCATCAGATCGTGATGTTACATATCTCTGATTGGAGGGATTTGCATGAATGGTATTTGATCCAGGGGAATTATTGCTTATAGGACTGATCTAGTGGAGATCGTGTAGATTCAAAGGTAGTCTAGCCTTAGAGGGATCAACACTATGGATGGTTGGGAGCTTCAGGCTTAGATGTGATGAAGTAGAGACACTGTCGAGATTGCATAGTTCATTCTACAGAGTATGTTGTAGTGATTGATGCTAGATGGGTCAATGTCATCTCCAAAGATGTTGATGGAGACTTCCTAGTGTTGGAAGTACCTCCCTCGCTAAGAGGGAGTGTTTAGATTTGTAGCTTTAGAGGTATTCCAAACCCTGAGATTGAGTGTTGTGGAGGACTTGGCACACAAAAGTAGTTTGTGGGATTGAAACCCAAGCTCGGGGTTTTGTACCCATCGATGTTAGGGCCAAAACCATAATGACAATTTGGAATTTGAGAGATGGATATAATAGATCACTCTAAGAACAACCAGAAGAAATGAAAATCATCAAAATATAACATGTAGAAATTGAGATATGAATTTTTGAATAATTATGTGGGCGAATATGTCATAAGATTAATTTGGCCTAGTACAAGGAGCCCTTCTTAATAGATTGGATGTCACCCTAGAGAAAGTTATATAAAGGGGTGAGGAGAGGCCTCATTCGTCACATAAAACGTGCAACACATTAAGGATAGAGACCTCTAATCTAGTCTCAGTCACCAAGAAGCCTAGAAAAGTGGACGAGAAGCCCTAGTTTTGGTGTGTTTTATTTGTGACAGGTAGTCCGAGTTTGGTAGAAGATGGAAGCAAAAGGGGAGGTGATGTTTAGTCAGATCTTGTGCATAGATACTAAGTGTTTCCTCTTCAAATTGGACCATAGATTCTCTGTAAAGATTCTAGGTGGGTAGATTCTATCCTAAGGAGGTCTGACAGGTTTAGGAGGAGCCTAAACCTTATGCTGCATGCTCAAAACTACCAACATATGAGAGAAGGCATGATCTTGGAGGAGAGAAAAGGCTTGAAGGTGTGTTTCATCCTTGAATTAGGTTTTTGAGTTTGTGTGCAATTGCATAATGGTGGATCTTTGTTTTTAGAGAGGTCCAGGGGTCTAGGAGGGAGCCCAACCTAGGTAGCATGTACAACAAAGGGCAACGATTTATTTGAGCCTGTTTTGAGGAAAAAACGTAGAGGTTGAGTAGGGTATCATAGGGATGATGTTTTCCTTACCAGGGCTGCAAAACCTCAGCAAATGTGCACAAGATCCATGAACAAAAGGAGCAATGAGAAAGTATGTTGGTGTACTTTTATTGATGTTGTTTACAAGAGGATGTAGTGTCCAGATTGAACGATAATTTGGTGGAAATTTTATGAGAAGTCACATGAGAAGGTTTGTGTGTGCTAATTCAAGGAGGTTGCAAGACAATTTGGTCACCTTCTTGAGTTGATGTGATTTTCTAGAGGATGGGTGTTGAAGGGTTGGATAATTGGTGAAGTCTATAGGAAGCTAGAAGGGTCTTCATAGGTGTTGGATGCCCTAACCAAGAGAATATTCTAAAGCAAGGATTGGACAAAGTATGGTGGAGGAAAACATGAGAGGGTCCAAGTGTGGATCCCTATGTGCAATGCTTTGATGGATTAAGGGTTGCTAGGAGAGACAGTTTGTTAGAGCGCATAGGCATGATCAAATAAAGGAGTAGTTGTTGTCGCTCCTGTCCATTATGGGAGAAGGACATCTTGCAGTAATAAGTGGAAGCTCTTCATGACCTATGTTAATCTTCATTTGGAGTAGTGCAGGAAGACTATAGTGGGTTGAAGCCCTTTAGTAGCTGAGGAGCAACAATGGGCAGTTGTGAATTGCTCAAAAATGGATTTATGAACAACTCAACATGAGTATCGATGTGGTGTGCCCTTGATGGACTAAGGCACAACTAGTGAGCAGATTGGATAGCTAAAGCTCAGTGACCAAACAAACTTGGATCATTGATAGAGGTAGTGGTGTAGATCAGGAGCTGAAGGATCAGGCAGGTACATGGTACAACCACGAGGAGCTATGATTGCATGCTACATCAACGAGATGGTCAAAGTATCTTGTTGATGGTACATTGGTTGTTGATGGACTGACACAAAGCCCTAACTTGTATCTTGTAATAGTGGATTTATGTGGGCCATTATCCCTAGTACAGGAGCCCTAGACTATTGTATTATTCAGTTTGATTAATATAACAAAGTTAGGTTGAAATTTGTAAAAAGTTGTCTATATTTTTGCACTAGTAGATTTATGGTTGTTTATATTCCATTGTGAAAAGTAGCTTCATGGTGATTCTTGGTTTGGTAGCATCAGTGATTTAAGAATATATCTTAGACACCAACATAGTGGAAAAACAACACCAAAATGGTTTCCACATATATCTTGTGTTTCATTAAGTGTTTATGAGATTATTTTCTTATGGTTCTCGAATTTTTAAATAAATCAAATTTGTCTTAAACTTATTTCCCTCATCGTTTCCCTTTTAGTATAATTGTGATTCCAACATGTTTATAGTAAATGATCTATTTATTGTTGTCATCTAATTATGCATATCATAATTGTTGGGTTTCTATGTAATCATTTAATTCATGATGACTACATATATGGGGTGGTCAATTGTGAGACTTTGGTATTGTCAGGGGGGTGATTACTCTTGCATCAAATGGTATCAAATCAAGAAGAGCCTATGAAATGGGAGGAAAAATGAAAAAAACATGAAGAGAATATTGTGTAAGCAAAGGATAAGATGATGTTGCATAAAGAAGATTTGTTGCTAAACTAAGAGACAAGGAGAAGAAAGTACTATTCATGGAGTGTTGGAGATGAAAGTTGCAAGACTAGGAACAAGAGGACCCTATGAACAATGAAATGGTTGAATAATGAAGAGAGTAAGGAATGGTTGAGGCTACAATGGTCTTTGGCTTGAAAGACAAATTATCTTTGAAAATAAGATGAAGAGGTGGGCTATATTTGTAAACTCTATCTAGAAAATGATTAATGAGTAAATAAAAGAGGATAAGTGCATTATTATTGTCTTTTACCTTCCAATCTCCACATTTAATCTATCATGTTTATATGACGATATCATTGTTTTGTTATAACAAATGATCTACAAATTTTTATTGTGCATAGTTAATTGACATCATTAAATGATATAGGTCATGAATGTTGTTGGGTTTTTGTATAATCATGTGATTCATGAAGACACTATAGAAATGGTCCATTATAAAGCCTTCACATTGTAGGGAATGGTTCCTCTTGCATCACTTTCTCACACATACACATAATTGATAACACTATTTCCTTAAAATTTTTATATTCTCATAGTTTTTATTGAAGTAGTAGTTGATTTTCCTTGAATTTATCACATGTGTACTTAATTTAATGACATCCATAAGCATCAAAACACTTACCTCATGATACATCTCACATTGCCAAGTTTTTAGTTTTTTATAAAAATTAACTCAATTATAACTTTATTATTATTAATTATAAAAAAAATTAATATACAAGTTAAACTTATACACATTTACAAAAATAGGTAAAATGATTTTTAACCATGGAGATTCACCCCACTTTACCATGGAGATACTTAATATGTAAATAGACATTGTCAAAATACCATGGGGTAATACGATGGCTCACTAATACCACATTGCCCAAAAAATCGTAAATCATGTTGATATGACACTAACAATTTTTTCTAATTAATCAATTTAACTAAAAGAGTAGAAAAAACTTAACTAGTTTTGAGAATAATCTCAATCTGTGACTTGTGATTGGATAGTTTATTGTTGTCATTGAATTACACATATCATAATTGTTGGGTTTCTATGTAATCATTTAATTCATGATGACTATATATATGGTGCGGGAGCGGGGGGAGGTGATAACTCTTGCATCAAATGGTATTAAAGCAAGAAGAGCCTATGAAATAGGAAGAAAAAAATGAAGAAGAGAATATTGTGTAAGTAGAGGATAAGAAGTTGTTGCATAAAGAAGATTTGTTGCTAAATTACCAAAGAAAGGGAAAAAAGTACCATTCATGAAGTGTTGGGGATGAAAGTTGTAAGACTATGAACAAGAGGACTGTATGAAGAACAAAATGGTTGAATAATGAAGATACTAAGGAATTGTTGAGGCTACGATGGTCTTTGGCTTGATAGACCAATGACATTTGAAAATAAGATGAAGAGGTTATTGAGGCTAGATTTGTAACCTTTATGTAGAAAAGTACTAATGATTAAAGAAAAGAGGTTAAGCGTATTATTATTGTCTTTTACCTCCGATTCTTCACATTTAATCTATCGTGCTTATATGACAATATTAATATTTATTTATAAAAAATGATCTATCAATTTTTATTGTGCATAATTAATTAACATCATTGAATGATATAGGTCATGAATGTTGTTGGGTTTTTGTATAATCATGTGATTCATGAAAACACTATAGAAATGGTCCATTATAAAGCTTTGACATTATAGGGGATGGTTCTTTTGGCATCACTTTCTCACACATACACATAATTGGTATCACTATTTCTTTAAAAGTTTTATATTGTCATAACTTTTATTGAAGTAGTAGTTGATTTTCCTTGAATTTATAAAATTTGAATTAATTTAATGATATCCATAGGCATCAAAACATTTACCTCATGATACATATCACATTGCCAAAAAAAAAATTATATACATTTAAAAAAAATAAGTAACAAGATTCTTAACAATGGAAAATCACCCCACCTTACTCTGGATATTTCTTAACCATAATCCTTTTCAAAATGTTTTAGAATACTTCTAACATCTATCATCATTTCAATCAAATTTGTTAAATAGCAAATTTTACCCACTCACAGCATATGTTTGAAGATGCTCCCTTTGCGTTTTCCCACTATGTTACACTATGTTACAACTTCGATCTCTGATAACTTCTCACTCACTGGTTGCTACAACCCCAAGATGACCCGGAGTCAATATCCCTTATCTTCCCAATACGTCCACTGCCCTTATCTTTCTATCTCCTATTGTGAACGACGACTTCCATGTCTATCGGTTCAAGACAACATTTTTAGTGGTCACATCCCTACAACTCTCGGCAATTTCACTGAACTGGTGGAGCTCAATTTGTGTAACACGCCTCAAATGGGTCAATCTCTCAGAGAACAACTTCACCGGGAACATACCAACTTCATGGGTCATTTGGTCGAGTTGGTCCACTTTGATTCTAATTATCCGGGTGGAAGTATTCCAACTTCTTTCAGCAACTGCACATCTCTCTGTGAGTTATCTATTTCCTATAACATTTTGAATGGTCCATTCTCTTCCAATGTGGACTCGATGAGAAGCATCTCTTTTCTTGACCTGTCAAACAACATTTTCAGTGTTCACATCCTTACAGCTCTCGGCAATTTTATTCTAACTGGTGGAGCTCGATTTGTGTAACAGTGGTTTGGATGGGAGAATACCAGATGAATTGGGGTTGTTGCATAAATTAAAGTACCTAAATCTAGCTGGAAACAATTTGTCTGAGAGCATAACAGTTTACTTGGGTAATTTGAGTGAACTTGTGTCCCTTAGTCTTGGTTTTAATGAACTTAGTGGTAGCATACCTGAAACCATTACGAAATTGAACAAGTTTCGCGTACTTCATCTCTGCAATAATTTTCTTACGGGTGAAGTTCCAAAGGCCATAGGTCAATTACAATCTCTTAAAGTTTTAGTTATAACTAATAACAATATTTATGGAAGTATTCCTAATAGTATTGGTAATTTAGTTTTACTTGAAGTATTAGTTTTATCTAAAAATAATTTAGAGGGACTAATTCCCTAAGGCATTGGTCATTGCACTTTTCTTATTATTTTTTCGATTTCCTCTAATAATTTATCTGAGATTATATCCATATCTTTATCTACTTGATCAATAACTTATCTCGGACTATATCCACATCTTTTGCTACTTGTACTAACATTCAACTACTTGATTTAAGTGCAAATAGATTGATAGGAGAACTTCCTAACTATCTCACATCTTTTTCTCACTTGATCTTTTTAAAAATTAGCTATAATAATCTCAATGGTGATATCCGTGAGTGGATTACAAATTTCATGAATTTGACTTAGGTGGACAATAAGTTTACTGGAAGAATACCATTTCATCTTGAGAGACTTAGGGGGTTTGCACTTAATCTATCATCACTTGGAGAAAATAAGGGAATAACAATTATAAAGATAATGAAATTTCATATGTTATTAGACGAATCATATCAAGTAAACACTTTGTTTGATTTGTCTAGCAATAACTTTACAAGGGAAATACCCATAAGCATCGGAAGTATGAGCACTTTGCGATGGCTAAATTTATATAGGAACCAATTGGAAGGGCCAATACCCACCTCACTCAATAACATATCTGCTCTAGAGGTGTTGGACTTGGCTAGAAATAACTTGACAGGAAGAATTCTTTAAGAACTCTCCAACCTACATTGGCTCGACACTCTCCATGTTTCATCTAACAGCTTATGTGGCCCAATTCCAACAAAAACACAATTTTCAACTTTCAATGTAACGTCATATCAAAGTAATAAATGTCTATAGGGTTGTCCTATAGATCAATGTAACAATCAAGAGGAAAGGCCTGTGCAAGAGGGCAATAATGCTAGCAAGAGTAGTCATGTCAAAGTGAAGTGGTTGAGTTCTCTGAATAAAAATATGTCATTGATAGCATTAGGGATGGGGATGGGGATTGGATTTGGGGGAGTAGTTGTTATGTACATATTGTGGGAGAGAGCAAGGTTTTGGGTGCTAGGTTTAACTCCCCAAAAACCACAAATATTTTATGGATTGTATAGATTCCCTACATAGTAGAGCACTGTATTTTTTACATTGAAGTATGAACTTGAAAGCCTCGTACTACTATTAGAATATATCCACTCCCTACATTCATTTTTTACATTAAAGTATGAATACAAAAAACTTATACTCCTATTGCTCTGATGTCTATATTTTGATTTACTATTGTTGTTGCTATAATGTCTATATTTTAATTTAAAGAAAAACAAAAAATAAAAAATAATAACAAATATAAATATAAAATGATATCATTCCACCAAATTACTGTATAAACTATGACCAAATCTTAAAATGAAAGTAACATCAATTCCATAATATAAACTGAAGTGGCCTCCATTCCATGACATACATTGATACTTATGAAATTTAAAAGATGATATATTTGATAATTTTCCTCTTTCATTATTACTCTCCATTCCATAACATAAATTCCATAACATAAATTGATACTTATGAAATTCGAAAAATGATGCATTTGATAATTTTCCTCTTTCATTATTATTTTCTAATGTTATGTAATTTTTTTTTATTAAATGTAATTTATTTTATTTTAATTAAATATAAAAAATAATATTATGTTTATTATTTATTTTTTACATTATATTAAGAAAAATTTCATATATTTTTATTAAACAAAATTATATATAATTATTAAATTATTTTTAAATTTTATATATAATTAAATAAATTTATTTAAACTAATTTCCAGTGTGGAAGAGATATTAGGATATTATGTTAGGTTATATAAATACAAATAATCTTCAGTTGAAATAAAAATAGCTTTAAATTAAATTAATAAACATAAAATCACTATATAATTATAAAATTTCTATATAATTATTATTAATTTTTATAGGGTAGTTGAGGTAAATTTGAATAAGCCATGTTATAGATGGATTTTGGGCCCATCTTCATTAGAAACTATGATATTCATGTGGAATATAGCTTATTTAAAAAGAGAAGGATTTTACTTATAGAAATTAAACATTAATTCAAATTCATGGTAATATTTTATTAAATATTAAAGAAATATATAGAAAGTAGAAAGAGATGAGTCTTATAATAAAATTCATAATAATAAAAAAATGAAAAAGACCCTGAAACCACAAGGTATGAGGGATTCATAATAATCTATTAACTAATAATATTATTGTTATTAATTTATTAATTATTTTAAATAAATATTGTAATATGATTTTTAAAATATTAAAATTATATATGGTTATGTGAATACATTACCAATTATATTTTTAATATTAATTATATTGTAAAATAAATAAGTAAAATTTTTTAAAATATTATAATAGGTAAATAATATTATATTGACATAAATAAGAACATTATTATATAATTTGAGTGGGTCTAATGGTTAAGAGCATGTGTTTCCTCCTAAGAGGTCACAAGTTCAAAACCAAAAGGATTAGAGTATGTATGCCTTTGTAGACTTAGCAATCAAATCACTGCGTGAAGGTGGGTACCTTGTCCCACAAACAAGGGGGTCGCATATACCAATGTGGTGTCTAGCTTGGTCGTGACCTTAAAATTGGATAAAAATAATTATTATTATTATAATCAACTTAGATCCATGGGGGCGTCACTGACAAACCAATATTATATCACGTGTGTTCATATTGGGGCATTAAAAATGGGAAAATCACAAAATAATATATTGGGGTTATAATGATGGCCTAAACGGTTTTAATATACTATACAATAATATATATAACATAAGTTATTGTCTATACATCTTTTTTTCCAAACAGAGGGAAAGAATCGGGCTACACGTGGGAAAAAGTCAGCCTACACTTCATCGGCAAAGGGAAAGAGTTTCATTTTGGAGTTGCAACCCACCTACTTCTGCTCGTTTGAACCCTAGCAACCTTTAGCTATCGAGTTTCTCAAGACTTAATTGGGTCGCCCGACGCAGGACCTTACCTGACCAGAGCCTTTGAGTCTATGCTCTTCATTGTGTTTCTTTATTATTGAAAGAGGACCTTTTTCCTAGCTACGACTATCAGTGTGCTTTATATCTGGATGGGATTGGACTCGATCAAAGGATGGGAGGGCCCATTGTCTCATGTTCAGGTATTTATGTAGGAACTATAGTGATGCCTGAAATTCATTGGATGATAAAATTTAATGGGCACGTTTATACACTTGCAAAACAATAACGTCTGTAGGTCTCAACTTCTGGGTATGTATTTGGGCAAGGATACTCTAACTCTGAGTTAGATTTCGGAGATATTTCAAAGCGTGTGATTAAAACAACAATGGCACAAAAATCTATTAGCTGCATCTATAGAACATAGTCATTCACCTACCAACTTGTACTTCTTTGGTTGTCACATTAAAGAATACGAGACAGGTTGACCTTCTGACCTTAGTTTGATTAACAAAAGAAACAAATACTGTGAACTTTTGCCACATTTTGAGGTTACCAAAACAGATCGATAAAGGATGCAGAACAGAGGTTCTATGGAAAACACGATGGCTAATAATTAGAGTAGCTATACAAGGACAACAATCGTGAAAGGCCAAGCAACAATGCAAAATTCTTTGTAGAGCTATATCATAGAAATACTATTGCTCTAGTTGTTTTCTTCTTTTTTTATCGAGCTATCAGATATTAGAATACTCTATCTTTGTTTCCAGTACAAAGGCTGCTCTTTGGTTTTCGTCATTTTTCTTTGTTACCGCTCTTGCAAATCAGAAGAGCATACATAGTGTCATTTTTTTCCTTCACTTTGGTTGTGTTTTATTGCTTCAAAGTTTAGAGGATGCTTCGACATAATTTTTAAACTACCAAAACTTCACAGATATACAATTACCAACGTGAAGTTCAATGGCAACAATAGTAGATCTTGGTTTGTAGTCTTTTGCAAAAATATTCATAGAGTCATGACCCCAGAAACAATCAAGATGGTTTGCAGCATTGAAATTGAGTACACCTCAAAATTAAATCTAATTTCATTTCACATATTTTGTAAGAATAATTTTTGTGTGTGGTTGTTGCTAGTGCATTTGTTAAAGTGGACAGGTGCAAGGGGTTATTAATACTCACTAAAAATCACCAAGACTTGTGGATGATTAATTTTGGCCATTTTTTTCACTAACAACACGCAATGTTCGACCAAGTTTCTGGACAGTGGGGATGCAAGAACAGGCAACCACATCCAGGGTATGTGTCGAGACTTGCCCCAACCCTAAATTTTAGAAAATGTCATGGAAATGTTGGGGAACCCATCCGAAATCCTTTTAAAAAAGGAGACTTTAAAAATATGAAAATAATGACTAGTCACAAACATGAACATAGATTAGTGCCTAGATAACAGACTGGCAGAGAAGCATCAACACTAGTTTATAATAGTTTGTGTGTCCTTAGCAACTCCACAAGTCGTTGAGGACTACATGGTTCAGGGTATTCTTTAAGTCAAAATGGATTGTTGGATGAGATGTAGTGCAGCAGGGTGTGGCTTTGATAGAAATTGACATCCCTTTTCTTGATATTTCACTCTCGAATTAACTACTTGCATTTGAAAACCAGATTTGTGTAGCCTAAAAAAGGTATTTGCTAAGGATTTCCTTGTGCCACATGGTTTGACCCTTTTCCATCATGGCCAGTGAGAGATCTACAACAAATTTTATGGCTAGACTTCAACCCAAGAGTTTGGTTGTGCATTGATCAATTCTCCCATGGCGTAGCGTAACTACCAGATGCCCCAAATTTTTTTCGTAGAAGCTTTCCCTCCATTTCCAGAGAACCTGAGTTTCATGTTGGTCTTTAGGGAGTTGTTTTTAAGTAAATTCACTTTCAGTATCCAGTGTTGAGGCCAACTTAGTGTGGAAGTGGTGAGGAAATGTGTATGAGAGAAGGATGATGGTGCAAAGCAATATAGAAAGCTACATGACAGCTCAAAAGAGAGTTACACAATCAATGTGATATTTTAGCTTCAGGATTCTCTATAGCATAACAGAGCCATGTACAATGAAAGGAAGTAGGAAAGGATAGCCCTTACCCATCGTGGTTCACACAACCTTCTTTATACCTCCACATGCATCCACACGGCCCCTATGATCTGCAATGTGTTGAGATAAAAGAAAATAATGTTAACTAGATCTTCTTTCTCTTATTGCATCATTATTCCTAAAAATAAGCCATCATTTGGAGAGGATAAAATGGTCCTAATCAATTTTTTAATGGTCAATGAATCACTTCCATAAAAGTATTTATGGAAATTTCAATTAATTTACACACAATTATTATACTATAACTTATAGGTTGTTATGGAGGGCCTATGAGATGACAGGTAATGGGGCACATGGAATTGATGGTCTCTATGTTATATATCGTGGTGCACTATGACATGTCAATTTTTAGTTTTTGTGAAAAGTCGCAATCACGTCAAATCTTAGTCAACTTAATCTACAAGTACTGGGTAATGCTATTTTAACTATGTGCAACTCTAGAGAGAATGAAAGATAAAAAAAAAAAAATAGATTTCAGTTATCTTGACTTATGTAGTAGTACTTAATTTCTTTCAAGGGACTAAATATACATGGATTTATATGTTTACTCAACAACTTCCTTCATGGTTGGCTTGTCTTGTCTCGTTCTTAATGGCTGAGTTGTCTAGTTTCTTCTCTTGTTGGCAACCCGACGTTAAACATGTAAACACATTCATTGTATCCCAAACTCCCTGAGATGAATACGCAACCAAGAGGATCCACAACCTCCATAGTCTTCCCCTCCATTTATTTCTCCAACATAAACCACTATGTTCACATCATATGGCCCTAAAGAGAAATATATGGCCTTATGAGATGCCATGAATTTGATTAACAAGTTGTCAACATTCATCTTTTAAGTGAGTTGATAGATACTGTGGCATTCGAGATCCATGTAGCCCAAATGCTCTCTCTACGAACCTGTAGAGGCCAAAGTATGTGACCTTAGCATTCAATTTTTTTCCTGGAGAATATTGGAGGACATAACATATTTGTTAGATATTGGAGTTTAAGCTAAGAAATAGAGGCATGCAAGACATTATACTATCTAGAAACCAATACTCAATTGAAATCTCTAATCAAGAAACCCATTCTTGTAGAGCTAACAATACAGGGTCCCACTATGACTGGATTCCACGCAGGACCCCCACAAGGGTATGAGACTTCAATGGTTCAACTGGGATAAGATACGAACCTAGCTCATGACTTTATTAGCGTCATTCATGTTTCCCACCCTTGTATCCTTCATGTTTAAGGTTGTTTAGCCCTTAATCTCACCATCATATACCTTATCAAATTTGCCACTACTCATTACTCAGTCTTGTGGGAAACAATTTGTGGCATTCTTCATCCCTTTGCAGCGAAATCCCTTCAAAGAGTTCCCCACATTCCTCAAGTTGAATATGCTCAATATTTCTTTCATTTGATCCATTTGACAAGTGGGGCATGGATTTCATTGGGCCAATTGATCCACCATTAGGGAAGAAAAAGTATATCATTGCGTGCACTAATTATTTGACAAAGTGGGCTAAGACAAAGGCTATCAAGGCAACAACATAGGATAAAGTGGTTGAGTTCTTAAGGGAGAATGTGTTCTACAAATTTGGATACCCCAAAGAGATAGTTGTCGATCAGGGAGCTCAATTCACATCACATCTTATCGAGAATCTATTAAGGCAGCATCATATCAAACACAAAAAATCTATTTCCTATCACCCTTAGGCAAATCGAAAAGTAGAGGTTACAAATAGGGCATTAGAAGGCATCCTCACCAAGGTTGTGAGTAGCAGCAGGAGGGATTGGGCAGACAGATTAGTGGAGGCCACTTGGGCCTATAACACAACTTGGAAAACAACTATTGGTTTTACTGCATATGATTTGGTTTATGGAAAGAAAGATTTGATCTCTATTGAGTTTGAATATAATACTTTGAGAATGGCAGTCCAATTGGACTTAGATGTCATTAAAGCATGGTAGGAGAGGCTTCTCTAGTTAAATGGCTTTGATGAGTTCAAAATGCAAGCCCTTCTATACATTGAAGTTATACAATTGTAAAGGAAGGTCTGGCATGATAGGCATATCAAGGACAATTTTTTTCAAGAAGGGGATTGGGCCTTACTATATGACTCTATCTTCAAGGATTTCAAACGAAAATTGATGGCAAGATGGTTAGGCCCATACCTGATAGAGAAATTTCATCACAATGGAGTTGTTCAAATCAGGATCATTGATGAAGAAGGTATTCCCTTGCTTTTCAATGGCTATAGGTTGAAGGTATACATAAAACATATGTCTAAGGAAGAATTTATCAGCACCATTAGCAAAGAGTTTAATGTGATTGGAAGTGTCATAGCTTCTAGTTCACAACATTTCTAGGTATTGTTCTAAAAAAAATAAATAAATAATAATAATAAAAAATAAATAAATAATATATATATATATATATATATATATATATATATATATATATATATATATATATATATATATATATATATATATATATATATATATATATATATATATAGTAAAAGGCTTGGATGAAAACCTTTATGAGGCATCTCAGGAACTCATGGGTTGAAAACCTCTCTGAGGCAACCTAGGAGTAAAGAAAAAGAAGAAAAATGAAGATCCCTGGATGAAAACCTCTCTTAAACCCATTATTGCACTTTGGACCACGAAACCCCTCACACATGTGGAAAAATCTATACAAGGGCATCCCTATATCATTTTACATTGAATTTTTATGCTCTGAGTTTTTAGTGGCATTGCGCAAGGAGACACAACTTGTCATGATCTATTGTAAAAAAACTAGTTTATGGGTTTGGTGGAAAGTGTGCTTGAACATTTGTAAATCTCATCTTATTATCCAAGGATTTGTCATTACCTTCTCCAATAGCCATTAGACTCCAATCACCCTTGAACCCTCTTTTATTGAAGAATTTTCCAAATGATTTATCTACAAGACCCTTCAAGATCCATTTAGCTTGAAGCCTTAGTCATCTAACCTCTAAGATTTACCAAGGAAGCCTCCCCTGTGAGAATAACATCCAATCACAAAATAGCAAGAGAGACATCATTGAGGCGACAATTGTGGCTAATGTATTTATCATTATAAAAGATAAGTTTTCTAATGAGTCATTCACTAGGCTTGCTAGATTTTGTAGTAACAAGTACTTTCCTAAGCGCCCCCATATTATCCTCCCTAAGTTCATTATAAATGAATTATTATTGTCTTCAAGACCAATATTTACTTGTATGTTCACTATCTCCTTTTTCACCTTTTGAATCTCAAATGTTTCATCCAAATAGTTTCATGAATATGACAATAAAAAGTGATAAAATTGTGATTTTGAATTGTACTTATGCAATTTATATTGATTCAAACCGTACTTGTTTTCCATTTTCATTTTAGATGACTCTAATACTTAGATTGTTAAGATAATTCATTTATCACCAAATTTAATTTTTCATGTTGTTTCAAAATTATTCTAACTAGTAGTAAACCAAACTAAAAACTTAAAATACTTAATAGTAGGCTTACTTTCAAAAATATATAAAAATAAGTTGCAAACCACATCATATTCTGCATCCATGAACTTAACAAATATAAAATTCTTGGTAGTTAAATTTGAACAACAAAATATCTACATGTTTGGAGAAGTCATGAAGTTGACTTAATAAGGCCAAAAAGTTATGTTAGTCTATGAGGTTGGTTATAATTTACAATGATAAAAAAATAGCCAAACATTGTTGATGCTCTATTGTACATTTGAATTTAAAACTAAAATTTAAAGACATAAAAAGAAAATGAGGAAACGGAAATATATGACAGGGTTTCAAGGATTTCTTCAAAAACATATGCAACCAAATAAATAAGGGTCTTTAGTGTAGACTTCTTCAATCAAATTTGCATCCATATAGGCCCTGCTATATCAAATAAAACCATGTGCAATCAATAATTCACACATGTGACATGTATAAGCTCAAGTAAAGTAGAGAAACACTTAGCCATCTCAAGTTGTGATAATGTACTATATAATCAAATCTATAATTAAATTACATTTTAAGGTCAAAGAGTGAAAATTCTTGATTTCTAAAATCAACTTTAGTGCATTAAAGGTGAGGTTCTAAAAAGTGCTCAATTGAAATTCCTTACATGTAAGAGCTATATCATAGTTTAGCATTTAACATAATTGATGATTATTAGGTGAACAATGGAGAGATGTGTAAAAGAGGGTATTGTAAGCCATCTACTTCTCTAACTAAATGTTACACCTATACACTCTGAAGCAGAAATATTTCAATTGATGATTATTAAGGGAATGGTCGACGAACATGTAAAAGATGACCATTTGAGAGTGCATTGTAAATAATATTTTTGGCTAAGGACGAACTAAAAGCTACATCAAAAATCTGAAAGAACAAATATATAAAAGATGATCATTTAATGATATGCAATGTTCGTTATGTACTATGAGAGTTTGCAACGTTTTTTAGGTTTATCACCATCAGAATTCAATATGGTTCAAGTTTTTAGGTTTAACACCTTCAAAATTCAATATGGTTCAAACTAAAAATCTAGTAAAACACATCAGGAAAGTGGATTAAATTAAGGGATATGTAGTTAGTAGCAAGATCTGTAATTATTATGGATGTCAAATAGAGAAGATCCATAAAGCATAACACCCAAAATTGATTAAAACAAATGATCAAACATATTTTCCTGTAGGCCAAAACCATCCAAAAAAGTTATAAAGCCATAAATTTTGTAAAAATGTCTCGCATAAATCAAGGACACAATTCATGAAATTATACAACAATTTTTTTTCAATAAAACAAATAATGATTCCAAAACCTGCCATTGCTAGGTTTATGATCATGAAATAATAAAAACAGTGGAGAGATCATATGCAATAAGGATAGCATCTGCGATACACAGGATGTGATTACAGGCAAAAGTAGTATCTCCTCCAAATATGTTGCTATCCAATATTTTCCAAATAGCAATGATTATGCCTCCAACAGAAATCAATCCAATGGTGATCAAACCGTTTACAAAGGTTCTCTCTTTATAACTCTATAGAAGATAGAAACTAAAAATGAAACCTAAACATTATTTCCTAATATCCCGAAGTTCTATATCAATGAGAAGGCAAAATGACACCTTAGAAGTGTCAAAATGTATAACTTTTGTATATTACCATATCCATCTCAAATTCAAATGTGACAATCAAACCGATAATTATAAGAGAATGTTAACTCTACTTCAAAAATAAAAGTAAATGAGATGAAACTAAAGTCTAATTCTTAAATAATTTCCAATTTGAGATTTATAGAATTATAGAGCACATCAGTTGTATTTCCCAAAAACAAGGTAGGCACCTTAATCTCTGATGCCCCAAGTACAAAATTCATAACTCTTTAAACCATAAGATTGTGTTGCTTCCAGAACCTCCCATAAGAGGTAAGCCAAAATCATCAAGCATCGAAACCCTGAATTGATTTACTCAATTGTGACAACCTGATTCCTAAGCTTGAACCTCATAACCTGCTCAAAGAATTTGTTTGCAGTTTCTTGGCAGTTCTTCATTTGGGAAATTCGTATAATCAATTCTTTTGGTTTTGAGTTGTATTTAACTAAGGACATTAATGTCATCATTTTCTATTCAGCATTCAAAGGTGACCTCACTATAATCAAAATATTTTCCACACAAGGTATGGTGAACAAGGAGTCCAATTGCAAGATAAAAAATACAACTTTAGAAGAAAAAATTAATACAAATCTTTCATTGAGCTTTCCTTTTTTCCAACAAAAACACTTACCAAAAAATAAAATGCAAAGATAGCAACCAGCATCCCAAACAATATGTTATAATTTAGAGATGAACAAGCTTACTTGTGCCAAGTTGTTTCTTTGTGACAGCACAACAAACATGGCACGATGTACTTCAAAATTGGTTAATCTTGGATGGCTATTGAAAAAATCAACAAAGTCCATCTTAGGAAAGGGTTGCAGTCTTTCTGCATCTCCGCTAAACTCAATTTTCATTACCAAATGCTTCACATTAGTTGCAGATTGCAAAACTGTGTTTATAGCATCCCAATATCACTGCACTCCCTGAATGGATAGATACTCTAAATACTTCAACCTTATTTACTTTCCTAGGAAATAAAACAATTTGAAATATTACAAAAACAAAGCAAGACAAAAATCAAAATAAAAATATGCATTTAAAAGAAAATGAAATGAAACAGAAGAACTGAAAGAAAATATGTAAGAGCATCTTAAAACATAATATGTAAACCTGCATTGTTTGCTATTGAAAGCCACCTTAGGGAGTGAATTCCCTTTATACGAATCCAAGTAGCTCCTTGTAACTCAAAGAAGTGAAGTTTTGGAGTAGATACGTTGATAGAGAAATCACCTATACCATAAAAATCCAATCTGTACTGCTCTAGAAGTTGCAAATCAATGATCACCACTTTGACACCATCACAGCCTAGCAAAGACAAACACTTTAGCATCGGACACGAATGAATGATGGTGGATAAAGAAAAATCATGTGTACAAATACCAACAACTTCCAATGTATGAAGGCCCATGAAAGGGCTCTAATTTGGTGCTTGTGATAGATGAACACTGATGCAGCCCAGGCCGCTCCTACCAAGCCGCTTCTACCAGGATCCTTCCGACAACCATGCATATAAAAGCTTGTGTAATCTTACGATTTATAAAACCCATGTTTGGCATTAACCCACAATACTATGAAAACCATACCTTTTAATACTCGGTATTCTTCAAGAAATTCTCAAAAGGAACATATTAAGAATGGACATGCGCATATATGTATTTACTTACGCATATCGGCAGCAATCTTCCCCTTTCTTTAGTATCACACTGGTATAGGCTGGTTCTTATTATACACACGGTCTCGTATGTATATATGGCATCGCTTTACCATAGACAGACTCGTATAGATGTATACGTTGCTATTACGGATAGACAGCTATGTATCTTAGCCTTTATACAGTTCGATCAACACAAATATACGTCGCTATCACCAAACAAGATCCGCTGTCCTCCGTTTCCTATACTGTCCAGAGCTCATAACTATAAGTCGCATCGTCCTACCTTGGATAAGGCGTATATATCCTTCAGCTCCTCCATACCGTTTCGGTCAACACATATACATAAATCGCATTTGCCCAACAAGGACTTGCTAGATTCCAATTCACGGAACCTCGGACTCTATATGCACAACAAACTAAATCTTTCCGACAGCTACATTCAGAACTCGCCCTCTATCACAATATGTCTCCGTTCGGATGGAAGGCTTTGAAACCCCGCATATAAGCCAAGGAAAAGTTCCAAAAAACCCTTTCGACGCCGATATGATCAGCACTTTCAGTTATGAATTATCAACGATGCCACATCCATTTAAAAATTTACAAGAGTTCTTTCTATACCAAGAATATATGCGCCACAGTAAAATAAGAGTCAAAGCAATATGACTGTGAATGAAAAGAAAGGTACCTTCAACGATTAATATACAGGATTATAGCGCATAGGAAAAATAAGAACCATTACCACTTCGTGCAAATTCAATGTTACCAAACATCAAATTCTGCCACCATATGCAGAACCATATCTTAGAACCGGTTAAACACAAGCATATCCATACAAAGTCAAATTCGGCATACTCATATGTATATAAAAACAAACATTCACAAGAGCTTTACATTCATGGCCAGATATACAAACCAATGGCCCTTTTACAACTGCCCGAAGGCTCCCAAGGAGAATCCTTGCTCACTTCTCACACTCACTCCTTACACACACCCAATGCCTTTGAGGCTTCCTAATTTATTAAGCTTAGCATGATCTAAAAATCCTAAAATCACTCAACTAAAGCTCATGCAATGCATACATATGGCAAAAGCATCTTTTCAGCTTTATTCCGTCTTTTTCCCTGTTCTAAAATAGAAAAGCTTTCCTTATCACTTAATGGTCCATATCCATTCTTTTTATGCCTAAAAGCTCTCCTAGTTTTATTTATTTATTTTGAGAATATCTAAGTAACTTGGAATTTAGGAAACTAATGCATGACCCCTATGTCTATTATTTACAATAATTTCCCCTTTGAGTTGAATGCTCCCGCATCATACTCCCAAGGTAGAAAAATTTCATGATCTCCTCATCATGTGTTTAGCTCTATGTTTGCCTGGATCCCATATCTTGTACTGTAATTTTCCATTTGCCGTTGCTTCTGTCTGTTGTTCTTCTCCAGGTCTCCACACTTTATGCTGCTTTGCTCCACTAGCTGTACTCTTGCAATCTTCTGCTGTCTTCCTCTTGCTTCTTCTGCTACTTCTCTTCTTTGCTGATGTCTTTTTCTGAGACACTTTCAGCATGATTCTTCTGATTAATTCAATTTCCTTGTCCAATAAATCTTCAAGCTGCTGATTTCTTGCTTCTATGCTGGTCTCTGTTCTGACTGCCACCCGATCATCCACCCCTTCTTGTCTTCTGGAACAGAGAACTTCTTTTCCCTTCAATTGACTGTTGAGCTGAGTCAAATGTTTCTCAGCACCGGCGACCATACCTGCATTCACAGAACACATGTTAAAATTAAAATCACAAGGCATCAGTGCCTTACTTCCCTCTGCCAGCATCTCAGTATGTTGTTCCATCCCAATCAGCACATCAGTATGCTGATTCTCTCTACCCAAAGAATTCTCTAAAGAACTCTCAAGACTATCAACCAGTCTTTCTCTCATACCATCTGTTTCCATGATGTCTTTCTCCTCTCGTTCACTATACTGAACTCTTTCATCTGCTGCAATCTCCCTGTCATACTCTGGATTCTCCAACAAATATTCTAATAATGCAATTTCTCTGTAGCATTGCTGAAGCATATCATCATCACCTGCATTCATACATAAACTTCCAGTTTTAACAGACTCAACTGTTGCTTCACTTATCCGTGCTACAGACTGATCCACTTCTTCTGCATCCATACGAACTTCCTCTTGTACTGTAACAGTCGCACAAGGTTGCACATCCTCCTCAGTAAAACCTGTAATCACATCACAATTGTCAGCTACAAAAATACATGGTTTTACATTATCCATCTGATCTGGATTTGCCCAATAACTCAAGAAATCATCAATGATCTTCTCCTCTGTCTTCATTTCCTCCTGTGATCTTGTTATCTCAGCATCGATCTGAACAGTCTTCAGATTCAACTCTTCTTGAACAAACTTCAAAATTTGCTCATCTTCCTGTATTGTACCTGCAAACATACACAATTCATTAGTTTTAAAACCACAAGACTTTTTAGTCTTGACTGCTTCCTTCAACATTTTTCTTTTAATATATTTGCATGTGGGAATTTCAAACTCCCACTCTGGCGCAAGAACTCTAAGTCCCTTTTTCAACAAGGCAATCACAATTTGCCTCAACCTCCTCTGCAACTATCGCCAAATCACTCTCTTTCCCTTCAGTGGAAAGATCCATTTTCCTTTCCGATTTCCCCACTCTTGTAGCCATTCTTCTAGTACCTTCAATTGTACCTTTATTTCTGCAATCTTTCTTTCTCAAACCTCTGTAGTCATTTCATCTCTGTGGCATTTCTCTGAACCTCTTCTTCCTCTAGAAAAACTCTCTCTGCCTTTGGCAGACTGCTTCCTCGTAAGTTTTCTATTCACCATGAGTTGTACTAGCCTCTGCAACAGCAACCTCTCTTACTGCAACTTACCTCACCGAGCTCTCCTCACTCAGTCTTTTGGTAAGTACTGGTTCACTGCCTCTGGAACCTCTTGAGCACTCCTCTGCTCTCTCTAGGCTATCTCTTCAACTCACCTTCTTCTTCTTCTTCACTGCAATTATCCTCCCTATCCAGCCTTCAGCTGAATGCCACGTTCACTGCCACCGTCTCTGCAACCATAAACTTCATGTATAAATTTCATATCAGAAAAATAATCTCACCTCTTAAGATCTTGCATGATCTTGTCTTCTTTCCTCTTCCGCAATCCTATTCACTTGTGTAGTTTGCATATCAGATTAAAAATCATTCATCCCACTTCAGTTCTAAAAAAAAACAAACATCTTCAGTTGAGCATTCTAGCTCTGATACCACCTGATGCAGCCCAGACCACTCCTACCAGGCCGCTTCTACCAGGATCCTTCCGACAACCATGCATATAAAAGCTTGTGTAATCTTATGATTTATAAAACCCATGTTTGGCATTAACCCACAATACTATGAAAACCATACCTTTTAATGCTCGGTATTCTTCAAGAAATTCTCAAAAGGAACATATTAAGAATGGACATGCGCATATATGTATTTACTTACGCATATCGGCAGCAGTCTTCCCCTTTCTTTAGTATCACACTGGTATAGGCTGGTTCTTATTATACACACGGTCTCGTATGTATATATGGCATCACTTTACCATAGACAGACTTGTATAGATGCATACGTTGCTATTACGGATAGACAGCTATGTATCTTAGCCTTTATATAGTTTGATCAACACAAATATACGTCGCTATCACCAAACAAGATCCGCTGTCCTCCGTTTCCTATACTGTCCAGAGCTCATAACTATAAGTCGCATCGTCCTACCTTGGATAAAGCGTATATATCCTTCAGCTCCTCCATACCGTTTCGGTCAACACATATACATAAATCGCATTTGCCCAACAAGGACTTGCTAGATTCCAATTCACGGAACCTCGGACTCTATATGCACAGCAAACTAAATCTTTCCGGCAGCTACATTCAAAACTCGCCCTCTGTCACAATATGTCTCCGTTCGGACGGAAGGCTTTGAAACCCCGCATATAAGCCAAGGAAATGTTCCAAAAAACCCTTTCGACGCCGATATGATCAGCACTTTCAGTTATGAATTATCAACGATGCCACATCCATTTAAAAATTTACAAGAGTTCTTGCTATACCAAGAATATATGCGCCACAGTAAAATAAGAGTCAAAGCAATATGACTGTGAATGAAAAGAAAGGTACCTTCAACGATTAATATACAGGATTATAGCGCATAGGAAAAATAAGAACCATTACCACTTCATGCAAATTCAATGTTACCAAACATCAAATTCTGCCACCATACGCAGAACCATATCTTAGAACCGGTTAAACACAAGCATATCCATACAAAGTCAAATTCGGCATACTCATATGTATATAAAAACAAACATTCACAAGAGCTTTACATTCATGGCCAGATATAGAAACCAATGGCCCTTTTACAACTGCCCGAAGGCTCCCAAGGAGAATCCTTGCTCACTTCTCACACTCACTCCTTACACACACCCAATGCCTTTGAGGCTTCCTAATTTATTAAACTTAGCATGATCTAAAAATCCTAAAATCACTCAACTAAAGCTCATGCAATGCATACATATGGCAAAAGCATCTTTTCAGCTTTATTCCGTCTTTTTCCCTGTTCTAAAATAGAAAAGCTTTCCTTATCACTTAATGGTCCATATCCATTCTTTTTATGCCTAAAAGCTCTCCTAGTTTTATTTATTTATTTTGAGAATATCTAAGTAACTTGGAATTTAGGAAACTAATGCATGACCCCTATGTCTATTATTTACAATAATTTCCCTTTTGAGTTGAATGCTCCCGCATCAAACACTCGTTACTTGAGGCTTTCAAGATGAGGCAAGGAACATATGTAATCAAGCTTAGTGGGAAAATTAGGTACATGACCTTTTACTACAAGATTATTGAGTTGAAGTTCAAGTACTTCAATGAATTGCGTGTGTGTGACAACCAAGCTCGTAAGCTATTGCCAGAAAAATGACAATAAACAGTTAGCCCTTCCAATGCAGATGTTGAAAATACCATGCAACATACAACAACATCTGACTCAGTCAATCCCTCGTCACAAACACTTCTCGAAAAATAAAGGCTCTGAATGTTTCTCATTTCCTCTCTCCATTTTTTAATAACACAACAACACATGGCCACATCTCTGGCATTCTTGACAAATGAGAGCATGTGTTGCACTACTGCATCAAGGAAACACATCCATAATCCCCCTCAAAGAATCATCATCGATATCCATGGTGTTAGCCATTGCAAAGGTTGTCTTTTCTTTACAAACACATATCAGGAATTTGACAATAACCCAAAAATGTCAACCTCCTAAAAATGAGTCCTTGGATATATAAATTTTATCGCCGTCTCCTCCTTCAATCATATATATGAAGAATTTCAATAAAAAACCTAAATGAAATCTCAAAATCCCAAAAGGGCATAGACTGCAGCTCGAAGAATAATTAAATCACAAACTCCATAGAATACATTAAGACTCATATTGTCAATGTACGAGGAAAGTTCAACAAATTCGATGAACCTTTTTTGAGCAAATACTTGATTTCAACAACAAAAATACTTAAAATTAGAAATCCACATAAAACCCATCAAAATCGAAGCTTGAAACCAATGAAAAGAAACCTAGATCAGTCAATGCAAAGGAAAAACCACTGATGCAGAGGATTTTCACACTGCAATACACACAGTGACCTGCGATTTCGCCCATAAACCTATTTGAGTATTTTAAACAATTTAATAATGCAATGGTGAGATTCAACAAAAAAATGTGTTCAGAAAACAAAAAGATACAACGGAACCTTACTTACCTAGAGGATATTGAAGCAATGAAAGAGCCATGGTGGGTCTTCCAATAATATTTGTGTGGGTTGTCTCTCCTCTTACATTTTGATTTTGCAGGTACCTACGATGATTTTAAAAAAATTTGTTTGGGCACGTCTAGATATAGAGACTTGGAATTCAAACGATTGAATTTGAAAGACAATGACGTAGTCAATTATGTTATACTTACAGTTCAAGCTCTGGCGCAGAGGTAGGGAGGTCAAGGAGCTCTGGCGCAGTGGGAGGTCGGGGAGGTCTGGCGCGGCTTAGTTTTGTGTCTGGTTTGGAATTCAAGTCGCCCACTCGCCATCTGCATTGCATTAATGAGCGGAGTAGGCTGGCCTGGTTGGACGGAGGATGTGACCGATCGGATCCGAAAAAATTTGATTCTAACGAATTCTAACAGTCAAATCAGAGATGGAACGCGTCAGAGGGGTTAGAAGAATGCCGAGTCCCGACCCAAACCAAAATATTTTCCGAACAAGAATGGAATCCGGGCAATTCCTCCACCTTAAATATTAATTCCCTTATCCAACTCACTTAAAGACGAGAAGAGTACGCGCATTTACTCTTATCCCTAATTTTTCCAACTCGCTTAAAAACCCGAAGAGTCCGCACATTTATCTTTCGCTATTATATCCTTTTCAAAATTTTCCAGTTTACTCAGGGCATCTTTGATCATTTCAATCAAATCTGTTAGATACCAAATTTTACCACTCACGGCATGTGTTTGAAGATGCTCCCTTTGCTTTTTCACACTCTGTTACAAATTCGATTGCTGTTAACTTCTCACTCACGAGTCAATATCCCTTATCTTCCCGATATACGTCCACTTCCCATATCTTTCTATCTCCTGTTCTGAGCCGCGACTTCCGCGTGTATCGGCGCAAGACGACCAGCAGTCAATAGGTCAATTTCCTTCACCTTCCATTCCACAATTTCCGCATCTATCGCGGCAAAAACTACCGGCCCTAGACGACCAGAAGTCATTTCCCGGTCCATACGGCGATTTCTCTATCCCTTGTGTGTTGTTGCTGCGGGGCTTCATGGTATGAGAGTTGGTCGATCTTTCAGAGAACAACTTGACCGGGAACATACCAACGGAGTTTGGTCATTTGGTCGAGTTGGAACATGTCCACTTCAATTTGTTCATTTGGTCGAGTTGGAACATGTCCACTTTGATTCTAATTATCTGGGTGGAAGTATTCCAACTTCTTTCAGCAACTGCACATCTCTCCGTGAGTTATCTATTTCCTATAACATTTTGAATGGTCCATTCTCTTCCAATGTGGATTCGATGAGAAGCATCTCTTTTCTTGACCTGTCAAACAACATTTTCAGTGGTCACATTCCTACAGCGCTCCGCAATTTTACCCAACTGGTGGAGCTCGATTTGTCTAACAGTGGTTTGGATGGGAGAATACAAGATGAATTGGGGTTGTTGCATAAATTAAAGTACCTGAATCTAGCTGGAAACAATTTGTCGGACAGCATACCATTTTACTTGGGTAATTTGAGCGAGCTTGTGTCCCTTAGTCTCGGTTTTAATGAACTTAGTGGTAGCATACCTGAAACTATTACGAAATTGAACAAGCTTCGCGTACTTTATCTCTGCAATAATTTTCTCACGGGTGAAATTCCAAAAGCCATAGGAAATCTTCAGTTTCTTGAAATCATGCATTAAAACTTCAATAACTTAACCGGATGTATTCCTAGGCCATAGGTCAATTAGAATCTCTTAAAGTTTTAGTTATAACTATTAACAATATTTATGGAAGTATTCCTAATAGTATTGGTAATTTTGTTTTACTCAGAGTATTAGTTTTATCTACAAATAACTTAGAGGGACCAATTCCCCT
Source organism: Pinus tabuliformis (assembly GCA_031772625.1). Taxonomy (NCBI): domain Eukaryota; kingdom Viridiplantae; phylum Streptophyta; class Pinopsida; order Pinales; family Pinaceae; genus Pinus; species Pinus tabuliformis. Next base: position 415,209,838 of record CM062808.1, on the reverse strand, counting down.
CGTAATTCCACTTCTCTTACTATTTTCTTGGTTTCTTCTAATAATTTATTTGGAACTATATCCATATCTTTAGCTACTTGATTTAAGTGTCAATAACTTATCTCGTATTATATCTACTTCTTTTGCTACTTGAACCAACATTCATCTACTTTATTTAAGTGAAAATAGATTGATAAGAGAACTTCCTAACTATCACACATCTTTTTCTCACTTGATCTTTTTAAAAATTAGCTATAATAATCTCAATAGTGATATTCCTAAGTGGATTACAAATTTCATGAATTTGACTTGCGTGGACAATAAGTTTACTGGAAGAATACCATTTCATCTTGAGAGACTTAGGGGGTTTGCACTTAATGTATCTTCAATTGGAGAAAATAAGGGAATACCAATTATAAAGATAATGAAATTTCATATGTTATTAGAGGAATCATATCAAGTAAACACTTTGTTTGATTTTTCTAGAAATAACTTTACCGAGGAATACCCATAAGCATCAGAAGTATGAACACTTTGCGATGGCTAAATTTATGTAGGAACCAATTGGAAGGGCCAATACCCACCTCACTCAATAACATATCTGCTGTAGAGGTGTTGGACTTGGCTAGAAATAACTTGATAGGAAGAATTCCTTAAGAACTCTCCAACCTACATTGGCTTGACACTCTCAATGTTTCATCTAACAACTTATGTGGCCCAATTCCAACATAAACACAATTTTCAACTTTCAATGTAACTTCATTTCAAAGTAATAAATGTCTATAGGGTTGTCCTATAGATCGATGTAGCAATCAAGAGGAAAGGCCTGTGCAAGAGGGCAATAATGCTAGCAAGAGTAATCATGTCAAAGTGAAGTGGTTGAGTTCTCTGAATAAAAATATGTCATTGATAGCATTAGGGATAGGGATGGGGATTGGATTTGGGGCAGTAATTGTTATGTTCATATTGTGGGAGAGAGCAAGGTGTTGGGTGCTAAGTTTAACTCCCCAAAAACCACAAACATTTTATGGATTGTATAGACTCCCTACGTAGTAGAGCATTGTATTTTTTACATTGAAGTATGAACTTGAAAGCCTCATACTACTATTAGAATATATCCACTCCCTACATGCATTTTTTACATTAAAGTATGACTAAAAAATTTTTATACTTCTATTGCTCTGATGTCTATATTTTAATTTAAAATAAAAAAATATAAATAAAAAAACAAATAATAACAAATATATATATAAAATTATATCATTCCACCAAATTATTGTAGAAACTATGACCAAATCTTAAAATGAAAGTAACATCAATTCCATAATATAAACTGAAGTGGCCTCCGTTCCATAACATAAATTGATATTTACAAAATTTAAAAGATCATATATTTGATAATTTTCCTCTTTCATTATTATTCTCCATTCCATAGCATAAATTGATACTTATGAAATTCGAAAAATGATGTATTTTATAATTTTCCTCTTTCATTATTATTTTATAATGTTATGTAATTTTTTTATTAAATGTAATTTATTTTATTTTAATTAAAGATAAAAAATAATATTATGTTTATTATTTATTTTTTACATTATATTAAAAAAAATTAATATATTTTTATTAAACAAAATTATATATAATTATTAAATTATTTTTAAATTTTATATATAACTAAATAAATTTATTTAAACTAATTTCCAATATGGAAGAGATATTATGATATTATGTTAGGTTATATAAGTAAAAATAATAAAAATAAAAATAATCCTAAGTTGAAATAAAAATAGCTTTAAACTAAATTAATAAACATAAAATCACTATATATTTATAAAATTTTTATATAATTATTATTAATTTTTATTGGGTAGTTGAGGTAAATTTGAATAAGCAAAGTTATAGATGGATTTTGGGCTCCATCTTGATGAGAAACTATGATATTCATGTGGAATATAGCTTATTTAAAAAGAGAAGGATTTTACTTATAGAAATTAAACATCAATCCAAATTCACGGTAATATTTTTTTATCAATAATTAGAAATTAATATTATGGTTACCACATTTTATTAAATATTAAAGAAATATATTAGAAAGTAGAAAGAGATGAGTCTTATAATAAAATTCATGGTAATAAAACAATGAAAAGGAAACTGAAACCACAAGGTATGAGGGATTCATCATAATCTATTAACTAATAATATTATTGTTATTAATTTATTAATTATTTAATAAAATATTGTAATATGATTTTTAAAATATTAAAATTATATATGGTTATGTGAATACTTTATCAATATATTTTTATTATTAATTATACTAGAAAATAAATAAGTAATTATTTTTAAATATTATAATACGTAAATAATATTATATTGACATTAATAAGAATATTATTATACAATTTGAATGGGTCTAATGGTTAAGAGCATGTGTTTCCTCCTAAGAGGTCACAAGTTCAAAACCATAGGGGTTAGAGTATGTATGCCTTCATAGACTTAGCAATCAAATCACTGCATGGAGGTGGGTCCATTGTCCCACAAACAAGGGGGTCTGGCTTGGCCGTGACCTTAAAATTGGATAATGATAATAATAGGTGGGTCCATTGTCCCACAAACAAGGGGGTCACATATACCAATGTGGTGTCTAGCTTGGTCGTGACCTTAAAATTGGATAATAATAATAATTATTATTATAATCAGCTTAGATCCATGGGGGCGTCATTGAAAAACCAATATTATATCACGTGTGTTCATATTGGGGCATTAAAAATGGAAAAATCACAAAATAATATATTGGGGTTATAATGATGGCCAACCTAAGGTATTGTTTGTACATTTTTTTGGCCAAACAGAGGGAAAAAATCGGGCTACACGTGGGAAAAAGTCGAGCTACACTCACCGGCGGAGGGAAAGAGTTTCATTTTGGAGCTGCAACCCACCTGCCTCTACTCATTTGAAACCTAGCAACCTTTAGCTATCGAGTTTCTCAAGACTTGACTGGGTCACCCAACACAGGACCTTACGTGACTAGAGCCTTCGTGCCTATGCTCTTCATTATTTTTTTTTATTATTGAAAGAGGACCTTTTTCCTAGCTGTGACTATCAGTGTGCTCTGGATCTAGAAGGGATTGAACTCGATGAAAGGACGGGAGGGTCCATTCTCTCATGTTCAGGTATTTATGGAGGGACTATAGCGATGCTTGAAATTTATTGGATGATAAAATTTAATGGACATGTTGATACACTCGCAAAACAATCTATTTTGTAAGTCCCAACTTCTGGGTATGTATTTGGGCAAGGATACTCTAACTCTGAGTTTTATTTCAGGAGATATTTCAAAGTAAGTAATTAAAACTACAATGGCATAAAAATCTATTAGCTGCATCTATATAACATAGTCGATCACCTACCAAATTGTACTTCTTTGGTTGTGACATTGAAGAATGCGAGACAGGTGAACTTTCAAATACTGTGAACTTTCACCACATTTTGAGGTTACCAAAATAGATCGACAAAGGATGCAGAACAGAGGTTTTGTGGCAAACACGATGGCTAATAATTGGAGTAGCTATACAAGGACAACAATCATGAAAGGCCAAGCAACAGTGCAAAATTCTTTGTAGAGCTATACCATAGAAATACTACTGCTCTAGTTCTTTTCTTCTTTTTTAATCAAGCTATCAGATATTAGAATACTCTATATTTGTTTCCAATACAAAGGCTGCTCTTTGGTTTTAGTCATTTTTCTTTGTTACCGCTCTTGCAAATCAGAAGAGCATACATAATGTCATTTTTTTCCTTCACTTTGGTTGTGTTTTATTGCTTTAAAGCTTAGAGGATGCTTCGATAGAATTTTTAAACTGCAAAAACTTCACAGATATACAATTACCAACCTGAAGTCCATTGGCAACAATAGCAGATCTTGGTTTGCAGTATTTTGCAAAAATATTCATAGAGTCATGACCCCAAAAATAATCAAGATGGTTTTCTGCATTTAAATTGAGTACACTTCAAAATTAAAACAAATGTTTACTAGATTCATTTCACATATTTTGTGAGAATAATGTTTGTGTGTGGTTGTTGCTAGTGCATTTGTTAAAGTGGATGGGTGCAAGGGGTTATTAATACTCATTAAAAATCACCAAGACTTGTGGATGATTAATTTTGACTATTTTTTTCACTAACAACTCACAATTTTCCACCAAGTTTTTGGACAGTGGGGATGCAGGAATAGGGAACCACATCTACGGTATGTGTCGAGACTTGCCCCAACCCTAAATTTTAGAAAATGTCATGGAAATGTTGGGGACCCCATCCAAAATCCTTTAAAAAAAGGAGACTTTAAAAATATGAAAATAATGACTAGTCACAAACATGAACATAGATTAGTGCCTAGATGACAGACTGGCAAAGAAGCATCAACACTAGCTTATAGTAGTTTGTGTGTCCTTAGCAACTCGACACGTTGTTGAGGACTACATGGTTCAAGGTATTCTTTCAGTCAAAATGGATTGTTGGATGAGATGTAGTGCAACAAGGTGTGGCTTTGATAGAAATTGACATCCCTTTTCTTGATATTTCATTCTCAAATTAACTACTTGCATTCAAAAGCCAAATTTGTGTAGCCTAAAAAAGGTATTTGCTAAGGATTTCCTTCTGCCACATGCTTCGACCCTTTTCCATCATGGCCAGTGAGAGATCTACAACAAATTTTATGGCTAGACTTCAACCCAAGAGCTTGGTTGTGCATTGATCAATTCTCCCATGGTGTAGCGTAGCTACCAGATGCCCCAAATATTTTTCGTTAGAAGATTTCCCTCCATTTCCGGAGAACCTGAGTTTCATGTTGGTCTTTAAGGAGTCGTTTTTAAGCAAATTCACTTTCATTATCCAGTGTTGAGGCCAACTTAGTGTAGAAGCAGTGAGGAAATGTGTGTGAGAGAAGGATGATGGTGCAAAGCAATATAGAAAGTTACGTGATAGCTCAAAAGAGAGTTACACAATAAATGTGACATTTTAGGTTCAGGATTCTCTATAGCATAATAGAGCCATGTACAATGAAAGGAAGCCATGAAAGGATAGCCCTTACCAATCGTGGTTCGCACAACCTTCTTTATACCTTCACATGCATCCACAGGGTCCTTATGATCTACAATGTGTTGAGATAAAAGAAAGTAATGCTAACTAGATCTTCTTTCTCTTATTGCATCATTATTCCTAAAAATAAACCATAATTTGGAGAGGATAAAGTGGTCTATGGACCACAAAGTAGAGGCAGGGTCTCTAATAGAAATAAACCAAAGCACACAGTCTCGACTCTCCTTAGTCCTATTGGAAATGAAAATCCTTTTTTACAAATTCACCATCGAAGCTTTGTCAAAATCTGATGTTGTTTTTTAAACTGACATGCTCTCTAACCTGTGCATTTCAAGGCCTCCTCCTTGTCTAGGTAGTGGCGTTATCCATTTATCAACCTACTTCTATCGAATATAGAAATATGTATCTCAAAATATAATTGATGAAAGTACCTTGGTGGATTTGACATGACTTAATACAAACATTCTTGCTGGAAGGAGGGCCGCATTTGCCAAATAAACAAAATAGTTTTAAAGATGAATCTTTTATGCCATTTGGAAAAAACATTTTATAAAAATTCCACCATCTCTTCTAGTCAATATTGAGTCGGGTTTCATTTTCTTTGAAGATGAATTTGGAAACACAATTCAAAGCACACACTAGTTTCCCATAAGCTAGAAGATATTTTGGTTTAACCTTCAACTACAAGAACCTTTCAGATTTAGCTCCAGTCCTTGTAAGGAAATTTTTTTCTCAGCCTCTAGATTTTAAATCTTCTTAGGAAAAATCATTAATTTATTCATATTGGAGACTTCTACTTCTTTCAGATCTTTCTCAAATTTAGTTGTGGATCACAAGAATCATGTGTCATAGTAAATTCTCGAGAAAATCAATGTTTTCTCTTCTGTGTTTTAAAATCAGAAATTAGTAATTTTGAAATCGATAATAGTTAAAATATGCATTTCCTCCACCAATTCCAGTCCTATTTGGAACTGTATTCTCTCTGACAAACTCATGTAAAATGAGAATAATCTCTAATTATATCATATTTCCATGTACTTTTTTTTATTAAAAAACTGAATAACAAAACAATTTTTTTATTTTTTTAAATATCCATCCATTGTGAATATTTTTGTTAACCCTACAAGCTTCTCTTGTACCATGATCATTGACATCGACAGTAGTGTGCATATAAGTGTCATAAGTTGTTGGTGTAGAATTAAAGGAGAATGTTGGTGCCTAATAACAATTGAATGAGTGCATAATAAGTATGAAGAGAAGTTTTGAATCATGAGCTTCACAAACTCAAGATTGATAAATTCCTCAAATCTGCAACTAAACCATTTGATAGTGACTCTACAACCATATATTAATAATAAGCTATGATTAAATACGAATGCCAAGTCAACAACCCACCCATGTTAAAATGCATAATGCCATACATTATTGAATCATAATTTTCATTAAGTCACCTCAGCCTATTTCTCTTTAGGTAAAATACAGGGAGAGGGACCGATGTGTATGCCCATACTAAACTAGAATATTTGTTTAATGACAATTTAAATATTGAGTTTCACAAACACAAGATTCAACGAAAAGACATGAGATTCTTTACAAATACAATATTAGTTAGTAGATACATAAATTCTTCCATGAAAACATGAACGTTTTTCGAAAATGGAGCCAACCAAATCCACTTAGGCATGCATTACAATTTATATGAACTTTTGAAAGTTAAAAGAAGTCTTGACCCAACTCCATGGTACAAAGAACAATTGGAGATCGAACTTTCATAGTGTATAGTTGTATAATTGCATTATTTGTATCATCGTACATCTATGGAACTGTGCCTATCCTATTAAAGGATTCAATCAGGGCTAAAACTTAAAGTGAAAAGAAGAAAATGCTAGTTATTTTTGTGCAAAGATACAACACCAGAAAATCCTAATGTTGTTTCCATTGGTCAAACAACAAGTACTCCATTCATTCACACACTTCCTTTTTCACCAATTAAATGATTGCCATTTTCTTCTGCTTGTGCTATGTCACTTGTAGCCTTCTCATGCAAAAAAATATTGAAGAGTTCTTGGCCCTAAAGAAAGGAGAAGAAGATTTTTCTTCTGTTGGAAATTCTTGTAGCCTCATATGTTTTTTTATTTCTTACTACTAAAACTACACTATTATATCATATTGGTACCGTGATTGTTTTTTAACTCCAACCTTCAAATTCTCTATATGCAGCTTCTGCCATTTGAAGTGAGGAAACTATATCGAGAACATTTTGTAGGCTAGGATTATTGAAGGGAAATTTCAGATTCTCGAAATAGAAAAGATATTTTAGGTAATAGAGAATGTCAAATTAGAGAATGTAGACTTAAAACATTCACTTTTCACTTTTGACACCAACTCAGAAAGTTTTAAACATGTAACTTCCAATCCAACTAACCCTAGGTTGTATCTTGCAAGAGTTTCCCTTACTTTCTCTTGAATTTACTACAAATAATGTCTTTGTGCTTCCTTATGTAGTTGCAAGTGCCTTTAGGCCTACGCAAAAGTGAGGCAAACAATCAATGTGACATTTTAAGTTTAGAATTTTCTATAGCATAGCTGACTTATCGACAATGAATGGAAGCCAAGAAAAGAATTATAGCCATTACCTATAGTGGTTTCATGCAACCTTTTATGTACCTCCATCCACATCCACATGGACCCTATGATATGCAATGTGCTGAGAGAGTAGACAAGGATGGTGGGTGAATCTTGTAGGAATTTACAGGGTAAGTTCCTCAGAAAGAACACCAAAAGGACACCGCTCACAACCAGATCATAGATCAATACACCAGTATTTTTGACGTGGTTAAAACCCTCAAAGAGGGAAACAGTCCACGACCTGAGCCAACGCGGCCACTTCAGGCAATTTATTAATCAAAGAATGAAAATTTACATAAGCTTCTCTCATGCACGGATTACACTACAAATGACCCTCCATGCGCTTTAAATAGAATTCATAGACCAATCAGGTGTCAAGCCACGGATCAAGTGTCGGTAATACCGAGGAGAGAATGAACCGTCGGATCACTACATATCGTGACCGTCGGATTGTAAGTTACAAAATGTACAACGGTAAAGAAACACACTTTACCTAACTCTATACCTAACTCTACACTAGACCAAGTTGTACTTAACTATTTCCTATGTGTCGGAATATCCTAACATCCCCCCTTAAGAACAACTTGGGATAGGATTGAAGGATTTACAAATATGACACAATAGGAGAAGGAAGGAGGCACTAGAGCCTATCCCCCCTTAGTGACAACTTCCTGAACTCCAACCATAAATCGAAGTTTAGTGAACTTCGCCTCTGTGAGAGCCTTTGTGAAGATGTCTGCAACTTGATCATCTGTTGAACAATATTGCACTTCAAGAACATGGTCGTGAATGAGCTTTCTGATGAAGTGCATGTGTAGTTCAATGTGTTTGCTGCACTGATGTTGGACTGGATCTTTGCATAGCTGAATGGCACTTTGATTATCACACCAAAGTGTAGTCGGATGCTGCTGCTGAAAGACAAATTCTGACAGGATCTGACGAAGCCACAAGGCTTCCTTACTAGCTTCTGCGGCTCTGATACCATGTAGGAATTTGCAGGGTAAGTTCCTCAGAAAGAACACCAAAAGGACACCGCTCACAACCAGATCATAGATCAATACACCAGTATTTTTGACGTGGTTAAAACCCTCAAAGAGGGAAACAGTCCACGGCCTGAGCCAACACGGCCACTTCAGGCAATTTATTAATCAAAGAATGAAAATTTACATAAGCTTCTCTCATGCATGGATTACACTACAAATGACCCTCCATGCGCTTTAAATAGAATTCATGGACCAATCGGGTGTCAAGCCATGGATCAAGTGTCGGTAATACCGAGGAGAGAATGAACCGTCGGATCACTACATATCGTGACCGTCGGATTGTAAGTTACAAAATGTACAACGGTAAAGAAACACACTTTACCTAACTCTACACTAGACCAAGTTGTACTTAACTATTTCCTATGTGTCGAAATATGCTAACAAATCTTCCTTCATTAGGACTCCTAGAAAATGAACCATCATTTTTAGAGGATAAAATGGTCTAGGGACCATAAACCGAAGGTAGAGTCTCTAACAGAAATAAACCAAAGCACATAGTTTTACTCTCCACGGTCCTAACAAAATTGAAAACCCTTTTTTACGAAAACACCATCAAAATTCCATCAAATTGTAATGATGCTTTTTATACTGAAATGCTCAATAACCTCGGAATTTCAAGGCCTCCTACTTTTCTAGACAGTGACCTATTTATCAACCTAGTTCTATGGAACTTATGCGATCTCACTGGATCTTGACATGGAGTGTACTCGACATTATAGGACTCAAATGTCATGTCCTTGAAGTCTCTTTGCCCCATACTACATAATGCAGTTCAAAAGAATAAATTATCAGAGTTAAAGAATTACAACCCGCATTGGCCTTGCTCAATCTAGATGCTTTAAATGGTGGACAACATGTATTCTAATACCCACCCAAGAGGATGAAAAGAGTTCTGGTGTAGCAATAAATCAACTCTCAAATTTGTTTCAGTAATATGTTTTATTCTGGTTTCAATTCCATTTGAGGAATCCACCGATAATACATTTTGAATCAAGGTGTTTCATCCAAATAGTAATATTTCTTCATGCTTTTTGGAGCTTTGAAAAGAAATTTCATACCTTGCTTCCTTGCTCTTTGTTTTATAATAACCAATATTCTTGTGGAATTTTACTTACTTCTTCATTTATTTATTTGCAAAAACAGATGGAGTTGTTTTATAAAATTGCTACTGGTGAAGAGAATTTTATCATTGGCATGGTCAAGTGACGAGAAGGTTGTACATTTGCTGAAATTCATGATGAAATTGTGGATGATGAATCATTGGATACTCTTTTGATTTTATCTAGGATGGAACACATTTAAATCCAAAGCAAGAGAAAAAATGGAAAGTTTGTACAACACTTGTAGGCATCAAGAGGAAACTGGGTGCATTTGATGTGGAAGAAGAGTGTTCAAATGTAGTGGAAAAAATACCAATCTTTGAAAAAATTGAAGTGAATGTGAAGGGACCTATGCATAAACAACCAAGAGTTGAAAATATGTCTTTTTCAGTGGAACAAGCCATAGTTGTTGATCCTAGTGTATTGGCATCTTGGGAAAAAAAAGTTTAAAAGTTTAATGGAAGAGTTTTTCAATGAGAAAATTACTCTCAAAGTATATTTAGAAAAGGGAGAATCTAAAATAAAGATCCATTGTGAAATTTGTGGCATTTATTATGGAACATGTGATGTATCCTTGGCAACGTGAACAACAAGCAACTTCAAAAACCATCATATGAAAACAGGGGCCCATCAACAATGCTTATCAATGCCAAGTGGTAGTGAAATTCCTTCATGTAATGAAGTACAACAGATAGTGATGGTTGGAGATCAATTTCATATTGATCAAGCAATCAAACTTCTAGATGATTTCAACAAGACACAAGAGCCTAATTTGTTCAAGGTGGTGGAAGCAACACTTGCAGACTATAAGGACATGAAAAAAGTGAGAGTGGAATGTACATGATGCAATAAATGGTTTTGTTTAGTGCCAACAAGTGGTAATATTGTCAGTTCTCTAAATGAACACATGAAATCAAAGAATTACACTGCTACTACTACAAATGAGGGTTCACATGAGGAGATTGGGTTGAGGAGTGGCACGGTTGGGAGACCCAAGAAGCCTACCAATGATAAGTTCCAACAAAGTTTGACTAGGTTCTTGGTCCCATTATGACCATTAGTATTACATAGGGGTTATACAAGTGTAGATCCTTCTGCTTCAGGTGTGTTAATTAATAGCTTAGACTAAACTTGAATATGAATTTGTATATTATTTTATTTCTCTTCAAATTTATTTGTTTGTTGTCATCTTATTACACCTCAATTATCTCCCTTGTTACTACAATGTTGGGGGTATTGGTATCCTTATAATGATAGAAATGGGGAGAGATTGGAAACAAAGGTCCTAATGGATGATAAAAGGGGTGGAAAATTATGGTCCATAGAGAAGCATACCAAGATCATGTTATGTTGTGAGGGTTTTGAATGTTGTATTGATGGTACATATAGGCATATGCATTGCTAGAGGGCTTCTAAAACAGGGATCCCATTTGATTCATTAACATGCAACTTTTGTAAGTTGGTTCCAGAATGTGATGAATCCAAGATGCGATTATATCGTGAATCAATGTGCACCAATAAACGAAGTGAATGAGATATAGGAAAAGGTATAAGACTCGACTATTTGACTCAAAATGAATTGAATAAAACTGCAAGGGTTACAAATGCTAACCATAGATCAAGAATGCGATCTCTTTGGTAGGAGAGGACAAAGGTTGCTACACTGTCTATTAGAATGAGATCCCTAAAGGAAAATTTGTTTGAATTGATAGAAAGGAAGTATGCCTTTAGGTTTTGTAAGGATGTGTGTGAGGCTCATAAGCAAGGAAAATTACAAGGTAAAGATGCAGTTTGGGAATTTGTCAAGGATATTTTTCATAACTTGATGCTTGCAAAAGCAAGGAGAATGTATATTACATCCACAAAGTTCCTTTCTGAGATGATCAAGTTATTGGGAGGTCCTAGATTACATAGCTTTATTAGCTTGAATCTGGATGGTCCTTCAATTTCTACGACTTTAAGGCAAGTTAGAATGTCATTAGCATATATCCTAGGGGAGCACGAGCATATTTTTGAGGCAATAAGAAAATTTTATGCTTCTTATAAAGCCAAGCATGGTATAAATGGCCCAATTCCTATATTGCTTGCTGAAGATGAAACAGTTGTGAAAAAATATGTTAGGTGGGTAGAAACAATGATACACTAGTGGGGTTTTGTGGTACGAAAGAAGAACCTCAATGCCAATCACATTTCTTGGCGAGAGTTGGTGACGGAGTTGTAAGCTATAAGATCATAATATATTCTTTTAAGGACAATGTTATTGGCCATTATGCACGTGTTATTATTGCAAACCCTTTACATGAAAAGCTTCCTCATTTGGTTGTGGTTGTTCATCCAACATGCAATAGGTTCAATGCAAATTTTGTTTATCAACAATGGGAAAACTTAGAATCTATGTGGAAGAAACACGTGGAAAATAATTTGGAACCTATTGTTGGTCATTCCTCGGATGGGGATAGTAGAAGAAGACAACTTATGTTGAAGGATTATTCTTCAACATCAGGTCTTCGATATCAAATTCCTTGGGAAGGGTGGAGGCTAACCGGGTTGTACAATGGTTGCAATGTAACAGGATTGCATGACCAAGATTACATCCACAACAACAAAAAGCTAGTGAATCCTTTGTTTAGCGGTCGACGAGAATTGGTTTTAGGAAATGATTACATAAGTTTTGGTCATGTCAGAATGGTTTATCACACTTTTAAAGTGGATGATCACAAGCTTAAGGGTGAAGATATAGAGAGGATGGATCAACAAAATTGAGTATCTGCACAACGCATTGCTTCAAGACATGTTCAGAGGTGTTTGAAAGAATTGAGAAGTACACCAAGTGGAAAGTTAGAGAGGACACTAGCTACAAAGACTTATCTAATGATTGTTACTGACTAAATTGACATCTTTATGTCTCATAGTTTGAGCCTTAGGGAGTGAATTCCCTTTATACGAATCCAAGTAGCTCCTTGTAACTCAAAGAACTGAAGTTTTGGAGTAGATATGTTGATAGAGAAATCACCTATACCATAAAAATCCAATCTGTACTGCTCTAGAAGTTGCAAATCAATGATCACCACTTTGACACCATCACAGCCTAGCAAAGACAAACACTTTAGCATCGGACACGAATGAATGATGGTGGATAAAGAAAAATCATGTGTACAAATACTGACAACTTCCAATGTATGAAGGCCCATGAAAGGGCTCCAATTTGGTGCTTGTGATAGATGAACACTCGTAACTTGAGGCTTTCAAGATGAGGCAAAGAACATATGTAATCAAGCTTAGTGGGAAAATTAGGTACAAGACCTTTTACTGCAAGATTATTGAGTCGAAGTTCAAGTACTTCAATGAATTGTGTGTGTGTGACAACCAAGCTCGTAAGCTATTGCCAGAAAAATGACAATAAACAGTTAGCCCTTCCAATGCAGATGTTGAAAATACCATGCAGCATACAACAACATCTGACTCAGTCAATCCGTTGTCACAAACACTTCTCGAAAAATAAAGGTTCTGAATGTTTCTCATTTCCTCTCTCCATTTTTTAATAACACAACAACACATGGCCACATGTCTGGCATTCTTGACAAATGAGAGCGTGTTGCACTACTGCATCAAGGAAACACATTCATAATCCCCCTCAAAGAATCATCATGGATATCCATGGTGTTAGCCATTGCAAAGGTTGTTTTTTCTTTACAAACACATATCACGAATCTCACAATAACCCAAAAATGTCAACCTCCTAAAAATGAGTCCTTGGATATATAAATTTTATTGCTGTCTCCTCCTTCAATCATATATATGAAGAATTTCAATAGGAAACCTAAATGAAATCTCAAAATCCCAAAAAGGCATAGACTGCAGCTCGAAGAATAATTAAATCACAAACTACATATAATACATTAAGACTCAGATTGTCAATGTACGAGGAAAGTTCAACAAATTCGATGAACCTTTTTTGAGCAAATACCTGATTTCAACACCAAAAATACTTAAAATTAGAAACCACATAAAACCCATCAAAATCGAAGCTTGAAACCAATGAAAAGAAACCTAGATCAGTCAATGCAAAGGAAAAACCACTGATGCAGAAGATTTTCACACTGCAATACACACAGTGACCTGCGATTTCGCCCATAAACCTATTTGAACATTTTAAACAATTTAATAATGCAATGGTGAGATTCAACAAAAAAATGTGTTCAGAAAACAAAAAGATACAACGGAACCTTACTTACCTAGAGGATATTGAAACAGTGAAAGAGCCATGGTGGGTCTTCCAATAATATCTGTGTGGGTTGTCTCTCCTCTTACATTTTGATTTTGCAGGGACCTACGATGATTTTAAAAACATTTGTTACGTGCCCTCCTAGTGGTTGGGCACGTCTAGATATAGAGACTCGGAATTCAAACGATTAAATTTGAAAGACAATGACGTAGTCAATTATGTTGGATACTTACAGTTCAAGCTTTGCGCAGGGAAGTCGATGAGTTTTGGAGAAGCGGAGAGGTAGGGAGGTCAAGGAGCTCTGGCGCAGTGGGAGGTCGGGGAGGTCTGGCGCGGCTCAGTTTTGTGTCTCGTTTGGAATTCAAGTCGCCCACTCGCCATCTGCATTGCATTAATGAGCGGAGTAGGATGGCCTGGTTGGACGGAGGATGTGACCGATCGGATCCGAAAAAATTTGATTCTAACGGATTCTAACAGTCAAATCAGAGATGGAACGCGTCAGAGGGGTTAGAAGAATGCCGACCCAAACCAAAATATTTTCCGAACAAGAATGGAATCCGGGCAATTCCTCCACCTTAAATATTAATTCCCTTATCCAACTCACTTAAAGACAAGAAGAGTACGCGCATTTACTCTTATCCCTAATTTTTCCAACTCGCTTAAAAACCCGAAGAGTCCGCACATTTATCTTTCGCTATTATATCCTTTTCAAAATTTTCCAGTTTACTCAGGGCATCTTTGATCATTTCAATCAAATCTGTTAGATACCAAATTTTACCACTCACGGCATGTGTTTGAAGATGCTTCCTTTGCTTTTTCACACTCTGTTACAAATTCGATTGCTGTTAACTTCTCACTCACGAGTCAATATCCCTTATCCTCCGGATATACGTCCACTTCCCATATCTTTCTATCTCCTGTTCTGAGCCGCGACTTCCGCGTGTATCGGCGCAAGACGACCAGCAGTCAATAGGTCAATTTCCTTCACCTTCCATTCCACAATTTCCGCATCTATCGCGGCAAAAACTACCGGCCCTAGACGACCAGAAGTCATTTCCCGGTCAATACGGCGATTTCTCTATCCCTTGTGTGTTGTTGCTGCGGGCCTTCATGGTATGAGAGTTGGTCGATCTTTCAGAGAACAACTTGACCGGGAACATACCAACGGAGTTTGGTCATTTGGTCGAGTTGGAACATGTCCACTTCAATTTGTTCATTTGGTCGAGTTGGAACATGTCCACTTTGATTCTAATTATCTGGGTGGAAGTATTCCAACTTCTTTCAGCAACTGCACATCTCTCCGTGAGTTATCTATTTCCTATAACATTTTGAATGGTCCATTCTCTTCCAATGTGGATTCGATGAGAAGCATCTCTTTTCTTGACCTGTCAAACAACATTTTCAGTGGTCACATTCCTACAGCGCTCCGCAATTTTACCCAACTGGTGGAGCTCGATTTGTCTAACAGTGGTTTGGATGGGAGAATACAAGATGAATTGGGGTTGTTGCATAAATTAAAGTACCTGAATCTAGTTGGAAACAATTTGTCGGACAGCATACCATTTTACTTGGGTAATTTGAGCGAGCTTGTGTCCCTTAGTCTCGGTTTTAATGAACTTAGTGGTAGCATACCTGAAACTATTACGAAATTGAACAAGCTTCGCGTACTTTATCTCTGCAATAATTTTCTCACGGGTGAAATTCCAAAAGCCATAGGAAATCTTCAGTTTCTTGAAATCATGCATTAAAACTTCAATAACTTAACGGGATGTATTCCTAGGCCATAGGCCAATTAGAATCTCTTTAAGTATTAGTTATAACTATTAACAATATTTATGGAAGTATTCCTAATAGTATTGGTAATTTAGTTTTACTTAGAGTATTAGTTTTATTTACAAATAACTTAGAGGGACCAATTCCCGTGGTAATTCCACTTCTCTTACTATTTTCTTGGTTTCTTCTAATAATTTATTTGGAACTATATCCATATCTTTAGCTACTTGATTTAAGTGTCAATAACTTATCTCTTATTATATCTACATCTTTTGCTACTTGTACCAACATTCATCTACTTCATTTAAGTGAAAATAGATTGATAAGAGAACTTCCTAACTATCTCACATCTTTTTCTCACTTGATCTTTTTAAAAATTAGCTATAATAATCTTAATAGTGATATTCCTAAGTGGATTACAAATTTCATGAATTTGACTTACGTGGACAATAAGTTTACTGGAAGAATACCATTTCATTTTGAGAGACTTAGGGGGTTTGCACTTAATGTATCTTCAATTGGAGAAAATAAGGGAATACCAATTATAAAGATAATGAAATTTCATATGTTATTAAACGAATCATATCAAGTAAACACTTTGTTTGATTTTTCTAGAAATAACTTTACCGAGGAATACCCATAAGCATCAGAAGTATGAACACTTTGTGATGGCTAAATTTATGTAGGAACCAATTGGAATGGCCAATACCCACCTCACTCAATAACATATCTGCTGTAGAGGTGTTGGACTTGGC
This sequence comes from Pinus tabuliformis, assembly GCA_031772625.1. Lineage (NCBI taxonomy): Eukaryota > Viridiplantae > Streptophyta > Pinopsida > Pinales > Pinaceae > Pinus > Pinus tabuliformis. The sequence goes on along the minus strand of CM062808.1, from coordinate 415,193,238 downwards.
TAGAAATAACTTGATAGGAAGAATTCCTTAAGAACTCTCCAACCTACATTGGCTCGACACTCTCAATGTTTCATCTAACAGCTTATGTGGCCCAATTCCAACAGAAACACAATTTTCAACTTTCAATGTAACTTCATTTCAAAGTAATAAATGTCTATAGGGTTGTCTTATAGATCGATGTAGCAATCAAGAGGAAAGGCCTGTGCAAGAGGGCAATAATGCTAGCAAGAGTAATCATGTCAAAGTGAAGTGGTTGAGTTCTCTGAATAAAAATATGTCATTGATAGCATTAGGGATGGGGATGGGGATTGGATTTGGGGCAGTAATTGTTATGTTCATATTGTGGGAGAGAGCAAGGTGTTGGGTGCTAGGTTTAACTCCCCAAAAACCACAAATATTTTATGGATTGTATAGACTCCCTACATAGTAGAGCATTGTATTTTTTACATTGAAGTATGAACTTGAAAGCCTCATACTACTATTAGAATATATCCACTCCCTACATGCATTTTTTACATTAAAGTATGACTAAAAAAAGTTTATACTCCTATTGCTCTGATGTCTATATTTTAATTTAAAATAAAAAAATATAAATAAAACAACAAATAATAACAAATATAAATATAAAATTATATCAATCCACCAAATTATTGTAGAAACTATGACCAAATCTTAAAATGAAAGTAATATCAATTCCATAATATAAACTGAAGTGGCCTCCGTTCCATAACATAAATTGATATTTACAAAATTTAAAAGATCATATATTTGATAATTTTCCTCTTTCATTATTATTCTCCATTCCATAGCATAAATTGATACTTATGAAATTCGAAAAATGATGTATTTGATAATTTTTCTCTTTCATTATTATATTCTAATGTTATGTAAATTTTTTATTAAATGTAATTTATTTTATTTTAATTAAAGATAAAAAATAATATTATGTTTATTATTTATTGTTTACATTATATTAAAAAAAAAATTAATATATTTTTATTAAACAAAATTATATATAATTATTAAATTATTTTTAAATTTTATATATAACTAAATAAATTTATTTAGAGTATGGAAGAGATATTATGATATTATGTTAGGTTATATAAGTAAAAATAATAAAAATAAAAATAATCTTGAAATAAAAATAGCTTTAAACTAAATTAATAAACATAAAATCACTATATATTTATAAAATTTTTATATAATTATTATTAACTTTTATTGGTAGTTGAGGTAAATTTGAATAAGCAAAGTTATAGATGGATTTTGGGCTCCATCTTGATGAGAAACTATGATATTCATGTGGAATATAGCTTATTTAGAAAGAGAAGGATTTTACTTATAAAAATTAAACATCAATCCAAATTCACGATAAGATTTTTTTATGAATAATTAGAAATTAATATTATGGTTACCACATTTTATTAAATATTAAAGAAATGTATTAGAAAGTAGAAAGAGATGAGTCTTATAATAAAATTCATGGTAATAAAACAATGAAAAGGAAACTGAAACCACAAGGTATGAGGGATTCATCATAATCTATTAACTAATAATATTATTGTTATTAATTTATTAATTATTTAATAAAATATTGTAATATGATTTTTAAAATATTAAAATTATATATGGTTATGTGAATACTTTATCAATATATTTTTATTATTAATTATACCAGAAAATAAATAAGTAATTATTTTTAAATATTATAATAGGTAAATAATATTATATTGACATTAATAAGAATATTATTATACAATTTGAGTGGGTCTAATGGTTAGGAGCATGTGTTTCCTCCTAAGAGGTCACAAGTTCAAAACCAGAGGGGTTAGAGTATGTATGCCTTCATAGACTTAGCAATCAAATCACTGCATGGAGGTGGGTCCATTGTCCCACAAACAAGGGGGTTGCATATACCAATGTGGTGTCTAGCTTGGTCGTGACCTTAAAATTGGATAATAATAATAATTATTATTATAATCAGCTTAGATCCATGGGGGCGTCATTGAAAAACCAATATTATATCACGTGTGTTCATATTGGGGCATTAAAAATGGAAAAATCACAAAATAATATATTGGGGTTATAATGATGGCCTAAAGGGTTTTAATATACTATACAATAATATATATAACCTAAGGTATTGTTTGTACATTTTTTTGGCCAAACAGAGGGAAAAAATCAGGCTACACGTGGGAAAAAGTCGAGCTACACTCACAGGCCGAGGGAAAGAGTTTCATTTTGGAGCTGCAACCCACCTGCCTCTGCTCATTTGAACCCTAGCAGCCTTTAGCTATCGAGTTTCTCAAGACTTGACTGGGTCACCTAACACAGGACCTTACCTGACTAGAGCCTTCGTGCCTATGCTCTTCATTATTTTTCTTTATTATTGAAAGAGGACCTTTTTCCTAGCTGTGACTATCAGTGTGCTCTGGATCTAGAAGGGATCGAACTCGATGAAAGGACGGGAGGGTCCATTCTCTCATGTTCAGGTATTTATGGAGGGACTATAGCGATGCTTGAAATTTATTGGTTGATAAAATTTAATGGACACGTTGATACACTCGCAAAACAATCTATTTTGTAGGTCCCGACTTCTGGGTATGTATTTGGGCAAGGATACTCTAACTCTGAGTTTGATTTAGGGAGATATTTCAAAGTAAGCAAGTAAAACTACAATGACATAAAAATCTATTAGTTGCATCTATATAACATAGTCGATCACCTACCAAATTGTACTTCTTTGGTTGTGACATTGAAGAATACGAGACAGGTTGACCTTCTGACCTTAGCTTGATTAACAAAAGAAACAAATACTGTGAACTTTCACCACATTTTGAGGTTACCAAAATAGATCGACAAAGGATGCAGAACGGAAGTTCTGTGGCAAACACGATGGCTAATAACTGGAGTAGCTATACAAGGACAACAATCATGAAAGGCCAAGCAACAATGCAAAATTATTTGTAGAGCTATACCATAGAAATACTACTGCTCTAGCTCTTTTCTTCTTTTTTAATCGAGCTATCAGATATTAGAATACTCTATATTTGTTTCCAATACAAAGGCTGCTCTTTGGTTTTAGTCATTTTTCTTTGTTACCGCTCTTGCAAATCAAAAGAGCATACATAATGTCATTTTTTTCCTTCACTTTGGTTGTGTTTTATTGCTTTAAAGCTTAGAGGATGCTTCGATAGAATTTTTAAACTGCAAAAACTTCACAGATATACGATTACCAACCTGAAGTCCAGTGGCAACAATAGCAGATCTTGGTTTGCAGTATTTTGAAAAAATATTCATAGAGTCATGACCCCAGAAATAATCAAGATGGTTTTCTGCATTGAAATTGAGTACACTTCAAAATTAAAACCAATGTTTACTAGATTCATTTCACATATTTTGTGAGAATAATTTTTGTGTGTGGTTGTTGCTAGTGTATTTGTTAAAGTGGATGGGTGCAAGGGGTTATTAATACTCATTAAAAATCACCAAGACTTGTGGATGATTAATTTTGACTATTTTTTTCACTAACAACTCAAAATTTTCCACCAAGTTTTTGGACAATGGGGATGCAGGAATAAGGAACCACATCCAGGGTATGTGTCGAGACTTGCCCCAACCCTAAATTTTAGGAAATGTCATGGAAATTTTGGGGACCCCATCCAAAATCCTTTAAAAAAAGGAGAGTTTAAAATATGAAAATAATGACTAGTCACAAACATGAACATAGATTAGTGCCTAGATGACAGACTGGCAAAGAAGCATCAACACTAGTTTATAGTAGTTTGTGTGTCCTTAGCAACTCGACACGTTGTTGAGGACTACATGGTTCAAGGTATTCTTTCAGTCAAAATGGATTGTTGGATGAGATGTAGTGAAACAAGGTGTGGTTTTGATAGAAATTGACATCCCTTTTCTTGATATTTCATTCTCAAATTAACTACTTGCATTCAAAAGCTAGATTTGTGTAGCCTAAAAAAGGTATTTGCTAAGGATTTCCTTGTGCCACATGGTTCGACCCTTTTCCATCATGGCCAGTGAGAGATCTACAACAAATTTTATGGTTAGACTTCAACCCAAGAGCTTGGTTGTGCATTGGTCAATTCTCCCATGGTGTAGCGTAGCTACCAGATGCCCCAAATATTTTACGTTAGAAGATTTCCCTCCATTTCTGGAGAACCTGAGTTTCATGTTGGTCTTTAGGGAGTCGTTTTTAAGCAAATTCACTTTCAGTATCCAGTGTTGAGGCCAACTTAGTGCAGAAGCAGTGAGGAAATGTGTGTGAGAGAAGGATGATGGTGCAAAGCAATATAGAAAGTTACGTGATAGCTCAAAAGAGAGTTACACAATAAATGTGACATTTTAGGTTCAGGATTCTCTATAGCATAATAGAGCCATGTACAATGAAAGGAAGCCAGGAAAGGATAGCCCTTACCCATCGTGGTTCGCACAACCTTCTTTATACCTTCACATGCATCCACAGGGTCCTTATGATCTCCAATGTGTTGAGATAAAAGAAAGTAATGCTAACTAGATCTTCTTTCTCTTATTGCATCATTATTCCTAAAAATAAACCATCATTTGGAGAGGATAAAGTGGTCTATGGACCACAAAGTAGAGGCAGGGTCTCTAATAGAAATAAACCAAAGCACACAGTCTCGACTCTCCTTAGCCCTATTGGAAATGAAAACCCCTTTTTACAAATTCACCATCGAAGCTTTGTCAAAATCTGATGTTGTTTTTTAAACTGACATGCTCTCTAACCTGTGCATTTCAAGGCCTCCTCCTTGTCTAGGTAGTGGCGTTATCCATTTATCAACCTACTTCTATCGAATATAGAAATATGTATCTCAAAATATAATTGATGAAAGTACCTTGGTGGATTTGGCATGACTTAATACAAACATTCTTGCTGGAAGGAAGGCCACATTTGCCAAATAAAAAAAATAGTTTTAAAGATGAATATTTTATGCCATTTGGAAAAAACATTTTAGAAAAATTCCACCATCTCTTGTAGTCAATATTGACTCGGGTTTCATTTGCTTTGAAGATGAATTTGGAAACACAATTCAAAGCACACACTAGTTTCCCATAAGCTAGAAGATATTTTGGTTTAACCTTCAACTACAAGAACCTTTCAGATTTAGCTCCAGTCCTTGTAAGGAAATTTTTTTCTCAGCCTCTATACTTTAAATCTTCTTAGGAAAAATCATTAATTTATTCATATTGGAGACTTCTACTTCTTTCAGATCTTTCTCAAAGTTAGTTGTGGATCACAAGAATCATGTGTCATAGTAAATTCTCGAGAAAATCAATGTTTTCTCTTCTCCGTTTTAAAATCAGAAATTAGTAATCTTGAAATCGATAATAGTTAAAATATGCATTTCCTCCACCAATTCCAGTCCTATTTGGAACTGTATTCTCTCTGACAAACTCATGTAAAATGAGAATAATCTCTAATTATATTAGATTTCCATGTACTTTTTTTTATTAAAAAACTGAATAACAAAACAATTTTTTTATTTTTTTTAAATATCCATCCATTGTGAATATTTTTGTTAACCCTACAAGCTTCTCTTGTATCATGATCATTGACATCGACAGTAGTGTGCATATAAGTGTCATAAGTTGTTGGTGTAGAATTAAAGGAGAATGTTGGTGCCTAATAACAATTGAATGAGTGCATAATAAGTATGAAGAGAAGTTTTGAATCATGAGCCTCACAAACTCAAGATTGATAAATTCCTCAAATCTGCTACTAAACCATTTGATAGTGACTCTACAACCATATATTAATAATAAACTATGATTAAATACGAATGCCAAGTCAACAACCCACCCATGTTAAAATGCATAATGCCTTACATTATTGAATCATAATTTTCATTAAGTCACCTCAGCCTATTTCTCTTTAGGTAAAATACAGGGAGAGGGACCGATGTGTATGCCCATACTAAACTAGAATATTTGTTTAATGACAATTTAAATATTGAGTTTCACCAACACAAGATTCAATGAAAATACATGAGATTCTTTACAAATACAATATTAGTTAGTAGATACATAAAGTCTTCCATGAAAACATGAATGTTTTTGGAAAATGGAGCAAACCAAATCCACTTAGGCATGCATTACAATTTATATGAACTTTTGAAAGTTAAAAGAAGTCTTGACCCAACTCCATGGTACAAAGAACAATTGAAGATCGAATTTTCAGAGTGTATAGTTGTATAATTGCATTATTTGTATCATCGTACATCTATGGAACGGTGCCTATCCTGTTAAAGGATTCAATCAGGGCTAAAACTTAAAGTGAAAAGAAGAAAATGCTAGTTATTTTTGTGCAAAGATACAACACTAGAAAATCCTAATGTTGTTTCCATGGGTCAAACAACAAGTACTCCATTCATTCACACACTTCCCTTTTCACCAATTAAATGATTTCCATTTTCTTCTGCTTGTGCTATGTCACTAGTAGCCTTCTCATGCAAAAAAATATTGAAGAGTCCTTGGCCCTAAAGAAAGGAGAAGAAGATTTTTCTTCTGTTGGAAATTCTTGTAGCCTCATATGTTTTTTTATTTCTTACTACTAAAACTACACTATTATATCATATTGGTACCATGATTGTTTTTTAACACCAACCTTCAAATTCTCTATATGCAGCTTCTGCCATTTGAAGTGAGGAAACTATATCCAGAACATTTTGTAGGCTAGGATTATTGAAGGGAAATTCCAGATTCTAGAAATATAAAAGATATTTTAGGCAATAGAGAATGTCAAATTAGAAAATGTAGACTTAAAACATTCACTTTTCACTTTTGACACCAACTCAGAAAGTTTTAAACATGTAACTTCCACTCCAACTAACCCTAGGTTGTATCTTGCAAGAGTTTCCCTTACTTTCTCTTGAATTTACTACAAGTAATGTCTTTGTGCTTCCTTATGTAGTTGCAAGTGCCTTTAGGCCTATGCAAAAGTGAGGCAAACAATCAATGTGACATTTTAAGTTTAGAATTTTCTATAGCATAGCTGAGTTATCGACAATGAATGGAAGCCAAGAAAAGAATTATAGCCATTACCTATAGTGGTTTCATGCAACCTTTTATGTACCTCCATCTACATCCATAGGGACCCTATGATATGCAATGTGCTGAGAGAGTAGACAAGGATGGTGGGTGAATCTTCCTTCATTAGGACGCCTAGAAAATGAACCATCATTTTTAGAGGATAAAATGGTCTAGGGACCATAAACCGAAGGTAGAGTCTCTAACAGAAATAAACCAAAGCACATAGTTTCACTCTCCATGGTCCTAACAAAATTGAAAACCCTTTTTTACGAAAACACCATCAAAATTCCATCAAATTGTAATGATGCTTTTTATACTGAAATGCTCAATAACCTGGGAATTTCAAGGCCTCCTACTTTTCTAGACAGTGACCCATTTATCAACCTAGTTCTATCGAACTTATGCGATCTCACTGGATCTTGACATGGAGTGTACTCGACATTATAGGACTCAAATGTCATGTCCTTTGAAGTCTCTTTGCCGCATACTACATAATGCAGTTCAAAAGAAGAAATTAACAGAGTTAAAGAATTACAACCCACATTGGCCTTGCTCAATCTAGATGCGTTAAATGGTGGACAACATGTATTCTAACACCCACCCAAGAGGATGAAAAGAGTTCTGGTGTAGCAATAAATCAACTCTCAAATTTGTTTCAGTAATATGTTTTATTTCTGGTTTCAATTCCATTTGAGGAATCCACCGATAATACATATTGAATCAAGGTGTTTCATCCAAATAGTAATATTTCTTCATGCTTTTTGGAGCTTTGAATTGAAATTTCATACCTTGCTTCCTTGCTCTTTGTTTTATAATAACCAATATTCTTGTGGAATTTTACTTACTTCTTCATTTATTTATTTACAAAAACAGATGGAGTTGTTTTATAAAATTGCTACTGGTGAAGAGAATTTTATCATTGGCATGGTCAAGTGTCGAGAAGGTTGTACATTTGCTGAAATTCATGATGAAATTGTGGATGATGAATCATTGGATACTCTTTTGATTTTATCTAGGATGGAACACATTTAAATCCAAAGCAAGTGAAAAAATGGAAAGTTTGTACAACACTTGTAGGCATCAAGAGGAAACTGGGTGCATTTGATGTGGAAGAAGAGTGTTCAAATGTAGTGGAAAAAATACCAATCTTTGAAAACATTGAAGTGAATGTGAAGGGACCTATGCATAAACAACCAAGAGTTGAAAATATGTCCTTTTTAGTGGAACAAGCCATAGTTGTTGATCCTAGTGTATTGGCATCTTGGGAAAAAAAAGTTTAAAAGTTTAATGGAAGAGTTTTTCAATGAGAAAATTACTCTCAAAGTATATTTAGAAAAGGGAGAATATAAAATAAAGATCCATTGTGAAATTGGTGGCATTTATTATGGAACATGTGATGTATCCTTGGCAACGTGAACAACAAGCAACTTCAAAAACCATCATATGAAAACAGGGGCCCATCAACAATGCTTATTAATGCCAAGTGGTAGTGAAATTCCTTCATGTAATGAAGTACAACAGATAGTGATGGTTGGAGATCAATTTCATATTGATGAAGCAATCAAACTTCTAGATGATTTCAACAAGACACAAGAGCCTAATTTGTTCAAGGTGGTGGAAGCAACACTTGCAGACTATAAGGACATGAAAAAGGTGAGAGTGGAATGTACATGATGCGATAAATGGTTTTTCTTAGTGCCAACAAGTGGTAATATTGTCAGTTCTCTAAATGAACACATGAAATCAAAGAATTACATTGCTACGACTACAAATGAGGGTTCACATGAGGAAATTGGGTTGAGGAGTGGCACGGTTGGGAGACCCAAGAAGCCTACCAATGATAAGTTCCAACAAAGTTTGACTAGGTTCTTGGTCCCATTATCACCATCAGTATTACATAGGGGTTCTACAAGTGTAGATCCTTCTACTTCAGGTGTGTTAATTAATAGCTTAGACTAAACTTGAATATGAATTTGTATATTATTTTATTTCTCTTACTTCAAATTTATTTGTTTGTTGTCATCTTATTACACCTCAATTATCTCCCTTGTTACTACAATGCTGGGGGTATTGGTATCCTTATATTGATAGAAATGGGGAGAGATTGGAAACAAAGGTCCTAATGGATGATCAAAGGGGTGGAAAATTATGGTCCATAGAGAAGCATACCAAGATCATGTTATGTTGTGAGGGTTTTGAATGTTGTATTGATGGTACATATAGGCATATTCATTGCTAGAGGGCTTCTAAAACAGGGATCCCATTTGATTGATTAACATGCAACTTTTGTAAGTTGGTTCCAGAATGTGATGACTCCAAGATGCGATTATATCGTGAATCAATGTGCACCAATAAAAGAAGTGAATGAGATACAGGAAAAGGTAGAAGACTCGACTATTTGACTCAAAATGAATTGAATAACACTGCAAGGGTTACAAATGTTAACCATAGATCAAGAATGCGATCTCTTTGGTAGGAGAGGACAAAGGTTGCTACACTGTCTATTAGAATGAGATCCCTAAAGGAAAAGTTGTTTGAATTGATAGAAAGGAAGTATGTCTTTAGGTTTTGTAAGGATGTGTGCGAAGCTCATAAGAAAGGAAAATTACAAGGTAAAGATGCAATTTGGGAATTTTTCAAGGATATTTTTCATAACTTGATGCATGCAAAAGCAAGGAGAATGTATATTACATCCACAAAGTCCCTTTCTGAGATGATCAAGTTATTGGGAGGTCCTAGATTACATAGCTTTATTAGCTTGAATCTGGATGGTCCTTCAATTTCTATGACTTTAAGGCAAGTTAGAATGTCATTAGCATATATCCTAGGGGAGCACGAGCATATTTTTGAGGCAATTAGAAAATTTTATGCTTCTTATAAAGCCAAGCATGGTATAAATGGCCCAATTCCTATATTTCTTGCTAAAGATGAAACAGTTGTGAAAAAATATGTTAGGTGGGTAGAAAAAATGATACACTAGTGGGGTTTTGTGGTACGAAAGAAGAACCTCAATGCCAATCACTTTTCTTGGTGAGAGTTGGTGATGGAGTTGTAGGCTATAAGATTATAATATATTCTTTTAAGAACAATGTTATTGGCCATTATGCACGTGTTATTATTGCAAACCCTTTACATGAAAAGTTTCCTCATTTGGTTGTGGTTGTTCATCCAACATGCAATAGGTTCAATGCAAATTTTGTTTATCAACAATGGGAAAACTTAGAATCTATGTGGAAGAAACACGTGGAAAATAATTTGCAACCTATTGTTGGTCATTCCTCGGATGGGGATAGTAGAAGAAGACAACTTATGTTGAAGGATTATTCTTCAACATCAGGTCTTCGACATCAAATTCCTTGGGAAGTGTGGAGGCTAACCGGGTTGTACAGTGGTTGCAATGTAACAGGATTGCATGACCAAGATTACATCCACAACAACAAAAAGCTAGTGAATCCTTTGTTTAGCGGTCGACGAGAATTGGTTTTAGGAAATGATTACATGAGTTTTGATCATGCCAGAATGGTTTATTACACTTTTAAAGTGGATGATCACAAGCTTAAGGGTGAAGATATAGAGAGGATGGATCAACAAAATTGGGTATCTGCACAACGCATTGCTTCAAGGCATGTTCAGAGGTGTTTGAAAGAATTGAGAAGTACACCAAGTGGAAAGTTAGAGAGGACACTAGCTACAAAGACTTATCTAATGATTGTTGCTGACTAAATTGACATCTTTATGTCTCATAGTTTGAGCCTTTGGGAAATGGTGTGAAATGCTTCACGAGTTCATATTTTCTTCACATTATGGTTATGTTGGGAATAGAAACAAACTCATACTAATGTCAACATAAATTTCATCGGCAGAGAAGCATATCAAGATGTGAAAATTTCCTACCATTTTGCAGTTTTGTTGATGAGATTGTTTCGAGATCATTACTCTAACTTTCCACGTGTTTTGCACTTGACTGGGTCAGATGTATGTGAGAAATTCTTTAGTAAATTTGATGGGATGGTTGGAGTGGAGAGGGCCTATGATTTCACTGACTTGCTTCATGCTGTTGGAACCCTTAATAGAGTTGCTGAAGAAGAATCAAATCCCCAAGGGCTTCATTTTAATAAATATCATAAGAAGAAGGAAAGCATTTGAAAAAGATTGCACCAAGAAACAATGCAAAACATTGACATATTGTCACAGTATGATTCAATATCCATAGACGCTAAAATTGTAGAAGCCCTTAAGATTGGATTGAAGGATGCACAAGACATTTTATCAACTCTTGGAATGTAACCAGAAAATTACACTCAATCTTATTGGTGGGTTAAACCATGGACATAGGATCAAAATTATCCAACATTCCAAATTGTGGATGAAGTAGTTGATTCTTCACCATCGAGTTGTTCTAACTCTATATTCCAATCTTCATCATCATTGGTACACAATGAAAGTGAATGAAAAGTGAGTGAAGATATGAGTTGTATGAAATTTTAGATTCCATCGATGAAAATGGAAGCAAAACGATAAAGCCAGTGGTGGATCTTGATGGTAAGGATATGTTTAAAGCATGTTTGGTTAGTCGGTTGAATGGAAATCCAACATTATCCAAAGATAGGTTGACAAAAGTGAGAAATGGGGTCTACTTTAGGCGAGATGGGAAGGCTCCACAAAAGGGTGTTCCAATTGGCTTTGGAATTGGATCAGATTGTGGGGTGTTGTTTGAAAGAAACTCAATCCCCCCCACTAAATGTACTACAAGAAAAGGTGTTCCTCAGAGTACAAAATGAGGTGTTTCTTGTGGAACGTGGTAGATTGGAAGGGTTCAAAGAATAAGGAAAAGGGATGGTAATAGGGTGTTTGATTACCATAATGACATTGACCTTTTGGATAGATTAGAAGGCATCAAGCTTAAATTATGTTGGTATAGTAGAGTAAAGGGGCAATGCATGTATAAGTATGCTTTGATAGATCATGCTTTTGTACAACTTGAATCTGTTATAGCAATCACAAACTTATCATACAATGCTAGGAATGATACATACAAATTGGAAGAATGTGATTAGAAAGTTTTTCAGATTTTGTGAAAAATTTGAACAAGGTAGATTTTCAAAACATTCTACTTTCTCTTTCCTTATGTATTTTCATATGTTGGATCATTTATAAATAATTATTAGTTGTATTTTTGTTGATTAGTTTGTATGAATCTAATGTTAATTTTGTACTTTTTGGTTTTAGGTCTAGTGAATAGTTCAAATGGTGAATGTTCATGATAACTCAACCTATTTTTGCTACCTGCTTTTTGGTGTAAGTTTCTTTCACTAGCCATTCATCCTTTTGTAGTTTTGTTTCATTCAAACGTTAATTTAGTCCCTTTGAAGTTGGTCCATTTAATCATGAAAACAAGAAGAGGTGGTTCCTTCTTCATGAATATGTTTTGTGGATAAGTATGTGTTTCTTCTCACTAATGTTAACATTTTCCTTGAATTTTTAGATTAATGGTTCGTTTGCTAGAAAGGATATGAAGGATCACATGGCACAAGCTTCAGTCAAGATGGTTTCTGCTCACTCAAGTCAACAGATTTACACTAGAGCAACGTCTAGCACATGAAGTGTATTTTATTTTTAATGTTTATGTGGTAGTTGGCTTTTCTATTTTTTAAATTAGACATATAAATCAAAGTTTGTAGTTCAAATGTGCCATCAGATTCTTTTTGGAAGTATTTGTGTTTTGGCCATATGAATGGGGTCTACAACAGTTAAATTTCACTTGGTTATTATTGCCAATTGAGTCCTCAATCATAATTTGGGCATTTTTTTTCAGTGCTTTCACTAAACGACATTAACTTTAATTACTATCTATAAACGTTTTTGGACATGTGATGGTAGTTTGTTTTAAATTGTTTGCAACTTTATTGAGATATGTGCATCTGGTAGATTGTTTGGGTGATGACACTTTTCTTTCTTATTTTTTCCTGCATTGATATATATGTGTTTGATAGGCCTTTCAATGTGTACATGTGATCCAAGTGCTATTTTAAGGTGAATGATATTTGACTTTTTGAAACTTTTGGATTGACAAGAATTTGATAGGGTGAATGGTATGGAAATTTTAATTCATTTTATTTTTCCAAAGAAAGAATGCATACGTTTCTATTTCATGGTTTGGAAAAGGAAAAAACATAGCAAAGTTCTTATTCAATGACATATCACCTCCAAAAATGAAAATAAGGCCACTTGGTGGCCACTTTTCACAAACTTTCATACAAAATATACCTATGATCTCTCCCGGGAACACAACTAGAAGAAAATAATATGCATTGTTGAGCGAGGCAGGTTATCAATGGGAGGTTATGTAGAGTTAGTTCCTAGTTTTATGTTGCTTATTGGTCTCTCCATTATCCCAGAATCTCCAAGATGGTTGGTAAGATTTTAGAATTCTCGAATTATTGAAATAAATTATATTAACTACATAAGAACTTTGAAAGGGCACTTCTAAATCAATTTGAATATCACACTTTGAATATCATGTAGTTCATACCCTTGTTACTTGGCACTTCTGAATCAATTTGAAAGTATCTTGGGTTATTATGAAATGATTTATTTTATGAGGCTAATTCGTATCTATCTTGCATTTCCTTTTGGCTCATTTAAGGCACAGACTAGCCCTTTCCTAAGGCCCTTCTCGACCTTTCTAAGACACCCCCCCCCCTTGTCTGAGGCATTTTTGTATTAATTTCAGGCCTATTCTGGGACCTATTTGGGCCCTCTTCTTGGTAGACCTCAGTAGTATTTGACCTAAGTATTTTCAATGGCATCTTTGTGGACAAAATTTGGGATTATTCTGAGTGAAGTTGGAGGACATTATTGTGTTATCTCTCTATGGTTTCTAGAATAATATGATGCTCATTTAAGCCTCTGTTCTAGGCTCTTCTGAAAGAAATCTATATATATTCAAAATACCTCCAAGGTAGATTGTTTGTAGCCTTATCCTCACCTTTTGTAAGATTTATCATTTCTGCCAAATTTGAAGGGTTTGCTAAGCTATATCTAGACCTATCTAGAGTTGCATCTAGGACTGATCAAGGGCTTATTCAAATAAATGATAGAAGCATGTAAGGAAATTATGTCTATAATCAAATCATGCCTTGCTTCTAAAACAATTACAAGAAGTCTATTATTTGCCATCTCAAGAGCAGATCTCTCTTCGCTACTGGTATTGGTGTATTTTCTTAAATTTTAGTTTGATTTTATGTTTAAGGTCAGGATCACGCTTAGTTATGGCTTCCTTATCAGTTTGGAGGGGTTTTATTGTTCAATAGTTATTGAATTTTTTGTGTTTGTCTTTTCAGCAAACCAAAATTGGAATCGAAAATAGGGCAGCAAAACCCAACAGGCCCATGACTAGCAAAGGTATTTTACAGTATTTTGTTGTCCAAACCCCATACCAAAACCTAATATTAGGAAATATGTAATACATATTTATTAGTGTTTATATGAATATCAATGGCTCTATATGACTAGTGTAAAACAGAGATTGATTTGATAGAGGTTATATGCATGCTCTGTGATGTAGTGGTGACGCCAGCTGAAACAAGGCCTAGAAGGGTTTTATCAGACATTGGGAACCTAGGGTTCCATGCTTCAAAACCCAATGGGGGCGATGATATCAAGCTAAAGTAAGCAAGATTTTTCATTCTTAGAACATATGTATTTTTCTTTTAAATTTTCAAAACCCTCTTGCAGTACTCATGTTTTATTAGCACATAGTGGAAGCTTCAACTTTGTAAATAAGATTTGATTGTGAGCTTAACCTCTCTGGTCAAGCATTTTTCTCTAGCCATATGTGTATTCAGGAATTTTAAATCGTCTTCTAGCGGGGCCTAAAGAAGAAAAATGTTTTATGTGATGTTTTGGGTGTGTAATTCTATGTCCACAAGGAATCTAGGAAGCAGAATCAGCTCGCTGATGAGCAAATGCCAAGGTGGATTCAGCTTCCCAATATGATGCTCTAGTATTTTGAAAATATTTTTGGGTTTTTACCAATTAGAGTTAACAATTATAATTGGGTGTGTAGGAGGTTTAGTGTCGATGTCAAGAATATGAGTGCTACAACAAAGTCATCATCCATGGTATGTATATCATCCATGGTTGTATAAATTGTGTGTGATTAAATAGATGTCTGGTTTATTTATCATATATCAATCCCCAGATGTTAGTATGCAGCATGAGGTGAATGATTTGAGTTCACTACTATTGGGATTTATATGTTGGCCTTTGTTTCAAATCAGTAACTGGGTTTGGATATATTGAGGTCAATAACACAACTCTTTGCTTTCCTATTTAGTTTGAATGGATTACACGTATTTATTTTACTTCTGTCGGTTTTGTTTTTCTGTCATTCATCCACATTGGCCAAAGAGGAACAAATATGAAAAGGGAAGCATTAGATCAACTTTGGTTTCAAAATCCAAGCATGTAGCAGGTTGAGGAAAAGCACCTGGGATTTCCAATGTTGGACACTTACATACATGTGAATTAGTTTCAAGAAAGCTGCCCAGAGTTTCGAATGTTGAGGTCTCAAGTAATGATCCATCGAGTTCAAGGATATAACACAGGCCTTCTACTACTATTCTCTCTGGTAAAAACATTTCAGTTTTAGGGAGGTCATGTACTACTAGCCTCTCAAGTAAACACACTTCAACTTCAGCGAGGCCTTCTACCACTGGCCTCTCTAGCAAATGTACTTCAACTTCAGGGAGACTGCCAAGGCCTTCAAATGTTGACATCTCAGGCAAAGCTGCTTCAAATGCATCCAAGTCTATGTTCTTCCCACTTGTAGCTAAAGGTGTCTCAAGAAGAATACCAATGACTGATGCATCAAAAAGTATAACAAGGCTTCCACGAGCTTTTACATCAACAATGACTGCCAGAATTGAGGTTAGGAGCATTTGGTCAACTGCCCTTATTTTAGCATGTGTATATGGTTCTTTTTATTCACAAAGTTTTACTCTGTTCTTTTGCAAAAGAAAGTTAAGTGTTTATCTAATCGATAGCTCCAATTTCCATCCAATGGTTTCTATTAAACAACTTGCATTTGGAGCCATTGAGCGGGATGTCATGGAAGAGGAAGGGACTTGCCCAAGATTGATGAAGCAAATAATGAAAATCAACTTGTTGTAGTTGAATATGTTCAAGAAATTTACCATTTCTATTGGCATACAGAGGTATGTCCCTTTTGTCATGGGAGCCTTGCAAATTGTTTTTGTTCTATTCGAAATAACATCTTGTCTTGGAAGAATACAGTTCATTAAAAAAATTTAATCAGACACTAGCTTTTCACTGCATATAGTATGTAGTGATTACATGTGAGTAGTGTGTGTCTATGCCATACTTGAATATCTACACTGGAGAATTAAAGTCCCCACTTAAGCATCATGGAAGGTTATAATTTATGAATGAGGAAATTAGGTCAAGAATTGATACGAGCCTTATTCAATGTCTATAGTTTAGATTCAACTCTGAATAAATAGCTATATGTCTAATTTGTTTCTATTTTGGTCTATTGTGTTTGTTGTATTGCAGGCATGCAATAATATCTCATCAAACTACATGTCAATCCATGTTGATATCAACCAGAAGATGCGGGAAATACTTATTGATTGGCTGATTGATGTACTTGATTAATAAATATCGATATCTATCTGTTTTTGTAATAATAATTTTTTTTGTACCTTTCTGTTGATAATTTTCTAACACAGACAATTTTCACTTACAAGTGCATCTAAAATTTGACTTAATGGATGAGACACTTTTTCTCATGATTAACTTGATTGATAGATTTCTTTCTTTGGTGTATACTATTACAAGAAAGGATATTCAACTAGTGTCGTTGACTGCCATGCTAGTTGTTGCCAAATATGAAGAAATTTGGTCTCCCAAGGTGGTAAACAATAACAGGAGGGAAAGTTTGTTGTTAAGATGAAATTTTGTATTGATTTGTTTTGACTAAAAACTTGTTTCTTGTGCCCTTTATTTGGCATCTAGAATAAGGCTTCACATTCTAACTCATTTTCCTTAAGGGCTTTATAGGTTAAGGAACTGATTACAATCTCAAACAATGTTTACACACGTGGTGAATTTCTCTCCATGGTGAGATTTTGTTTTCTCACATTATTATGTCATACTTGTCTCCCATATTTCGAGCTTTATATTTCTAATTATTTAAATAATTCATATTTGGAATTGTTATATTTGCTTAGGTTTATGGTATGTTTCATTTTCTTCAAGAGAAATTGGTGCTCAAGAAATTAAGATTCAATTTGGTTGTACCAACTCCCTTTGTTTTCATGAAAAGGTTTCTAAAGGTTTCTCGGGCTGATAAACAGGTATTCTACTTTACTTGAAATTTTGATGAATATTCAAATTGCATTGGGCCTCACTTATGTTATGAAATTCATTGTATTTTCGATGTGTTGCATGAGAGGCATCATGCATTATTTTGTTCTAATTGCAAGCTTCCAGAAATTGGATCTTTATAAATTTAATGATCTTTTGGGTTTGTTTCCATGGATTAGCTTGAGAAAATGGCATTATATCTTCTTGAACTATGCCTGGTTGAGTATGAAGCACTAAAATGGAAACCATATATGCTGGTAGCCTCAGCTATATACATGGCACAACACATCACGCAAAGGATGACAGCTTGGACAAGGCTGCTTCAAAAACATGCACACTGTAGAGAATTGGAACTCAAGTAAATCTTGAATACCCATTGTATTTTACATCCTAGTATTTCCTACTTGATTTTATTCAAGTACAGGGTCTATAATAGTTTATGGTGCATGAAAACACACTAGAATTACATGCTTTATTTTTATGCAGAAAGTTTTTGAATTTCTTGTCATTTGTTTTTTATATGATTTGATTCTCTCGTATATGAAAGAGGGTTTGAATGTTTTCTTTTCTTTGTGCAGGGAATGTGCTAATATGATTGCAGGATTCCATAAGAATGCAGAAGAGGGTATTGGCATGTATATTGGCATGTGAGGATATTGGCATGTATCTTTTAGAAAATATAATTTGACATTTTCTTTGTACCATAGGTGAGGTAACACCAACAAGGATATCTTCAAGGATAAGTGAAAAAGTAAAGGAATCACTA
Organism: Pinus tabuliformis; assembly: GCA_031772625.1. Classification (NCBI taxonomy): domain Eukaryota; kingdom Viridiplantae; phylum Streptophyta; class Pinopsida; order Pinales; family Pinaceae; genus Pinus; species Pinus tabuliformis. The sequence goes on along the minus strand of CM062808.1, from coordinate 415,175,012 downwards.
GTCAAAACACCAGAAAGTGAATCAAAGAAAAAACCAAAGAGATCCAGAAAATCAAAAGGAGACTCAGAAGATGCAAAGAAATAAGAATCACATGTAGAAGCTAGTAAGGAAGAGGAAATGCATGATACCCATCATGGAGAAGATATGGTTGAAATAGGGGAAGATGTTGATCACCAAAAGGAAAAAGAAGGGAAGGGAGAAGATGATATTGATAAGAAGAAGGAAGCAGAAGAAGGGAGTGATGACAAAAGAGAAATAGAAAACAAAGAAAAAATACATGGGTCCAAAACTGAATAAATAAATAAAATTGATGAGAAGGTAGATGAGATGGCACCACAACTGGTAGAAGGTGCCATAAAGAAAGATCCAATGTTGGAGAATGAAGAAAAGCACAGGGATTTGGAGAGTAAGGGAGAACCTCAGGAACCCAAGGAAGATTCAATTAATGTAACAAAGGAGAATGGTTTGATGGTACAGGGACATTGGAGAACTCTGCCCAAGTCAAACATGCAGAGCCAATGAAGGAAGTGCATGACCCAAGAGAAAAAATACTTGAAGGTCAAGCAAGACAAATGGTAGATGAGATTGGATCACTTTCCAACCACCCTTGAGGCCCCAATTAATGCATCCAGTTGAACTTGTATGGTTTAAATTTGTGCATTGTTGGAGGTTAGCTTCTTAATTTACACATTATTCATTGGGAGTTCTGCCCCAAATTTAGAGTTTGAAGAGAGGAGGAAAACTCTAGGAGTGTTTCTTTAATATTGTAATGATAGATTAATGTTATCCTACATATCATACTGAAAATGGAACCTGGATTTTGCAGTGACTCTTGCTATAGTTGCATAGTCACCGATTAGTTCCCATGGTTTTGGTTCTTTAACTTGCATTACTTATCAATTTACTTTTTCTAGATTTAACTTATCTAGTTCCTTTTATAAATGTTCACTATAGCTTTTAGCTTCTTGCGTATGATTTTATTAGTAGCTATATTTAGTTCTCAATCTATTCAATTTATCAGTAGTATGTAAAATGGTTAGGTTTAGATGCTTTATAGTTCTTATTTCCTAATATGCATTCTCTGAAGCAAGGAGATGCAAAATGTTATTTCTCAGAGTCCATTATAACTGTAGCTTTGAAAGCCTAGAGGTGTTTGGGTGTACCCCTAATATTCTAATTTTCTTGCTCAACATTTTGTTGATTTTAGCTTTTTAACCTAGACGAGGTCTCTATATTGTTGCATCTCATGAAGATTGAGACCTAAACAGAGTAGGATGAAGATTGTAACACCAATGCAAAATCTATTTGGGGTGAGTCTTTCTGGGAATTATGTGTTGCTAATACCTTCTTGATTATGGTTCACTTGTCTTTCTTATTCTACAAAGACAGGCTTCATTATATTTGTTTTATTAGTTTTAATTTGTTGGATCATGTTCTTTGTTCTATTGAGATATATGATCTATAGGCATTTTATTGGGAACCCTTAAAGAATCTTAAAAATTAGAAATAGACAATTCCCACATTTTTGATATCTATTTTATTGTTGGAGTGGGTCCTAACGCTATTTTTTGTGTTTAAACTTGAATTATTTTGATTTAGTGGTGCATGATTTGTTGATTTGAAATCTGGAGCTATAGATTTTATGCCTCGAAACTCTACTCCCTTAGAATTTTGGAATCTATTTCCTTGTGACTTATTATACTATTTCAAATTGGTACAAATTTTTGATAGACTCGATCTTTCTCCCATTGACAAATTTGTAGAATTTGATGAAAACTCTATTTCCCCTACCTCCAAATGATCTGTCATGTTTTTTCATAATTCTTTAATTCATGCATTTGGATTTTTCTATCCTTCCTATAAAGTCATTCATAAGGTTGCCATCCTCATCCTGAATCTCAATGACTTCACATCCATGTACATACTGGAGCCAAAACCTTTCTGGGACACTTAATTTTGATGCTTCCTCACCACTAAGTAGCTCTAAAAAAGGACATACAAATAAAAAAAAGAGAACATCATGTTCCTTGAGCCCTTTCCATTCAAACCTTATCGATAATGTATCTTGAAACACTGTATGTAACCTCTGCAGTAACAACATATGGTTTCATCTCTCTAATGTTTGGTTGCTTTACTTTGGTGATTTTTAACTCCTTGATTGGAACATCCATCCTAGACCATCCTCGAAAGCAATTTTCTCCCTCATTATTAATATATGGAAAGTTAGAAACTGTAGATTAAGTTTTGGAAGAGCCAAGCATCCTTCACCAGTGTAATTAATGTTGGGTACAATACTTTCATCCCACATGACTTGTTCATTTGGATAAAGAGGGAGAGCATTTATTGCTTCCTTTTGAGATTGTAGTTTCTCAAAAGTAGAAACCATTTCCTCAATAAGGAAATCCATTCTTTCAATACATGGATCAGTGTTCTTAAGTAATTTAAGCTTATTACAAAAAACATCCTTAAGTTATTATGTAGACAAAACAGAAAGCCTCTTACAAAGTTCGTTACGTTTTTCAATGGAGACCACATTGGCCAATGCTAGATCTTAGAGCTTAGGAATTTCCTTCAAAGCCAAAAGTTGAAAAGCTTGCAGCTGAGAACAATGAGTGAGAAAAACATCATGATCACTTAGTTGAGTGCCAACATGGTCATCTATCTATGTCTATTTTGCAACTATTGCAACTTTCCAAGCAGGTGTTAGTTGCTTTCTTCTGAAAGATTGTTGAGAGCCATCATCCTTAATGTGAAAACAAAAGGAATCACGACCCCTTCTCTCTATTTTGGCTAGTACACATACAGGAAGGCTTAGAGGTGCATATTTTACTATACTCTGTAAAAGAGTACAATTAGAAACTTTCACAACATCAATTTTCATAAGTGGCATAAAATCACTATTTCCTCTTACAGTTTCTTTATCATTATGTAGATCACCTCCAGTTTTATATTCTCTAGTAGTTTCATCATCCTTCTCTTTATTGAAATCCTAGATTAACGACTCAAAAACTCCTCAGATTATATCTGTGTTTTCTTGTTCTAGAGTCACAACTTTCAACACCTTGAATTTTAGGCGATGCATCCTAGCTTTAAGAAATTTAAGAACCTGTCTCAATCCCTCATCTCCCACATCTGCATCATCATTTTTCTCTGTGTCAGTATCCGAGTCTTCAGTAGCTTTAGGTGATACTGACAATGAAGCATCTGAAAATTGTCCATTCCGCTACAAGTAAACCACCTACTCCTTGTATTTATGATCACTGTCTTTTGTTACAAAAATTTCAAACAAAGGAATGCCTGGAGCTCCTGTAGCCAACTACCTTGCATTGTAACCCTTGGTAGCAAATCTCTCATGTTGAGAATCAATATGGATAGTTCTTCCATATGGATAATTTGCACCCCCTGCCAAACCAACCCATCACCCAATGTCATGTTTAATCATTCCTTGTAAACCTAGAGTACAATGATCATGTGATGGCACCAATATAGGATCTAAAGTGAATGAATAGTTCCCTGAAACAGAATTAGCCCAATTTGAAGAAGTGGAATGTTTCTCAATAATGTGTAATGCATGGATTTAGCCTCCTATTTCCTCTGAATCCGAATGAAATCTTCCTTTCACCATATAATTTCTTTGCAACACCTTGAATCTGGTTCAAAAGCCCAGAATTGTGGAAACAATAGAGCCCACCCAACGCAAGAGTTTGATTGGGTTGCAGTTAATAGGATAAACTAAACCATGAGAGGTAGAAAGAATCGGTGGTCTCTTTGATGATCTATGTTGTGATTTGGAGTGTGGTCGAGAACTAGTAGACTTGTGAGATAATTGGAGATTTGCAAACAATCATAATAATAATCATGTATAAAATCCTAAGAGAAACTGCAACCTTAAACACCATTTTTCTTTCCCATATGTATAATTTTTAACAAAAATCTATATGTGATAAAAAATCTGAGGTAAGGTTTCAGGGCCACAGGTGCAACATTGCATGGAGGACTTTTTGAGGGCCGAGAGGCCTATTATATGGCCTTATCTTCAAGTTGTAGGTGCATAAAGACTAGCGCAAGTGGAGAAAAGGGTGTTAACCCTTGAACAAAGTTTGGAGCTCTTGTTGTAGCTCTCTCTCTCTCTCTCTCTCTCTCTCTCTCTCTCTCTCTCTCTCTCTCTCTCTCTCTCTCACAATACTCAATACTCAATACTCAATAAACAGTTATAAATCCATGCCAAGAACCAAACTATCATAGAATCTTAAATAACTCTGCAATAAGATAAAGAAGGCGTTCCCAAGAAGGTATTGATGAAAATGGAGGTCTTTCTATAGACTAAGCTCAGAGCTCTTAAGGAAGTCAGTTCATAGGGCTTGAACTCTACAGTTTCTTAAGACAATCTTCACTCCAATGGATACTTTCTTAAAGCTAGTTTTTGGACCAAGGCTAGTAAGATGGAATATTGATACAGATGGGCTTGTCTCTTTAGGCTTTCCACTCTCTTTATTGTTCAAAGAATGGAGATTATGTATTATGGCTAGTCACCTATGACTTAAGACTACATCAAGAGGTCTATGCTTATTCTCCCATGCTCTAGGGGTCTATTTTACAGTTACAACGAAATTAAATTAGAGTTGTCAGAATCTATTAGCTCAGAATTATGTTTTCAACTTCTGCTTGAATTAGAGGCAACTAAGTTGGACTAAATCCTACGTTTTATAGGCAACTAAGTTAGACTAGAGTTTATCAAAACCTTTTTAGCATGGAATTTTGTTTCCAACTTCTGTTTTTATTAGATACAACAAAGTTTGATCAAATGTTGCATATTTATATTGTCTTAGAGTAAGTTCAGAGGTACTGAAAGAAAATTGTGTGCCTTCTCTTCAACTGATTCTTCCATAGCTATTTATTGCAACTTATTGTGACATATTGGTAAAATGATCATTATTTTAGTAAATAATGTGTTTTTAGAATCACTAGATACTGCGAAATTATCTTTGGACATGTCATTAGTTCAACAATTTCATGTAACAAAATAAAGGACAATTGGTTTAGCTTTGAGGATTCTATAATATATGTCATGGAAGGTGATGTCAGTCTTACTAGTCCTTCCCAACTTGACCTTCCAAGGTAATAAGCAGATTCCTTTACTTGTGCTTTTAGAAGTCCTCAAACCTCATTGGCCTTTTATAACCTCTGGTCTACACGTTTTCCATAGAAGCTTTGGGATATTTGTAATCATGGTTGTATATAGAGAAAATGGTTGTTCTCTATTCTAATATTGACACTAAGAAGACAATATTAATTGAAGTGTTATACAACAATATTAACTAAAGCATTTATATAAACAATTGGCTTAATCCCTTGGGAAAGAACAGTGAAAGGATTATTTTCATTTTTTGGAAAAGCATTTCTCCTATAATTTCCTCATTGGACATTAAGCCCATCTTGTGACCACCTCTGCTCATGTAATCATTATATAAAATATTGGAAGTTTGATCCCATGCCTCTCAACTGGTTTTCGAATTTGAAAGTCCCATATCATGCTTTTCAACTAATTTTGGAGTTATAGACGTTTTCTCTAGAAAAATTGTGTACATGGATGTTCTCTGGCAGGTCTTTTTTGTAAATTTTGTCTTGCATAGGTTGCTTCGTTATAGGGCGATAAGGATCTTGGTTCTTGGTTTTGAAAGCACTAATTTAATATTGTTTAGCTTAAATTTTCAAGTGAATCTTTGGTTATAGAAATTCCAGGGTCATTCCTATTTCAAGGAAATGATATTAGTTCTTAATATTGTTTCTAGGGTCATTTCTATTTCCTATATGATGTTAGTTCCAATGTAATCGATCATTATTTAAAAGAGACCTTAATGAGAAATCCAATATATCTAGCTTGAGTAGGCCTAATGGTTAAGAGCACGTTTTTCCTCCTAAGAGGTCACAGGTTCAAAACTAGAGGGGTTAGAGTATGTATGCCATCATTGACTTAGCAGTCAAATCACTGTGTAGAAGTGGGTCCCTTGTTGCACAAGTAAGGGGGTATCATACACCAATGTGGTGTCTGGCTTGGTTGTGACCTTAAAATTGGATAATCAAAATATCCTCTAGAAATTTTAGAATTGTATTTCAAAGGTATGAGAGTGCAAGGAAGCCTTGTCTTTAGTGAGGTGCATGATAAGGTAATGCTTGCCTTCAACATGTAGAAAATCTTGTAAGCGTTTGGAGGTTTATTTTGGAATACATCATTGTTTTGAGCTAGCCAAATGGAGCAGATCACCTCTACAACTAAAGTTTTGTTTTATGTTCTAGTTGTAGTCCATTCATTTAATGCATATGTGCTATCTCCAATCCATTGTTTCATTTTACACAGTCTATAAGTGATAGTCCATATCTCATTGGTGAGATGATAGTGAATCAAAAGGTGATTTTGTTGGGTCCCTATAATACTAGTGATAACCCCATTACTATTGTATTTATACCCCTTATTTATATTGTTGTGCCCCTATTACCCCCATATTGTTATTTCTATGCCCCATAGAATCCCTCTATTGTTATTTTTGTGGCTTTATATTATTATTGTTAGGTCGGCTGGATTTTATTGTGACTCCTTAAACTCCTATATATAGAAAGGAGGTTTTGTCATTTGAATCATCCAAGAATTGTTCATTTATGTAATGTAAATGAGGTTGCCCCCTCGAATAGGCTGAATTCTAAGGCATTGATCTATCTTTTCTATCTTTTCTTGAGCTGGTTCCATAACATTTGGTACCAGAGCAAACTTGTACGACATGCCACGAGTCACTTTTTTTATCTTTGGAACTGAACAATGCATACAAGAAACTACAGTCCATCCTCTTTCTGTACCTTCTTACGAAATTTCGATCCGATCGTCAGAAAGAAAGTTATGACGATTTTCCCCAGGTCACCTGTTTTGAATGTAATTCAGGAGTCTGCAAAAAACCAACTTCCTCAGATCATATCTCTGCAAATATGGCACGAAAAGCTCTGAAATTCGGACCCAAGGTTCAACGCAATTTCTTCTCAAATGGGTTTTTTGGCGACTTCTGAAACATCACAGAAAAAAAGTTATAGCAAAAATTCCACGATGACCTGTTTGGAGCAGCAAAACCCTAGAATCCAAAGCTCTGATATAGGAAGCAATTCAATTCTTTTGCTACCCTACAATGAATAAAATTGTGGGTGCTTCCTGAATCGATCAACACTATTACCTTTTTCTTCTTGATTTGTCCTTCTATCTTGATGGTTTGAGGAGTGGTAATTCCTGCCAATGCATTACAAGATATGGTCCGATTTATTTGTTCTTCATCTAGGCTTTGTTCCTGGAGTATATCCTCTTCTTTTGACCTTTCTTGCTCCTTTTCTTCTTCCTCTTCACAATCTATGTAGAATAATTTCTTCTCAACACACTTATGACCTTTTGTGTATTTTCTATCACAACTATAACAAAGCCCTTTTGCTCTTTTTTCTTCCAATTGTTGTGGTGTCAACCTTGTAGGTTGTGGAAGACTAGGGGCAACAACACTTCTGTCTTTATAGTTGTGAGTGGTATGCTTCGTAGTTGCCATAATTTTGCTTTCCATTTTTCTTGCTAACCTGAATGCCTTCTCTAATGAATCAGGTTCCCAAAGGCGAACATCATGTTGGATATCATCCTTTAAAGACCCTATGAACACATCAATCCTATGCTCCTCTGGAATATCTTTTACCCTTATGTTCAATTTTTGGAACTCCTCAATCTGCTCCATTATTGAACCCTTTTGTTTGAGACTTATCAATTGGCTAAAAAAAGTGTTGCTTTTTGTATCCTCATAATGTGCTATCAATTCTTCCGTAAAAATTTCCCAAGTGATAAATTGTTTACGAGAACAAAGCCATTGATATCATACAAACTGATTTGGTTCCAAATATACATTTACCATACGTAACTTTTGTGTGTTTTGCACATTATTGAGATTGAAGAATTGCTCCATCTGTAATATCCATGTGGCGGGATCCTTGCCATCAAACTTCCACATATCAATTTTTGGAACATGGTGAATCTTTGATCCAACATTAGAGTCTATGGAATCATGATTAACATTTCTTTCATTCTCATCATGAGTTTCCTTTAGTACCCTTTCACCCTTAGTGACCATTTCTTGTAGCAACTTATTCATATTTATCCTCAATTCTTCCATCTTATCATCCATGCCATCAATTTTAGAGTCCATGCCATTCAGCGTCCATGCCATTCACCTTAGCTTCCATGCCATCCATCTTAGCTTCTACACCTTTCTTTAAACCATCCATCTTAGCTTCTACATCTTTCCTTAAACCATCCATTTTAGATTCTGTTGCTTTTTGTGCAAGTGACACTCGTTGCACTTGTTCTTGTAATTTTGATATATCATATAGCATTTCTTCTTCTTCTTCATGAGTCATGCTAGAGCTTTCAGGTTCCTTACTAGGTGTTTGCATTTTCTTTCCTCGGGGCATCAGTTACCAATAATAATGCTCTATTATGCCCTTTGAATTCCTTCAAAATAAATTTTCAAACCATTCCTTAGAAAATTTGTGTTAGTATTTTTTGATGATATACTAATCTACAGCAAGTCTTGGAAGGATCATGTTGAACATGTTGACAGGGTGCTACAACTATTGGAGGAGAAACAATTATATGCAAAAAGATCCAAATGTTTCTTTGGAGTCCAGGAGGTGGAATATTTGGGTCATATTGTATCTCATGAAGGAGTTAAGGTAGACCCTAGCAAAATTAAAGCCATTAAGGAATGGAAAATCCCCACATCCATAAAGCATTTGCGAGGATTTCTTGGGTTGACAGGGTATTATCACAAGTTTGTTAAGAATTATGGGAGAATAGCAGCACCTCTAACAACATTATTGAAGAAAGATTCATTTTCATGGACTCCGGAAGCAACAAAGGCCTTTGAACATCTTAAAGAGGCAATGTGCCAAGCACTGGTCTTAGCTACACCGGACTTCACAAAAAACTTTATTGTGGAATGTGATGCTTCAGGAAATGAAATTGGTGTTGTTCTAATGCAAGATGAAAGACCCATTGCTTTTGAAAGTTGTCCAATCAAGGGAAAGTTTTTAAGCAAAGCTATTTATGAGAAGGAAATGTTGGCAATACTCCATGCACTTTAGAAATGGTGACCCTACCTAATGGGAAGGCACTTCAAGGTAAAAACAGATCATGATAGCCTTAAATACTTTTTAGAACAAAGATTATCCTCTGAAGAGCAACAAAAGTGGGTCACAAATATGTTGGGTTATGACTTTGAAATCATCTACAAAAAAGGGAAGAAAAATGTGGTGGCAGATGCACTCTCAAGAAAGGATGAGGATGTGGAAGCATTGTTGTGTGCCATTTCTATTATCCAACCAGATTGGATAAACGAAGCAAGGGAGGAATGGAAGAATGAAGAAGAAGTGTGGGCACTTATTCAAAAGCTACAACAAGATTCCAGTACTTCTGATACATTTAACTGGAAAAATGATTCGTTATGGTACAAAGATCGCTTATACCTCTGTAAGAATTCCCAGCTGAAACAAAAGATTCTTATGGAATTGCACACTTCTCCCTTAGGAGGGCACTCAGGATTTTTAAAAACTTACCACAGGGTTAAGAAGGAATTTTTTTGGGATGGCCTTAAATCAGATATTCAAAAGTTTGTGGCAGAATGTTTGGTTTGCCAACAAAATAAAGTTGAAACAATTAAGGCACCGGGTCTATTACAACCTTTATCCATTCCAAGCCAATGTTGGGAGGAGGTTTCAATGGATTTTATCACAGATTTACCCAAGTCTGAGGGAAAGAGTGTCATCATGGTGGTAGTTGACAGACTTACCAAGTATGCACACTTTTGTGCATTATCACATCCATTTAAAGCCAGTACAGTTTCTACTGCATTTATGGAAATAGTTCAAAAACTACATGGAAACCCAAAGATTATTGTAAGTGACATAGATCCCATTTTCACTGGAAATTTTTGGACAGAATTATTTTCTTGTCTTGGTACTCAGTTAGCTCATAGCTCATCTTATCATCCTCAATCTGATGGGCAAACTGAGATAGTAAACAAATGTTTGGAAGGATATCTTCGTTGCTTTGTATTTGATAAACAGACACAATGGGTCAAATGGTTGCCTCTGGCTGAATGGTGGTATAACACTTCCTTCCATACAACAACCAAAAATGACCCCATTTATGGCACTTTATGGGTATCAACCACCATCCATCACATCATATTTAAGAGAAAATTCTAAGGTTCAAGCAGTGGAACATCACATCGAACATCAACAACAAGTCCTCCAACTCTTAAAGGATAACCTCGTGTTGGCACAAAATAGAATGAAACAATAGGCAGATCAACATCGCAGTGAAAGAAGTTTTGATGTAGGTGATTGGGTATTCCTATGGCTACAACCATATAAGCAAATGTCCCTAAAGCAAGCTAAGAAGGATAATAAATTATCACCAAAGTATTATGGTCTGTACAAGGTGTTGCAAAAGATTGGTACTATGGCATACAAATTGGAGCTTCCTGCAGCTTCTCGATTGCACCCAGTGTTCCATGTTTCATGTTTAAAGAAGGTTATAGGCGACAAGCTCCCAATTCAAACAATATTGGCAGAACTTGACGAGGAAGGAAAAATTATATTGGAACTGGAAGCAGTCACAGAAACAAGAACTCGACAGCTACGAAATCGATCAATTTCAGAGTATCTTATCAAGTGGAAGAACTTATCTGCTGAAGATTCCACATGGGAGGATGAGAATTTTATGCAGAAGTATCTAGAACTACTCAAGCGTTGAGGACAACACTTTTTTGAAGGAGAGGGGCATGTTGGGTCCCTATAATACTAGTGATTACCCCATTATTATTGTAGTTATACCCCTTATTTATATTGTTGTGCCCCTATTACCCTCATATTGTTATTTCTGTGCCCCATAGAATCCCTCTATTGTTATTTTTGTGGCTTTATATTATTATTGTTAGGTCGGCTGGATTATGTTGTGACTCCTTAGACTCCTATATATAGAAAGGAGGTTTTTTCATTTGAATCATCCAAGAATTATTCATTTATGTAATGTAAAGGAGGTTGCCCCCTCGAAGAGGCTGAATTCTAAGGCGTTGATCTATCTTTTCTATCTTTTCTTGAGATGGTTCCATAACATATTTCATGCTTGTGTGTTATTCCCTTAAGAGCACATGTGTTGGGACTTTCCCATTCTCTTCTTCTAAGCATGTCTAGGTTGGGATTGCACCCTTGATTTGAGATTTGGGGCCCCAACCTTGGTTGTAGATAGTTATCTTGCATCTAGAGGGTCTAGACTTGTGCTTGAACACCTTATTTGGTACAAACCTATTCATAAGGATTCATCCATTGGTTTTTCATCATCATATAGATCAATTTACATGTTAGTTTATATACATGAAAATAATCAATCTTCCTAAAACATGGTTGATCTTTGTGTGCCTTAGACCATTAAATGCCACAAATCATAGTGAGATGTGCTTGAGTGTGGGTTAAGTAATTGCATCGTGGGAGAATTAATATGCATTTACAATGTATATCAAAAGAAGAAAGGTGCAACTAATATGCATTTACAATGCATATGACAAGAAAAAAGGCGCATTGTAGAATGCATGTGGGGTCATAAGAGAGGCATCATGTCACTATACCAGGGATATAAAAATAAAAGGGTATAAAAGATGCGAATAAAAAAATGGATACATACAATATTTAGTGAAAATAGGGGTTTTTTAAGTTGGGAAGGTGTATTGGATTTATATTGGTAAGTGGTTAAATAATGTGATTTTTAGAGGTATTTTCCAATATGTAGTAAAATTAAGGGTATTGTTTAGTATGCCACGAATGCACGTGTTATGTCAAAGCTTCAATGAGTGAAGCCCCCGTGCTTAGATCTATCCAAAGTGCAAAATTCCTTTTTAAGTGTAGAACTTAAGAGATTTGATCCCTCTCTGAGCTTGATAAGTTCGCAGTGAAGATGAATCTAGACTAATTTTAACATATGTAATACTTTTAAATATATCAAATGTTATGGAAATATAAAAGACTTATGTGATGGATCTAGAAAACAAATCTGTGAATAACTCTACTGTAACATCTAAGTGAAAAGTAAATATTTAATTTACTTTTACTGTAGTAACTTGCCAAACTGTGGGAAGTGTTGAAGCCTGTGGGAAAAAATAAATAAATGTTTAAGTTATTTTGATTTTATTAAAATTTAGTTATGGCTAACCATGGAATTTATGGAAAAGACACTAAATGAATAATTTCACTTACCCGACAGTTAGAGGAGAGTTACTCCCTTTCCCTAGAGATAAATCATCTCAGTTGGGAAAAGAAGCCGAGAGGGGGGAGAGGAACCTAAGGCAACAAAGAAGGGAGAAAAGGAAGATTAATCACTATAATATGACGATATTAAGGAAATGCAAGACACTTCCCATCAAGGAATTCTTGAGCTGGTTGGTGGTCAATGGAATCCCTAAGATAGACTTGTGATTCTGTGAGTTTGGTAAAGTCTTGATGCCTTTGGACAAACCTTGCTAGGTCATTGTCAAGTAACTATTCTAGAAGTGGAAAGCTGGCTCAGTGGGAAAACTAGAGGATGTCATTATCATTGGTTGGGAGTAGTGGACCTTTTCTCTATGCTTACCCTAACAGATAAGTATTATGGGTTTGTTAAGTTTTCTTTCCAAACCAAAAATGTTGCTCTAAATGGAATAAATGTATGGAATCTTGTCAAAAATTTATGTACTAAATTATCCACAAAAAGGGTTGAAATTGTGAAAATATTATGTTGTGGTTATTGTAGCTACCGTAACAATTTATGATAAAGAATAATAAATTTTGTTAATAAATTTGTATGGAAGGGTTGGAACATGTGAAGGAGAATTCTTTAAGTGATACAGTTAAGAGTTTGCAAGTCTCTTTTGGAATTTTGAAAGTATAAACAATATATATACAATAATTACAGAAATGGGTTAACTTCCACCCAATATACAAAAGTCTACCTTGGGAATAAGTTCATGTTGTTGTGTGAATATATCTTGATAACTGAAATTATTGTATAGGAGGAGGTTAATGAATTGACTATTGTTATTTTGTTTAGAGAAACTACAACTGAAAGGAAAGAAGAAAACTAATAATATTGGGATCTGAGTATAATCCTATAAGGAAACTGGTTATTTCTTAATTCGTGTCAATAGAGACAACAACTCAGAATCAACCCCTAACTCATTAGAATAACATTCGAAAGGAAATGCTACTATTCAATCAAGTTGTCTTTAGTGCAATTTTTTGGAAGCTTTTCCGGTGGGTTTTCTTAGTCTAATTTCCCTAAAATCTAGTAGGAATTTATTGAAATCACAAGTTTGATGGGTATCCCCTACACAATCGAAGTGCCCTAGAGGTTTTCTAGGGTGCTAAATCCATATGTACAATCAAAAAACCAATTTAAATAACACAAATCAAGATTTCATGTCAAACATTTATGTCGGATTCTAACACCGGGAAGTCCAAAAATTTTCACTAAAGACAACTCCCTATTCAATAAACATATTTATACAATTATTCAAACTACCGATATGGGAAAACACATCCACCAATACGTTTTGTACTTGGAACAAATTTCCAGACCAAATTTGATAATTTTAAATAAATTGTACAGAATAATGAAAAGCATGTATAGTTAACCTCACTGGAACAAAACTTTCAAAATAAATGGAAATATCATAGCATCGACCACACAATCGCCTCTTAGTTGGTGATGAGTAATGGTAAAGGCATATGGTCACATATACATTGGAGCTGAGTAGTAATGATAATTTTATCGAAAGATGTAAATAAGTAACAATGGAAATAAAGATTTACTATACATTTTTAACTAATGCATCGAGCTAGAACCAAACTTACAAAAAAAACAAGTATTTAGGGATAATACACATTTAACGAATTGTGGTATGTACTATGCAGTGGCATAATCCCTGGAGAATATGTATATATATGAATTTGTATCTATATTATTCTACCACGAGGATGTGTTCAATAGTCGAAAGACTAGACCAAGTATATGTGCAAACCTTCGTACCCCTCACTGAGAAGTGAATCAACCCTGAGAACAAACAAATAAATAAAAAATGGGTGGAACGAAACCATAATCTGAGCATGTAAAATTATAATATTTTTCCACAAAAAGAAGAACCATCACATGTTTGTTTTATTCATAGTAAAATTGAGTTACGTTTAAAGGTTCAGAGTCGAAGGCCAAGAGGAAGCTAATAGTTAAGTCCTTGGTATAAAACCCTAAAGGGTTTAATACAAATTTGATTCACATGATAGCTAAACTCTTCCTTAAATTACAATAGAGGTCACACGCCTCAATATTGCGACCCTTAATTTGAGGCATAAAGATAACACCATGGTCGTGGTCAACTATCAGACTAGTACTCATTTTGATGAGTCGATAGCTCACATAGACCTCAAGAAAATGTAATTAGCAAGGGGGGCAGCAATGGAGCATGTAAGCCTTGAAATAATTTGGAGTTGCAAGATTAGTGAGCCTAAAAAAAGTGATAATCATGAACCTTGGGAGGCAATTCCAAACAAAAGTGGTAGTTAGTATCTATTATAGTACAAAGATAAAATTAAACCCAAAGAGTAATGCAATAGGAAATAAGAATAATTATTTGTAAACTCCTCAATATAGTCGCCCTTTCCAACCTGGAGGACAAGGCAAATCTGAGGCTTTAATTAATGATATTGCTCAACAAGAAGAAAGAAATGATTAAAAAAAAAACCGAAGGATAGGAGATCGAAGAGATTTTACTTATTTGTTTACCTTCAATCAAGTAGTGGAGGAAAGAAAACCCCAACCCGCAAAAGGGAAGATAATGTTTGACATCTCGATGAATATTGCACCAATGTTGTAACCATATACCCTATTACTTCAACAATGGCGAGTAGAGTAAAAAGAAACAACATAACATAGGTTGAAGTGTTTACATGTTGCTTCTCTAAGAAAGCCAAAGCATTCCTTTAAATTTTTGGTTAGGGTTTTAACGGTGGGTTCCAGTCTCATGACGTGATTATGTTGTATGTTTGATGACGCGACTATGTTGCATATGTCTGATGTATGTAACACTCCATGAATTAGGCTGGAGGTGGGCTTCTTCTAGGGTTTCACACCTCTTTAAAAAAAAGAGCTCATCCAGCAGACGAAGGGTCAACAAATGAGCAAGAGAGGCTTTGGGGGTGTGTGGGGTAGTTACCCAAAAACACCCACGACCTAATCCCACTGTCAGATCATACCTTAACATCTTAGTGGAGGATCCAGTGACACATACCACCGTCAAGAGTTTCTTGCACCATTAGAAGTGTCTAGAACTCGTCCTTAGATCTGGTTAATTGATACAAGGAATTTAGGGTCAACAAGTTTATGTATGCTTGTATCTTATATATGTAGCACAATTACAAGAAATAATGCACGATGGAAACAACCGTGAATCCTATGTTAATGAAGCCCCTAAATATATAACGAATAATTTAACCAACATCTATCAAGTGCACGCTAGTAGGTATGTCACTTCATGATATAATGACCTATGCATAACATAAACCATTTAAACAACATCGATAAGCTTGTAATAAATTGTAATACATTTATGGATGACAATAAATAATGGTTGCAGTAATTCTGTTTTTCATCGAGGTAAAAGAAAATAAAATTTTGGGGTGGATAGCTATTACAAGTGGTATCAGAGCTGAAGAATTCAACACTGTGGCCTGATTAAGTGTAAGAGAAGGGAAAAATTTTGTAGGGAATGAATTAATGTAATTCCATTATATGAGTCAAATTATCAAAGTATTAATGAATTTATTTGTTGAGGCCTCCCTTATCTATAAAGGTTAACTTATTGAACTCCTAAGAGAACAAATATTTGTTGAAAGATTTATTTGAAAATAAATGATAACTAGGCAATATTTATTTCGTCGTTGTTGGATAATGAGAAAATTTCAAGAGTCTTGAACGATGAGAAAGCACACACAACAACAAATTAGAAGATGAATAATAGATAAAATAAGTAAAGTGACATTTTATGCACTATGGATAAGCTTGAGAAGGAAGATGGGTGTTGCATGTGAGATCATTCTGAGAAGTTTGGGATTATTTGTAGAACAATTACTTGTTAATGGTTGCAAGATTCTTTTGTTAATTTACATAACGTTTATTTCGATACATAGATTATAAGAGAAATCATGATATTTATAAGGATTTTGGTCAAGAAATGAGACATATATGAAAATCGGTTAAAAGTACTACTGACGTCAAAGTAAGTAACATTAAACTATAATGTCAAATATATTTCAGTTGTATTGGATGTTGACCAAGCAACTTGTATTAGGGGAAATTTTAGCATAAAAGTGCCTATGAAATTTTCATGTAATTTCCATGTCATAACATGTAAACCAACCAAAATCCTTTAAATTTAAAAAAAATGTACATGTAAATATTTTGGAGGGTAAAGAAGAAAAACTATTTTGTTTAACTACATTCTTTGCTTATCTCCTCATACATTTACTCAAATTTCAAGTGTAGACACTCGTTGGATGCATAATTAAATTGCACATCCAATGAGTACCCATTATGCATACTTTTGAGAAGACCCATATTGATTAAAAAAATGAAGATATATTAAAAAAGTGTGTTCAACATGTTTTTTTAATGCATCTTCAATTTTTATCATTGTGGGTCTTCTCAAAAGTATGCATGATGGGTACTCGTTGGATGTGGAATTTAATTCCACATCCAATGAGTCTCTACACTTGAAATTTGAGTAAAATATAGGGAGATAAGCCAAAAATACCATTAAAAAATTTGTTTTCTTCTTTTCCCTCTAAAATTCATAACTCTTATTTTATTATTTTAACCATTATTTTATGATTTTTCCTTAGGAAGCCACTTTTAGGCTAGCCTAAAATTTCCTCTAATGTTGAAAGAATATATGAAGAAAATCATTGATGATAACGTAAAATTTTAAATCTTATCCGTGAATGGGAGCAAGTTGAAAAACGATCTATAGCCACATCATAAAATACTCAAGATGTGAGATGTACTATATGTTTAAAAAAAAAAAAAATCAATAACCTTGTATTAGATACAAAAAAATGTATGGTAAACTGATATAATTAAGGAAGTCGGTTTGGCATACTTAAGGATAACTCTTTTCCAAGTTGAATGGGGATAGAGCATGCTTATGATTATCAAATATATGTACCAATATGAGTCATGGTGGGTGATTGATGAAATGGTTGGAATCCTTTCAATTCATATGGTAGATATTGAGAGTGGTGGTATATATATATATATATATATGATAATAGTATACCTTAGGTATAAATAAGTCCAATGCAATCAAACTAGGTGCTACAAATTTCATGATTGATTGAAATAAAATCCAAACTGATAAAGTTATTAATGAGCTTTTGCACTAAAAATTTTGTTCAAAAGGGAGCCACAGAAAGACTGGTCATCATATTAGAACAATTGGCACAAACCATTAGCATAGAGGATTATAATAGTCAAGTGGTTGAGAGCTATAGTAGAATGGCTAGATATGATACCTGATTAGGAACGAGCGAAATGGAGATAAGTTGTGATAGATATGATGTACGAAAATAAGTATCGAAAATAAAATTAAATAATATTTGGAAGGAGCGTGGTAATGGTATCTGGGCTATTCCTCAACACCAAATAGATATGGATTGCATTACATCAAAAATTAGTAGGAATAAAGTGAATAAGACTAGAGTCGAAAATATTAAAATCCATTAAGGAGTACAATGGCCCTAAGCATGGGGAAGGAATCTAGATAGTCTTTGAAAATTGATGTGCCTTGTGTACATGGAGGGCTCAAGAATTTTTTGAGTTACAGAATCGCAATACTAAATCCTAAAATGATTTGCTAAATGCTTTATTTTATACCTACCTCGCAGTTGGGAAGGATTACTATGATTGAAAGAAAAATGATAATAGAATTTTGATTAATTGAAATGACTGACAATTGTAATTATGATATCTAAATATTTGAGATAAGTTGATACAATAAGGTGAACATGAGAAAATGCATGCTAAATTTCATGGGCGACTTAGTAGAACTGCAAGAAATGATTGTGTCAAACAATATTGCATAATAGGCTATCCATTTTATAAATGATGTGCAGTCTATGGATGTTGTTAATGGCAACCCAGTTGGGGAGACAATTTTTTCGCCTTCCTCTTTATTGTAGAAACAACAAGATGGCTTTGAAATTATTTTTTGGCACTTTGTTAATGGTTGAAATGATGATACTTTGAAAATGACTATTCAGGGAACCACTGGAACTGGCAAGTCTTCTCTTATTCATTGTATTTCTCATGTTATTTCTGCTTCAACAATGGAAGATAGAAGTCCATTGTTATTGCTTGCTCCAATTGGTATATTTTCTTTTAATAGACATGGAAAAATAATATACTTTGATTTTAAAATTCCTATAAAAGATAAGAAAGAAGAAGTGAGGCACATTCGATATATTTTGATTAATGAAATGAGCTTTATAGGTCCAAGGTTATTCATACAGATAGATTCTCATTTGCAAGAAGCCTTTCCTTAAGGAAAAGGACTCTCCTTTTGATGGCATGTCCATTATTCTTGTGAGTGACCTTGGCCAACTAACTATTGTTAAGGATAAAACATTACATATGCATGTAAAACAGAAAGGAAAATGTTGTGGCAAAGCCTCAATATTGTTGTGACTTTTGATCAAATTTATAGGCAACAAGGAGATGATCTGAGACATGCATCTTTTCACAATTTTTTAACCAATATTAGAAATGCATATCCTTTTTTGGATGATTGGGATCTTCTTACGATGTGTTTCGATAGATCTTTACATCCACAGGACAAGATTTTTCAATTATTTAGTTCACTTATTTGCAACGAATAATCTTGTCAATTTGCACAATTAGAAAAATGCTAAGATCATTAAATTGTTCAATTGCAAGATGTGTTGTGGAATGTGCTAGAAGAACAGAAATAACTGACAATGATGATGATGTCTTGGAGCATGAAGTGTTATTGTTTCATGGAGAGTGTGTCATTCTTACATGTAATTTGTGGGTTAAAGTTGGGTTGGTTAATGGTGCACTTGGATATATTGAAGATATCTTATATGTAACTGGTTCAAAGTCACCACAACTTCTACAATTTGTTCTTGTTATTTTTGAGAAGTACACTAGTGTTCCATTTTATATGGATTGTCGAAACATTTTTCTCATTACACCTATCATTAGAGGGAATATTAAATAGATGCCTTTGAAAATGGCACGGGCCCTAACTATACACAAGTCATATGGGATGACTTTACAACAAACCACTCTAGATATTGGAGGTATGAGAGGCGGCATTTGACATGTACATTAGATCAAGATTGAAATCCATTGATGGTTTAAGGATTTGAACACCTTTTTACTTTCAACGTTATGTAAAAATGAAAAACAATGCATACGTTAGACTTAGGAAGAAAGAGGAGGAACGATTGAAGTCGATATCATTTTGAGGTATTTATCTTGAATAGAGTTTAGTGCTTTGGCATAGCTTTGAAACTAATATGAATACTTTTTTATTTTGGTTGTTGTAACTTGCAATAAATTGTATGGACATCAATAAGTTATTCGTTCTGCTTCTTGATAATTTCAATAGATTTTTTAATAATTAAAGTTAATAGATTAAATAATTAGAAAAAATTACATGAGTAAATAATTTATTGTGGTGTTGTTGTTTAATCGGTTAAATTGTAGCTATTTTTTCGTTTTGTTGTCCTTGTTTTCAATCATATTAAATTTATG
Organism: Pinus tabuliformis; assembly: GCA_031772625.1. Classification (NCBI taxonomy): domain Eukaryota; kingdom Viridiplantae; phylum Streptophyta; class Pinopsida; order Pinales; family Pinaceae; genus Pinus; species Pinus tabuliformis. The sequence continues at coordinate 415,155,085 of CM062808.1, read as the reverse complement.
TCTCTTTATTTTTTTTAGTGAATTCCTATTTGATATTTTATCTTCCAATTATATGTGTGTGTGTGTGTGTACTAATTTTAATTTTTTCCTTTTCTCATTGAAATGAAGATATGGAAAATAATGATGTCCTATATTACGCCTCAGTGGTTCATCTTATTACTAAAGGAATATATTTTCTTATGTATATTCAGAAAAATATTGATAGAAAACTTGGGTTTCATCCTATTTTTTTATGAACATGTCTATCTTAGATGAAATGAAATCAGATGTGAAATACTTGTTGCATGTGCACTAGAGAGAATCTGAAAGAAAACCAAGAAGGGTCTGGTTGGAAAGGGGGAAGGGTCACGATCATTATGTTGTTGACGTGAATTGGTGTTGCTTTTGTCATCGATCTAGTTGTGTTTTAGAAGAGGTATTGAATAAATGTCTTGTGATGAAGTATTTAACGTTCATATTCCTAGTAGAATTCTTTGATGTTAAGACAAAATAATTATTTCTTAATTTAAATTTTCTTTTTTTTTGTTTCAATGTCAACAAAATCGATTACTTATCATTGGTTTTATTACGTAAAAAATTGTATATGAATGGTCTTCAAATTTTATATAGTTTTGTTTTTCTTAGATTCCAATGTTTACAATTTAGATGTGTTTTTTTTTTTCTTTCATCTTATGACATTGTGTTGTCTAACAATACAAATAGTTTAATTATTCGAATTGTGTTTCTATGCTTTAATAACAATATTTCATTTTAATGTTATTCTCTTTTCTTTGAGATTGATTGGGTTTTTAGTATCAACCCCTTTAGTCTATTTATGCCTTTGGTTTATAAAAATAATCTTGAGGTTTATAGTATTAATGTTAGGTATTAATTTCTATTTAGTGGTTTACAATATTTATCTTTCCCTTTATAGCCTTTGGGTTTAAAATATTGATGTCATGGGTTTGTGACTATTGTTGAAAAATGACCATGATGATTTGTTCATGACCATGGTCATATATGTTGATAGTCAACCTTGCTTAACCATGAGGAATTATGGTGGTGAATGGTTGAGTGTGGCTTTCTGATGAAGATTGTTCCACTATGGAAAATATATGTGAAAAACGTCATTGATCACAATGGTTATCCATGGCCAACTTGGTTTATAGTTGTGGTGTTGGATGGTCAACCATGTTTAATAACTATGGTCCAATCTCACTTTGTGAGAATGATTGTCTCAATTTGAAAGTCAGCCATGGTCAAAAGCATAGTCAACCTTTTTTATCTAAGTGTTTGCAATATTTATCTTTTGGTTTATATACCTTGGGTTTATAATATTAATCCCTTGGGTTTAATATTATTTCCATGGGTTCATAATTCCTTGGGGTCTTAATATTCATCCCCTAGTTTTTTTATTCCCTTTGGTTTGTTAATTTAAGGGTCCAACCATGGTTAAGCATGGTCCAACATCGCATTGTCACAAAGATTGTATCAAAATGAAAATCAATGATGTACAAACATGGATAGGCATATTTATTAGATGGTCTATAATATTTATCTTGGGTTTTATATACTTTGGGTTTATATTATATGATTGGATTTAATATTGTTCCCTTGGGCGAAATATTTTTCCCTTTGGTTAATAATCGCTCGGGTTTTTAATATTAATTTTTTAGGTATATAATTTGCTTGGGTTTGTAATATCAATCACCGTCAACCATGGTCAATAATGGTCAAACATGGTCCAACATCGCATTGTGACAATGTCTCAATATTAAAATCAACCATGGTCAACCATGTTTTTTTAAGGGTTTTTAACATTTATCTTAGGGTTTATATACATTGGGTTTATATTATTCTCTTGGGTTTAATATTAATCCTTTGGTTTTTTAGTATTAATCCCTTGGGTTTATTATTCCCTTTGGTTTATAGTAACTCTCATCGTCAACCATGATCAATCATGGTCAACAATGGGCAACTATAGTCAATCATAGTCAGCCATGGTCAATAATGGTAAACCATGTTTTATAGAATCAATGTTGATTAACCATGGTCATTCATGGTGAACCATGGTCCAATGTTGCATTTTGATAAAGATTGTCTCAATGTGAAAATCAACCATGGTTTACCATGATCCAATGTCACAATGTGACAAAGATTGTCATGATATGAAAACCAATCATGGTCAGGCATGGTAACCAATGTCCTACATCACATTGCGACAAGGATTTTCTCAATGTGAAAATAAACCATGGTCAACCATGTTCAGTTTAGGGTTTATAATATTTATCTTAGTGTTTGTATACATTGGGTTTATAAAATCCATCGTTTGGGTTTAATATTATTCCCTTGGGTTCATAATCCCTTGGGTTTATAATATAAATCCCTTCGGTTTATTAATCTAATGTTTCAACTATGGTTAAGCATGGTCCAATGTCTAATTGTGAGAAAGATTCTCTCAATATGAAAATCAGCCATGGTTAACCATGTATATTTAAGGGTTTATAATATTTATCTTAGGGTTTGTATCCCTTGGGTTAATATTATTCCCTTGGGTTTTTAGTATTAATCTCTTCGGTTTATTATTCCCTTGGGTTTATAATATCAATCATTGTTAATCATGATCAATCATGGTCAACTGTGGTCAATTATGGTTGACCATGGTCAACCATGTTCAACCATGTTTTATAAATTTAATCGTGGTCAACCATGGTCCAACATCTTATTCTGACAAAGATTGTCTTGATTTTAAAATCAATCATGGCCCTACGTCACATTGTGATAGACATTGTTTCAATATGAAATTCAACCATCATCAATGATAGTAAACCATGTTCATTTTAAGGTTTATAATATTTATCTTAGGTTCTATATACCTTGGGTTTACAATATTAATCCTTTGGGTTTAATATTTTTCCATTTAGTTTATAATATCAATCTCTTGGGTTTATTAATCCAAGGGTTCATGTTCCTAGGGTTTAATATTATTACCTTGAGTTTATAGTCCCTTCGTTTTTTAATATTGTTCCCTTGGGTTTATATTCCGTTGGGTTTATAATATCAATCATTTTCAACCATGGTCAACCAAGTTGTATAAAATCAACCATGGTCAATAATTATCAACCATGGTCCCATGTCGCATTCTCACAAAGAATGTTTCAATATGACAATCAACCATGGTCAAGCCTGGTGAATCATCGCATTGTGAAAAAGATTGTCTCAATATGAAAATCAATCATGGTTAAACATGGTCAACCATGGTCGAGCATCACATTCTAACAAGGATTGTGTCAATCTGAAAATCAACCATGTGTATTTAAGAGTTTATAATATTTAGCTTAGGATTTATATACCTTGGGTTTATAATAATAATATCTTGGGTTTAATATTATTCCATTGGGTTCATAATCCCTCGTGGTTTTAGTATTAATCTATTGCATTTATTATTCCCCTCAATTTATAATATCAATCCCTTCAGTTTATTAATCCAATGGTTTATATTCCTAGGGTTTAATGTTATTCCCTATGGTTTATTACTCCCTTGAGCTTATAATATCAATTAATTGGACTTATTAATCTAAGGGTTCATATTCCTAGGGTTAAATATTGTTCCATTTTTTTAATATTATTCCCTTGGGTTTAATATTATTCCCTTGGGTTTAATATTATTCCCTTGCTTTTCTAGTATTGTTCCCTTGGGTTTATTATTCTTTTGGGTTTATAATATCAATCCCTTAGATTTATTAATTTAAGAGTTCATATTCCTAGGGTTTAATATTATTCTGTTGGGTTTAATATTAATCCCTTGGGTTTTTAGTATTAATCCCTTGAGTTTATTATTCCCTTGGGTTTATAATGATAATAAGTCCATGGGGTCTTGGATAGATGGTGATCAGGTGTTATGTTAAGACACTCCTTAATGTGAAGCCACCGATTCAATTCCTCGCTCAGTTCGGGGTGATATATTCAACATGATGATGTAATTCCATAAAGCTTACAAAAAAATAAAGATAATAATATTTTATAATACAATTATTATTGTACTTATTCTCTTGGATTTATAATCTCTTAGGTTTTTAGTATTAATTCCTTAGGTTTGTAACAATAATAATATTTTATAATATAATTATCACTGTTGTATTATTATTATAATTTTATATTTATTCCCTTTGGATTATAATGATATTAATATTTTATGATATAATTTTTATTATTATATTTATATATTTATTAATATCGAAATTAATATTAATATTAAATTTATATCCATTAACATTTATAAGCATATATTAACTACATTTATTAATGCGATTGTGCTATTTGTAAAAGAAATGTGATATATAACTAATATACATCTATAAACATATATCAATTGCATTTATTAATATAATTGTACTAATTGTAATCATAAACAAAACATTAAACAATTAAAAATATTATAAAATTAACATTATATGATTAAAAATGTTTTAGTGTTGGACACCCATTCATCTTTCCCTAATTTTTCCAACTCACGAAAAGACTAAAAGCGTACACACATTTATTATCTTGTGCTATTATTTCCCTTTCCAAAATTTTCCAATTGGCATCTCTAATAATTTCAATAGGAGTCATTTAAGGAGGCAGAGGAATTGCCCAGACGACCAAAAGTGGCCAGAATCCAGGCAAAAAAAATTCAAAAAATCTTGTAGAGGCAGTGTTTGAATCATGTTTTCGATGGTGTAAATGGATTCAACACCATCAAAAACATCTAGGACACCTAAAATTTTGATGTTTAATAGCTATAATTTGGATTTACAAAAATCCTTGCCAGATTTTCTCTAAATATGATTGGAATTTCCATAACTTTCCATGCAACTCCTCCACCTCGTTAGACTACGCGATTTCAATACGTCCACATTCCTTTTATATCTCCTGTTCTAAACGGCAACTTCCGAGTGTATAATTGTGTTTTTCAATAATTTTGTTATTTTAATTAACAATGAGAAAGTTTATTAAATACTTTATAATTCATTTGAAACCCAATTATATTACAAATAAAATTTAAAATTATCAAAATAATATTTTCAATACAAATTAAATATATTATTTATGAAAAATAAAATTTGATGAAAAGGATAACACCTTTTCATACCATCATTAAAATTAGATGAAAAAGATAACACTCTTTCATACCATCATTTATGATGAATGCAATTGACATATTAGACATACTTTAAAGATAATAAGGTTATCAAATATTATCATAAATTCGAAATTCTACACACACATTTCAAAAACTAAAGTGTAAAGTGTTTTTTTTGGTATTGGTTACTTAAAGTATTTATAAAGAAAAATATAAAGTGCATTTACATTATAATTATTGTAAATTGAAGATTTGAGGCCCAAAACATTTATCCTACAAAATGTAGAACTTTTTTTGTTTTTTCCTTGTTTAAATGGTATGGATTAGTTGTAGAATTTGCACAGACACTCACTTGGCATTGTCCTAGGACAACTAAGAGTCAATGCATCTAGTTCGTTCACTATTTTATGTCTAATTTAATATGATAATTTCTACGTGTATCAGTGCAAGACCATTCCCCAAGACGACCAACGATCAATACAAAAACTTCCTTCAACTTTCGTTTGGCAATTTCTGCATCTATCGCTGCATAACCACTACCCCTAGACAACTAGGAGATTTGTATTGTTTGATAATAGAGATTTCATCCTAAACATGAGAATTATGTGTTGGTCTACCACTAGGGAAACTAGACCATACACAAAACTTCATTTGTTCCAAAATTGCAAAAGGAAGAAGAAGGGTTTTAACTACAAAATACCAAATAATTGAATAGTCTAGTTGGCCATTGGGGCATTTCTTTAGAAAGGTGCTAAAACAAGAGAACATAAAGGATAATGAAAAGTAAAGGCTAGTTGCACATGCATATCTATTTTTTGGAGTCCATGGCCTCGAGATGTATTTTCTCATTGCTACTACCAAAGGAGTAGTCAAGATCAAGAGGGGTTCCCAATTGTCATTCAATTCTTGCAAGCCTATGGTCCATTTCCATGAGGAAATGTTGCATCTGATTCAAAGATAGAATAAAATCATTCTTGAGCTCATTATGATCACCAAGACTCTACCCAAGAGGAATTTGAGATGATAATAGATATCCACTATATACATCTACTAAATGTGTCTACCCCTTGTATGACTAGAATCAAAGACCCAATTGAACACCTTAGCAAGCATCTTATTGTCTATGAGATTTTGACTCTCGCTGGAAAGATATTGCTCGGCCCGAGTGATCTCCTCTCCAATTAGCTGGGATTTCAACTTTGTAACATGTTGTTGAGCTCTCATCATAAAATATAATCTATGGAGAGGCCTCATTCCTAATAGTAGGCCTTGTTTTGTCTAAGCTTGGATCATTGTGTGGACATGGTTGTGAGTGAGTGGAGTGAGAGAGGGAGATGTGTCACCTTAGAGCTAGCTAGAGTGGTGGTGACTAGACAATGCCCTAAATTTCTATCTAAGCTTCCTAGGAACTGAATTGAAGTGTGAGTGGAGCCATTTGCAGAGAAATGATTGAAACAAAGCCAAAAGTTATTGTTTATACTACAACCAGACATACCTAGCTTGTATCGATTGTTGGGATTTGGAGGGGGCACACCTTGAGGGCATTGGTACTCTACCAACACAAATGGAATGTTGTAGTGAAACCTAGTGGGACTCAACCCAGGAGTGAAGCCCAGTAAAATTGGAGTTCCATGTAGACTGACACCTTCCTCGGTTTGGTAGGAGGAAACAACATAGTTATGCTTACTTTCCTTTCCTGCCAAGAAGCAGAGTTATCCACATAGTTATGCCATGGAAAATCCAGTAAGCCCAACATGGAGAGTGATATTGGAAATTGACTACAACCCATGAAGTGTGAAGAGAGACGTGGTGAAAGAGGTAAGGAAGCAAACTATCAAGGCCACCCTGAGATAATGAGCTTCATCTTTGTGTTTACTGAGAAAAACCTTACGTAACATATAGAATCCCAATGATGCGTCCATTGATGACCTATCATTGAATGTGGATGGATTGATAGGGTTGTAGTGAGTCACTCGATGTGTGGGTGCAGTATTGTGATACATGGCATACCATGGTATATCTCTTGAAGTGCCTTTCTATATGCGTTGGCTTGTCACATTAGTCACCCAATCCGAGGATAGTAAACAATCTATTTATTATTGTTTGATAGTTGATTAATGTCACTAAATTACATAGATCATAAATGTCGGGTTTTTATGTAATCACGTGATTCATGATGACTATATAGATGGGGATGTCAATTGTGAGAATTTGATATTGTAGGGAGGTGCTAACTCCTACATCAAATGACATCAAAGTAATAAGAGACTATGAAATGAGAAGAAGAAAACAAAAATGAGGAGGAGAATATTGTGTTAGTAAAGGATAAGTTGTTGTTGCAAAAAGATGATTTTTTTCTAAACTAAGAGAAGGGAAAGAAAGTATCATTCATGAAGTGTTGGACATAGAAGTTGTAAGTGTTGGTAATAATACTGAGAGGGTGGCGTGAATTAGTATTTACAAATCAATAATTTTTTCTATTTCATAATCAAATTTATATATGCTACTTCAATGAAGGGAACTCGCATGTACACGCAACTGTTCTTAAGGCAACCAGCGTATATCCAGTGAACTTATGATTCAGTTAATTCATCATATGTTGATCTTTAATTAGTGCATCAGTACTTTATTAAACATTGAACAGTAACCATGTGTAGTAATAACATAATATACCATCACACATAAGCAATACACATGAACACCAAGATTTAAAGTGGAACCCAATGTGGGAGAAAAAACACTTGTTGTTGTTGTCTCTGTCTTCTTTTTAATATAAATAATAATATGTTTACAATCGTGTACTGGTTTAGACTCATACCAGTATGTAGGCACCCACCTACAGAAGGCTATAACCTTCTCTTGTTCTCCATCCTCCACCAGAAGGGAGCCACAACCCCCTAGGTGTTGTACTAGTCAATATGTTTACCAGTACGTAGGCACTGGCCAACAGAAGGCTCCAACCTGTACTCATTCTCTAGCTGCTACTAGAAGGGAGCTCCAACCCCCTGATCAAATCACTAGCCACTACTAGCAGGAAGCTTTGACTTCCTCATTGAAGGCACCAACCCTCAACATCCTCTAGTGACCAAGTTTCATAAATTTTCATATTGGATACAACTAGTAGACAACAACACTATATGTAGGCCACGTTTCATCAAATTTTCACACTGGACCCACCAGGAATAATGAAGCTCAAAATAAATCACCAATGCCATAAAATCTGCAAATACATCTGCATCAACCAATCAATGAACCCAATCATCAATCTTTGATATAACTGAAACCCAATCATCAATCTTTGAATCAACCACAACTGAATCAATCAACCACTGAACCTCTGAAATATTGAATCAAACAATCACTGAAACCTCTGACATACGAATCAAACTATCATTGAAACCTCTGCCATACGAATCAAGCAATTGCTAAACCTCTGACACAATTGAATCAACCATTCATTCAAACTTAATCAAATTCAACCAATCAACTGAAATGGATAGATCACTGTAACCAATACATAGATCTAAACTCAGAACAATGCATTAACAACCAGAATCAACTGTAACCACACAATTCGTGTGTTAGAATGTATACACTCCTTCAATGAGGCCAACTTGCATGTATACGCTACTTCCTTTAGCCCAACTTGTGTATACCTCTAAGGGTACTAAATCATAAAAACTTCTAAATCAAATCTCTACCAACCAGTAATATTCTGAACATCTACTATCAATTGTAGAGATTTAGATAGTCAGCAGCAAAGATAACCCTTCTCACTTAATCAATCAATCAATCAGACACAAACTCCTTATGCATTTAGATTTACTTTAACATCTAAAAATACTTCATTGACAGACAACAGTAAAATAGTAGAACTAATAAGATAAATTAGTCATTTTGGAAGAATAGGATTTTCCTTTGTATATGCTACTTAGAAGGGTCGAACCTGCGTGTATATGCGCATTTATCGATGCAAACCAATGTATAGATCTACAAATATTAACTCACAACTTCGTTGCTATTCCAGACTTCAGAAAAACCCAGATCATGACATTTAAAGAATAAAACAGGTGTACATAATCAGATCTAGCCCAACCAATATCAAATCTTTCAATCATCAACCATTTCAGGTCTCATGATCCTGATCCAACATTGAATTCAAGGTGCACAAAATATTTTAGATCAAATCACAAACACAACGCCTACGACATATAATATACTTCAAATAGAAATATTCCTGAGAAACCCTTTCACTTGCACACACTAGCCTTATGATGTTCTCCTCCTTATAAAGTTTTAGGCCTTTCTCAATACCTCAGATGAAAACCACTTAGGATCTGTGGTATTCTTGGACGGGATCAAATAGTCGTTACTCTGCTCAATATTGTGGGCCAATACCATGGTATTGAACCTTTGTATTATTTCCTCTTGAATTTCCTTGATTTTCCAACATATACGCGCTTTTCTTCTTGTGAAAGTGCGTGTATACATATATGGTCTTTTTGTTTAGTGAACCCTTGTATACATTGTTTTGACTAAGAGGACCTACGTATACGTCTTAAATTTCTTTAACCATCCTTTTCCTTCAATTTCTTCATTCTGATCAGTAGACTTTAGTTGCATCTTCCTGTTCTTTTGTACTAATGCCCTCTTACCTTTGAATAGACCTGTTATACTAAGATTTTCCATATAACTTCTGAAAATATTCCTTTGAACTACCCTGCATTTTGTCACATTGGTAAACACAACTGCAATGCATTCTGTCACATCTGATATCTCTCCTATAGATTCATCTAGTTACCATATATAAGTGAGTTGTTCTGCTACAAGTGGGTTGCCATCAAGTACAACACATATATCATAATGCCAACAATATCGCCCTTTGGACTTGATGGAAACCATGTTGGTATTGATTACTGCAAGCTATAGAAACTGTTAGAGATAACAAGTGACACCAAAATACTCTCCCCCTTTGACATCAAGGGCAAAGGGTGGACCAAGATATTCTCCCCCTTTGATATCAAGGGTAAATGGATGACCAAAATGAAAACTTTCATAGCTGAATATGAACATTGATCATGTTCCCCCTAGGCACATGCTGAATTCTCTGATTAAACTCCCCCTTTGTACATGCTGAATTCTTTTATTAAACTCCCCCTTTGTACATGTTGAGATGCACTATATCGTCCATGCTCCCCATCAGCACATGCAGAGTTTGCAAAAAAAGAAAAAAAAATCCAAAAGAATAACATGACTCTATAACTCAACCAATGACTCATACATACATCAATCTCCCAACCAAGTGGGGATATACCAAATTTGACTCATCTACCCAACTAAGTGGGGATATACAAATTGTTTATACATGACTGAAATATAGCAATTATTACATCATCCTTCCCATGCATAATGGGGTTACAAATTATATCATATGACCAAAAATGACTCATTAAAAGACTATGACAGACAGAGACATATTATGGGCCTTTATATGACCTTTACATCAAATGATATACATGAAATTTATAACAAAGACCATCATAATCATCAGCAACTATCATACACCATATATGATCTGCTCCATAAGCATCTGTCAGCAACATCTAGACCAACAACCTATATATGTCCATCATCAGTTCCCAAGATATGACAATGTAAATATCATGAACCTGTGACAAAGTATGATTCATATCGATATCAACTCATCCTCTTGATCTCATCAAGATCAACTTGCTTCGTTTCGTCAGAAGAAAGGACCTTATCATAACCTTCCATGAATCAACTAAGCTTATGTCATATCTACAAAATCATATCATATGTATGTGAAAACACCATAGTCATCATCTATGATCAAAGCATCATCATCAAGAACTACGCGATATTCCACAAGAGCCCTCAATATATCAACCATGCATCATCATTAGGAAACATCCCAGATCTAATAAGCATCAACCATGATAATCAACATTTGTGAGTATCAATCCTATCATCAGAAAGTAAGAAGTCATCATCATTATGTGACTAAGTAAGCCATGTTTCCGAATATCCATATCTTCAAATAGCTATCTCTTCATAAGACCTACAATAACACCATTCTCTTGGCCAACCTACAATATTTATCAAATTGAAACTTAAGTAATCATCCATGTATCGAGCATAATGTGTATCCATCAAAGGGATAGCAATATGTATCTAGAAAACCATGAGCTCATAGTCATTTCTCAAGCTTTCTAGATACCATCAACAACAACAATCCTCAACCATGTGAGAGGCAAGAACTATAGGAATCCTCATCCATAAAGGCATCATATGAATTTATGCATCTTTGAAGGCATGATGGCAACAACATCAAAGAAATGATTGACTCTTATCATCATGAAGTTCAACCTTTGTTCTTCTTCGTGTCCTTATGAAGATCACTATGTGAGAAACATACCATATGTACTATATGCATCATCACAATAGTCATCCACAATCGTCCATAAATCTGATTTGAATAACAACTATATAACCCCAAGCAATACAAGTATCATTTGAGACTTCATCATAGGCAATTCATAGCCGCAACATAGCATGATGTATCATTAAAACACTTTAGCAACATAAGTATCATCATTATTGATGAGAATCATTAGGTACCAAAGACTTATAAGCATCAGTCCAACAATTCATTATTAGAAGAATAACATATTCTCCTCCTGAACCTATGCCACCTGTTCACTGTCAGATTTGATCATTGCATAAATCAGTAAGAAATATCAAGGCATCATCATCAATCAGATATACATCAAGTCATCAACAACTTATGAGGATCAAAAGCACTTATAAATAACATCCACATATTGTAGTCATCAGTCATCAAGATAGAAAAGATAATTGATAATTTTTTGGACCATATCAAATCATTTCTTTTAGTCTGTCCCACTGCGTCTTCATCAAACCAACATATACGCGACTAAGCAGCTTCGAACTCATGTATATATGTGACTTGTCTTCTTGATAACTACATATAAGAATTATAACACTGAAATTTCATACTTTCAGTTCCTCCTAAGTCTGTTCTATCTACATACTGAGCTATGGCACATTTTTCTGGTTGTACTTCCTTCTTCTTCCATACCTTGGAGTGTGATGATGTTTGTTCCTTTTGTTATGTTGGCCAAAATTTTATCTTGCATTCTTTTTCTATATGCCCAAACTGGTTACAAGCATAAGATTTTATATGTTTCATATTCCCTCTATTGCAGTTAGTGGCTTTGTGACCAAACATATTGCAATAAAAACAATATCCCTTGAAGTACCTGGAAGATGATGATCTTTCTGTGTGACGGTTATTAGCTTGAACCATTCTACTTCTGCATCTTGCTCCAACATGTCCAAAATTATGACATATAAAACATTCAACATTATTCATCAGAGGAAAGAATTGATTAGCACTTCCATGGTTAGGAGTAAATTATTTTCTTTGAAGAATTTCTTTCCTTGGTTGTTGATGGGGTTGACCTCTTATCTCATTGTTGAGCATTTCTAATTTTGCACTAGAGTTCCTTGCTTCAGTTTGTGAGCTAGATTCACCTTTAACAGTTTCATGAAAACCAAGACCAAATTTGATGGTAGGAAACCTTTGACTACTAAGAATATCATCCAAAATCTTAGTACTATCTTGAAATCGTAAAAGTTTAACCTTTTCTTCTAATTTACCTTTTAGGATATTTACCTCAACCTGATATTTCTCTTTCTTTTCAGGACACTGCTTCTTCATGATTTCTTCAACTTTTCTTCCTTCTTCCACTTGTTGCATTAATTAGAGAACTTCATTTTCTTGTTCTTCAAATGCTTGGAGTAGTTCTTCATTCTTCTTATTTGAATTTTTGAGATATTCTTTTAGAGAAAAAATCACACCTTCAAGACCTTCACAGTAGTTGGTTCTTTCTAAAAGTTCCTTGGTTGTTGTGTCTTTTTCATTCACTTCATTTCTCAATGATGTCACTTCATCCTACAACCTTTGAAATTGGTCTACCTTTTCCTTGTACTGCATCCTTACTTTGTTTCCTTCCTTCAACTAGCCTTTTAATATGATAACTTCTTCTTTGTACGCACATTCCCTGTTATCAATTAGATCCTTTTGATCTCCAATTGTGTCTATGAGCTTTTTAAATTCTGCCTCTATTTGATTTCTTTCTCTTTCACCCATAAGATAAAATTCATTTGTTTTATTGTCACATTCGTTATCTTCAAATGAACGGAGAAATGTATCACCAGAGGACAACAAATTCATACCTGATAATTATTTTGCTTGCTCATCTTCATTCTGAGGTGATTCTAAATTTTAGGAGTTGCTTCCAAATAATGGGAAATAATCTCTTCCACTGTCATAGTTCCCTTGAGATGCCTTCTTCTTTTGAGGTGCTTGCTTCTTTAGCTTCTTTCCCATTGTTTCTACGGATCTCCTTCAAGCGGTCAAGCTTCTGCCAAAGGACCTGCTCTCATACCAATTATTGGGAATAATAATATGAGGGGGGTGAATCAGTATTTACAAATCAACAACTTTTTCTATTTCATAATTAGATTTATATACGCTACTTCAGTGAAGGGAACTCGCATGTACATGCAATTGTTCTTAAGAAAACCAACGTATATCCAGTGAACTTATGATTAGTTAATTCATGATATTTTGATTTTTAATCAGTGAATCAGTACTTTCTTAAACATTGAACAGTAACCATGTGCAGTAATAACGGAATAAACCATCGCACATAATAAATACACATGAACACCATGATTTAAGGTGGAAACACAATGCGGGAGAAAATCCACCTGTTGTTGTTGTCTCTGTCTTCTTTTTAATATAAAGAATAATCTATTTACAATCTTGTACTGGTGCAAAATCATGCCAATATGTAGGCACCCACCTACAGAAGGCTAGAAGCTTCTCTTGTTCTCCAGCTTCTATTGGAAGGGAGCTACAACCCCCTAGCTCTTATACTAGCTGATATGTTTACCAGTACGTAGGCATTGGCCTACAGCCTTACTCGTTCTCTAGCTCCTATGGGAAGGGAGCTCCAAGCCCCTACTCAAATCACCAACCGCTACTAGCAGGAATCTTTGACTTCCTCACTAAAGGCTCTAACCCTGGACATCCTCCAGGGACCACGTTTCATAAATTTTCATACTAGATACTCCTCATACACAACACCACAATATGTAGGCAACATTTCATCAAATTTTCACACTGGACCCATCAGTAACAATGAAGCTCAAAATTAATCACCACTACAACACAATCAACAAATACATCTGCATCAACTAATCACTAAACCCAATCATCAATCTATGAATCAAACAATCACTGAAACCTCTAACATACGAATCAAACTATCACTAAAACCTTTGACATACGAATCAAGAAATCACTGAACCTTTGACATAACTAAATCAACATTCATTCAAACATAATCAAATTCAACCAATCAACTGAAACAAACAGATCACTGTAACCAGTACACAGATCTGAAATCGGAACACTGCATCAACAACTAGAACCAACTGTAACCTCAAAAGTCATGTGTCAGAATGTATACGCTCCTTCAATGATGCCAACTTGCATGTATACGCTACTACCTTTAGCCCAACCTACATATACCTCTAAAGATATTGAATCATAAAAGCTTCTGAATCAAATATGTACCAACCAATGATATTATGAACATCTACTGTCAATTGCAGATATCTATATAGTCAACATCAAAGATAACCCTTCTCACTTAATCAATCAATCAATCAGACACAAACTCCTTATGCATTCAATTTTACTTTAAGATCTAAGAAGACTTCATCGACAGACAGCAATAAAACAACAAAACCAATAAGATAAATCTGTCATTTCTGAAGAATAGGCTTTTCCTTTCTATACGCGACTTGGAAGGGTCGAACTTGCATGTATACCCACTTTTACCGATGTGAACTAGCTTATAGATCTACAAATATTAACTCACAACTCACTGCTATTCCAGACTTCAAAAAAACTCAGATCATGACATTTAAAGAATAAAATAGGTGTACACAATCAGATCTAGGCCAACCAATATCAGATCATTCAATGATCAGTCATTTCAGGTCTCATGATCCTGATCCAACATTAAATTCAAGGTGCACAAAATATTTCAGACCAAATCACAAACACAACCCCTGCAACATATAATATAATTCAGATAAAAGTATTCCTGAGAAACCCTTTCACTTGCACACTCTGGCCTTATGATCTTCTCCTCCTTATATAGTTTTAGGCCTTTCTCAATACCTCGGACCAAAACCACTTAGGACCCATGGTATTAACGAGATCAAATAGTTGTTATTCCGCTTAATATTGTGGGCTAATACCATGGTATTGACCCCTGGTATTGTTTCTTCTTGAATTTCCTTGATTTTCGAACATATACGCTCTTTTCTTCTCGTGAAAGTGCATGTATACATATATGCTCTTTTCATTCTGTGAACTAGCGTGTATACGTTGTTTTGACTAAGAGGATCTGCGTATACATCTTAAACTTCTTTACACCATCCTTTTCCTTCAACTTCTTCATTCTAATCAATGGACTTTAGTTCCATCTTCTTATTCTTCTCTACCAATGCCTTGTTACCTCTTAATAGACATGTTATACTGAGGTTTTCCATATAACTTCTAAAATGATTCCTTTGAACTGTCGATAGAATGCATGGTACTTGTGTTTACAGATGTGACAAAATGCATTTTTTCACATCTATAAACATAATTTCCATGCATTCTATCACATCTGATATCTCTCCTATAGATTCATCTAGTTGTGTAGATTCATCTAGTTACCATATACAAGTGAGTTGTTCTACTACAAGTGGGTTGCCATCAAGTACAACACATGTATCATAATGCCAACAATATCCCCCTTTGGACTTGATGGCAGCCATGTCAATGTTGATTACTGCAAGCTGTAGAAACTGTTAGAGTTAACAAGTAACACAAAAATACTCTCCCCCTTTGACATGAAGGGCAAAGGGCTGACCAAAATGAAAACTTTCATAGTTGAATATCAACATTGATCATGCTCCCCCTAGGCACATGCTGAATTCTCTAATTAAACTCCCCCTTTGTACATGCTAAGGTACACTATACTGTCCATGCTTCGCGTGAGCACATGCAGAGTTTGCAAAAAAAAAAAATCCAAAAGAATAACATGACTCTATAACTCAACCAATGACTCATACATAGATCAATCTCCCAACCAAGTGGGGATATACCAATTGTTTATACATGATTGAAATATAGCAATTATTACATCATCCTTCCCATGCATAGTGGGGTTACAAATTACATCATATGGCCAAAAAGGACTCGTTAAAAGACTATGAAAGACAAAGAAAATGATGGGCCTTTATATGACCTCTACATCAAATGATATACATGACATTTATAACAAGGACAAAAGATCTAAACAAGACCATGATAGGCATAAGAAACTATCATACACCATATATGATCTGCTCCATAAGCATCTGTCAGCAACATCTAGACCAACAACCTATATTGTCCATCATCAGTTCCCAAGATATGAAAATGTAAATATCATTAACCTGTGACAAAGTATGCCACATATAGATATCAACTCATGCTCTTGATCTCAACAAGATCAACTTCCTCCATTTCCTCAGTAGAAAGAGCCTTAGCATAACCTTCCATGAATAAACTAAGCGTATGTCATATCTACAATATGTATATGAAAACACCATAGTCATCATCTATGATCATAGAATCATCATCAAGAACTACATGATCTTTCCTCAAGAGCCGTCAATATATAAACCATGTATCATCACTAGGAAACATCCCACATCTGATAAGCATCAATCATGATAATCAACATATGTGAGTATCAAACCTATCGTCATAAAGTAGGAAGTCATCATCATTATGTGACTAAGTAAGCCATGTTTCTGAATATCCATATCTTCAAATAGCTATGTCTTCATGAGACCTACAATAACACCATTTTTTTGGCCCCCCAACAATATTTATCAATATGCAACTTAAGTAATCATCCATGTATCCAACATAATGTGTATCCATTAAAGAGATAGCAATATGAATTTAGAAAACCACGAGCTCATAGTCATTTGTCAAGCTTTCTAGATACCATCAACAGAAACAATCCCCAACCACATGAGAGCCAAGAACCATAGGAATCCTCATCCATAACTGCACCATATGAAGTGTATGCTTCTTTGAAGGCATTATAAAAACAACATAAAAGAAATGAGTGACTCTTATCATCATGAAGTTCAAGCTTTGTTCTTCTTCTTGTCCTTATGAGGATCAATATGTAAGCAACATACCATATGTACTATATGCATCATCAAAATAGTCATCCACAATCATCCAGAAATATGATCTGAATAACAACTATATAACCCCAAGCAATACAAGTATCATCTGAGATTTTATCATAGGAAACTCATAACCGCAACATAGCATGATTTATCATTAAAACACTTCAGCAACATAAACATCATCACCATTGATAAGAATCATTAGGTACAAAATACTTCGAAACATAATGCCAACAATGCATTATTAGAAGCATAGCATATTCTCCCCCTGAACTTGTGCCACCCGTTCACTGTCAGATCTAATCATTACATATATTAGTAAGAAATATCAACGCATCATCATCAATCAAATATACATCAAGTCATCAAAAACTTATGAGGATCAAAAGCACTTCTAAATAACATCCACAAAATTTACTCATCAATCATCAAGATAGAAAAGATAATTGATAATTGGCTGGACCATATCAGATCATTTTTGTTTTGAGTCTACCCCACTGCTTCTTCATCAAACCAACATATACGCGACTAAGTAGCTTTGAACGTGCATATATACACTACATGTCTTCATGATAACTATGTATGAGAATTAGAACACTGAAATTTCATACTTTTAGTTCCTCATGAGTCTATTATATCTGCATACTGAGCTATGACACATATTTTTGGTTGTACTTTCTTCTTCTTCCATGCCTTCGAGTGTGATGATGTTTGTTCCTTTTGGTATGTTGGCCAAAAGTTGCTCTTGCATTATTTTGCTATATGCCCAAACTTGTTACAAAAATAACATCTTATATGTTTCATATTCCCTCTATAGCAGTTAATGGCTTTGTGACCAAACATATTACAAGAAAAACAATATCCCTTGAAGTACCTGGAAGCTGATAATCTTTCTACATGATGCTTATTAGCTTGAACCATTCTACTTTTGCATCTTGTTGCAACATGTCCAAAATTATGACATATAAAACATTCGACATTATTCATAAGAGGAAAGAATCGATTAGCACTTCCATGGTTATTTGTAAATGATTTTGTTTGAAGAATTTCTTTCCTTGGTTGTTGATGGAGTTGACCTCTTATCTCATTGTTGAGCATTTCTGATTTTGCACTAGAGTTCCTTGCTTCAGCTTGTGAGCTAGATTCACCTTTAAAAGTTTCATGAAAACCAAGACCGGATTTGATGGTAGGAGACCTTTGACTACTAGGAATATCATCCAAAATTTTAGTACTATCTTGAAATCATAAAAGTTTATCATTTTCTTCTAATTTACTTTTTAGGACATTTACCTCAACTTGATATTGCTCTTTCTTTTCAACGTACCGCTTCTTCATGATTTCTTCAACTTTTCTTCCTTCTTCCAATTGTTTCCTTAGTTAGAGAACTTCATTTTCTTGTTCTTCAAATGCTTGGAGTAGTTCTTCATTCTACTTATTTGAATTTTTGAGATATTCTTTTAGAGATG
Source organism: Pinus tabuliformis (assembly GCA_031772625.1). Lineage (NCBI taxonomy): Eukaryota > Viridiplantae > Streptophyta > Pinopsida > Pinales > Pinaceae > Pinus > Pinus tabuliformis. The sequence goes on along the minus strand of CM062808.1, from coordinate 415,136,155 downwards.
ATCACACCTTCAAGACCTTTAGAGTAGCTAGTTCTTTCTAAAATTTCATTGGTTGTTATGTCCTTTTCATTCACTTCATTTATCAATGATGTGACTTCATCCTTCAGCCTTTGACATTGGTCTTCCTTTTCCTTGTACTGCTTCCTTACTTTGTTTCCTTCCTCCAACTGGGCTTTTAATCTGGTAACTTCTTCTTTGTAGCCACATTCCCTTTTATTAATTAGATCCTTTTGATCTCTAATTATCTCTGTGATAATTTTGTATTCTACTTCTATTTTATTTCTTTCTCTTTCACCCATAAGAGAAAATTCAGTTGTTTCGCAATCACATTCATTATCTTCAAATGAATAGAGAAATGTATCATGAGAGGACAACATATTCGTACCTGATAATTCTTTTGCTTGCTCGTCTTCATTTTGAGGTGATTCTAAATATGAGGAGTTGCTTCCACATAATGTCCAGGTGTCTCTTCCACTGTCACAATTCCCTTGAGATGTCTTCTTCTTTTGAGGTGCTTTCTTCTTTAGCTTCTTTCCCATTGTTTCTATGGATTTCCTTCAAGCGATCAAGCTTCTACCAAAGGACTTGCTCTGATACCAATTGTTGGGAATAATACTGAGAGAGGGGGGTGAATCAGTATTTACAAATCAATAAATTTTTCTATTTAATAATCAGATTTATATACGCTACTTTAGTGAAGGGGAATCACATGTACACGTAACTATTTTTAAGGCAACCAACGTATATCCAGTGAACTTATGATTTAGTTAATTCATGATATGTTGCTATTGAATCAGTGCATTAGTAATTTATTAAACATTAAATAGTAACCATGTGCAGTAATAACAGAATAAACCATCACACATGAACACCAAGATTTAAGGTGGAAACCCAATGCAGGAGAAAAACCACCTGATGTTGTTGTCCCTGTGTTGTCTTTAATATAAAGAATAATCTTTTTACAATCTTGTACTGGTGCAGACTCATATTAGTATGCAGGCATCCACCTGTAGAAGGCTACAACCTTCTCTTGTTCTCCAGCTTCTACTGGAAGGGAGCTACAACCCCCTAGCTCTTTTACTAGCCGATATGTTTACTAGTACATAGGCGCTTCCCTACAAAAGGCTCCACCCTTTACTCATTCTCCAGCTGCTAGTGGAAGGGAGCTCCAACCCCTTGATCAAATCATCAGCCACTACTGGTAGGAAGCTTTGACTTCCTTACTGAAGGCTCCAACCCTCAGCATCCTCTAGGACCACATTTCAAAAATTTGGTGAAGTCATGAAGTTGAATTAATAATGCCAAAGAGTCCCATGTTACCCTATGATGTTGGTTATAATTTACAATGATAAAAAAATAGCCAAACATTGTTGATGCTCTATTGTACGTTTGAATTTAAAACTAAAATTTAAAGACATAAAAAGAAAATAAGGAGAAGGAGATATATGATAGGGTTTCAAGGATTTCTTCAAAAACATATGCAACCAAATCAATTAAGGTCTTTATTGTAGACTTCTTCAATAAAATTTGCATCCATTGTAGAATTGTCTTTACAAATCAACTAGCTCACTGATATCATGTAGAAATTTCACCTGCAGATCAAACTGATATATGCAATGTACTAAAGCATAATACTAGATCTACATCTACCATAAACTTTGTGGAAGCTTAATCAAACATGAGAAACATCAAGCATGAATAGATATAACTAAGAATGAGAAGTAATCAACCATAACACAAAAGATATAACCTAGGGAAAGTGCCAGCCTAAAACCCCATCTCTGTATTATCAATCAAGTGGAAATCCTCAACAACATACAAAAAGAATTAGCTCAAAAGCTATCCTGCTCTCTCTGTACTTTGATGATCTTCAATCAGAAGATGAAAATCATGGACTACCTAGGGGTCATTATATAGGCTGTAAGTTGGCCTGATCATACCTGTTGTCACCTCAGGCCCAACTATATAGTCATAGAAGAAAATAGATTCCTTCCTCATGCAAGGAATACTTACTAGAAATATCCTAGCATCTGATAGTACATTGTCTCTCATCTGATCTCAACTGGGTCTCTGTTTGAACTGCCATGCATCAGTTATCCATGAGAAAATACTCAGTTATCTGAAAATAATAGTTGTCATATGCATGCAACCATTAAAAAACTGTATCTCATTAATTTAACAACTTGTTAAATTAATCTAACTGGACTTGACTAAGTTAAACTAAGTCAACTGATCCTCTCAATATAGAACTGATCCTTGTCTCCTTTAATCAAGGGATAAACTCCTAAATCAAAGGAGAAAATAATTGCATGATCTCACAAAGACCTCTGGTCTGATTCTCCTCAACTAATTAACTCATAGAGAATTAATTAATTAATTTCCAAACCACTGGTAAGACCAAATTCAAATTTTACTTCATATAGTTAGACCAGGGATTGCTAACAATAGGGAGGGACCCAGAAATGCTATATTAGAAAGTGCTATTTTTAGCAGTTTCACCTCTCACCCAATGTGGCCAATGACCTTACTAGCCAAACTACTATTTTTAGCAAGTCCTATTTTTAACATTTCTTGTTGCACATTTTTCAACACTCCCTCTCAACAAGAAAGGCTTCCTCTCGAATCCAATCATGTACCTTCAGAATGTTCTACATGCAATGCTTGGTCCAAAAATAAACTCCCAACTGACTTCTCTGTTGGGCTAGAAACATACTCTGATGTTGAAGCTATACCTATTGTTGACAAGTGCTCCCTATCTGAACTCTGCGCTACTGCAACATCTCCATGTGTCTCGCACCATTTCACACCTCTCTGTGTTACCTTGCACTGTGCAACACATTTGTGCCTCTCACATTGCTGCAGCCTGCATGCTCTGCACTGTCCTAGGATTCCTTACACTGTAGCTCTCTCTGCCACTCCATCCGCATTTGTCTCTACCCAATCAGTCAGTTTTGCTACTCCTCATTGGGGTTCCTGTAGCAAAGTTTAATCAAAAAGGTTGGGTACCTCAAGGATCCTGCCCCTCCTCCTTGGGATGATCACTCCACGTTGCCCCACCTCCTACTTGGAGGTATGGTTGCATGTGATCCCTCAACCCACCTGGCTCGAAGTTTCCCCCTACTAGAGGTCTCTACATGAGTAGATGTCTCTACTCGATCTCCTCTCAACTTCTCTAGTTGTGGCTGCTCCACAACCTCCTAAAGCTGCTTCACCAATTGTGGCTCCTCCACAATTTTCTAAGACTTCTTCTGGCGCTGCATCTTGAGAGGTAATTTACTCTCCCTCTCAACCACCAAGTATATAACCTTTGCCTTGATCCTCAAGGCTTTGCACGCATCTTGTACCTCAAGTGCATACAGGTTCTTGGCTAGCACACCAATCTGTTTCCACTTTCTCACCATCACGAAATTTTCTAGAAAAAGAGATGATTTTAAATCAGTGATATCTCCGTCATTTGAAATTTGATTCAGCCGATTTTGTTTTTGATTTTGGGTATTTTTCAGCAAGGAATCCAAATATGTTATTTTTTTCTGAAAATTTTGGATAGGAAGTTTCAGATTTGCTCTGCAAACTCTCAGCCCAAACCACAAAACTTCAAAATCTCCTCTAGTATATTGTTCTTCCTTGATCACCTATGCTCTGATACCATGTAGAAATTTCACCTGCAGATCAAACTGATATATGCAATGTACTAAAGCATAATACTAGATCTACATCTACCATAAACTTTGTGAAAGCTTAATCAGACATGAGCAACATCAAGCATGAATAGATATAACTGAGAATGAGAAGTAATCAACCATAACACAGAAGATATAACCTAGGGAAAGCACCAGCCTAAAACCCCATCTTTGTATTATCAATCAAGTGGAAATCCTCAACAACATACAAAAAGAATCAGCTCAAAAGCTATCCTGCTCTTTTTGTACTATGATGATCTTCAATCAGAAGATGAAAATCATGGACTACCTAGGCCTCATTATATAGGTTGTAAGTTGGCCTGACCATACCTACTATCACCTCAGGTCGAGCTACGTAGTCATAGAAGAAAATAGATTCCTTCCTCATGCAAGGAATACTTACTAGAAATATCCTAGTATCTGATAGTACACTGTCCCTCATTTGATCTCAACTAGGTCTCTGTCTAAACTGCCATGCATCAGTTATCCATGAGAAAATACTCAGTTTTCTGAAAATAATAGATGTCACATGCATGCAAGCTTAACAAACTGTATCTCATTAATTTAAAAACTTGTTAAATTAATCTCACTGGACTTGATTAAGTTAAACTAAGTCAACTGATCCTCTCAATATAGAATTGATCCTTATCTCCTTTAATCAAGGGATAAATTCCTAAATCAAAGAAGAAAATAATTGCATGATCTCACAAAGACCTCTAGTCTGATTCTCCTCAACTAATTAACTCATATAGAATTAATTAATTAATTTCCAAATCACTAGTAAGACCAAATTTGGATTTTACTTCATATAGTTAGACTAGGGACTGCTAACAATAGGAAGGGACCCAGAAATGCTATTTTAGAAAGTGATATTTTTAGCAGTTTCACCTCTCACCCAATGTGGCCAATGACCTCACTGGCCAAACTGCTATTTTTAGCAAGTTCTATTTTTAACATTTCTTGTTGTACATTTTTCAACATCCATATATGCCCTGCTATATCAAATAAACTCATGTGCAATCAATAATTCACCAATTTGACATGTATAAGATCAAGTAAAGTAGAGAAACACTTAGCCATCTCAAGTTGTGATAATGTACTATATATTGAATCTATAATTAAATTACTTTCTAACTTCAAACGGTGAAAATTTTTGATTTCTAAAATCAACTTTAGTACATTAAAGGTTAGGTTCTAAAAAGTGCTCAATTGAAATTCCTTATGTGTAAGAGCTATATCATAGTTTAGAAATTAACATAATTCATAATTATTAGGTGAACAATGGATATATGTGTAAAAGAGGGTATTGTAAACCATATACTTCTCTAACTAAATGTTACACCCATATACAGAAATATTGCAACCGCTGATTATTAAGGAATGGTCGACAGACATGTAAAAGATGACCATTTGAGAGTGCACTCTAAATAATAATTTTGGCTAAATACCAACTAAAAGCTACTTCAAAACTCTGAAAGAACAAATATATAAACTATGATCATTTATTCATATGCAATTTTCATATGTACTATGAGAGTTTGCAATGTTTTTTAGGTTTATCACCATCAGAATTCAATATGGTTCAGTCTTTTAGGTTTAACACCTTCAGAATTCAATATGGTTCAAGCTAAAAATATAGTAAAACACATAAGGAAAGTGGATTAAATTAAGGGATATATAGTTATTAGCAAGATTTGTAATTATTATGGATATCAAATAGAGAAGATCCATAAAGCGTAACACCCAAAACGGCTTAAAACAAATCATCAAACATATTTTCTAGTAGGCCAAAACCATCCCAAAAAAGTTATAAAGCCATAAATTTTGTAAAAATGTCTTGCATAAATCATGGACAAAATCCATGAAATAATACAACATTCTTTTCTATAAAACAACTAATCATCCCAAAACCTACCATTGCTATGCTTATGATCATGAAATAATAAAATCAATGGAGAGATGATATGCAATAAGGATAGCATCTATGATATACTTCCAAATATGTTTTTATCCAATATTTTCCAAGTAGAAGTGATTCTGCCTCCAACATAAATCCATCCAATGGTGACCAAACCATTTACAAAGGTGCTCTCTTTATAACTTTATAGAATATAGAAAATAAAAATGAAACCTAAACACTGTTTCCTGATAGCCTGAAGCTCTATATCAAACATAAAGAAAAATGACACCTTAGAAGAGCCAAAATGTATAACTTATGTATATTACCATATCCATCTCAAACTCAAATGTGACAATCAAACTGGTAATCATAAGAGCACATTAACTCTACTTCAACAATAAAAGTAAATAAGATGCAACTCAAGTCGGACTTTTAAATAATTGCCAATTTGAGATTTGCATAATTATAGAGCACATCAGATGAAGCATTTGATGTGTGGTAAAGTTTCTTTGAAGTGTGACGTTATGTTGACCATGATCTTCACTTTCCAAAGAGTACTTCTTCCTACGCTTTATGGAGATGGTATCAGAGTGGCAAAGTAATAGGTATTCATGAGGCCAATAAAGTACTTTATTTATTCTATTTAATGGCTTGAAGTCGAAATGTTGGTATGATTCTTAAAATTCTATGGAAGAGAATTCTGTGGAAGAGGTTGTAACCTTGAGGGCTTGGCATGGTTTGATGGTATTGATTAAGGTACATTCCAATGACATAGTTATTTCAGTGGCAGAAGCATTATATATAGATATAATTTATGGGATCTGTGAAATCCTTTTAGTTGTTATAATTCTAGTTTCAAGGTAGTATTTAGGGGTGGGTATCATGGGACTTCCCAGAGCTAGAGGAGATTGGAGTGATGAAGAAATACAATTAATTTATAAGAACTGGCAGTCTACTAAGATGATCCTAGCTGAAAAGGCTCCTATAAATCTGAAAAATATAGGCGTTGCTTGGAAAGAGGAAGAGAAGCTATAACAGAAAAAATGATAGAGTTGATCGTAGATGAAACATATGTTAAGAAGCAATCTTTCTACTCATGGTATTGCTTATATTGGAAAGATGCTCCTCCTTTCATGGCAAAGTTTCTCCAACAGTTAGAGACTGTTTTTATAGGTGACAGTGAAATTAAGATCAGGAAAAAAAATATTAGTTCCTGCTATAGGAATGACAACATCGGCGGATGGAATTTTACCACTTCCAACCCCTACAAAGGATTGGAGTGAAACCGATATCAACACTTTATATAAGGAATGCGAGTCTGCTATGAGTTTATTGGAGAAAAATCCTGCTATATTGTCTAAAAAATATAAGCAGTGCTTGCAAAAAGGAAGAGATATTATAATGAAAAGCATGATGGAGTTCATCATGAATCCAGAAAACATTCTGAAGGAATCTGAGTCATCTGAGTATCTAGTCGGCTGGAGATGTGCTCTGTTGGGTAGCAGAGGTCCCGCGTAACAATTTTGGGTCTGATAGCCTAGAAGTTAGGGTAAAAATATTGTAAATCTACGAAATATGCAGAGCACGAAATGTAAAAAGTTGAGTCAAAGGGTTCTCCACCCAAGAAATAATATAGAATAATAGGAAGTAAGTCAGTCCGCAGACCATAAGAAGGTATAAATAGAGCGCGGATCTATGGGGAGAAGGAAGTTCCTTTTGTGTAATCCTGGATCTGATATGTAATGGGTTTTTGAGAAGGACAATGTTGAAGCATCTGTAAGTCTGAGTCAAGGGTTTTGGTAGTGGATAGAGGCTCTGCAGCTATGTGTGCAGAGGCCGGGATGAGTCCGAGTAATGGGTTTTCGAAAAGGACAGTGTTGAAGCATCTGTAAGTCCGAGTCAAGGGTTTGGGTAGTGGATAGAGGCTTGGAAGAGTCCGCAGCTATGTGTTCGGACCCCTGCAGCTGAGTGCACAGGAAAAATATGGACGTATTGGTGAAGAATTTGAATAAAGCTAAGTTCTTTATGAAAACCTGTGTTAAATCTGAATTATCACGGATCTGGATTTTGTATGTTTGCTGTAACTGTTTGATCTATGCGCATCTGCTTATAAATACATGAATTTGTGTCCATTCTAAGTGCACGAACTGGTTAACTCTGATAAATGTTTTCTTAAAGATCACAACAAGTAGATTGAATACATAAACAACACAATAATAAGTAGTAAGGATTATTTTGGGTTCGGATCTGCATGAAACAGAGTAGCGCGAAGCTGTAGAATGGTGCGTGAAACCTCCACACCACATCTAGACATCCCAAGGGTGCAGAAACCTAGGTCCAGCACCCTCCCCTGCTACCTCAGGTGAGACCTCAGTCTGCGCTCCGCGGGCTGTTGCCGAAAGGGCCGGTAGCTACGGGATTTGTTTGGCTAAACAATTTTTCTGAACCTGGGTCAGGCACGTATAAGCCAACGAATGGTTCTGTTGCCTTGACCAGGATCTGCGTAAGGGGTGTCTGATGTGGAATGTGGGGACTCTGTAGAAAAATAACTGAAGAATCAAAGGGACCAGGAGCAATAGTAGTTCAGAGTAAGGTGGCAGAGTTGATAATGACGAGTGCGATCCAGCTACCGATATTCAAAGGAGTAGGAAGCGAAGACCAAAAACAGTTTTGGTTCGTGCTAACCTTAGTATGGAATGCACATAGAATTGCAGATGATAATATCAGGAAGGCTACCTTAGTTAGCGTGTTGCTAGACTAGGCGCTAACATGGTACATAAAGTACTCAAGCAATCACCGAATTGTGGGGACAATAGAAATCCAGACCGAACTAAAGAAAGAATTTAGCTGGCCAAAGTCAAAAACACAATCGATCATAGGGTTCAAAGAGATCATGATGATGCCTGGTGAAACCCCATGGGATTTGGACCAAAGACCGAAAAGTATTATTCGTGAGGCTAACATGACATTTATGAATGCGCAGCACTACGCTTGGTTTATGGCATCCTTAACACCACATCTGAGGACGGCTTTGTCACAACAGAAGATCTCAACCCAGGCTGAAGCACTAGAGACCGCGATGAGGTTGCATGAAACTCCGTTACAAGACCTGGGGTTGGGAGTTCAGTAAATCCAAGTGCAGATCCAAAATTTGTGTTTGGAAATGAATAAGTCAAAACAAGAACAGTCACCGCGACCAGAAGTTCGTGAGGAAGTATGGTGTATAAAGTGCAGGAGCCAAGGGCACGATAAAGATCACTGCCCAGTCTCAGTGAATTATGTGGCAACGGGGGGACCAACACCATTGCGACTAGAGGCATAGGTAGGGCCAAGCACAACAACCCCACTTTGGTGTGCAATCTGTCAGGTGGGAGGAAAACACAACACTGATAACTATCATCTATTGCCAAAATACAACCAGACCCCCAGCAGCTATTTTGCAACTTTTGCAGATCGGTGGGCCACGAGGAAAGAGACTGTCGTAGCTACCAATTATTAATGGACCAATCACCTGCTTACATAATGTAGATTGAGGCGCGAGGTCAGGATCCAGCCGCAGCGATCATGTGTTGTGGGTTCCAGGGCTGTGGACAAGGATGAGGTGGAATGGGGCGAAGGAGGGGTCACAGGCAACTAATCTGTTACATCTACGGAGGTCCAGGACATTACGCGTGGGATTGTACCAACCCGACGAGAATTTCATGCAATTATTGTGAGCAATTCGATCATGAGCTAATAGATTGCCCTACGCTGATAGCACAGATTCGTGAAAAAAGGGTAGCGCAACCAACAACGAACTAGAACGTGCAGATGATGAGGTCCAAACCCCACGAGGAAGATCCCCAAGTAAACATGGTACTAAGAAGTGGCACAGCCACAGGAGTGGATAAAAGGGACTTAAGTAAAGAAGACACAAGGGTTGGTAAGGAGACATATCTGGAAGCTAGGGAAAGCTTCGCGGAGGTGTCTACCCCAGCTAGTATTGATCAGCCTGAGCCAGACAGTGATCGCTCGATGATAACTACCTTTCAAGAGACATGTATAAAATTGCTTCGTCACAACAGGGCAGTTAAAGGCTCACAGGAATTGATAAATAGATGTGCAGGATGGAGTGAACCTTGCGTAGTTCGAAAGTTGGGAAGATATGCGTCGCGGACCAGGAGCGAAATGCGACTAACAGCATGGATCAACGATTATGAGATGGATTAGGTCATTCTAGATCTGGGCTCAAATGCCAACGTACTGCCTAAATAGACTTGGGAGCATATGGGTAAGCCTACACTATAATGGTCCCCTATCCAATTGTAGATGGCAAACCAGCAGAAGGTCCTGCCCATGGGAAGGCTGCAAGGAATAATGATAAACATTGATGGCGCAAGTACTTGGACGGACTTTGAAGTGATTGAAATCATGAATGAAATTACACCTTATCCTACATTGTTAGGAAGAGACTAGGCCACCAACATGAATGGGGTTATTAATTTACAGAAGCGGACAATGATATTTGAAACAAAGTCGCTCTGCGTAGTCGTTCCACTAGATCCGGCTGAAGGACCATGCTATATTGAACCCCGTGCGCAACAAAGAGAGAGATGACAAATCAGACGGTATTTACAAAATGGCTACACAAAGGCAAGAATGGGTCATGACATCAGAGGATAAAAGAAGATCACGGGGCTATGTAGGGTCTTGCACCATCGATTTAGATGAAGAATATGGGCGATGGCATAACAGGTTGAACGGAGTGACCACGCTACACTGTAATATGGTGACTAAATCTCTGTACTGCGTAAGGGCCCAGGATCGTGAATTATTGACGTATGATGGGCTGACAATAATAGATGAATTCTTGACTAAATTTGAAATTGCAGTGCCAGAGCACCAACGGTTTGATGCATTGAGATGGGTGTTGCGCGCGACGCCTGCACGATGGTGGGGCACACATGAAGGGACTTTTGAAGATTGTCGCAGCTACAGGCGCATGATGAAGACTAGATTTTGGAAGCCAGAACTGCGCATAATGGAGAAATACAATGGGTGCGATGACCTGCGCATGCACCTTACCAGATGGATCAAAGCCTATGGAGAGGAACCTCAACCAAAATGGGTGCACTTATTTTATCATACCCTGGACGTCATTCGCAAAAACTGGTATACTTAAGTGGAGCTCCGGCACGACACAGGCGAGTGGGATATCTTGCGTGAAGGGTTTTTTTCGACATTCCTCTTTGAAGATCAATGGATGGATCCTGTGGATGACGCGTTACAGCTGGTAAAGGCCGCCATTTTCAAGATGCCATTGGAACCAGAAGAAACTGTGCAACTCGACTGGTCGCGATAGCTGAGCCAGGCTCTCAAATGCTATAATGTCCAGGTAGAAGATGATGAGGACGATCCATGAAACGCCAATATTCTGGAATCAAAGGGGAGCTGTGAGGTACGCGGACCCGAAATTGAAGATCCAGATATCACGGCGCCATTGAAAACGAGACAAGTCAATATTGAAACAGAATAGGAGCCGAATTATGCAATGCTTGGGGACTATTGGGATGACGCCATAGTGGATAAGGCAGTCAAATTACTTCCAGAATATCAAGATTTATTCCCAACAAAAATCACGAAGCTAAGAGGGATCCTAGGAGGCCTGGGAATGATGAAGATAACATTGAAGCCAAATGCGAAACCAGTTAAGCAGCGACCCTACCGATTGAATCCAAAATATAAAGCAAAGGTCTGCGAGGAACTGGACAAGATGTTGGTGGCAGGAATCATTGAACCGGTCGAGGAGTTCGACTAGGTAAGTTCGATGGTTGTGCAGGAAAAGAAACAGAAGGGTGAGATTCACATCTACGTGGATCTCAGAAGCTCAATGATGCCTACATTAACAATCCATTTCCAACACCATTTACAGATGAGGTACTGGAAAATGTGGGGGGGAAGGAAGCCTACTCCTTCACGGACGACTTCTTAGGATACCACTAGATCAAGATCGCACCAGAGGACAAGAGTAAAATAGCGTTCGCCACCGAATGGGGTTGATTTCAGTACATGGTGATGCCCTTTGGACTGAAGAACACGCTGATGATATTTTCATGAATAGTCATAGCGGCATTCAAGGAATTTATACACAAGTTCTTAGAGGTCTGTCTTGATGACGAGACCGTGTTCAGACTGGTTAAGAAACACGTAGTGAGCTTATGGTTAATGTTGGATACTTGTCGCCGACACCAGATTGCGCTAAACCTAAAGAAGTGTACTTTCCTTGTCCCATTCGAGAACCTGCTGGGCCATGTGGTCTGTAAGCAAGGCCTGATGGTGGATTTGGAAAATATCGTTGTCATACTCAATCTGCAAGTGCCGCGAAGTGTCAAACAACTACGCGCCACACTGGAACACACTGGCTACTATCAAGAGTTCATCAAAAGATATGCCCAGATCAAGGCTCCAATGGAACAGTTGCTGAAGAAGGATGCTACTTATTGCTGGAATGAGGAATGCAACAAAAGTCTGGAGACGCTTAAGGAAAAGATGGCATCTGACCCTATCTTATTCTTTCCGAAATGGGACGTCGAATTGCATGTGCATGTTGACGCGCCATGTATTGCATTGGGGGTGGTATTTACTCAACCAGGAGCGAAGGGAATTGACCATCTGATTTCGTTCGCAAGTCGCTGGTTGTCAAAAGATAAGAAGAATTACTCCACTACTGAGCGAGAGGGGTTAGCGATGGTATACGCGCTTCAAAAATTCCGCTACTATTTGCTTGGAGGCCACTTTAAGATGTATACCAATCACTCTACATTAAAATACCTAGTGAATAAGCCTGAGTTGGGGGGGCGCATTTGTAGATGGTTGTTGTTATTCCAGGAATATGACTTTGAGGTTGTTGTAAAGCCGAGAATTCTAAAAGTAGGCCCCGATCACCTGTCCCAAATTGAGACCAACAAAGAGCCCACAAATTTAGAAGATGGACTCCCGGATGCACAACTATATGTGGTGCATATCGCAGATGGCCATTTTGAGGATATAATCCATTTATTAACTACAGGAACCGTGCGTGCAAGGATATTCTATTCAGCAGAAGAAGGAATTGGTGATACACACAGCAGACTTCACCGTGATTGTAGGAAACCTCTACAAAATGGGCAACGATGAAATATTATGTAGGTATGTCCCAGAGTTCGAGTGAGGACAAATCCTAGCCAAAGCACATGGGGGGGTTACTGGCGGACATTATGCGGATCACGCCATTGCCCATAAGATTCTTCACACAGGATTATGGTGGCCCACTCTGCATCAAGATTTGAAAGCATACTGCCGAGCCTGTGACATATGTCAATAGACAGGGAAACCATCGCGGAGAGATGAAATGCTGCTCCAGCCATAGATGATGCTACAACCATTCAAAAAGTGGGCAATCGACTTTGTCGGACCTATCAAGCCACGAGGGAAGATGGGCACGCACTATATCATCACCGCGACAGAATATTTGATCCGATAGGCAAAGGCATAGCCAGTTAATGACTGCACGGCTACGACAACTGCGAAGTTTTTGTTCGAGAACGTACTAACAAGGTTTGGGTGTCCCAAAATTCTCATGAGCGATCGGGGAATGCATTTTCTGAATGAAACGATCAGCGCACTCACTGAGGAATTCCAATATATCACCAACAGAGTACACCATACCACCCGCAAGTGAATGGGACCGTTGAGGCATTCAACAAAATCTTGGAGACTGCATTGACCAAGGTTTGTAATGCGCAGTGAAATGACTGGGACTTGCGCATCCCTGCTGTGTTATGGGCATACCGAACCATGTGTAAGAAGTTGATGGGCCAGACACCTTTTCGGTTAGTCTATGACAAAGAGGTCATTATGCCTATGGAATATATTTTGCCTAGTCTGCGGATCATGGCAATAACAGGTATGGCAGATCACGGGGCTTTGGAGGAATGGCTTGCGCAGCTAGAGGAACTGGAGGAGGAATGGTTTTTGGCCGGATTCCATCATCAAGTACAGAAACAACGTGAGAAAGCGTGGCATGATCGCCATATCAAGGCGCACACCTTCAAGGAGGATGATCTAGTATTACTATACAACAGTAAGTTCGAGAAATTCCCTGGCAAACTTTGAATGCTTTGGTTGGGACCCTATGTCGTCAAAGAAGTTATCGATGGGGGCGCAGTTCAGCTTGCCAAACTCAATGGAGACCCCTTCCCACGACGAGCGAATGGCAGTCTCCTAAAGCTCTATATGGTTGGGCTGGCCACCTGACTAACCATTCGAGGGACTGTCTCACCGCTCCAGCTAGTTGAAAGATAGCGCGGGACAGTAAAGCAATCTGGGGGAAAGAGGCATGATTGCCAGGATACCCATTGAGTTGGCCCATCGCCAAGATTGAGGTTGCGCGGTAGGAAGTGCGTTGATGTGTTTATACGAGGAGAGGTGACTGTTCCTGTCACTATTCATGACAAGATGTTTGCATTAGGGCAAAAGGGAGTGAGTGGTGGGAAATTAAGAGAAGTAGTACAAGCTGGATATGGAATGAGTTGCCACAGATTTTACACGAGGACGCCAGAACGAGCGGGAACCAATGAATTTGAAATTCGAATCGCTTACAAATCACCGAGGGACATTCACTGCGCGACCTACCCTTTTGGCAAACATATGCTAGTTATTGATATGGAACCTTTTATCATCTCTGCACAAGGAGTAAGCTCAAGGGTGGTGATATGGCCGAGGAAAAGGCAGGATTCTCTAAGGACTATGGTGTTGACAGCAGTGGGCGTCCTGCAGAGTATAGCATCAACAGTAGGGGATGTATCGGAAAAGGGGAGACATGAAGAAGAATTGGTTTGAATGTCGTCGCCCCTCCCGAGGGTAGGCCAACGAACTACAACAAACAAGAGAAAGGATGGAAAGATGGAGACCACTGGTAGAAATGCAGTTAATAAGTCATCTCTGAGGTACCTTGAGGATTGGGATTTCACAGATAGCAACAAAGGTCTTGCAAAATGGCAACACAAGCTGCAACAAACAGTTTGAAGAGCAGAGACAAAGGTCGGAAGTGGCTGCGGTGGTACAAGGAGGTCCTGTATCTGGCTCCTCCACTTGAGGTAAAATCCTATGAGGGGGTGTTCTATGTTAACCGAGTAGAGCAGAATGAGCATTATCGGTCACAAGAATTGGTAGAAACAACGAAGTAGGAGCCGAACGAAGCATTGTAGGAGACAACGAAGAAGGAGTAGGACAACGAGCGTCACTCAGGGGGAGGTGAAATGCAAAGCCAAGGCAGTGTGTCTCACTGCACCGACGAGTGACTCAGGACGAGTCATGAGGATTGTGTTGGGGCACTGTTGGGTAGCGGAGGTCTCGCGTAACAGTTTTGGGTCTGATAGCATAGAAGTTAGGGTAAAAATATTGTAAATCTTCGAAATATGCGGAGCGCGAAATGTAAAAAGTCGAGTCTAAGAGTTGTCTGCCCAAGAAATAATATAGAATAATAGGAAGTAAGTCGATCCGCGGACCATAGGAAGGTATAAATAGAGTGCAACTCTATGGGGAGAAGGCAGTTTTTCTTGTGTAATCCTGGATCTAATATGTAATGGGTTTTTTAGAAGGACAGCGTTGAAGCATCTGTAAGTGCGAGTCAAGGGTTTGGGTAGTGGATAGAGGCTTTGCAGCTGTGTGTGCAGAGGCTGGGAAGAGTCTGCAGTTGTGTGCGCAGACCCCTACAACTGAATGTGCAGGGCGAATCTGGATGTATTGGTGAAGAAGTTGAATAAAGCTAAGTTGTTTTTGAAAACCTGTGTTAAATCTGAATTATCACAGATCTGGATTTTGTATGTTTGTTGTAACTGTTTGATCTATGCGCATCTGCTTATAAATACATGAATCTGTGTCTATTCTAAGTGCACGAACTGGTTAACTCTGATAAATGTTTGCTTAAAGATCACAATAAGTAGATTGAATACATAAACAATGCAATAATAAGTAGTAAGGATTATTCTGGGTTCAGATCTGCGGGAAACAAAGTAGCACGAAGCTACGGAAACGGTGCGCGAAACCTCCAGACCACATCTAGACATCCCAAGGGTGTGGAAACTTGGTTCCAACACCCTCCCTCGCTACCTCGGGTGAGACCTTAGTCCGCACTCCGCGGATTGTTGCTGAAAGGGCCGGTAGCTGTCGGATTTGTTTGGCTAAACAATTTTTCCGAACCTGGGTCAGGCCCATATAAGCCAACATGCTCCTGAAGCCTTAGCGATGATCCTCCACCATTCAGAGATTGTGTTTATAATGGACAAAGAGCTTCAAATTAGAGAGAAAAGAGTCATTAAAACCAGAAGCAAAAATATAGCGATACCATCGAGAGCGAGCACCAGATCCAGGACAAAAATTTGGAATATTGAGAGCATCTAGAGACGTGAATTCCTTCTCTGCCAGTAACATTTAGAAATGCTTCAAGGGAAAAGGATCTTGAATGAAAATTGGGCTGAAGAAGGAGAAACTTATAGCCTATCTGGAGAAGCAAATGCAATGCTTTGCATGCACCTATGGTCACTGATGAAATATGTTGGTTTCTCAAAATATCATAAGGTCTGGGAAGCTATAAGTAGAGGATGGCCAGAATGTGTATCATGGAAGCAGGGAGCTCATGGAACGTTTTGGGAAATAATTCATTCAGATAAAGTACCATTATGGGTGGAAACCAAAAACAAAGGTCTGGACGCCATCCTGGATGCGTGCAAGGATATGGAAAGACATTTCAAGGGAGATAGCCAACATGGCTTGAAGATGCTTATTATCCAAAAGAACACAATCCATATCGTTCTAAGTATTATTGACTACCCACTTGTTGGAATAATTTTATGGTTTGTTGACTTTACCGTTCTAAGTATTATGATAGTATGTGTCACGGGTGGATCAAATCTTTTGTTAGGGTTTGTTTGTAACATCGAGGGCCGTGCTACGTGCCATGGATCAATAAAATCCTTTTAATTGCTATGGTTAATGTTGTGTATAGTTGCATTTAATATTTGATGTTTTAGGTTGAGTAGTCG